>CM057456.1:1827682500-1828882500 GCA_016271365.2 Neoceratodus forsteri | reverse complement strand
CTGGCACCTCTTTAGGCAATCAGGACTCCAAACAACAGAAATCACTGTGCCAAAGAGTCTGTTGTTGAGCTGGGGTCTCCCAGAAGTCCATCTGTACTTGCCGAACTGCAGCCGTCACCCCCCCAGCAACACAACGTCCATTACTTTTCACACTGCACAACACCACCACAGTATGGGGATCAGTGGAGAAAATGTATATTTTTTTTTTTTTATGGCCTTCTGTAGATTTAAACATAAAAATCTGACCTCTGCTGCTTCTGAGAAGCTGCTCTGGATCCAGTGAGTGTCGCATTTGCTGCGAGGACCCGTCTTTCAAGTTACAATGGAAACCCAGGCACTCCCACTGAAATGTTATCAGCATCTCCTCCACAGCATGCCCCATGCACACTGCACTGCTGGCTGTTGTATTGTGTGAACTCTCCGGTCCTCCCTGCATTCCTCGCCCCCCCCCCCCAGCACCGACTGTAACGGAGGCTGAGCCATTGTCATCGCTAGTGGCTTATTAAACCCAGGCAGGCATGCTCACACTTTCCAGCTAAAAATACACCAGTCTCCTGCCTTGTGTTTAAGCCATGAGTCACTCAGCCATACTCCTGCCAGCAGACGCATTGATAACCGCTGTCTGAATACGGCGGCCAATAAAAGGCACGCTCACTTCCAAACCCAGTCTGTGACTGCAACTTAAAGGCTAACTGAAACTAAAATAAACTAAAAAACAATATGAAGTGTTTGTATGTTGGGGGAGACACAAAGTTGGGAGCAGTTGCTCAGACTATCGAATATGGTGGCCTGTAAAGGACACGCTCGCTTCCAAACTCAGTCTACAACTTAAAAACAAGACCTAACTAAACCTTAAATAATCTAAATTTAAAAAGTGTTTATGTGGTGGGGGAGACACAGAGTTGGGAGGGGAGAGAGAGAGAGAGAGACCAGGGAGACAGACGTCAATGTCCTTGGTGTTATATATGGTCTGCAACTCTACACTGCAGAGGGACTAGTTTTCTCTGTTTTCTGTCTTTAACAGTTTTAACTTATCTTTTAAATTTTTTTTTTTAATAAAGGGAGTTTATGCTAGGGGACCCATTTTATAAGCGGTATAAGACACTCAGAGGTGTGGTTTTTGGGTTGATAGGAGCACTTCCCAGGTGCTAAAGGCACTCGGCGCAAGCGTCTCATGCCTCATTATGCACCTAGGGCATGCTCTTATCAGCCCATAAATCACACCTCGTCGTGTCTTATTCCTTACGTATAGCATTTTTACTTGGTTGGTTTTTTTTTCCCTATTATAAAAAACATCAGATATTGCCCATATCTATGTCTGTTAACTAACATTAAGTAATTACAACACTCCATTACATTGTCATTAACACACTATGGACACTCTGTTACAAGTAAGGACAAAATATACATGTTATTACAAAACTATTAAAATGTGTAACAACTCCTGTATTACAACACTGTTAACATTGGTAATAACTACCTAGCTACAATACACCTAAACTCATGGAAATCACAGTTAAATTGTGTGGGACATTTGGTGATGTCCTCTGTGTGATGGCAACCTGAATCTGCTTCTCCATCGACTGTCTCCTCCTGAAAAGAATCATCATCCATGCACATGCCATTTAGCCACAGGTGGCCATTTTGAGTAATGTTACACATAGAATCTTTCAACTCATATTTACGCTATGGGGCTGAATGAGTTTTTAAGAAATGGATTCCCCAGCTGAAAGTGTAAGATTGACTTTGGTGAAAGATAAGACCTTGGCAACTTCCTCCCAGATGCTGATTTGATACAGACTGAGAAACAACAATTGGAGGCATGTCATGATTCAGAAATGGGAACAGTGGCTCTCTCGAACGAATGTGAGGAGGCACCAGAGAACACAGAAGTAGCTATTGAATTAAAGTCATAAAACAGATGGTTAAGGCTGTTTCAAAAATTGACAAGACCATTGTCTCAATTAAATCTGACCTGCCTAAACTAGAGAAACATATGGAGGCTGTTGAGGAGAGTGTCGCAGACCTCACCATAAGTACAGACAGGCAAGAGAGACTCCTGCTATACCTTTTGGTAAGAGAATGGGAACTCACCCATGAACTGGACAGTTTAGAGGAACACAGTTGGAGGCAGAACCTCCTCATATATGGAGTTTCCAGGGGGCAGAGAAAGTGCAGGGAACACGATAACTTTCCTACAATCGCTTTTAAAAGAGGTCCATCACCTTACTGAGGATTACAGTCTGTCTGGATTGTTCATATCGAGCATTGGACAGAAACCTTCAACTCATGGTGCCTGTCCCAGATCCTTATTAACCAAGTTCAACTCCTATGCCAGAAAAGAAGACCTCCTGAAACGAGCTTGGCAGCAGAAAGAACTGTGATACAAAGGTCCCAGAATAACGATTGAAAACAACTAGACAATGATGGTGTAATACAAGATAAATTATGTGGTGAGTAATTAAGCAACTCAGTGCCAAAGATCTAAAGGCATAGCTTTTATACCCAGCAAGACTGAGGACTGACACACCAAATGGGACAAACAGTTCATAGATTTGCCCAAGGCCAGGCCCCTCCCTATCGAAGAGTTAGGTGTACCGTTCCTGTCACCAGACAAGGACTGTCTTGAAAGGGACCCACCCCATTCAGCATCAATGCAGCCCACAGAGGTCCTGAGAAATGGCAGCATTAAAATCAAGCCAGGCCCCCTTCCCTGCAGATGGACATTAAATCACATCTTCAACCATACCTGGATCCTGTGGAGCAGAAATGAAAATTTTATGAGCACAAATGAGTAGGACTTTGGCGAAATGCCCAAGCCTCAAACTAGTGTACTCCTTTCACACACCAACTGAAATGGTTACCATAGAGTGGCTAAAAGGTAATTGCTGATAACCACACAGGTCAGCAACTTTCTTTAAACATAAACTCTCTTTTCTTTATAAGCATGCTAAGGTAAGAGCTGGTATGGTACCATGCTAATTACAAGCGTCTTTGTCTTGTCCCTGGCCCAGCTCGGCATGAATGTGACTTTCTGCTCAAATGTGACTTACTCTTTGCATGGAATTAACATTGGATCATACCGAATAGCTCAGACAGCATGTACTTCAACAATACCCATTTTATTGACTGAAAGCTAAGCTGAGAGACTGGAGACTTCTGACTTGCTCAGAGCTCTACATCAGATTTGAGACTGCATAATGTTGGTAGTCTTTTCTTTTTTAAACAAAACTACATATTCTTTTGAATGCTGAGCATTGAGCTGCATCATAGAAATAACTGAACTAACACTGCGTACTAAAGACAATAACCTTTTTACTTGATTGAATGCTAAGCTGAGAGAAGAGGGACTTCAGACTTGTACAGAGCTCTGTATCAAATTTGAGATGCATACTGTTGATGTCCTTTTCTTTTTTAAAACAAAACAAACTATTCTTTTGAAGTCTGAGCACTGAGCTGCATTATAGAAATAACTAAACGAATGTTACATACTAAAGACAATATGCTTGAGTGGTGTTAGTAAGTGAAGGGGGGCAGGACTTGTGAACTGCATGGGAGAAGGGTGAAAAAAAAGTGTTGATGGGTGTCTGTCATGAGAATGGCTACAAAATGGGGCAAAATTAACCCATTCAGGGAAATATACAAAACGCTATGTGCCCTCTGGCCATGCGAACCCTGGGGGTTGGGGGCTGACTAATCACCCATAGACTGGGTAAAAAAGCCAGAATGGATGCACTGGACATGAGTGACCTTTGAGATACAATGTGACTAGACCCGGATACCATGCTTCCCCCCTTTTTCCTATGAATTCAGAATACGCAAGAAGGTCCTTTCTGGCCAATCACTTGATTCTTATATATTCTCAGACCTCAGGCATGGGGGGGAGGTGCCCCTGGGGATCTAGGGTCCCAACTCAGAACAGGACAGCCTAGTTAAAATAATGAAAGTGGGGGCCCTGACCCAGGCCCAGTGACCAACACCCGAGCCAACACAGTTGCACAACTGCTGCATATGGGACATACCTCTGAGATGATAGCTGTGGGTCACCATGAGTTTCTGAGGTTAGCTGAAGCTAGAATCATGTGAAGCACTCACAGACCCAGGGAACTGGGATGTGGTGGGATCCCCCATACCCTCTAGTGTGAGGGGGGACATTTATTTATTTATTTTATTTAGTTTTTGTTGACTGGGTAACTGCACTAGGCAGATTCTGCCTATTTTCAGGCACGACCCGGGGGAGAGGGATACAGATGAATGCCAACTGACCTTGAACCAGATTAAGCTGTTGGTGGTATTTTTAGTGAATAAGGGAAATTTGGCCAGGACACCGGGGAAACATCTCCTACTCTTTTCGAGAAGTGCCATGGATCTTTAACATCCACCTGAACTACCACCAGAACAGGCAGATGGTACCTCGGTTTAACATCTCATCCGAAAGACGGCACCTCAGGAGTGCAGCACCCCCCTCATGCTGCACTACAGTGTCAGTATTGGGATATTAACCCAAGTGCCTGGTGTGGGGATAGAACCCTCAGCCTTCTGATCTCCAGGCCTCAGAGGTGAGTGTGTAGTGGGGGTCAGTATGACCTCCTGGTACGGGGTGACCTTGACAGCTGGAACACCATGAAAGCAAGGAACTTTACAAGGCCAATCCTATATACTGCTGAAATGAAGTAATAACAGATGGCTTGATCAAGAGTCCTTCCACACAGAATGGACACAACTGTCAGAAAGAAGCACACAGCAGACCATCATGGGCAGCAACTGGTAAAAACCAGATGGGTGCTGATTTATTCATGACTTGGGGTGGGCCCTTTGGGGGCATCCTGTAAAGTTGAGAACAGGCTGGATGCTGGGGGAGGCATGGGGTAGTTGGGGATGCATCCTCATCACCCACTGACAACATCAACCTCAACTTGGTTAATGGGTCCAAATATAATGAAGTTGCCAGTTATAGAATTGGGGAGGGTAACTATTTCTGTTGGGAGTTTAAAGCATCAAATGGGCAATCTGAATGAAGGTGTGCACAGAGACCCCCATGACCTACTCGGGGGTGAAGCCAATTCCACCTGGCCTTCACAATAAAAATTTGACAATTACTTTTCGGAGGAGGAGGGGACTGAACTGAGAATTAAAACATGCCAAGAAGGACTTCTTGTTCACCCGCAGGATGGAGACTCATGTTGTAGGGTCTAATAATCTTGCTAAATCCTCTTCACACCGAGGATGGCAGTGCCGCAGGTGTGGCACAGCACAAGAGGAGTGATTTGAAACCCCTACTTGACCCAGAAAGACCAGGAGAGGGCCAGTATGTGGCATAGCCCCTGAGTTTCAGAGATCTGTGGGCAATGAATATTGTGTGATTAACCTCTACAGAGGCTGCCATAATCAGTTTGTGCCAGGGTGGCCTTTTCAGCACCAAGTAACCCATAAAAATGTTTTTATTAATGTTTTATTGTTCCTGTTCATGTTGTTGGTTAATTGGTTCATAGTTAAGGGTACTGTATTAATACAGTGGTTTGCGGACACCACAGACCCCTCATGGAGAGAACACCTTTAGCAACCAGCGAAAGAAAACACAGACAGTTTTATGATGTAAAACTGTTTGTTTTTTCTTGCTGGTTGCTAAAAGTGTTCTGTCCATGAAGGGTCTGTGGTGTCTGCAAACCACTGTATTAGTACCCTTAACTATGAACCAGCATTCATAAAATAAAACACATACTGTGCAACTCAATTACAAAAAGAGAGGAACTAATAGAATGCATTTCAATCCCAGACAGCAGTCATTATCGTATAAAAGAAGGTGACAGTTAGCAAAGTAAAAGTCGAGACAGTGGGTGAGACATACCAGGGTTAACAGAACAATATGTAGAAATAATATATAAGTAGCAACCCAGAGGTAACCTATAAGGTAAAGCCAGAGAACACGAAGTAGCAGAGTTGGTACAGGGAGTAGTAAGTGCAATTAGATCTAAAAGGTTACTAAGTGCTATGTGGATAGGAAGAAAATTAAAATACAGGTGAGGAGGAGGTGAGGGAAGGGCAGGGTGGGGAGTAAGGGTAAGTGGGAGAGAGGAGGGGCAAGCTAGGGATTAATCACCCTCAGGATGCTGAGAACCCTGCAAGGGGAGGGGTCAGGCAGAAAGGGTGAAAGAGAGAGGGGAGAAGCCAGAAATGTATCCACTTCAGGATACAAAGAACCCTGCAAGGGGGCAGGACCCGGCTGGGAAGGAGAAGAAAGAGATGGGGCTATCCAGGGGTAGAGGGGAGAAAGGAGGGGTGAGCCAAGAACTATTCCCCTTCAGGATGCTGGGAACCCGCAAGGGGATGGGACATGGCAGAAAAAAAGGGGGAGAGCAAAGATCTATACCCCATCAGGATGCTGAGAACCCTGCAAGGGGATGGGAACTGACAGAGAAGGAGAAGAGATACGGGTGACAGTAGAGGGGCTAGCCAAGAACTATTCCCCTTCAGGATGCAGAGATCCCTGCAAGGGGGGGGGAGCCAGCAGGAAAGGAGAAAGGGGGAGGAGGGAAGAGAGGAGGGGCGAGCTAAGATCTATGCCCCATCTGGATGCTGAGAACCCCGCAAATGGACAGGAAAGGCAAAGAAGGAGAAGAGATAGGGAAGGAAGGGTATGTGGTGGGGGAGGGTGAGCATGAGAAAGCAAGAGCTATTACCCTCAGGAAGCTGAGGAATCTCATATGAGGATGGGGCCTGGCAGAGAAGGAAGGGGAGGGAAGCCAAGAACTAATCCTTTCCAGGATGCAGAGAACCCTGCAAGGGACAGGACCCAGCAGAGAAGGAGAAAGAGGAGAACTGGGAAACCAAGAACTAATCCTTTCAGGATGCTGAGAACCCTGCAAGGGACAGGACCTGGCAGAGAAGGAGAAAGGAGAAGGGAGGAAGGGGGAGGGGAGTTAAAAGGGGTGCATGGGGAGGTAGGCATGAGCTAGAGCTAGCCTAGAGACAGAGAGGGTAGACATGAGAGGGGTAGGGATGGAGACTGGAGGGGAGAAGAGAGGCAAGGGGAGGTTCGGTGTAGTTGCAGACTTGAACAGAGGAGGAGTGAGAGTGAATGGCAGGATTGCACAGAGCAAATTTCTAGCAATAGGGGAGTTCCAGATATCGGAAAATTTATATGAGGAGGCGGAGTGGCCAGACGAGGTGCACTGGGGTGGGATGGCTAGGGTTCTGTGGAAGGAGATGCGGAGGGCATAGCAGGATGGGAGGAGTGTTGATAGTAGGAAGGACAAATAGGGTAGCAGAGAGCTGAGCCAGAACTTCCCAATGAATTAGAGATGTGTGATATGCACTTGGCATGAAGGGAGGGAAACAAAAGCAAGGAATAGAGGTCATAGTAATGAGTACGAGGGGAACAGCCAAGAATGTAGCACCAGAAGGAATTGAAGAGAGTGTTCAGTCTGGATAGGGTGGTTTTAGGGGTGGAGCTGTAGACAATGTCCCTGAAATCAAGGACAGGGAGAATCATCTTTTGGACAGTTTCTCTCCTAGCCTGCTGTGGAAGTCAGCTACGATGTCGGTACAGAACACCAAGTCTAGGGAGTAGTATTTTGTGGATGGCGTCAATGTGTACTCCAAAGTCTAGATTCTTATCTAGCCATAGTCCAAAGTACTTAAATGAGGCTACATTGTCGAGCGTTGGGCCAGAGAGAGCATGGAATGTGGGAGAGAAATCAAGCCTGGCCAGTTTCTTTTTGGGGCCGAGGGTCACAGATGCTGTTTTCTTGACATTCATTGATAACTGGTTTGAATTAAACCAGCGTTGTACATTGGTAAAGTTAAGCTAAAGGCTGGTGGCCACCTCGGAGGGGGAGTTCCTGTAGGAGAATAGCGCAGTATCATATGTGCATTGACTGGCCACAACCAGGGGGCACACAATGTGATAAAGCAGTGGGTAAGGCCAGCAGAGTGCTGGGGTGCATAGGGAGGGTCATAACCAGTAGGAAGAGAAAGGTAATGATACCACTATGTAAAACCTTGGTGAGACCCCACCTTAAATACTGTGTGCAGTTTTGAAGACCATACCTGGGAAGGGACATGGACAGGGTGGAGGTAGTGTAGAGGAGGGCTACGAAGATGGTGCAAGGGATGCAGTATACGACCTATGAAGAGAGGCTCAGAGAGCGGAATATGTGTACTCTGGAGGAGAGAAGGGAGAGAGGGGACATGATAGAATCATTTAAATACCTTACAGGTAAAAACAGGGTATCAAAGGGTAGCATTTTTCAAAGAAGGGGATATCAAACAACCAGAGGGCACACAATGAGACTGGGGAGGGGAAGGGTCAGGGGAAACATATGGAAGCACTATTTCACAGAGTGGGTGGTAGACAAGTGGCATGGCATACCTTCCACTGTAGTGAGGGCCAGAACAATCACAGAATTCAAAAGGGCTTTGGACAAACATAAAGGCATTCTGAGGAGAAGGGTAGCACAAGGGGGAGACGCAGAAGAAGAGGACCAGGCAGGACAAAGGGGCAGACTGGGTGGGCTGAGAGGTTCTTTTCTGCTGTTAAATTTCTGTGTTTCTAGTTCGGCCTGGTGGTGCTGAGGGTTGAGTTGCTGGACACCACTCCTCACGCCACGCTGGTGATTTGCATTCAGGAACAAGCACGAGTTGCTGGGGGTCGGCAGGGAGGAGAGGAATTGAGCGTCCGGAGGACAGCTGTCCTTCTCCGGGGAGGAGGGTGTTTCAGTGGTTGGTGCCAGTCTGGCCCCTAGTGGTGGCTGGGGCTGGTGCACCAATGCTGCGATGGGGTGGGGAGCGCGCGGAGATGGCGGTGGTGCGCTGGGAGGCGTGCGTGGTGCCATTACAGGCATTATTGCATGTGCTACCCTAGCAACACAGGAATACCAGGAAAATTGCCCGCAGATGATGACGGGGGAAACTCGCAGGCCTCGCACCTGGCTAGCCACAGCACAGGAACACTTGATCTGGTGTCTGAGGGGAGGGCCCCCTCTCTGAGGGGTAAGCCCTGGGGCCACTACTGTGCTGGCTGGTGGATGCCAGGATGACGAGGATGGGGTTCCCCCAGATCGAGTGGGCTGTAGGGGCAGGAGGATAAAAAATCATAAAAAAAAAATTTTAATTAAAAATGTCTATGTTTTTATATGAAGCTATTAAAAACCTTAAAACAAATAAATGCCCAGGAGCCAATGGGTATAGTGGGGAATTCCATAAAACTCTCTGTGAGGAAGTAACCCCCTCTGCTTAAAAGGGTCTTTAATGAGGTAAGTGGGGAGACCTGCCACCCACCTGGAACTATGCCACCATAAAGATGAGAAGGACCCAACACATTATAGCTCCTAACACCCCATATCACTCCTCACCATGGTCTCTAACTTGTTTAAGGCCATATTGGCAAACCAGCTCAATCCTTTGTTTCGGGATATCATAGACTTGGACTAAACAGGCTTTATAATGGTCGAACAGACATCAGACAATGTCTGGAGAACTATCAATGTCACAAATTTACTAACCCATCAGGAAACACCGGCCTATATTATGAGTTGTGATGCTGAAAAACTTTTTGATAAGGTAGTATGAAGTTTTCTATTTTGGGTCCTTGAACAAGTTGGGTTTCTAGAAAAATTTATAACGGGTAAAGACACTGTACTACTTCCCATAGACATTTGTTCGAAGACTCTATACTCCTCCTCACAGGCATACATTCGAACAAACAGTGGCATATCCCAAAGATTTGCATTTGCTCCCTCTCACCCCTATTATTTGCCTTATATATTGAGCCCTTGTAAAACTGATCTGAGACAATCCCAAGATTCAAGGCACAGAAGTCAGTGTCTGCCCCCAGAAAACAGTGTACACAGATGGTGTCCTGTTATACCTGGCAGATTCTGCAACTTTGATTACAGAGTTCAGGAGAGGCTTAGAACTCTTTGAGGCACATGCAGGTTGTGTCTTTTTTTTTTTACTTAATATACTTATTGAAGTTTCAAGAACTACAACACATAACACAGCACAAAGTCACACAAAAAACCCAAAAAGACATACAATCCAAATACCCCCCAACTTCCTCTACCCCGTTACACTCAAGTATAGAACTTTCAGAATAAAGACAATAGCAGAATAATGCATGCGTATTAACATTAACTGAGCAAGTAATCATTATAACAGGAAAATACAGGCCAGCAATTCAACTGCTAAACAATAAATGGCCTTTAACTCAAGTATTCATTTGTAGAATGACATGTAAGGTTTCCCGGTTTTGTTTATACATCATAAGAAAGACAATCATTCATACTAGCTATAATTTTTTTCTGCTTGTAACATAAATCAAATTTCTTTATATCATTCTACATACTGTAGGTACTGTAGATATTATGGAATAAAGCCAGTGTCTTAATATACATTTTTCACACATGCAGTAATTAAAGCCACATACTTCTTCTGATACCCCAACAATTTATCCTTATAATCACTAAGGATACAATTTTTTTTATTTATTTTATTTAAAATTTGGTCATTGGGAAAGGCATACTGAGCCAAAGCTCGTTTCCAGGTGTAACCCGGGGCATGGGGAAGGGCAAGAAAATACATAACAATCAAATGATACAATAGATAAATAAGATACGGGGGAAAAAATACAATAATAAATGGTGATACATAATTTAGCAATATACCACGACAGGGTGTGGGGTAATGCTAGATTTACCCACGCCTGGTATGGTTCGGTCATGAGGTTGCAGGTTGAATGAGTAAACTACACCAGAAGTGGGTAAATCCTGGCATTACCCCACACCCTGGAGTGGGACACTGCGATTATACAATGTTCTCCTGTACTGTAGTTTAAAAAAAAATAATTTTTTATTTATTTTATTTTTTCTCAATTTATACATACATAAGAAAGTAAATAGTTCCTTGTAGCTAGGTAAAACATTGATGAGACCCCCCCCCCCACCAGATACACACCCCTACCTGGAGTTGACGTGAGGAAGACTGGCCCTCCTGGCAAGGACACCTGATTGGTGCTGGTTGCAGTGTGCATGAAACCTTGGTATGCTATTGTTCCCGTTCACATCTGTTATACCCGCTCCTACTGTCTGTGGGGATCTCACTTTCACCTCACACCCTTCCTGGCTCAATACTTAAACAGGGGTGGCCAGCATCACTTGGCTGTATTTGAGTACTGGAGAGGCGGTAATGGTTGCATGGGTGGCCTGGAGTGCAAAGTCTTGATCTGTGATGTGATGTAAGCTGGCGTCCTGTTTCTGGTTCCAGGGTGAATGTTGGAGGCCGATTTGAAAAAGAAGCAGTTGAGATGAATGCTTTCTTGAGTTCCGAGCTACAGTACAAAGGAAGTAGGAGGAGCGGGCAGTTTGAGCAGGTATGATTGGAAAAAGGAAAAGAAAAAGATTGCTGATATTTATAGTCGCTGTTGGGTTCTATGACTTTGCAACGATAGCCCGTTTTGAAATTCACAGTTTCACATCAGGGCTCAGTAGCGGTTTAGTGAGCCAGTTTTAAGGTTCTGATGCTCGGAGTGATTTAAGGGGGAGTTACTGATGCAGCTTGCTGGTGGCTGGCACCTTTTCCCCTGGGATAAATCTAGAATTTACAACAGGTAAAAGGTACCAGTCAGCCAATCAGGTGGCAGCATTTTTAAAGCCGTTGTATAACATACATTTGGTGCTTGTTCCAAGTGGTTTACAGAAGTTTGGGGGTGAGGACAGTACAGTTACAGTTTTAGCCGGGGCATAATTTACAAGTGAATGCTGAAAGAAATCACAGATTTGCACTGAAGCTGGAAGGAGGCAGTAGCAAGTATGTTACTAAATAAGTTAGAGCTGGAGTTGGTGTGTGAAAGAGCAGGATGTTGGGGTTGGAAGGGGGATGGTCATCTGTGAGGAGGCCCTCAGTTAAGGGGAGGTGACAAAGGCAGGGGGGAGGGGGAGCCGGCTGAAGTACTTTCTGATAGAGGCCACGGTAGATAGATTGCGTACATTGAGGGGTAGTGTGTTCCATAGGGCAGGGAGCCGGAAGACGAAGACTTGTTTTCTGGCCAGCGAGTGTGGAGTGGCAAGGGTGAAAGAATACTGGTCTTGGGACTGCAAGGCATAGCCAGTACTGGGGGCAGACATTACGAGAGATAGGAGGGGAAGAGTGTTGAACCAGAACTTGGCAATGAAGGAAGCACATTAGGCAAGGCGGCGGCTTGCTAAGGGAGAGAGGGAGACAGAGTGGTAGAGAAGACAGTGGTGAGTGCGATGAGGGAGGTTTGTGGAGAATCTACAGAAGGCATGAAACAGGGCTCGAGTTTGGTGAGGGAAGATTGAGGCGTGGAGCCATATACCACGTCTGCGTAATCAATGGTGGGTAGGATGAGTTTAGTGATTAATTCCTTCCTGATGGGGAGGGAGAGACAGTCCTTACGCCTGAACAGCATGCCAAGTTTGGGGCATAGCTTATTGTGGATGGTACTGAGGTGCAGTGGGAAGTCTAATTATACACCCAGGTATTTGAAGGAGTCGACTACCTGGATTTTGGAACTGTCAAGGGTGTAGAAAGAGGGTTTGGGAAGGTAGTTTGGCCAGTTTCTGAGCTGAGCTGAAAACCATAGTGACAGTTTTCTTGGTATGGCACTTAAGGGATTTGGATTTGAGCCAGCACAAGGTATTCTCGAAGTCAGATTGGAGGGTAGTTTCAATGTGGGCTGTGGAGGGACCAGAGGCACAGATCACGGTGTTGTCAGCATACATTTGGATGTGGGAGGCTGAACTGACAGAGGGGAGGTTATTGACTAATAGAAAAAGAGGGTTGGTCCAAGGATTGACCCCTGAGGTACTCCAGCACAGATCGGGAGAGGGGGCGAATTAGTTTCCCCCAGTTGAACAAACTAGTACCTGTCAGTGAGGTAGGCCTTGAACCATTTGTTGATGGAGGGTGAGAGGCCTATGGAGGCTAGGTCTTCAGTGAGCAATTTATGGGTGACTGAATCGAAGGCCTTGGCTAAGTCAATGAAAATTGCCAGTGTCAGATGATCCTTGTCCATGACCGAGTTGGAAAGTGTTGTCAAGTTCTAATAAGGGGTTCAGTCTAGATTTAATTGTGTCCCAAAATGGCCCAACTCTATCACAGTACCACATAATATGCAATAGGGTACCTGGACTTCTGGAACATCATGAGCATAAATCAGATGACATTTTACCCATTTTGAGTAATTAAATGGGGGTATAATATAAATCATGGAAAAACTTCCATTGCTTAAGATGATTTTTATTATTTATTAAATTTTGGTAACCGGGTAGGCCCACTGAGCCCGAAGGTCCCTTTTCCAGGGGGGACCCGGGATTAGTTACATATAGTGAAACATTAGGAGTTGACTAGTACAAGATCATTTAAGAGTTACCGGTGAGACAGCGAACAGACTTACATGGTACAGCTAGGTTATATACAGCAGGATAATACAGTTAAGACAACAGCATTTCATAGCAGTCACAAACTTGAAATAAGGGGTTGATGGGTTACGGCCAAGGTATGTCTCTCAGTGCCGTAGGTAGGTAGCAGCTGGGGAGTGGTGGAGGGAGAGATGGGATGATACTGTTAGGAGAGGTTATTCTCTGGTGCAGGAGTAGTGACTGTGGTTCAGCAGATGCTCGTGTAATCCCTTATGGAAATTCCCTAGGGAGGTTGCTTCCTGTAGGTGACCAGGGAGCTTATTCCACTGTACAGGGGCAGCGTAGGCATAGGATTTGCTGCCTACTGTGATGCTGACCCAGGGTACTTCCAGGAGCTTTTTTCCTGTGGTACAGAGCAGTCTGCAGGAGAGCTTTGGGGCTAGTAGCCCAGCTAACCCATCTGGAGGATGGTCATTGAGGAGCTTATAAATGCTACACAGTAGGGGGTATTGAAGTCTATGGCTGAAGGATGGCCAGTACATCACAATGGTGACTCTTCAGGTGGGATTTTGTGCCGAAGCAAGCTATTCTGTGATACAGGGTTTGTAACCTAATGTGGTCCTGTTTTGTCATTGCATGTAGAATTGGAGCCGTGTAGATTAAGGTCAGGAGGAGGATGCTCTTTGCGATTGCTAGCCTGGTCTCAGGTATCATTTGAGTGCTTAGGCAATGGAGTAAACTGAGCTCTTGGTGGAGTTTTTTGATTACTGTGTCCATGTGGGATTTTAGGGTGAGACCTTGATCCAGCACCAGGCCAAGATAGTTGAAGAGCTGCACCACTTCTGTTGTTCAGCTAGATGCTGTGACAAGTGGGAGTAAGAGCCTGTGGTCAGGGCCCAGGGATCTTGGCCCAAATAGGAGGGCGTTTTTGGTTTTTTTTTTGAGTTTAGAACAGGCAATTTTCTAGTAGCCAAGTTTCAATCATAGTGAAGTCTGACTGGAGATGAGGCCCTAATTCGTCTGTGTTATTCATAGATCTGTATAGGACCGCATTGTCAGCATCCTGTACCACAGAGCAGCTCCGGCAGTGGTCGCTAATGTCATTGACGAATAGTGAAAACAAGAGGGGGCCCAGTATAGATCCTTGCAGGACCCTCTCATCTATAGGGAGTGGTCCAGAGGTTGCAACCCTCCACTTGACCTGTTGGAAGAGGTCAGAGAGGTTGTTGCTGAACCAGCTCAGTGAGTGTTGATCAAGACCAAGTTTACTCAGTTTAGTTATCAGCAGGCTGTGCTCTACCAGATCAAAGGCCTTTGTCAGGTCAATGAAGACAGCCCCCACTGGGGAACCTTTATCCAGTGCTGAGAGGACATCAGAGGTGAATTTAATGAGTGCAGTGTCTGTCCCATGCTTTTGCCGGAAACCATGCTGGGTGGGTGCCAGTAGCTGGTTTGCTTCCAGATAGTTTCTGAGTTGGCAGTAGATAAGCCTCTCTTGGATTTTTGCCAGGGTACAGAGTAGGGAGATAGCTCTATAGTTGCCTATAGTATCCCTAGGGTGTCCCTTGTGGACTGGCACCATGTGAGCCTGCTTCCAAATTTCGGGAACCGCTCCATCCAGAAGGAACCTGTTTATGAGCCAGGTGACAGGCAGGGCAATGGCAGGGACAGCTGCCTTGAGCAACCTAGGGTTCAGGCCATCTGGTCCCGAAGATCCAGCCGTTTTGATGGATTGCAGGAGGGGGAGCACTTCTTTTGTGCTTACAGTCTGTAGGTGAAAGAGTGGGGTGGAGGATCCATTGCTTCAGTAGTCACGGGTCCTTGCATCGGGGTGGGGGGTAAGTTTGTTTTGTAACTATCCAGGTGAGTGAAAGACTTATTGAAGGCAGCAGCTATCTTGCTTCCTTTGGTTAGATTTTGGCCATTTGATAATTATAATATTTAAAATATTCCTACATATCAGTCCAAATTGTAGTCCAATTATAAGAACCATCATGATGGGGTAAGGCTTGATTCCAATACATAGCTACACCCTCTGTTTTTTTCAGGCAAACAATTGTATAATTGCAAGTAAAGGTGAGAAATAATGGCAAGTAAAGGTGAGAAATGGCATGTGGAGTCAGAGTCCCTTTTGCCAGGGATAACACTTTTTATGCAATAAGTGTGGACTTTGTAAACTTCTGATAAAGACATTTATCAGAACAACTATATGAATAAATCAGTGATGATGTAAGTACTATAGAGATAAACTTGTGGATCACAAATTTATCTGTATAGTACTGTCGTCATCAGCGATTTACTCGTACAGTATGTCGTCATCAACGATTTACTCGTACAGTACTGTCATCATCAACGATTTACTCGTACAGTACTGTCATCATCAGCGATTTACTCGTACAGTACTGTCATCATCACATTGCCCCCCACCTCAGCCACTTGCTCCTACTGTTCCCAAACTCTGAACTGATATTTAAAAAATTATTTCAACAGACAGCTACCACCTATTGCATAAATTGAATATGCGATGAGAGCAGCTGTTAGATAAAGGATTTATATTTACCCATTCATGGTGAACTCAGGACCATCACTCATGGCTATGCTTCACTCCACCACTCGTGATGTTTCACAAGTTCACTGTGAACTCGTAAAAATAAATCCTTTATCTAACAGCCACCCTTCATATGTCCCCTATAACTCTTTGTTCATGCATCCAAGCAGAAGACCCAAAGTGTTTAGTTAGCAGGTGTGTGTATTGAAGAAATTTAAAACAATCTTTATTAGGAGTGGCATACCTCTGTTGGAAGGTGGCATATGTAATAAGTTTACCATTCATTGCCAATTGTTCCACCATCTGTATGTTCTTGGAAATCCAGTAGGAAGTTGTAAGAGCATTGGCATTTATTTTAAAGTTGAGGTGGCCTGAAAGGGGCTGTGAAATATCTTTACTAGGAGAAGCTGACAAAGTTGCATATGAACCTTTACCAACGTCTCTATTAGAGTATGCCTAAAAGCACCAGGCAAAAACTTAGGTGGGGTATGAACAAGAGAAGTATAGCCACATTTTGCTGGTCACAAAGAAGGTTACGTCCTTAAAAACAAAGGTCCTGAATTTTAACTTTAAGCCCTCACAACACATAAAAGAACTACAGTATTTCCATTGAAATGGCAAGCTACCCAGATGAAATACCTGGGTATACAGATAACAAAAAAATGGCCACACTCTATAAACCCAACATTGTCCCATTAACCCAAAAAGTGCAAGACGATTTGAATAAATGGGCCCTAGTAAACTTCCTACTGTACTCCAGAATTGGCTGTACAATAATGACCATTATACAATGGCAAGAAAGAATCCCGGATTCTGATTGGTCAGTGTGTGCCTGAGACAGTGATGATATTACAGTATAACATCACTGTCACTGATTAGTATTAGCTTTGCTTGCCATTACCATAGATCACCTTTACCTTTTTTTTCCTCTTCTCTTAAGAAACTCACTAAAAATCGACTAAAAACATTTTAAAAATTTTTTTTTTATTTTGTATCACAATGAGCCATTGTATAATAGCAGTAAGGCACTCCAGGGTGTGTGTTATTGTGTAATAATGTCACTCCTGGGGTGGTGGAAGCACTCGGCTTCGCCTGTCGTGCCTTATTGCTTAATTCTACCTCGATACTTTTTCCTCTTTTCAGTGCATATACACAGTAATACCGAAAAAGCAGTTCTTACCATGGCAAAAATCCTTCTCAAAATACCTCTGGTTGGGCTGAAGGCCCTGCATAAGCTACAAATTGCTACACCTTTTTTGTTTTTATTTTATTTATTTGTTAGGTCCTGGATTACACCAGTGAGCAGATGCTCATTTATAAGTTACACGTCAGTTACATAGACAATACAATACAGATGACAGGGTTACATGTGGTACAGGTAATTTACAGGGTACAACAGCTTAGGTAGTATAGCAGCTAGCCGGCATCAGAGGTTAACACCCTACTTGGAAGATCTCTGAGGTGAGAAGAAGGAGGGGTTGCAAACATAGGTGGAAGGAGTAAGGTAGTTGGGGGCATCTGAGGGGGTAGGGAAGTGGGAGCAATGTCATGATTGGGGGGTAGGTGTAACCTAAAGTGCTGGGATTGGGGTCCCTCAACCCAGTGAGTTGTCAAGAGGTAAGAGCAGGTAGTTGGTTGATGCTCCAGGAGGGTGGCATCAACTTGGCAAGGCGTTGGAAGGGAGAGCTCTACCAGACCTCTAAATGTATTATTTTGCAGTACATGTTAGCTCCCTGCTGCTATGGTCGGTTCCAACATATAAAACAATCTGGAAGTTAATAGAACAAATAGAAGTGGGAGGAAGGGCACCCCTTAGGAGGAAAGTACTATCAAAACCATGCTCAGGGCTCTACCAGAAAGACGCCAAAAGAACCCAGCCCATAGAGGGAACTCTAATAGGTTTACCCAACAACTATGAACCTACTGCATCTGTGATACTGAATATTTTTGCAAATAATCTTTATTGTCGTATGAAATAAATTGCTGTGACACTATCTAAAATGATATATCTTAACATCTGCAAAAGTTCTATTGAACTGTGGTTACCATGCATGTACCTAAGTTGTGTAATAAACTTGAATTAAAAAAAAGTTACAGTGTGTAAAAAAACTGGGCCTTCCCCCGCCAATTTGTTATTGCTGCCTCCATATAACTTGCCAAGGTAACAGCCACACATGGAAATCAAAGTTAAACTGTGTAAAAAAAAAAAAAAAAAAGTCCTGAATGACTCACCAAACATTATACCTGCTCCTTCCATGCTGCAGTCTTTAAAAACAATAAAGGGAAAAATACTGGAACCACATCTCCTTTTATAGAAAGTACACTATGAAAACCTGAAAAGGCCAAAACTATACAGCCCAAATCAGAATGCTTTTTCTTAAAATTGAACCAGCATACTTTTTCTTAAAGCCAAACCAGCACACTTTTTTTAAAACCCAACAAACCAACCTTATGTAATTTGTAAAACATCTGGGGCCCGATATTCAAAAAAAGGCAGAGTGGAGCATAAAGTTTTGCACTGCACCCCAGGACCCCAAGGATTGTATATTCAGTCGGATAGTGCATCTGCGCTATCCAACTGAATATAAGGGTATGTCGGCACAGCACTAAGTCCAGTAGCGCTGCTCAGACATGGAACCCTGCAGTGCAGGGAACAGCAGCTCCAGACCCGATTGCACCAGTAGCTCTAGCGTGATATTCAGAAGTCCCCATGCAAATGAACCCACTGGGCATTCAAGGCACTAAGGGGCCATTTGCATGCCCATTATGAGCACATTTGCATGGCAAGCAGCGTCAGGTTTGTGCCCCTGCGACCGGCCCTGCTCCCACTCCAAGCACCCAGCCCCATCAAAAAAAAATATGTCCCTTGTGCCAAGAGGTCACCCCCACCCTCTGATCACTGCCCGGTACAGTGTACAAGATGTCCCTGGTGTCCAGTGATTCCCGCTCACCCTTCAGTTGCTGGCCAGTACAGGTTACAAATTGTCCCTGGTGCCTAGTGATCCCCCACCCTCCGATCGCCATCCCATATAGTTGGAAATGCTTCCCTGGGATCCAGTGTTCCCTCCCCAGTACCGATCCCCAGCCTGGTACATAGAAACAGGTTTCCTGGGGTCCACTGGTCCCTTCCCAGGCCTGATCCCCAGCCCAGTATACAGAAACAGTTTCCCTGGTGTCCAGTGGTTCTCCCCAGTCCCAGATCCCCAGCCCTGTAAACCGAAGTAAAGTCCCTAGCGTCCAGTGCCCCCTCCCAATCTCTGTTCCTCAGCCCTGTTGTAATACCACTGGATACCAGGGGATCTTGTAAACAGTACTGGGCAGCAATTGGAGGGTGTGGAAGAACATTGGACACCAGGGACATCTTATAAACTGTACTGGCTGTTGATCGGAGGGTGAGGGGGATCTCTAGGCGCCAGGGACTTCTCTTACCATAATGAGACAGGCAACTGGAGGACAGGGGGTGCAACTGGTCAGAACAGCAGGTGTGCTCTCCGAACTGCCAACATGCTTCTTGGCTGCACTTGCTTTGGCAGCCACTAGGGTTGCCTGGAATAAGTCGGGCTTTTGATTGGCGGTATTTGCACTGCGCAAAGTGGCTTGCACTAAACCCTTTGCGCAGAGCAAATGCGCTGAATATCATGTGCCAGTATTCCTGTTCCCACCCCTCCCTTTGCCCACATTATGTGTTGCGCTCGCTAACACTTTTAGCGCTCAGCTGCCCCTTTTGAATATTGCACTCCAGTGCAAACCCCGGGCAGACAGGGTGCAATCAGTTTGCTCACCGGAGAATGTTTTGAATATTGGGCCCCTGATAGGTAAGTTCCAGATATTCATAGAATATCAACATCTTGGGGTCAAACAAGCTCATAAAGGCCACTCACCCTTAGGGTTTGTGGCCTTTTGGCTTGTTTGACCCCTCAATGATGATATATCCTGATATCTGACACTTACCTATTAGTTACACCATGGAAGGGATGAATAACAATGCTGAATAAAAGTGGTTATTCAGCCCCGTTATTCACTTCTGGGGTGAATAACATGTTATTCAGGGTTTGCAGTTCATTGGCTGGCTTCACTCACTGTGTATTTTAATAATTATTTTGACTTTGCTCCTAATTTCCTGCATTTTTCTGGTTTGTATTGAATTTTCTAGTTTATCTTTTTGTAATAATATAACCTGTAACACCTCTCTACTGTTTTACTTTATTGCCTGGTTTTTCAGATGCTTATTGTTACATTGTCTTTCTACTGTGCTCTGCGGGTCGTACCTGTAAATAGGCATTCTGTTGCCTAGTGTACCTACATGGTAATTGAAAAATGAATTAAATAAATAAATAACTTCTCCCTGTATCTCTTAAGTATTTTCCCACTGATGACATGACAATGATGTTGCAGCTCTTCTAAGTCCCATGGTACAAATAGGACATCGCATAAGATATCTAGGGATGTAAGCAATAAGACATGATGGGTTGTACTTGGCCAGGGGCTTGTGCCTTCAGTCCTGACCATGCATTAGAACTGTCTAATGCACACACACACACCCTGGAGTGTCTTACTGCACTTATAAAATGGGCTTTTTTTAACATGTTATTGGGAGTACTGCATAAGAAAACTGTATAAACAAGCATAAATTCAAAAGTTTTGCTTAATTATTAATAAAGTAGTCCTTTGTCTGTATGAACTAGAGTTTTTTTGTTTGTTTTTCCTTTAGGACATTTGCCCTACTGTGGCTTTCACAGCTGTAGTTTACTGCCAGGCTAATCTGTGGTTCAGTGTTGCCCACCCTTCACATAGAGGCCCCCGTATAAACATATACAAAATAGTAAATTGAATAAACAATTTGTATGCAGTGGCATTGGTTGTGTTTGTTTTTCCTTTATTTTTAAATCAAAGTTGTTAAGTGTTACAGCCAGGATCTTATGCAGTGCATAAGTGTGAGTTGCATCTTTACATTGAAAGTGCAGTAACAGGCCAGATTAACAGACAGGTAATGTCTTGGGCTCTGGGGCTTGCCCTCCTTAACAAACATTCCTTTTTTGTTTTTCCGCTGTGCCCATGCCAGCCAGACCCTGATTTCTATAGCAAGCCCCCACACACACACATGCACATGCCACCACGACTTAAAAAAAAAAAACATATGTTCTTATTTTCTTAGCTCCCATCTGTGACTGTCCATTGCTAGGAGATGGTGGAGACCCGATTTTGACTATGCAAGGCTGCCATTATTGGTGGCAGAAATGAGTGGGAGAGGTGGAGGTCAGGTCATGCTCTTGAAGGAATTCAGAGTCGCAGCAGCATTGACAGGAAGGGAATCGAATTGTTGAGTCAGACCCATTATCGCAGACATCAGTGGACACTAACTATGGAGAAAGGGACCTACCAGAAATAAGACCCTGCCTGAGACAGTCTCACAGTCAAGACCATCTAAAGAGGCCTGAGGTGTCGGTGTCTATGTGAGGAGGAGGAGGAGGAGAAGCTGGAGGCGGTAGCTTGGCTTTGGGATGTACTGCAGAGAGAGAGAGAGAGAGAGAGGCAGAGAGAGAGACCAGACAGGATTAGAGACTTGCATCAGGGCCGCAGGGCCAGGCAGTGTGTCACTCATGGAGCAGCATGGAGTGCTGAGACTGAGAGTGAGAGGCAGAAGCAGAAAGTGGCACTCAACAAGTCTGTGATCTGTCAGGCCATCCTGCCGCAACTGGAGTCTAAGGCCCTGGACACACTGGGGAACTTAAAATGGTTTAAGTGCCTTAAAATGGTTTAAATCCCCTTAGCACTGTTTGCAGACAGACTACAAGCCCCTTAAATGTTTTAACCAAAGTGTTTTTAAACCCTACCTAGTCTTAAAACCATTTTAAAAATGTTTTGAGCTAGCATGATTTTACTCACAGGTCTGTCCAGGAATAAAAGTGTTTTTGTAATGGTTTAACTAAAACAGTTCTAGCTGCAGTGTGTCCAGGCAAGCACAGTTCTGTGTGTTAGACTTAATACAAAATAGAACAGGTTTAGCACTAGCAGTGTTGCCACACTAAACCGTTATTAAAAATGGTTGCTGAGTAGTGTGGCTGCACTGAAATGGTTTAGCTAAACTGGTTTTAAAAACGTTTTTCAAAAACAGTTCTGTAGTGTGTCCAGGGCCTAACTGGCATGCATAAATAAATATCACATTCCTCCCAGTGTGTTTACTGATGTTATCTGAGCACTAACTAGCACCTGATGAAAAAATCTTTCAGTGAGAAGGGCTTACAATTACAAATGTATAAAATATCGATCACTCAAGTGAGGAAAAATATAACATGCATGTAATGATAATCAATAGAAGGAGAGTATAACAGACTCCTTTGTGCTGCAGTAGGATGTCAAGGCAGCTATCAAGAATGCATACCACCAGGATTCAGCTACACAACCAACCACAGATTATAACCAACTTGACTAGGAAGGCAGTGGCAGGTCACACTAGTACTTGAGAGTCACTCAACCCCCACCCCCACCCCCACCTATATTGTTCGGAAAATTCACATTATTTAAATACCACCACCATGCAGGTGAGCAGCAGGGCATGGGACCATGCCCTCATCAGGATACACTCTTCCCTTAGACTTACCCTGAGTCAGACCCCTCGCCCAACAGCAGCACAGCCAGCTGACAAGTAAGTCCTGTTTATAGAAACATAGAATTTGACTGCAGATAAAGACCGCTTGGCCCACCTAGTCTGCCCATTTCCTACCTAACATATAAGCTGCAGATCCCAGTTAACCCACAGCCCACTTCCTCGTATCCCCACTAGAATTGCCTTATGTCTGTCCTGCATTCTTCAATTCCCACTGTTTTTGACTCTACGACCTCTCAGGAAGGCTGTTCCGAATCTACAACCTCTCTGTGAAGAAATACTTTCTCACATTATCTCTGAGCCGTCCCCTCTATCTTCAAATTGTGCCCTTGTTCTTGCACATCTCTTTTTCTGAAAGATGCTACCCTCTTGGACTTTGTTGATTCCCTTGAGGTATTTGAAAGTTTCTATCATGCCCCCTCTCCCTCCTTTCCTCGAGGCTATACATCTTAAGCTCCTTTAGTCTTTCTTCATACGTCTTCTGGTGCAGACCCTGCACCATTTTGGTTGCCCTCCTCTGGACAGCCTCCACCCTGTCTATGTCTTTGCGGAGATGAGGTCTCCAGAACTGTACACAGTACTCCAGATGTGGTCTTACCAACTGTCTGTACAGAGGGCCAACAACTTCCTGTTTTCTACTGGTGATGCCTCTCCCTATGCATCCCAGTATCCCCCAGCCCTCCTTGCTGCCTTCTCACATTGCTGGCCCACCTTCTCCTTCTGTTCTCCTTATTTTGCCACACTGACTTGACCTGTCACACACTAAGACTTGAGTGGGGACTTAAGTATACTGTCTGTGCTTGTTATCTAAATGTGCTTCACCAACCCTGTTTATCTTCATATGGTTCCTTATTTTCCAAAACCTGCTTGCTCCTATGTTTCACTTATATAACACTTTCTGTAAAAGGAAGGCATCTCATACTTCAAGTTTCAGGGAGGGTGGCCTTAGCTTGAAAATACCCAGGGGCCTTTTCATTCTTAATCTGACCCTGCATGGTAATGGTTTCAGCAATACTAAAGCAGGCCTAGAGGATTGCTAGGCAAAATGGCTAGACTAGGTGGGCGTGGTGGTCCTTTCCTGCCATCACTTTCCTATGTTCCTAATACAGAAAAGAGAAGAAAAGCAGACACCAATCAGGACTTTCACTGGTATAAATAATAGTAGCAATGTAAGAATTTTACCTAAATGATTTAAAAATACTTACATTTATCAGGTTTCTCTGATTAGTTGAGTGAGCGGCTCTCCCCACTAGTATACATTAACTGAACGAGCGAGCGGCAGTGGCTACAAGGGGGTGGGAGATTGTGCACAAAAACAAAAGAAAAAACTGCCAACTTGCTAAGGTTATTTAATTTCTAACAAGAGCTGTTTTTTAATTTCTAACAAAATATTAGCAAATGAGAGTAAGAAGGTACGGGACACAGGCTGTGTGTCTGGCTGGTTAGTGTATAAAAAATGGCACTTCCTTAAATCCTAAAAACATACACAATGATCTATAACATGTCCAATGCCCAGTCTGGCAGGGCTTGTTAGCTGTGCTTTAGAAACTTCTAAGCATGGCTAATAACCAATCAGACTGCTGGATTTTCCATTTATTTTTATCAATTTTTTGCTGGCTTTGCCAGGATCATTGTAAATATATGTCCTGTCCGAGTATGTGAGATGTAGCTTGGTTGACAGTAATAAAGTACTGTATGTTATATAAAGAACTGTCTCATCATTGTGGACAGAGTCAAAGGATTTCTCTCTGCCGTGGTGGCATATGACAGATTGGGAAAAGGAAGATCCTTGTGCCATCCTTGAATGTCAATTGTCTCTTCAATTTCAGCGCTAGTAAGAGATCATCTTTTACATGGGAACCCCCAGTAACAATTAAATAGGGTCTGTGGTGCATCATAGTCCCTTGCTTGCTGTTGTGGAGTGATTCAATAGAGTTTTAAAATCAAACCCTCTGGTTCTAGTCCTAGCACATGCCGGAACAGCCCCAGCACAAACTGCAATGGAGCATCACTTTCCTGGCCCTCAGGGACTCCTTGTAAGGGCATGTTTGCTTGCTGGGCCCCATTTTCTAGCTGCTCAAACCTCATCAAAGTATTTTATTCTCCTGAATGACTGTCATGGAGACAGTTATTGATTTCATACCCAAGAAATCCCTCATGTATGCTTAACAAGTAAGCAATAATAACTGACAGGGTGGGTGGTATTGGGCTTTACTGAACTGCCCAGGGGTGTAATCAGAGTATCATAGTAATGTGTCAGCAGAAAAGGACCATCCTTGCCCATCCAGTCTGCCCATCTCCCCCCTCCCCAACTTGTCAATGGTGCACAAGGAGCCTATCCTCTGTTCTCTAACCAACCCCATATGTCTATCCCATGCTCTTGTGAATCCCTTCACCATTTCGACACCTACCACCTCCTCAGGTAATTTGTTCCAGGGTTCAACCACCCTCTCAGTGAAATAACGCCCGCTTACTTTACCTTTAACTCTTCCTCCTTCCAATTTTAAAGCATGACCTCTTGTTCTAACTCTGACTTTCCTTTTAGATAGACTTCCTCCCTCACTGTATTTATCCTTCATGTACTTAACGTCTCTCTCTCTCTCTCTCTCTCTTCTAAACTCCAGTGGTTACAGATTTAATTCTCACAGTCTTTCCTCATATGGTTTCCCTTGCATCATCTTTGTTGCCCTTCTCTGAACCTTATCTATTATATCTATGTCCTTTCTTAACTGAGGCCTCCAGAACTGTATCCCATACTCCAGGTGTGGTCTAACTTTGGTCCTATATAATGGCAGCAGCGACTCCCTCTTCCTATTAGTTATGCCCCTTCCTAACCATGCCATCATTCCATTAGCTTTGCCAGCCACCTTACTACATTGGTCACTTACCCTAAGGTTGTTTGATATTATAATCCCCAGATCCCTTTCCTGTTCTGTTTGCTTTATCTGCTCTCCCCCAAGTGAGTATTTGGCCAGTCGATTTTTACACCATATATGCATCACCGCACACTTCTTTGTATTGAACTTCAGCTGCCATGTTTCTGACCATTTCTCTAGTATACTCAGATATCTCCTCTTGGCCTCAACCCCTCCGTCAGTGTCGATCAGATTCGTAACTTTGCATCATCTACATGTAACTCCTAGGTGGCGCTACTCCGAGGGTTACTACCCCTGCCTGCACAGTAGCCTGCAGGTTGAGGGGCCTGGGCTGTCAAAATGGGTGCTTCCACCCAGAGGACAGGGTTGTTGGCAATGTGACTGCCCTGGTACAGCCCTCTGGGACATTGATACCTCCCTCTTTACCCCTAGTGGCCTGGCTAAGCTTGCAGTTATCCCACACCAACACACTTTTGCAGTACACAGTGAACTCCTCCTTGTAACAACTTCCCACCAGAGCTGGATCAGCTGGAATGTCCTAGAGACCCCCTGGAAAACAAGACCTGTAACAATGAAACAACGTTGATGCAGTACTTTTTACACAGAGGTACACCACGCCCAGTTTAACTGCAAAAAAGATTCAGAGCTGATTTATTGGGGGATGTGAACAAGGGAGGGGCAGTAATCTGGTGGTTGATTTTAGATCTGATTGATTCAGGCTATAAAGCATGGACTCAAAGGTCCCTGAAACACAGTCACACACATTCTGGGTACCCAGTTGGAACTACAGGCTAGCTTGAAGCGTTGCCCGGGGTAGGCCAGCATTGCAGCTGGTTGGGGCCCTGTGATGGAAAGAAACATGCATGCACTATAACCCACAATTTGTAATCCAGAGCCAGATGGCTCAGTCCACAAAAACTTAACAACAATTAAAGCAGATGACACACTCTGAGTGCTAGCTAGGTTGCAGGGAGCTACCCTGGTTTTACTCATGCTACCCAAATTTGGATGCAGGATGGACAAAATGGAGACCTCAAGATGAAGAGCTGGATGGCCAGGAGAAGCAGGGCCCACACGATGCGATATGGCCCTTGATCCTGTTCAGTGTTGTTGATCAGGGAGCCGAATCTCTGGGTGGGTCTCTCTTCAGATCTTTCTCTGCAGCGTGAGCGGGTGTCTGGGTAGGGTGGCATGGCCCAGTCTGGGAGAACAGTTCAGATGCGGTCTGGTAAGGTTTCTGAAAGCCACCTCCAGTGAGCATAACACAATCGGAACAGTGGGGAAAAGAATCTCAACCCACTCTCTTCTTTCAGCACACTTATAGTAACAGAAAACAATACCACAGTTCGGATGACAGTGCGGTTGCTAAAGGCAGTGTCTCTGCACAAACCGTTGCTCTGCAGTAGTCTCAATTCTGAAAGGCCGATTGTACTGTGGCAAATCTTCGGTCCTCCACAGGTGAAATTCACCTTGTCACAATTCGGAATTCTGGTCACAATCAAGGCTGTTGTCGGATAAAGTCCTATGTATTTTCAGCTGAACTTCTTCACCGCTGAAGATGGTAGCAGGTAGGCCAGGCACAGCCTCACCACCAATTTCCCGCGCTACTACATGGAATCAGCTGCTTGAATCTCTAGAGCTGTTCACTCTCTCAACTCCTTGTCAGTGTCAGTGGCTCAGTAGGTAGCTCACTCGCCTCTGGGGCCAGGAGATCAGAAGGCTATGGGTTCAGTTCCCACATCTGGCAATTGGGTTATTATCCCAATACTGACACTGTAGTGCAGCATGAGAGGGGTGCTGCACTTCTGAGGTGCCATCTTTTGGATGAGATGTTAAACCGAGGTCCCATCTGCCTGGATTGGTGGTAGTTCAGGTGGATACTGAAGATCCCATGGCACTTATCAAAAAAGAGTAGAGGAATTTTTTATTCATAACTTAGAGAACATACAAACAAATCAGAATTACTTCATACCAAATCATAAGAATAAATCAAACATACACAATATGAAGTATTACCTCATACTTTAAACTCAAGACATAACTAAAATTACTATAAGCATACCCCTCCCCTTCCTACTAAAGAAGTAGGGTACATTTTATTTATTCCAGAAAATAAATAAATACAAATCAGTATTACATCATACAAACTCACAATAAGAAAAATCAAAACCCGTAAATAAATATTTCTTCTGACTGTAACCCTATGTTTAGCCAACTTCCACTAAAAGAGTAGGGGAAAAATCATAACTGAAAGAATATACAAACAAATCAGTATTGCTTCATACTAAATCATAGAAATGGGTAAAGCATATACACCAAAGAATATAATGTCATACTATCTACTCAAACCCTAACTAAAATTACTGTAAGCTTAGCTCCTCTCCTTTCCTACTAAAAGTAGGGGAATTTTGTATTATAACTTCAATTAACAAATAGTTGCATACAGTGTTAATCACACAAAATACTTCACAATCCATAAACAAAATTAAAACCAAAAGCAAATAATTATTCTATTTATACAGTACTGTCAGACAATTATAGGATTTCCCAAAGGGAAATCATAAATTAACCATAGATTATACCATACAAAGGGATAAATAACCAGCATAGCAGAATATATCTCCATACTGTATACTTTGTATTGTTTGTTTGTTAAATATTGATCAAATATAGGGTAAATGCAGTCCGAGTTATACAATCAAAGTAATTTGTATGAAAATAGGGATCACCGTTCTTTCAATTACTCCTAGCAAACATATTGACTCATCCTGTATCCAGCCAATGAAGCAATTTCAATTTTTTATTGTATAGTGAAATCAATAAATGGATTTTATCCCTAACAAGAATCCCCAAAATTGCACTTTTATACATCTGGAGTAACTGTTCTTGTGTTATTAAAAGTTGTTGCAAGGACCACCTGCAACAAGCTCACCAAATATGATATTTAACACAACCCAATATCCCACGCACTGTGTGCATATAATACATCTTCCAGTGCTGCGGAAGTATTCCAAGCAATATTGTCTGCTGTGATTCTTGTAAAAGGTGAATTGGTCCAATATCTGTTCCATAATTCCCAGAAGTGTGTAATATACGGGCAGTTAAAAAATAAATGATTGATTCTATTTCAGCCCTGCAGATAAGAGTCCGAGGACATGCTCGTTCCTCTATCTTTTTATGGGACAAATTACCTTTTACATTGAGCTTACCATGTACTCCCAACCATGTAACGTCCTCACATAAAGGGGGTATACTGGAATGAATTAACATTTTTCATGAATATTATGTGTTGATAAGCTCTATCAATATAATGGGGAAACTGAAGAAAGTATGTTTGTTGAATAGATTGATAGAATTCCTTTCTTGTGGAATGAATAATCCCAGTTTTTGTGACTTTTCACAGTTTTAGTTTCCCGAACCACTCAAAGAAATATTGTGGAAGTCCTTGTATGTATTTTTGTCTAATCATAGGGGTATCTGGTTTCTAGTCATCCAGTCAATGTGAAATGGAGTCCAGAACCCATGGAGACCATATACAAGAAATATTACAAAGAAACGGTTTTATATTAATATACAAAAATGGAAAGAATGAAATGGGTTAACCATTTGTAATCCTCCTTGGTCCTTCTGAAGGTACAGAATACCCTTTTATCGGATTCAACCGATTACCCCAAACAGCTCCAATAAAAAAAAGACTTAGTAACAACATTTCTGACTGCTTAGGAATTGGGTATAGTGCAGATAAATGCAAAAAAACATCCAATCAGAAATGTTTTAATCATATATACTCATTTCAGTTTTCACATCCGCCATTTATTCCAGATAGCCACTCTTAATTGTCCTTCTTTAATGAGTTTATTCCAATTAAATTCTGCCACTTTTTCTATACCAAAATAAATCTCTAAAATCTGAACTTCTCCTGGTATTACTGGTATACCCATGACATCTTTATATGTGCAAGTCCCCCCCCCAGAAAAAGACACTTACTTTTATGACGATTAATCCTTGCTCCTGTACACTCCATAAAAGCTAGTGTCACTGCATCAGTAGCTTTGCTGGACTGCAAATCTGCTAGAAAGATACAAATGTCATTAGCATATGTAATTATCTTAAGTTCCGTCATTTCACTATGTAGAGAAAAACCTCTAATCTGTGTTTTAGTATTAATTTTACCTACAGTTGTTCCAACGTCAGAATGTACAGAAGAGGACTAAGGGACATCCTTGTTTTACTCCTTGTGTTTACTAAACTTCCCAACCAACCACTCACATATGGAGCCACTTCTGTAGTATCATAGTATTATTGAAGCCACTTAATAAATGTCTTTGAAACCCAAATTTTGTTAGACATTTCCATATGTATCAGTGAGAGACCCTGTCAAAGGCTTTCAACTGATCAATGTACCTCTCCTGACCTATTACTTTCCATCACCTCTCTAATTAAGATTAAAGCATCTGTGATCCTTTTTCCTGGAACAGAACAAAACTGAAAAGGGCTAACTATTGAAGATAATACCATTGATAACCTATTGCTTAATATTTTAGACAGAATTTTACTATCTGAGTTAAGCAGTGTGATTGGTCTGCAGTTTTGGAGATCTTCTTTAGATCCTGTTTTGTGTAAAAAGATTATCAACCCCCTGTTAAAACTTGGTGGGACAAACCCAGTATCCAAGATATTATTTAAAAGGTGTAATAATTCCACACTCAGTATGTCGTGGATTGCAGGATATATCTAATTTGTGATGCCATCATACCCTGGGGCTTTGCTTTTTGGTAATCCCTTCAATACTGTCTCTAATTCCTGCATTGTTATTGGGGTAGCAAGAGAGGATAAGTAATCAGGGATGAGTGGAAGATCGCAAGAACTCAATTACTCTTCTAATTTGTCATCCGACACTTTCAAATCAGCTCTAAAATGTTGTTGCAAATATTTGTCCAATTCAGTTAATATTTCCTTTTGTGTTACTACTACTGTATATCCCCAGATGTTGTTTCTAATACTTTCATTTATTTTTTTGAGCGTTGTTATGCACAACTCTCAAAGGGGTTGCTGGCCCCTTGAGTCCCAGAAATACCAAATATTTGTTCAGTTTCCAGTGTTTAATGCCTATCATATTGGTTTTGTACTAGTTTGTCTTTTAAGTCTTGTATAACTTCTGTTTCTACAGATTCACCTTCATTTAGTTTGCAGTATAAATGGTGTAATCCTGCTTGTAAGGTTTGGTATGCTGTTTGTTTTGCTCATCCTAAAATACTACCAATGTACTGAAAATACTGCTTTATATCAAGTTTTGTGTCTTCCCACCATAACTGTGGAGAATCATATAAAAAATGCACAGATTTTCTTGCCAATAGTAAGGAAACAAAACCTTGCCGAACTTCAGGGATTTCAACTAAAGAAAAATTCAGCTTCCAGGATCAGAGCCCTTTTGAAGTTGCAGTAAAATCTGATAAAGTTGTCTGCAACATCACGTGATCCGAAGTGGCCATGGGTACAGTTTTAGGAGATCTTTTGTGTAAGGTCGAGGACAAAAAACAGTAATCAATTCTTGACTTGCGGGTACCTGAAAAATATGTGTAGGGCGCTTTAGTCCCTAAATCTTCGAACCCATCTTTCAATCCAGTTAATTTTATTGAGTCATTTAAAAAATGTGTAAGTCATTTAAAAAATGTGTGTCACAATATAATTTCTTACCTATTGATCCTCTATCCTGCAGAGATCTATTTATGTTGAAATCCCACCGAACAACACATTTTTTCTTGTAAATAGATATGGCTGTACCTTTTGCAGTAAAGCTGTTCTTTCCATTTTAACCTGTGGTGCATATATATTAATCAGTCTAAAGTCTCAATTTTAATTGTAACATTCAGTAAGAGAGCTCTACCTGGTTCAATATCAACCATATTTGTTACATAATATCAAAAGTGAAGAAACAAATCACTCCAGGCATACCACCTCCCCACCCCTGACCAGTAGCATGCCCCACGGATCCATGCATTTGATGCCTTCTCAAAATCTTCTGCAGAGTACAATCTAATATCCTGAAAAATATTACCTCAAGTTCGGAACCTGTAAAAAATCAAATGTTGTCTACCTCTTCTTTTCTGACCTAATACTGTTGACATTAAAAGTTGCTATGTGTAAGTCACAGGTCATGAAGAAGCATCATATTCCGATTTTATGTGGGCAATTGTTTTTTTCCAAGTGCTCTTCCATACCCCCAGTCAGCTACCTTGTTGTTTTTTTGGGGGGGGGTTTAGTTATACCAGCAGACTTAAACCATGTTCCACATCCAAAGCCAGATCTCTTTGTGAAGAGGATTGTGAGACAGTGTCAGAGTCCAGGTCGTCCATACCTTCTTCAACTGGAAGACCATCAAATTTATTGGTACGAAGAATATTTGGATTAGATGTCACTAACACCCCTCCGTCTCCTAATGGCTCCCCTAAAATTTTTGACCCTTGCGCAAAGTGTCCATGGGGGGGGCCATGGCACCTTCAACGCAACTAAGGTCTGTGGGTTGAGAATTGTCATCTACATGCTGTACTTCTCACAACTTTTCCCTGTTTCCACTGCTAATTGTCTAATGGTAAATCTGACTCTGGTGCCTCATGTTCCACAGCCTGATTACCTGGGCTATCGACTGTAGTCTCTGTTCAAGGCCGTCTAGAGGCCTGGAGTCTATAGGTCCTCTTCTGAACAAACATTATTTATATAAAAGTCTTTCATGGCAAAGTTGGCATTGTCAGTGTTGTGAGATGCCAGTGGCTTTCAGTGAACGTGTGTCCTGGTTCTTCACAAAATTGCAGTTCGGGTGTTGTCACAATCTAAACCAGCATGCCCTAGTTCCCCACATTGAAAACACTGTATTTTGTCACAATTTGTGCTTATATGTCTTAAGAGCCAAACTTATGGCAGTGTCTAGGTTGGCCTGAATAAAATATGAAACCCTTGTCCCTGCCCAAAAAACCAATTCGTAGGTGCTGACAATCATTTTCTATTTGGAACAATTTAATCTTAAAACACCACCTCCCATTCCAAAATTCTTCAGAGTCTAAAATAGGTGTTAGCCCTTGAACGTCACATTTTTCCTTAGCCATTGCAAGATATCAGTAATATTTACTCCTCATTGCTAAAAAGAACAGTGATGATTCTGAAAGATTGCTTTGTAAGGGTATCACCTGAAAATGGACCCAGAAAGGGTTAGTTTGAGAATGGAATATTTTATCCAAAACCTTTCCAACAGAGCAGGAGTTCTAAAACTGATGTCAGATATGTGTTCTCCGGGCATGGATCAAGGCATAAACTCGTTGGGAAAAAAGCCTCAAGTTTGTTTTGGAGCATATGGCCCACAAAAATACGATCAGGCAGTTCTTCCATACCTCCTAAGTAATGTAATCTTATGGCATTGCGTCTCTTTGCCATTTAACAGGTTTGTGAAATAATTCAGCATACATTTTTTAGTACCAGTAGCATTTCCATTTGCAGCCGATGCATTACTTGAGTTCCTTTCCCCCACCACAGTGATCCTCAGTCCCTACCACAGTAAGGTTTAAGGGGGAATATGAAGGGTACCTGTATCCAAGTTTTGCTCAGGATGCTCACTATCTGCAGCTGCATCGTCCGGATTTGTAGTTTCTTTTGTGGCCCCAAGTCAGTTGCGGTTGTCTCCATACACGCTGCTGAAACTGGAGGCCCTCCAATTTGTTTTTGGTAGTCTTCATCTCTGCCCAGATCCAATCAGCTAGGTTTCTCCATCTGGCCTGTGTTAAGGCCTCATCCACCGACCATCTGTCTTCTCCTGGCATGCAGCTATTGTGTTCTAACATCCCATCCCATTCTCTGCATTCGCCGCTGTGGTGCTACTGTGCACATCTACTCTCTTTGCAGCCACAAAGACCTTAGCTGCAGACATCTCTGGTGAAGGTGAGAGACCCTGTAGTCTCTTCCATTAACTGTCTTCCTGCAACTGCCTTGAAGCCATTTCGTAATCAATACGAGCTGACTGAATTTTTCTTCCAGGGTTTTTTCTTTAAACCTGCTCATATTCAGCCTCTTCTACATTAGAATCCTTTCAAAGGGTTTCTTGGACTTTCCATCAGCCGCTCCTCGCTATCAGTGCTTTCCACACCACCGAGGAGACCTTGCCGCATCCACCATCCTCCAACTCCAGTTCCACCACTACTAATATGCACACCTCCGAGACAGCGCCCCTACCAAGACAGTAGGGGAAATTTCCCTGGTGTCCTGGGAAGATTTCTCCCATTCACTAAAAATATCACCAACAGCTTAATCTGGTTCAATTTCAGTTGCTTACCATCTGTATCCCCCCCCCCCCCATCACCGGTTGCCACTGAAAAAGGGACTTCTAGGCCCCGTGTGCTTACCAGGTCAACAAAATCCAATAAATAAATAAATAACTCTGACTGACTTCTACTACAGGCAGCCTGGGGCTTTTCTTCCCATGATCCAAACAGTCCTGTTGGTGGATGCATCTGTCTGTCACAGCTTGGGCTTCCCCCTCCAGGTCCATTTAGGCACTAAACTGTCAAAACTACAATCCCTCCCGAATTTCACTCCCACAAGACCCTTGGGGGTTGGCTCCATTTTAGAGCCCCCAAAGGTACTGATTGGTGCAGATTGGCAGTCCAGAACCAAGATGTGGTACATCACAGAAATGTCTATGCTGCAAGAAAAGTAGGTTAGACAAACTACAGTATCGTTATTTTCAATGCAGATAATACACAAACGGTTACATCTACCATCAGAGATTCCTCCGCACAAATAGCAATGGCAGAAAGCAGCATTGAACCCACAACCGGGTGGGACTCTTGCCTAAAACTACTCGGCCCCTACCCAGATTGATTATTTCTGCAGGTTAAGCAGCTCTTAAAGGGACAGGCATGGAGGCTAACAGTGCACTTGCATGCTAACACCTTTTAAAATCTGAAAAGACACAGACACAGACAGAAAAGAAAAGACACAGTAACACCAGCCCAGCAGTGGGCATTGGGCACACCTAAGGAAGACTTTGGGATTCCCCATTTGTAGGGAGGGTTACATACAAACAGACACATTTTCCTTCAATTCCTCTGCTATATGGACTAATACATATGTTATCAGCATTTGTCAATGCCGAATGTTTGCTTGCTGGCATTGACAGTGGTAGTGTAGGAGTTAGAGAGATGCATAATAGGAATGGCAGTGAAGTATTGAACTGAAGCCAACCCCACCACCTCCTTGCAGAGACTGACAGGCATTGGGGTGTGCCTTTGGGTCATCAGGCATAACGCCCACGCCATTTCACCACACCCTACCCTGCAGACACTGACAAGTGTCACTGTGTGCCTTGGGGTCTTTGGGCCTTATGCTCACCCCATTCCATAAGGAAATACAGTGAGATGGGTGCAATATAGGAGAATGGGGTGAACTTTGGGGCCAAACAGTCCAAGGCACACCTCAATGCCTGTCACTGGCTGCAGGGTGTAGGTGGGGCTGGAATGGCATGAGCATTACTGGCGACAATCCGAAGTCACACCCCTGATGCCTGTTAGTCTCTACAGGTAGGGCATTATGGTTGGAAACCCTAATGCCCCAGGCGTTCATTAGTATTTTCGCTCCAAATTTTCAACCTGTTTTTTTTGTGATCCCCACCTCATGAACAGTGGTAATATCAGTTTGTTAGCCGAAAGCTGATTTTGCACAGCGACTACGCCATTTGGCACCACAGGTGCAAAACACATTTTGAACAGGATGTGAAAATGACAGCTGTACTGTTCATGGGGAGGTGTAAAAATGACAGTGTTGAAAATCTGGGTAAAATATATAAAAAAGTGGTGAAGTCAGTGCGTAGAAACTGCATGGCGCTTACCTGTAATGTAATTATTTTGGGGATTTTTACAGCAGATTGTCAACACAGGCATTTTGGGACCTCCACTCACGAACAGTGTCACTGTGATTTTCTTAATCTGTATCCTGAATTTACAGATTTCCCACAAGCGACCACACATTTCTAGCGATGCAAAAAATACATTTCGGCCAAAGGTGTGGAAAATTACAGCTGTACTGTTCACAAGGAGGTATGGAAAATGGCAGTGTTGAAAATCTGGAGGAAAATATTACAATTTGTGAACATACGAGGTGCGTGAACTGCCCAGTGCACGCCAGAACACAGTCATTTTATGGATTTTTGTCACAAATTTTCATCATAGCCATTTTAAGACCTCTACTCATGAACAGTGTCAGTGTGATTTTCTTAATGTGTCCCAAACATTTATTTCGCATACCGACTGCTCCATTGTGTGCTACATGTGCGGAAACACATTTTGGGCAAGATGTGAAAATGAAAGCTGTACTGCTCATAAGGAGGTGTGGTAAAATGGCAATGTTGTAAATCTGAGTGAAAATAGTAAAATTCTTGAAGTTACGATCGATGTAGAATTGTGCAACAACACTCAGTAAAACAGTCATTTTTTGAATTTTTTCACCAAATTTTCAATATAGCCTTGGGGCCTATCATGAATTGTGACAATTGTAATTTTGTACCAGTCCAAAAAGGTGGTTCCACGCAGTGACTGCAAATCACCTTTCGGGACCGAATAACAAAAGGACAGTGGCTGAGTTCATGAAGTGGGGTCACAAGAACTCTATGTTGAAAATTTGGTGAAAAATTTCAGAATGGCCAAGATATGCACCAAAGTTTATGTCATTATACAACTTACCAGCATTTTTTCAGTTCGTGATCGGCTTTGAAGAGTGCAGACATGTTTCGGGTCCACCGAAGATCATCGCGCCAGCCTCCGGAGGTAAGTATGGGGTGAGGTGTGGGGAGGTGGGGTACGAGAAGGTGGGTGTGAGTTGGGTTGAGGGGCAAGAGAGTCAACGAGGGACCGCTTTTCTTTTGTTCTAGTTTTTTTTTTTAAGACGACGTGGAACTTTGCCATGCTGGGGTGGCCTCCTGCATGGTACCTGCAAGTGTGTTGGGCTGGGGCAGTGGAGCCAATGAATTGGTCACCCCGTGGCCACAGACTTTGGCAATGCTGGGGTGGGTGGGGTGGAGGGAAGACATGAGCACACTGGGGTGGGCTCCCAGCGTGTACAGGATGTTGGACATTTGCCACGCTGGGTGGGCTTCCAGTGTGGCACCTGAAGTTTACTTTTGGGGGCAGTGGAGCTGACACGGAATTGGGCACCCGGTCATACAGTGTGCGGGGTGGAGGGGAGCACATGAACACACTGGGGTGGGCTCCCAGCATGCTACCTAGGTGTTCGTGGTGGGGGGGGACAAACTGTCTATGGCAGTTCAGATGCAGTGCTGACGTGTAGGCAATTTGCATACTGCCAATGGCAGTATATAAATTGCCTACCGCGCTACCACTGCTGATTGTGCGGTGTTTTTCTCAGAACCGCACGCCATTGCATCTGAACGGCTGTCAGACAGCTTGACATTCATTGTGTGGTGCAGCCACGCCTGCAGAAAGGAGCAGGACATTGAAGTGAGGGAGGCATGCATGCTTAAAACTTGTATGGTGGCGCTTATGTTTCTTGCACGTGTGTGCAAGCAAACATAAAAAGGATTGGTCCTAGTACAGACCCTTGAGGAACCATGCTTATAAACTTCCTTACCTCAGAATGTACACTATTTACCACCATCCTCTGACTTCTATCCTTCAGCCAGTTTTCCACCCATCTAGTTATTTTCTGTCCCAGCTCCAGGCTCTATGTCTTATTTACCAGCTCTGGGTGAGGGACAGAGTCAGAGACCTTACTGATGTCCAGGTAGGCAACATCAACTGCCCTCCTTGATCAACCACCTTTGTTATCCCACTAGTGAATCCATGTTGCTTTTTATCTAATAGTGTGTTGTCTGTTAAGTATTTTATCACTCTTTCCTTTATTAGCACCTCCATCACCTTGCCCACCACTTCTTGCAGCCTCCCTTGTGCAGTGGTACTACATCTGCCATCCTCCAGTCGCTCAGAGCACACCCAGTATCTAGGGACAAGTTAAATAACTTTGCTAAGTGTGTTACCAACTCATCCCTCTATTCCCTAAGAACCCTTGGATGCAGACAGTCTGGCCCCATTGCTTTGTCTGCCTTTAATTTTCCAAGTTCTTCTTAACTCTTTCCTCACTTAATGGGCTTTGATCCACCCCACATTCATCTCCTCCTTTCTTCTCTAACTCAGCTCCCTTTCCATCCCCTTCCACTGTGAATACAGAGCAGAAATAACTATTTAAAACCTCAGCTTTCTCAAAGTGTCCTTCAACCTTAGCCCCCCCCCAAACTCATAGTCCCCAGTCTTGTCCTCCTCTTTCCCTCACATATCTAAAAAAAGTTTTATCTCCTTGTTTGACATCACAGAATCACAGACGGTGATGGCAGAAAAGGACCCTATGGCCCATCCAGTCTGCCCCTTGCCCCACCAGTCTACCCTACCATATCTTGAGGCACCCTTTAGCAATTCTCTCTTCTGTTTCTGCTTTTGCTGTCACAGTCAATTTCCCTGCATCTCTCAGTTTCTCCTTATAATTTACTCCGTCTATCAAGTTTAATAAAAAATTATTGATTGAAAATTGGTTTAAAATAAGTTTTGTAGTAAAATAGTTGCTTCACCTGCATTAGAATGATGGATTAGAATGATAGCTATGTAACTCTGGAGCTTAGTATTCAGGGAGGTCAGCAGAGCTGACAGGGCAAAAGAAAACTAAAGCTTCAGTAATAGCTACATGTTGAGGGCAGGCAGCCACACTATGTACCTGCTGAGGGATGGAAGGACGGGCCTGTGTACAAGGAGGTCCAGCTTGTTATGACAAAACAAAGTGTGCCTGACAAAACAAGGCAGATTTTTGCATTTACTTACTGTACAGTGCAGGTTGTCCATTACTCGCTTTTGCAGCTGCCTCCCTCATCTCCCCCATGCCCCAGCTTTACTACTGCGATGGGAGTGACTTTAATCCCTTGTGGGTTGGAGTGCTATTGGTAGCAGGGGAGCAGCATTATGTTACTACTGAGGGACAGAGGAATTGGACCTGTACAGGAGTTTGAGTGTGGTGGCAGAAAAAATATAAAGCTGTCAAAACAGTTAACAGTTACAGGTTTCCAGCCTGTTTTTTTCTCCTATTCTTTTATTTATTCAATTTCTGTGCTACCGAAGATGCAGCCATTACGTTAACGTTACCTCACGCTTGCTCAGATGATGTGTCTCCAGGATGTTTAGTATGGAGAGACAGGAAGAGGTGGCAGACCGCTAAGTGTTTTATTTATTTGTTTTCCGTTTTAATATGAGGTTGAGTGCTGCTGTTTATTTGCACACAATTATGTGGTATGTGCTGTGTGTGATCGGGGCATTTGCAGCAGTGCCTAGCAGGATGTCAGGAGTGCCACTGAGTGGGACGTCATCAGCGATCAGCTGGGAAACATATTCTGGGGTACACTTTTTGATTTAAGCTGGCAAACTAAAAAGTTTTATGTGTCCACTTGCAGTAGTCTTACTTTGGCAGTTCTAGGTCCGGTTGATGGGGAGGGACAGGGTTTCTCACCCGCTAAGTGAGATACTAAACATGGTGGTTATAATCTTTCAATGTTCTACTGGCCCATTCATTTTAGAACAAGGTGAGGCAACGGAGATTGGAGTTAGTTATTTCCCGTCTCTGTTGCCTTATACCAGACTGGCTGATTGGTGATTTTAGTCAATCAGAACCAAGACAACTTTGCCTATTTTCTAACTGCAGTCATTCACCTGGAATGAGCTGCCCTGATCTTAGAATTTTATGCTAATTAAAGAATGTTAGAATGAAATTCAAACTATGCTGTGTGGTCATGCTCACCTCTGCATTTTTAACCACATTTATTTCTCTGCCTAAAGAAAGTAGTCACCCTGAAGTCTTCTCTTGACTTTGACTGATTACGGTTTATTATTTTTGTTATTTATTTGAATCAGTCTAACTTTTTAATTATATTTTGATAACTCTGTGTTAGGGTGTTTTTATGTGGGTAGTGTTGGTATTCACAATTTCTCCAGTTCCACATCGGTTTCCAGAACTGTAAAAGGCCGTTTCCTTTTAGGGAACCACTTGAATTTACTAACATTAAGAAAAAAAAGATCTTACTTCGAGAGGGCTCTTGCAGTAGGTAATTACATATAGGACTGATGCCGGCGGGGCAGGACCCACGGAAAACTTTCTAGCTAGCAGTCCCTGGCGAGGGACCACCCCCGCGTCAGGTGACCCGGCAATATGCGACGTCGGTATAAAGGGGCTGTCCCGGTCACCTGCCTTCCAGTTCTTTCCCGCCGTTAGCTCATGCAGTGCCTCGCGGTAAAGTTCGTGCTTCGTCAGCCCTGTCTTTCATCGTTTTTTAACCGAAATTCAGTTATTCTTTTCAATCTTCAGGTACATCATCGGTGTATGTCGTCCTCTACACCCTCCGAGCACAAAAACAAGTGCGACTCGTGCAGCACCCAACTGCCACACAAGGATGGTCATTCCCTGTGCCTCTTCTGCCTAGGCCCTGATCACCCGGTTGACAAGTGCCAGCATTGCCTCAACTTCAGCACGGCCACCTGTAAATGGTGCCAACAGTCCCTGGAAGCCCATCTCCTCAAGAAAAAGATGTCTTCTATGGAGAAAGAGTTGAGAAAGTTGAGGCAGGCGTCCACTTCCCCGGAAGGACATTGGAAAAAGAAGGACAAGGAGAGGCACCGGGAGAAGTCCTCCTCTACCGCGTCTCCCGCTGGAGTCGCGGCCCAGGTAACATCCCCTCCGGGGGACTGTTCAACGGCAGCCTCCGAGGCTTTGGAGGAGGCGTCGGCCCGCCCATCTGGCTTGCACTCCGGCCTTGCGGGCACCTCCGGGCGAATGGAGGCCTCCACCCCCGGTTCGGCCGCAGGTTCGCGGCCTACTGGCATGGGCGACTCCTCTAAGTCGGACGTCAGCTCCTCTGACGTCCGCATGCAGAGGGTCGATAAGACGCCCGACCCTTCGGGGCTGCGCATGACCACTTCCCCATCGGACCAGGCTGCCACTCTCCCTCGGCCCGCCTCTGGTGAGGGCTCCCGTAAGCCTTCGCTGCTGTCTGGGTAGCCTGAGTCACCCCAGCCTGACCCCGGGGATTTTTCTCCTCCTTCTCCGGGCAACGCAGGGGATCTTCCACCTCCGTCAGACCCTTCTCCGATGGAACCGGATCTAACGTCGGCCCCCCGGACGCCGGCACCTCCGACGCCGGTTCTGCCAATGCCGGCAGGGGATATTCCCCATCCGTCGGCCCTCCGCCCCGGGCCCATTAACGTGGATCTGCCCATGGGTACCCGCCTGCCTTACGACGCCATCGTATCGGACTGCAGTATCCAGCACCACGGTACCGACGCTGGTTCCTCTGATGCCACAGTACCCGACGCGGGTTTCCTGCAGCTGGGTTACGGATCTCACCTTACGGGTACAACCCGTACTCTTTTCCCCCTCCTCCTCCACCTCCACCGCCCCCCCGGCCGCCTGTGGATCTGCAGGAGACTCTGGCCTCTTGGAGGGTGAGGCCAAGGCTCAGCTCACCAAGGAGGTGGAGAGCCGCCTTACGACAATGGTGCCACCCCCGGCTCCCATACGTCCAAGAAGGCACACTCCCTCACCGCCTCCAGACTCCAGGGCTCTTCCATCTGGATCCAGAGAGGGGCAGGATACGCGTTCACGGGTACCACCCAAGGAACCCATTCCTCCCCCTAGTCGTGTGAGGGAGTCATATTCTTCTTCTGCTTCTTCTTCCCTCTTGGATTCCTTGGATTCTTCCGATGGATGTTCCGAGAGAGACGAGGAGCCCCGCTCTCCGTCTAAGCCCCAGCCGAGGACCCCTCCAAAGTCTCCTCTGGAGGATCCGTCCTTCACGGAGTTGCTTAGAAAAATCCAGGAAATTCACCAGTGGCACTCCTTGTAACCAGATCCCCAGCATCTAAAACTCACAGAGCATCTGGACCTGCCCTTGACAGCTCCAACTTTGGTGCCACCCTGGATCGAGCCTCATGCCCACCTTGTTACCACGATTTGGAAACAACCATTGGCATTAGCCCCACTTCCCAGGAAGTCCAACAGGCTACACCAGGCTCCCGAGGGTGTAGACTATCTTGACTCTCACCCTCGTGCCGACTCAGTCGTGATTAGCTCCGCTCACAGCTGGTCGGCACATCCAAAACATCTGAGCTCGCCTCCTCTGGATAAGGAATCTCGCCTCCTGGACCAGTATGGAAGAAGGATTTACGCCTCTTCCACACTGGGAATTCGGGCCCTGAATTACGTCGCCCACATGGGGGATTACCAGAAGGCCATCCTTACCCAGGCAGACTCTAAACTAGACTCCTTACCCGACTCTCAAGTCATGCAGGAGCTAGCAGATCTTATCCGTTCTGCTCGTTCGGCCAGTCGCCACATGTTCACGGGCGACATACGATGAAATGGACACTGGTGGCCGAGCTCCGCTTCACCATCAGTCTATGGCATCATGCCTGGCTCCGCATGTCAGGTTTGGTCCGGAGGTGCAATCTGCCATTCAGAGGCACTTTTCAGGGGTCAGTGCTTTTGGGATGATGTCAACATCATCACCGACTTCAAAAGAAGGGGACGGCCCTGAAATCCGTGGATTCCACGTACCATCCCCATCCTCAGCAGCGCCGTCCTTTTTGCAGATGGACTCGACCTCAAGCGAAATCCCAAGGAAGGCGGGCCACTAAACGTCAGGCCCCTGCAGCTGCCAGGCCCCCCCCACCCAAAAAAGCAGCGGGTGCCTCAGCTGCGGCGCTGCACCACACCACCTGACTCCTTCCCTCTCCCACCGCCTCCGGATCCACCAGAGGAACCGGTAGGAGGGAGATTTTCCCTCCACCTTCTGGGTTGGGAGAGGATAACCATGGATTCCTGGGTGCTCCAGCTTATAGTGGAGGGGTACTCCATAGAGTTTCTTCAGAAACCACCCCGCCACCCTCCTCCAAAGTTGTCGTACTCCAGAGATCATCTTCCTTTGTCCAGGAAGAAATCTCGCCCTTCTTATGGCAGGCCATAGAACCGTTCCCTTCATCTTCGAGGGATGGTTACTATTCTCTTTACGTCCTGGTCCCAAAGAAGACAGGAGATCTCAGACCCATTCTAGATCTCAGCTCCTTGAACCTTTATGTGGAATACAAAAGGTTCAGGATGCTTTCTCTGCAGAGCCTTCTGCCCCTTCTTCGGCCGGGTCAATGGCTTTGTGCACTGGATATGCAGGATGCCTATCTGCACATTCCCATTCACCTTTCTCATTGCAGGTATCTTCGTTTTGCATTTCAGGACCACTACCAATTCAAAGCACTCCCATTTGGTCTTTCCTCGGCCCCCCGAGTTTTTACCAAATGTCTGGCTGTGGTAGTGGCCCACCTGCGTACGATGGGAGTTCAGGTGTTCTCTTACCTGGATGACTGGCTCCTGGCGGCCTCATCCAGGGAGGAACTCCTACATTTTCTCTCCCTCACCCAGCAGGTTTTTACTGGCCTGGGTATTACCATCAACCATTCCAAGTCCCATCTGGACCCCTCCCAGAGACTTCAGTTCATCAGGGCTGTCCTCGCTATGACGGTGAGCAAGGCGTTCCTGCCTCCAGACAGGGCGGCCTCTCTTCAATCCCAGATTTCCCTGCTATCAAAAAGCAGGAGGGTTCCGGCGAGGTCGGTCCTCCATCTTCTGGAGCTCATGGTGGCCGCTATTCCTACGGTCCCCCGAGCTCGACTCCACATGAGGATCTCTCAGTGAACTCTTCACTCCCAGTGGGATCAACTTGTAGATGACCTAGATCAACTAGTTCTGATCCCCTCACTGATGGCATGGGACTTGCAGTGGTGGATGGTTCGAGAGAACCTTTCTCGGGGTCCCCTTCTTTCATCCTCCCCATCCCAGACTCTGACCACGGACGCATCAGGCGAGGTTGGGGAGCCCATCTGGGCCCTCGGACCCAGGGCTTATGGTCCAGACTGGAACTAGCTCTCCACATCAGTGTGCTCGAGCTTCAAGCTGTGCTATACGCTCTCCAAGCCCTTCACCAATACATTCTTCCCGGCCACCTAGCCGTCCAGACGGACAATATGTGCGTGGTGTGGTACATCAACAAGCAGGAAGGAACTCGTTCCTACCCTCTATGCAGGGAAGCTATGAGGGTTTGGGATTGGGTGACTCTTTGCAACCTTCACCTCACAGCGATCCATGTTCCAGGAGTCGACAACACCCTGGCAGACAATTAAGCAACTCCTCTGCCAGGGCACATGAGTGGGAATTGGATCAAAGGTTGTCGCAGTATCTTTCAGCTTTGGGGACTCCACAGGTAGACCTCTTCACCTCCCCTCAAAACGCAAAACTTCCCAGCTTTTGCTCGCTCGCTTCAGAGCAAGGCGCTTTCTTGAGCGACGCTCTGTCTCTAGACTGGAAGGACAGATTTGTCTACGCCTTTCCCCCAATTCCTCTGATTCCAAGAGTTTTGCAGAAACTATCCACAGAAGGAGCAAGAATGATTCTCATCGCTCCTTTCTGGCTCAGGCAAATCTGGTTCTCTCTTCTACAACAATACTCAGAGGTTCCTCCTCTTCCTCTTTCTCAAGGTTTGCTGACCCAGGATCAGGGGACCATGGTCCATCCAGGCCTCAAGTCCCTTCAACTTCATGCATGACTTCTGCAGACCTAGCCCAATCCCGTTTTGGCGTCTCTCCAAAAGTGGCAGAGATTTTGGTGGAGGCTAGAAAACCCCCCACTAGGTCTACTTATGCCATGAAATGGAAGAGATTCTCTATTTGGGCCACCTCCAGGACGTGGAGCCATTCTCCTGTTCAGTGGCTGTTCTGCTGGAATACTTATGTCATCTCTCACCTGGGTCTCAGTCATTCCTCCTTGAAGGTGCACATGACTGCTATCTCAGCCTACCATGCTCCCTTCGCAGATAAACTTTGCCCAACTGGAGGTCTCTAAGACCCTTCTCAGAGGGTCCTTCATCTGAGGCTCCCCATCCGAACTCCTGCTCCCCTGGGACTTGAACTTCATTCTCGGAAACTTACTCTTCCTCCCTTGAACCTGCAGAAACTGCAGATCTGAAGTTTCTTTCATGGAAGACGCTCTTCTTGGTGGCCATTACTTCGGCTCGAAGAATTTCCGAGCTCCAGGCCCTTATGTGTAAAATTCCCTATTTGATTTTTCACAAAGAATGAGTTGCTCTTCACACGAATCCTAAGTTTCTACCTAAAGTAGTGGCAGAGTCTACCTTAAATCAGTCCATAGAGTTACCTGCCTTTTTCATGCAGTACTCTAATCAAGGGGAATATTTACTCCATACCATGGATGTTCACCGGATTCTGAGATACTACACCAACAGGACAAAGGATCTCAGAAAGACTGAACAGTCGTTCATCTCTTTTGCTCACAAAAGGGAAGGCAATGCTGTTTCTAAGCAATGCCTATCAAAGTGGTTGGCTCATTGCATCACTTTCTGTTATGACAAGTACAACAAGACCCTTCCGGGTCAAGTCAGAGGTCACTCCACTCGTGAAGTAGCGGCCTCTGCGGCTTGTTTCAAGAATTTGTCTGTGGCAGACATCTATGCTGCCGCCACCTGGACTTTGGTTCATACCTTTATGAAACACTACAGTTTGGACATTGCCTCTCGCCGTAGAGCAGGCTTTGGGCTAGCATTTTTGCAAGGCCTCCTGTCTTGAGGCTTGCATAGCTACTGCTTCTTCTGGAGTAGTTCCCTCCTCCCGGTGCCTCTTATTTGTTCCAGACTGCTTGGGATTCAGTCCTATATGGAATTACCTACTGCAAGAGCCCTCTCGAAGTAAGATAGTACAGTTACGTAAGAACTTACCATAACAGTAGATCTTCGAGAGAGGCTCTTGCAGTAGGTAATACCTTCCGGCCCTCCTTCCCCCTAGGCTTTTTCAGCTTCTTTTCCAGGAATGGAAACATCTGCTTCTCTCTCGTCCGGGCCTTCTGGGCCTGTGGCGAGAAAGAACTGGAAGGCGGGTGATCGGGGCCGCCCCTTTATACCAATGTTGCATGACGCCGGTCACCTGACGTGGGGGCAGTCCCTCACTAGGGACTGCTAGCTAGAAAATTTTCTGTGGGGTCCTGCAGCCGGCTGGCGTCAGTCCTATGTGTAATTACCTACTGCAAGAGCCTCTCTCGAAGATCTACTGTTATGGTAAGTTCTTACGTAACTGTACTTTTCGAGTTTTTTAATAGGATACTGCTTTGTGGTATTTTTTTCTTTTCTGATTCCTTTTCTTAAGAGCTGAGATGATAACTGGGCCTTTTTATACCTGGGTTTTGTGGCTCGGTTCTAAAAGGAACTGAACTGCATTACTGAATTTTCTAAAACACTTATTTTTTGGGGAACTGAAATGTCTTCTTTGCTTGTCAGTGTTTTAGCATGACTGACAAACACAAACAAAAGACAGAACCCACAGGCTGTAAAACTTTTAAAATCTGTTTCCAGCTCCTGGCTAAGGCAGACTACCACATGTGTTTGAGGCGCCTGGGTGCAGATCATAATTTTGTCATTTGTAAACTCTATATTAAGTTCTACCCTTAAATGCAAAAGAAAAGGGCTAAAAAAAATTGAAGATATAGTAGTCCCTCATTATAACAAACAGCTCTGGAGCTATCGATTTTGTTCATTATGGTGAGAGTTTACTGTAAATAAAATGCCCGAAATTACTGTTGCCCAAAATAGAAAAGGTCACACATAAGCCATTACACAATACAGTAGTTTATTCGCAAGAACAATAATAAATTTCAAACTGCTACAAAATGTACAAAAGTTAAAAAAGCCAAAACTATGTTTTGCACACACTGCTAAAAACACTTTGTTTATGCATCAGAAGTACAGTAGCTGGTTACTTAATAAAGTAAGTGCCTTCCTGACCGTACTTTGGCCGCCTGTTCTGAGTCTGGTGCCTCTAAGGGATACACAATTTTTAAGGCGAGTGTGACTATCCTTGTCTGCACCAATGTAACCGGGGAACATAAAGCCGAAGCCACTTTGTATTGGTAAATATGTCAGTCCTTTTGCGGCGCCTGGTTTGCTCAGCCCGTGCCACAGAGATTTTTTTTTTATTTGCAAAAGCTACAGCGATGTTATGTAGAGCTGCCTCTCTAGGATTTGCAGACCAGTGTCAAGTGTTGCAGTCCATTCTCCACAGTGATTTCACTCTGGTCTATATCTTCGCTTTCCCTATGGGTCACATTCGCAACAGCGCAATTTTCCTTTTTTAATTCAGCAATGATTTCTGCCTCCATGAATGGCTTTGTTATTGGACAGCTGTCATTAACATGAAGCCAGTCATTCAGTTGCTCAGTGTCAGTGACAAGATTCAGATCTGACGCCAGCTGTAGAGTTTCTGTGTCTTTACTACCATTGGGTTCAGAATCTAAATCAAACTCAGGGCCATTAAGGTGGGGCTCTTCAAAAATTGAACCAAGAGCGTCCTTCCAGCAGTTGTTATTGTGTAATGCTTTAAAAAAGTGACAAGTTCGGATCCAGTGTCTCGGGATATGATCTCCCATAACAGCTGCTTATGGTACATTTTTTTCAGTGTAGCAATAACACCTTTGTCCATTGGCTGCATATGGGCAGTAGTGTTGGCTGGCAGGTACAGAATGTTTATCTACCCTTCTTATGAATGGAGCTCCTCAGAACCAGGGTGGGATGGGCATTGGTCCGGCAACAGTAAGGCTTTTGGCACTTTGCCCTTGCTCCTCAAGTAGCACCTGCTGATGGCACAAAATCATTGTGAAACCACATTCTATAAACGTCTTCAGTCATCCATGCATTGCTTGAGTGGGCATACAGCAGGGAAGTGCGTCTCTGTTTACATAGTGGAGGCAGCGTGGAATGCCATATTTACCAGTATAAAGTGGCTTCAGCTTATGTTCCCCGGTAACATTGGTGTAGACAAGGATAGTCACAGTCGCCTTAAAAATCGTGTATCCCTTAGAGGCATCAGACTCAGAACAGGCAGCCAAAGTAATGGTCAGGAAGGCACTTTATAAATAACCCCATTTCAACCGCATTGTAGAGCATGTCACTATCATTACCAGCAGCTTCAATAGTACTTAGCAACTGTGGCATAAATGATATCACAGCAGCTGAATCCGAGGATCTTTGTTCTCTGGATATTTTAAGTTTTTGGATTCCATTCATTTTCTGAAAGCGCCACAACCACTCAGGACTAGATTTAGATTGGTTGTCCTCACCATACAGTGTCATTGCTAAGGACTCCCTTTTCTCATGATATAGCTCCTGATAGAGAATCCCTCTTCCAACTGGCTTTCAACCATAAGCAAACTGCAGAATAAACGTCTGTGTTTACAGCAAGCCACAATTTTTTTCTGTGAGGCCCATTCTTCTAACTACAGTGAAAGGCAACATTCTTTTTTTTTTGCCTTGTAATTCAAAGTTTATTGAATTTTCAAACACATAAATATACATGTGTGAATAAGGCATATTAATTATGAAAACATACAGTATTAATAAAAAGAATCTAATGTGTATATAATAACTGTATCAAAGCATATAGAGAAAAAAAGGATGTTACTACCTGTAAAATACTTAACCATTTTGAATAAAGCAATCTATAAATCAAAGGAAAGTGTTTCCTTAACTATCTAAAGGTGAGTACATTCATATACATAAGATATATGTCTGAAAGGCAACATTCTGTACCTTGTCCTCCTGCTTTCGCAAGCCAGACACAGTGGATTTAGGCAGCCCATATTCGGCGGCCAGCTTTGATGTAGATTCACCATTTTCCATTCTGTTTAGGATCTGTAGCTTTTGTTCGAGATCTAGTTTTTTCCTTTTTTTTCTGCCATGTTTCTCAGTGTTAGGGATACAAATGAGCTGGAGGATGACCAGACAGACCAAGCAGTGACCCTGATCACGCACAGAGGAGACAGCAGAATTTAATCACATTATTGCCTTCAGCTGTCAAGAGTTTCAAGAGGCTGAGAGCTGCGGCTACGAGGGGATTTAAGCACTTTGTTTAATTCAGTAATTAGAGCAGCCTGCACCTAATTTGATTCAGTAAGTGGTGGCATGCTGAACACGGAAGAAATTAGGGACCTTATTTGATTCAGTTACTGGGAGTACTTAGACACTCTTAAGTGACAGATGACAGCATACTGAACATTAATCTACATGCTAAAAAAAAAAATCAATCAATAGTTAACCACGAGTGATAGTGCTATTCACTAGGGCTGCAGTAAACAAAGGAATTAAGCTGGTGATAATGGGGCCCTTAATGTCTGGCTTGTTATAATCAGGATTCATTATAACAAGGTATGTTATAGCGAGGGAGAACTGTATTATGGCTTCTTAGTCTACCTCCATGTCACCTAAAGGCTCAGATAAGAGTCCATCCTCTAAGTAAGCAGCATAGCAAAAGAAAAAGCTGCACGAGATGGTTCAAAATCAGGTGTCTGAATGCAGGAATCCTGAATCCAGTAAAATGAAACAGCCTTTGAGCAAATATCAGAGACAAAGCCTGCTAAGAAAAACAAAAGAAAAACATGTCACAGTCCCTTCTGAAGAAGGAAAGGAGCTGTCAGTAGACAAAAATAGAATGCCCTCAATAAAGGCATAGCAATTACATAGAAACATAGAAATTGTCAGCAGATAAGGACCGCTAGGCCCATTCAGTCTGCCTGTAGGCCCTATACACTGTATGTGGCCATTGACCCTATGTGATCTCAATGGCTTTTCATCACTCCCTCCCCTCTCAAGCTTCCCTTGTGCCTGTCCCAAGCATGCTTAAACCCCTCCACTGTGCTTGCCCCCCCACCTCCTGTGGCAGACTATTCCAAGTGTCGACTCCCATTCTGTGCAGAAAACTTCCTCGATTACCTCTTAATCTACCCCCTTCCAATTTCATATTGTTCCCCATGTTCTAGTCTTTTTCTATATTGGAAAAGGTCCCCCACCTGCACCCTGTTTATGCCCTTGAGGTACTTGAAAGTTTCAGTCATGTGCCTCTGCTGTCTCCTCTCCTCCAGTGAATACATATTGAGGTCCCTTAGTCTCTCCTCATATGTTTTGTGGTGTAAGCCTGCATCATCTTTGTTGCCCATCTGTGGATAGACTCCACCTTATCTATGTCATTGTGTTGGTGTGGTCTCCAGAACTGCACACAGTACTCCAGGTGAGGCCTTACCAATGTTTTATACAATGGCATCATCACCTCCGCCTCCTGCTAGTGATACCCTGCCTATGCACCCCAGCATGCCACTGGCCCTCCTGCCGCCTTTGTACACCGCTTTGATACCTTAAGGTCATCAGAGATGATAACCCCTAGGTCCCTTTCTCTTTGGTGACAGCTCCTCCCCAACCGGTAGCTCACCTGTAATGTTGTGTTGTGTTTGTTAAAGCATTTGACTCGAGCCTGGATTTCTTCAAAGAGTTTATTGGGTTCAATCAGAGTAACATGCATGTTCGTTCTGGTCATCGCTAGTTTGGAGCTGAGCTACTCAGCTTACATACAGTGTTTTTATAAGTTAAATTCTATAATTCTTATCTTGCAAAATACCAACATTTCAGTATAAGCCAATCATAAAACAGAATAACAAGCTGATACCAAGGTGTGGTGTACTTTTCCACAGCTTACTTCATTTTTGTTATCCAGTATTTTTTGATACATATGCCAGTGGGTCAATCTGACCTAAGTAAAACAATGAGTTTCACTCACACCATAGCAACGTATAACAACTTAAGGCATGCCTTTTCAGGTTGTTCGAAAATTCAATGCCTAAACTTGCTGTTATCTTGTACTTTGCCCAAGCATGTTGTTATCTTATACTTTGTCCAAGCATGCTGTTTGATAAGGCAAATGCACACCATCCTCAGAAAGATTCTTTCTAACATTTTAATATTCCTTCCTAAAGAAGGTGATTACAAAACAGTTAATGGAAATACTACACTGCATGGAATTTTCCACTGTAGAAAAATATTACACTTCAATCCTTACATATTGTGAACTTACATATTGTAATATAAAAGGGGAAAGCTAAATATTATAAAATGTGAAATATTACAAATATAAAGGTGATTAAATGTTATACTACAACCCCCCCTTTGTGATTCTCTAATTGGAGATCACACGAGACGTTGTTGCCATCATAACATTTGTATCTGGCAAATCATGTGTTTCATCTTACGATACAAGAGCACTTGTATAATAACAAGAACACAGATTACTGCAATACTGCATACTACCACTATTAGGGTTGGACTAGTACCCAAAACAGCCATACCCCAATCCCACCAGGCTATAATAGGGATATAAGATGACTGCCTTTATACCTCTTTAGCAGAGGCCTTTTGTGAGAAAATAAGTCCTTTAGTTTGTTGACGATACATCAAGGCACCAAGTGTCATTTTATCAATTTTGGGTAATGCGTAATGAGGTGGAGTTGCCAAATCAGTGAGTGAATCCAAGGCCATACTGGAACCATCAATATGGGTAACATTTGTTCGGCTATAGGCAGAATGTTCTCAGAGGGTCCAATTTGCAACCCACCAGGTATTGTTACTACACCCCATACATTCCAAGGTTGACCGGCAATTACACACCATGATTGGTTCCATCTCATAGTTTGGCAGTATTCATTTGCAGATGTTAGAATAAATTTACATTGATCAGGAAACCATGGGGCGGTTGATGTCTTCCCCACATATCAAGGTTTCATGTTCTTGTACACACTGTTGTTTAGGTAATACAACATATTTATTGTATACTGTGATAACAGTATCACCTGGTATTTGTAGTCTCATGATCTGGTCATGTATTAATACTCCCAAATTACTGATTTGCCATGATATTTTCGGTGGTTCAAAACATACAGGTATTATCACTAGTATGGGAATCACATGTCGCAGCACTTGTGCATATTGATTTGGTGAATTCCATACTTTAATCATGGCCAAGGGTGGCAAGATCACATTGGGATGATCCAATAATTGAGTCACATTATCCTTGCCTATGCCTAAGTGTAACCTATCGGTCTTAATTCTATTTAACTCATTAACTAGATAAGCATGTGCTTCAGCAGCTAATTGAGAGCAAGCTTATTCTACATAGCTGTCTCTAGACATATTAGAAAGTGAGTTATAAAAACAGGCTACTATTTGAGCAATAATTTTAAAATTCTGTAAGGTTCACTTGGGAACTCAAGCACCAGGCTGGAAGGACAGAGGTCTGGGGTTATATTCTATTTAACTGAAATATTTGAATAGTTTGTAAGTGAAACTAGCTCTATGTGTTAAAATTATTACCTTGAATTAGAACTGTTACTTGGGCTGTGATATTGTAACTTTGGAGACTTGGGGACTGTTGTTTGTCAGGGTTAATTAGAGGAAATTTAAATGTGTTGTTTGCCTGGTGTTAGGGGAGGGACATTAGCTGCATTACCTTGTCTTTAAACAGGAATTACCCTGGCCTCCATTGTTCACTTGGGAACTCAAGCACCAGGCTGGAAGGACAGAGGTCTGGGTTTATATTCTGTTTTAACTGAAATATTTGAATAGTTTGTAAGTGAAATTAGCTCTATGTGTTAAAAATTATTACCTTGAATTAGAACTGTTACTTGGGCTGTGATATTGTAACTTTGGAGGCTTGGGGACTGTTGTTTGTCAGGGTTAATTAGAGGGAAATTTAAATGTGCTGTTTGCCTGGTGTTTGGTAAGAGCCCTCCCACGCACCCTGTTTTGTAGGCTTTCTTAAATACTGAAAAACCACTGGGGGTTGGGATTGAAGGGCTGAGTATTTCTGTTTTGGGACTGAAATTGGAAGCAACAGGAGCTGGTGGGCCTGTGACATACAGTACCTGATGTCTGCTTACACACACTGTTAGTGGGACCGAACACACACTGGACTGTACATGTTTGTGAGACTTTGGAACTTTATTGATGGGGTTGAAATTGGGTTTGTAAATAACTACAGTCAGTATAGAGAGAAACTGTATTCCAGGGAAAGGACTGAGAAAGGGGTGTGCCATTATAAACAGAGGGGATAAACAGGGTGGCCTTATTCCACCATGGCAGGCATCTTCGGAAGGGCTGTAGGCTGCACAGGCTGTGGGATGCAATAATTCTAAATTGGGCCTGAGAGGGGAGGCTGCCCACTCTGTAGACAGCTATCTTGTATCAGGAGTAAGGTATATTGGTTAAGGAGTAAGCTGGGGGAGCTGGTGGGGTGTCCAAGGATAAGGGGTGTGGATATGGGCAGCAGAAGGGTGGGGCTGAGGGGAGGCTGGGGCAACGCTCTGAAATTACAGGACGTTATGTTACAGCAAGCAGGAGGGGGGATATTAGGGACAGAGGACCCTTAGATAGGGAAGTGGATGCTAAGGGGAAAGCGCAGGGGTGAACATTCTGAATACAAAGAGAGTGGAGGGGAAGAGTCAGGAGGGGCTGTTGTGCAGAAGCCTAAAACAGCAGACTGTGGGAAGGGAGCTCCAAGGTGAACAGAGCAAGAGGGAAGAAGAGGGCAGTTTAGAGGTGCAGTCAGGAAACTCGGTTACTTGATGGAGGCTGACATAGAGTGTCACAATAAATTTGAGCTACTAAGCAACCTAGAGGGTAGGAAGGGGTTGGTGGAAATGAGGAAACTTATACAGAGGCCGGGGAGGGAGTCGGATACCCATAGGGCATCACAGACCAGCTATGGAAAGGATAGTAATAGTCCCAGAGGGAGAAGGGAAACATATATATTAACAAATGGGGAGATGCAACATATTCCAGACATGGAGGAGGAGGCGTGATTGGAGAAACTGGGGAGACAAGGAGGTGGAGAAGCCCCCTTCAGCAGGGGGTCAGTACCAAGGATGGGGCCCTAGCTAAAGGGGACCCACAGAGAGCTCTGGAGGCAGGAGTACTATTACAAGGGGAGGATGGCAGTGTGGGGAAGGGAAACCATCATGGCCAGGATAAATGGTTCAGATAAGAGAGGGTTAAAGGGACACCTATTCAGAGGGGTTTGAGTTAAATGGGCAAAATAGCAGGGAGGCAGAAAGGGAGGGTGACAAGGGGTCTCTAATAAGGCAGGAAGACTCCCACGAAATTGAGATCATGAATAAAGGGGGAAGGGAGGCTGAGAGGGCATAGTGGAGGTAACCATAAGGAAGATGGCGGTGTTAAGGTACTGTTATTGGAGACTCGATGATTAGGGGTATCCAGTGGGAGGACAGGGGTGGATGCCATAGCCAGGTGAAGGTAGTGAGTATCTCTGGGCTGACATGCACAGAGCAAAGTTCATGGTGTATGAAATGGTTAGGATTGTGGAGGAAACCGATTTCCTGGTGCATTTGGGAACTAATGATCTAGAGGAAATAGCATTTTGAAATCCAAGCAAGGTTCAAGAACTTGCCAGAGTCTGTCGGGATAATGGATGCAACATTTCCTTTTCGGAATATTGCCAGTACCAAAGGCCTCAGTGGAGAAAAAAAAATGAAGCTCACGAGGTTAATGACTGGCTCAGGAAGTGGGGTGAAGAGAGGGTTGGGAGTGTTAGGAACTGGAATGAAGTTTGGGAGGATAAGGAACTATATGCCAAGGACAGGTTTCATCTTGCCCCATTAGGGAAGGAAGTCCTTATACAGGGGATGGCTGACTACATACAAGAAGGTGGGGTTTAAACTTGTGAGGGGAAGGGATAAGGGAGGGCTGACTCAGAAGCCCTCTCCAGATGAGGAGTAGCCTTCAAGCCCAAGGGGGGGGAAACAGATTGGGGTGGAGGTTTCAGGAGGAGCAGAGGAGGATGGAGTATAAGGAATCTGGATGGGGTTCGAAAGAGGATCAGGATAAGGGGTGGGGGTTGGTGTTATTAAATGCCAGGAGCTTGGAAACAAGTTGCCAGAGTTCAGGCCATGCTGTTGGGGGTGGATGTGGGCTGGTCCAGACGTGAGCCAACAAAACCATGGCTGGGACCTAAACGTACTGGGGTACACTATGCTTAGAAGGATAGAAAGGAGGCAGAGGGGTGGAGTGGCTATGTTCATTAGAGATGACATAGAAATTGCTAGGGTAGAAGAGGCAGAGGAAACGTGGAGGCCTTATGGGTCACCTTCGATCCCCAGCAGGAGATAAGGTCAAGCTGGGTGTAGCATATAGCCCCGGGATGAGTGATGTTCTAGAGGATGGTTTGCTGGACAACATCATTGCCCAGTGTGGACCAAAAGGGAAGGAGGTGTTGATGGGGGACCTTAATATGCCAGGTACAAACTGGGGAACCATGTCCTCCAAGGTGGCCAAGGAGAGAGGCTGCTGGATGGCTTCCAGGATGTGTTCTTAACACAGCATGTGATGGAGCCCACAAGGAGGGGCATGTCCTGGATGTGGTTCTGGCAGATGGGGATCTGGTAAGGGACATGGTTGTACAAGACCCTTGACTGGGAGTGACCACAATACTGTCTGGTTTCAAATAAGCGTGGGGAGGGGGAGATCTAGGACACTGGCAGTGGACTTCAGGGGGCAGACTTTATGGGCATGGAAATATTCTCAGGATCACTTGATGGGATTACCTAAATGACAAGTGTGGAAAGGAGATGGGAGGTCATAAGCGGGACTTCATGAGGCAGTCAGGATCTGCGCTAAGTTGAATCGTAAGGGAGCAAGGTCACATAAACCATGCTGGTGGTCCAGTAAGGTACAGGTAGCAGTCAGAGAAAAGAAGGCCTACAAAAATATAAACAACAAGAGGGATAGGGATAAGGAATGTACCAGCTTGCATCTAGAAAGTCACCGAATGGTGAGGGAGCAAAGTCCAGTAAAGAGCAGCGGCTGGCACAGGGATAATGGAGGGAAAAGGGTTCTTCCGGCACATTGGGGAGCGGAGAAAACTAAGGCCATCTCAGCAGATTGAGATCAGAAGGAGGGTGGGTGGAAGAGGCGAAGGACCAGGCAGAGGTATTTAATGAGTACTTTGCCTCTGTGTTCACTAGAGGGGATGGGATATCTACAAAGCAAGGCACGAAGAGGATAGAACGTCAGTAAGTGGGATCAGGGAGCAACAGAAATGGAGCAAGAGGGGAGAGAGAGGTACCCCAGGGTGTCACATCTGGGTAAGGTTAAAAGGCCAGTAAGGTGGAGGAGCGGATGATGCTATCTCCACCAAAGGGTGGTTAGCCCATAAGGCCCTAAAGACAAATCTCCTGGGCCAGATGGCATTCATCCAAGAGTACTATGGGTTGGCGGACATAGTGGCTGCACCCTGGCGGAGCTTTCAGCAGGTCACTTGAGGACAGGAGGGTACCTAGGGATTGGCGAGAGGCACATGTGATACCAATCCATAAGGGGTCAAGGAAGTACCATGTAACTATAGACCCATCAGTTTGACCTCGGTGGTGGGAAAATTAGTGGAGAGTATACTAAAGGAACGATTGGGGTGTACTTGGAGGAGGTGGGAGGTCTGGATGAGTCGGCAACATGGGTTTGTGCCAGGTAGATCATGTCAAACCAACCTTGTGGAGTTCTATGAATGGGTAACATCAGAACTGGACAGGGGTAAGCCTGTGGATGTATTATTCTTGGACTTCAGCAAGGCGTTTGACTCTGTCCCCACAATGGTCTGGTGGAGAAACTGATGGGGTTAGGAGTAGGCCTTTGATGGTCAGATGGATTGAAAACTGGCTAGCTGGATGCACTCAGAGAGTAGTGGTCTGTGGGAGCTCTCGACCCAGAGAGGTTGGTAGTGGGTACTGCAGGCTTGGTCCTGAGTCCGATCCTGTTTAATGCATACATATCAGACATCAGGGAGGGTATAGGGTATGAAATGAGTCTCTTCGCGGATGACTCCCAAGATGGGAGCAGTAGTTGAGGGAGAAGAGGGGAGGTTGGCCCTGCAAGGGGACCTGGACACCCTGGAAAGCTGGGCTCACACATGGAAATTAAATTTCAATATCACCAAGTGCAAGGTGTTGCATCTTGGTCGGGGAAACCCTAAACACAGGTACACCCTGGGAGGGGAGGGCGCTGGAGGCCTCAATAGGGGAAAAAGACCTAGGGGTCATGGTGGATGCATGTATGAATAACTCTGAGCAGTGCAGGAGAGCGCTAGCAAGGCAAACAGGATGTTGGGATGTATCGTAAGAGGATCACCTCTAGGAGCAAGGAAGTGATTCTGCCACTGTACAATGGACTGGTTAGACCACACCTTGAGTACTGTGTACAGTACTGGAGACCACACTTGAAGAGGGACATACAGCCCTGGAGAGGGTACAGAGGAGGGCAACAAAGATGATCACAGGGCTAGGGGATTTGACGATGAGGACAGACTTAAGGAGCTCTGCCTGTTTTCATTGGAGGAGAGGAGAGACGGGGACATGATTGAGGTCTTCTGGCACCTCAAGGGAATAAATAGAGTAAACATGGAGGGATCTTTAGACTGAAGCAGGAGGTATCACCAGAGGGCATAGTTTGAAGTTGGAAGGTGGAAGGTGAGGGAAAGAGGAGGAGGTTTTCACTGAGAGGTGGTGGACCCTTGGAATGCACTGTCTGGTGAGCTGGTTCAGAGATCCACAGTGGAGGCCTTCAAGAGAGGGTGGGACAGACACAGAAAGTGGATGTATCAGATGATGGCCTGTCCCGGGGGGGTGGGGATGGATGATACGGGTTTCTGGAGCACAAGGGATGGGAAGGTCTCGGCACCCAACTAAGGATCTAAGGTTCGAGCAGACTCGATAGACCGTAAGGCCTAATCTGCTGGCAAATAGTATGTTAGTATGTTTCTTTAAATGCAAACCAATCAATCTCTTCATTATCAGCTGCTAATCTCACAATAGTTGATAAAGGTCCAGTAGCCATATTTTTTAAAGTCGTTTCCAAAGAACGAATATGACCCTTTAAAACCATTGAATCGACACCATTAGCAATTCCTAATCCTGAGCCTAACCAGCCCCACACGTCTCTTTTATGACGAGATGAGCCTGGTGATGCTTGTGCAGAATTTTAAATGACCACTTTCTGTGCCTCTCTATGGTATTTATTCAAAGTATTGTTATAATACTGTTGCCACAACAATACTGAAGTCCGATCTTTACATTGTATCGGTAATCGTGGAAAGAGAAATGTAGCAAAACATTATAATACTTTAATTTACATGGATAATATAGAGGATATACATTCTGCGTCAAAATAATACCATCAGATGGGGCAAGAATTTTTGCCCTGATATACCTTGTTTTGATATACTATTTTCCATGCAGCAAAATTGCACCACGATGTTAAATTAGCAATAATTACTGGCAACCCTTTAACAAGCGGTTTTCAAGCACTTAATGCGTAATAACTCAAAACTTGATTATTACTGACATTTAAAACTCTCCCGTCTCCTTTGTGTGTCACTCATCTGTATTCTGTCTTTTCATTGGTTCGCTCTGTGAGTGGGCTGGCTGAATAGCTTTAAAAAAATGGCGGCTCAAGTCATTGTCACGCAGCCGCTTTTTATTTACTACCTCCCCATTTCGATTTGATTTTTTAAATGTTTTATCTGGTTGATCCCACCTTCCAAATAGAAAGGACTATCTGGTTGATCCGCCGTGTCTCGGATCGGAGATGCCGCGTTGAAAAAAGGTCAGTCTGAAAGAAAGTGTGTGTGTGTGTGTGTGTGTGAGAGAGAGAGAAAGACAGCTGTGTGTGAGAGAGAGAGACACACAGTGTGTGTGTGTGTGTGTGTGTGTGTGAAAGACAGCGTGTGTGTGTGTGTGAGAGAGACAGACAGTGTGTGTGTGTGTGTGTGAGAGAGTGTGTGTGTGTGTTTGTAAATAGCAGATACTCTGCATTTTTTATAAAGGGGGTTGCCAGTAATTATAAAAAATAAAAAATAAGCAACTGTGTGTATGTGGATTTTTTTTTAACACACCCTTGGTGTGTGATTACCTCATAAACCTCTCGAGCTTCGCTCTCGAGGTTTATGGGTTATCACACACCTTGGGTGTGTAAAAAAAATCTATAACACACAGTTGCCTATCTATTATTCTCTATTTACAGGACATTTCCTGCCATTGTGCATTAGTAGTATATGTTAACAATGGATATTTATTTGTTAACGGCAATACTGTAACAAATTGCTTTAATCCTACTGCATAGTTCGCTACAATAGTTGCATTGTATAAAAAATGCCACATATTACATCTTGAACCATAAGAATATTGTAATGCAGTTGTATTTGATGGATATTGTAATATGTCTTTTAAATTCATTGTAACAAGTCTTGTTCTTTTTGGTTAAATTAGTCATATCTCCCAAAGTAGAGCTGATATAGATGCCTTTTGGGCTCGGTGTTGACCACACATTGCCGTGCCAGGCCAGGCTTCTGATGAACATCCCCATGTCGCATATTGACGTTGTCCATAGCAGATAAAGTACCATTTCATAAGAAGATAACCAGTATGTTCATGTCGTTCTCCCAACAATACTGGAATACCCCATACAGCAATGATTAGCATAGTTCTTGTTGTATAAACTGTTCCATATGTGCCCTGGGATCCATTTTGGTCAGAATTACCAGAATCAATAAGGCACTGCTCAGTACAAGCAAAGAAACATCATTGTCTTTCACCTATTGGGAAAAACAGAGCAGTATCAATTTATTGTCATTTAAAGCCTGATACAATTTACATTGGTCCACATGGACCCATTTGGTCTCTGTAGACCCTTGTCGAATTCGACGAACTTGAATAACTCATGGCCCTAATACATCAATTACCATATAAGGTCCCATCCAATTGGCATGCCATGGTCCTTTTTGACCAACATTTTTAATCATGACGTGATGACCCCTTTCAATGGGCGGTATCACTTTTTCATCGTGTCTCTTTTTATTTTTCCATTAAGTCTGTGCCATATTTCTGGCAGCATGTGGTAGGTATAGATTTAATTGTTTCTGCAACTGTTGCAAAAACACATCAGTTTTGATATGGTCTAACACAGGTGTAGACAAATCTGGATCTGAAGGATAATATAGCCGCATATCTCGTCCAGTCATCAATTGATATGCGCTATAGCCAGCACTCTTGTTTTCCGTACCTCTAATACCCATTAGGATTCCTGGTAAGTGTGTCACCCAACCTTTACCAGTATCCAACACTGCCTTTTTCAGCGCATTTTTCAAAGTGTGGTTTAACCTTTCTACCATACCTGAGGATTGTGGATGGTAGGTTAAATGCAAGCATTGAGTGATACCTAAGATATCACACAAAGCTGTCATTATTTTTGCTGTAAAGTGAGTCCCTCGGTCACTTTCAAGGATTCTGGGAAAACCCCAACGTGAGAATACTTGTTCCCACAATGCTTTTACAGTAGCTGTAGCACTATCATTTCGTATGGGCAATCCTTCTACCCATTTGGAAAATATGTCAACAATGACTAATAAATATCGGAACCCCCCCTTTTGCAGCAGGCAAGGGCCCCAATAATCAAATTGTAAGCTGGACCAAGGACTGTCCACCAGGGGTATACACCCTAACAGAACTCTTTTTCCAGGCACTGGAGGATTCATCTGTGCACAGATGAGACAAGCCTCCAGGCATTGTTTGACATCTTTTCCCATTTTTGGCCACCAATATTTTTGTGCCAACATTTTACAAGTTTTATGGAGCCCACAATTGCCCCAAATTCTGTGATTGTCCATGATAATATCTTTCTAAAGGAAGTGGGTGGGATCCACTTCCTACTGTAAAACTGGTTGTCGTTCCCATATTACCATATCTTCCCATATGGTAACATGTTTGTAGTACACTGTCCTGTATCTTTCCATTGGTTCCAACAACCAAGAAGCTAAGCATCAGTATCCTGGATTCTTCCCAAACTAGGAACTTGTAATAATGCTGATATCCATTTTGGATGATTTTATCATGCTCTTCAACTTCCCACAATTGTGTAGTCATCTCCTAGAGGTCTACCCACAAGTTTGTTGTTTCGCAGCTATTTGAGCCAAATTATCTACCAAATTATTGTTTAGTTCATGGATATCTTTTGGATTTTTTGGAGGCTCTAACTTTACAAATAGCAATTCTCAATGGGGTTTGAGCTCCTATATCCCATATATGCTGTAATATGGGGCAAAAGCCTATAGGTTCACCGCGCTGTTCGCATGCCTCTTTTCATCCAAGTAGGAAGAAAATCTAACAAGGAATTGACAACAAAAGCACAGTCCGAGAAGATATTAATGGCTTCCTTTGGATACACCATAATAGCTCCGCGTCCTGCCTCCAATTCTGCTCTTGGGGCAGAAAATGATGTCGGACATCGTACTAAAATTTCCTGATTTGTTTCAGGGGTCCAAATAGCATACCCTGTATAGAAATGGCCATCATCCCAAAAGTGGGAGCCATCTACATACACATCAATACCCCTAATATTAGGTTCAGCAGCAAAAATTGGTTTATGTTCAATACCCATGACTTCCCCACAGCAATGCGCATCTCCCGCCCATGCCATTAACTCTACCAACATGGGGTGGTACATTTTTCTACAGTGATATTTTTCTCTTGTAGGGCCAATGCCCATTTTACCAGTCTCTGAGAGGATACGCCCCGTACATCCCTTTCTAAGAGAAATGTTACAGGTGTGTGTGAGGTTTGCAAAACAATATGATGAAACCCCACACTATGTTCAGTAGCTTGTATTGCCCAATATACAGCTAATAAGTGTTTTACACATTCTTCATAGGTTTCCCCTACTGGAGTTAATACTCGAGAGAAATATCCCACTGGACGAATGTCCCGATCGCTTTTGTAACAGGACTGCATTGATTGCTTGATCAGTAGCATGTACCTGTAGTACAAAATCTGATGACTCAAAAGGGCTGATGAGGACAGGAGCCATCATTAGTGCTTGTTTTAGAGCCATAAAAGACTGCTGATGCTCTGGTTCCCACTGGAAGATATCTGTTTATTTTCCTCCCTTTAACAAATTGTATAGTGGTTTTGCCATACTAAAAAAAACTTCTATAAAATCCCTACAAAAGCCTACCATTCCCAAAAATTGTCGAAGTGCTGTCTTCATTTTAGGTCGTGGTAATTGTTGTATGACCCGATTCTTATCTGGATCTACAGTACGTCCTTCCTGATTAATACAAATCCCTAAAAAGGTGACTTGTGATTGTCCAATTTGAGCTTTGCTCTCGGTTCAATTTAACCCTCCTTTCTGAGTACAGTTAACAGCTCATTTAATTAACTGACATGTTCCTGATAAGTATCAGTTTGTAACAGCATATCATCCACATATTGGATTATTGCCTCAGGGTAGAAAATCGCAACAGTATCTCAGCCAGACACTGGTGGAATAAAGTGGGGAGGGTGGAAACCCTGTGGTAAACACTGAAAAGTGTACTGTTTATCCTGAAAAGTAAATGCAAATTTATACTGACTATCAGGATGGACAGGGATGGACCAAAAGGCGTTTGACACATTTAGTACAGTATAAATTGTAGCTGTAGGGGACAGCCGAGAGATCAGATCAGGAAGCCTTGCTACCACTGGGGTGACCAAGGGCGTGACCTTATTCAGCACCCTATAGTCCACTGTTAATCTCCAAGTACCATTGGGTTTGCGTATCGGCCAAAGGGGACTGTTCACTGTGGAACACATGGGTCTAATGACTTTTTGTGACTGTAACTGTTTCAATATTACACATATTTCATCATACGCTTCCTTGGGGAAAGCATATTGTTTTTGTGGAGGGGGGGTCTGGTCCTTCAATTTGGACTTCCATATTAGACACCCTGCCACATTCTGTAGCATTTTTAGCCCAAATTGTTTCATGATGCTTGAGAACATGTACTATCAACTGAGGTACATGCTCCCATAATTCCTCTAAATGGTAGATTTTTAATGATTTCACAGTATATATACTACGCGAATCATCCACATTTCTTCCTGGATTAGTAGTACTTCCTTTCCATAAAATCATGTTACTAAGATCTACTACTAAGCCATGTTGTGCCAGAATTTCCATACCCATAATGGGACCTTCATGGGTATTACATTTCAGAACATACATTTCAAGTGCTGTTCACCAATCTGGACCATGACTGGTTTTGTTAGGTATGCTGTTAACACCCCCCCTTAGAAGCCCTGCAAACTTATTTGCCGCTTCCGATGGGTTGTTAAGGGCATATCACTATCTGTAATGCTAACTGTAGCTCCAGTATTGACCAGTATCACAGTTTGGCAGCCCCTGACCATAGCTGATATAGTAGGACGACCCTCCCAGTCCTCTACCAATTTCACTAGGACTTGGAAGGTGGGGGCTTTGTCCCGTCATTGCCCTAATTGTATCAGTTCTTCTTCATCAGGTTCCATTTTAATGGCTGCCACAGCCTTAGTATTGATCAAATTATTGAGCATTTCAATACATTTTTGCAAGACTGCCTTACCACCTGGTTTAGCATTATTACCAGGATTTTGTGCTCGTCTCCTTTCCAATACCTGTTGTTGTTTTCTCTCCATGTCTCCACCTATTGCCCAACAATCTCGTTTAAAGTGTCCTACTTATTACAATTATTATAAGTATATCTACTCTTACCTTCTGTTTTGACAATAGCGGCTACTTTCCGCTTATCCTTTCCTTTTCTGGGCTTTGATCATCTTGTTGTATTAGCCACCAGTCAGTGAGCAGTTCTTCCTTTTGCACATGTCTTGGCTCATTTACATAACATGCGTAATCGGCGTGGGACCAATGTAACCTGCCAATCGATTAAACTCAGAAAAGGTTCTTTATCCTTACCAGGTCTGCCACGCCCATAAGTGGCGATGCAGCATATAATCGATTAATGAACATGACTGGGGACTCTTCTGGGAGTAATTGTACTATAGATCTTACCCCAGTCATTGTGGGACACTCCATGCATTGACTGTAATGCTGCTTGAATTTCATCTATAGTTGCCCAAGTTTCGTTATTTTCAGAATAAGCCTGTGTATGACCATATTAGCCAGAAGGCTCTGGACTAACACAGCAGGTAGGGAAAGTGTTACTACTTTACATGCATCTTTGTTAGTCAGATTAAAATTAGCTACAAGTGTTTTTAACTTGGAGCAATAAGGCACTGGAATTTTGTCCTGGCTCCCACTTGCCTAACTGTTCTACCAATTGCATAGATTCTTGGATGGTCAAGTCTCGTTGTGAGAATTTTTGGACCATTTCTACCTTTTTGATAGCCTTTTGTACCTCCTTTTCTAGGGTTTCTGCCTCAAGATCCTCCTTTAACCTTACCATTTTCGCCTCTTTGTGCCTTTCACATTCTGCCTTTTTCTCCTCTAACTTTTTCTTATCCTTTGCATTTTCTGCTTTCTCAATACGAGTTGTGTATTTTTCAATATTTACTGTCAGTAGCCTTATGTCCTCCTCTAATCCCTCCCTAACCTTAGGAGTTAACTTTTTCTTCCGTTTACTTGGGCGGGGCAATTTTTCAGTTTCTCCTTTTGTTTTAACACTAAAAGGAGCCATTTTTCCTTTTCGTTTTCGAGGGGGGGCTCTTCCTCACTCTCTTGAACTACTAGAGCTTGAACTCTCTTCCATCACTGCTTCACAGCCACAGCGATGCTGTGGCTGGAAGGGGTGCTTCACTTGCACCGGAGCAATTTTATATTTTTGGACTTCTGCGCCCTGTGAGGTAATTTGTTGCCTTAATTCTAGGGAGATTTGCCACTGTAACTGTGCTTCTGCTTGTAATGTATACAAGGACTGTTCCTTATATGACAGGTCTTGGGCATGCTCCTGATTAGCATGGTCTAATCTTTCTAGCGCCTGCTGTAATTGCCTAGTCAGTTCATTAATTTGTGACTGACTCCGTTTATTTACAAATTTAAGATTCTCTTCTGATTATTTTTGATTTTTAACCCATAAACCTCCCCTTGTGCCACACTTAATTTATATTTCATGTCTTTTACTTCAGTGGTACATTTTTACATCTTTTTTGACTGAAGAACTAAACTTTCATTATGTTTTTCTTCATTTTCTAACATCTGCCTTTGTATATTACACATCCTAGTTGTCATTTCACACTGATATTGTACATACATTTGACAGATGTTGGCTAACTTGATTTTATCTAGTTTAACTTTTTCATTTCCGTCTGTACATTGTTTAGTAAAACATAAGTACGCTTCTTCCTGTTGTTCAGGAGAGCGGTACGGACCTTCCTTTAAATGTGTTTCTAAAAATTTACGTAATATGGTATCCATACTTACATCTATCTTGTGGCTGGCAAATCAGATCTGATTTCACACCAGTCCCTCGTGAGTCCTTTGTTCGACTCCTTCTGTACTTGATTGATCAGATCAGGTGCAGTATGCGTTCCCGCAGTTTGACCCCTCTCAGTTCGCTTTGATGTCTTCAGCAACCTATATAGACTGTCTTCACATCTGAGTCCCAGCACCAATTGTAATGTTGCGTTGTGTTTGTTAAAGCATTTGACTCGAGCCTTCAGATTTCTTCAAAGAGTTTATTATGTTCATTCAGAGTAACATGCGTGTTCATTCTGGTCATCAGTTTGGAGCTGAGCTACTCAGCTTACATAAAGTGTTTTATAAGCTAAATTCTATAATTCTTATCTTGCAAAATACCAACATTTCAGTATAAGCCAATCATAAAACAGAATAACAAGCTGATACCAAGGTGTGGTGTACTTTTCCACAGCTTACTTCATTTTTGTTACCCAGTATTTCTTGATACATATGCCAGTGGGTCAATCTGACCTAAGTAAAACAATGAGTTTCACTCACACCATAGCAACGTATAACAACTTAAGGCATGCCTTTTCAGGTTGTTCAAAATTCAATGCCGAAACATGCCGTTATCTTATACTTTGCCCATGCATGTTGTTGTCTTATATTTTGTTCAAGCATGCTGTTTGATAAGGCAAATGAACACCATCCTCAGAAGATTCTAACATTTTAATATTCCTTCCTAAAGAAAGTGATTACAAAACATTTAATGGAAATACTACAGTGCATGGAATTTTCCACTGTAGAAAAATATTACACTTCAATCCTTACATATTGTGAACTTACATACTGTGATATAAAAGGGGAAAGCTATATATTATAAAATGTGAAATATTACAAATGTAAATGTTATTAAACGTTATACTACATCTCCCCAGGGTTCCCTCTACCCACGTGCATTATTTTGCACTTCTTTGCATTGAACGTCAGTTGCCACATCTCCGACCATCTTTCAAGCTTCTCCAGGTCCCTCTTCATTTTCTGCACCCCTTCTGGAGTATCCACCCTGTTGCAGGTCTTAGTGTCATCGGCGTACAGGCAGACCTTTCTTTCCAGCCCCTCTGCAATGTCACTAATGAAGACATTGAACAGGATTGGTCCTAGTACTGATCCCTGAGGTACCCCACTGGTCACCTCCCTCTCCCCAGATTGTACCCCATTTACCACCACCCTCTGTCTCCTGTCTGTTAGCCAGTTTGTAACCCAGTTCACTGCCTTGTCTCCCATATCCAGACTACCCATCTTGTTAATCAGCCTTCTATGTGGGATGGTGTTGAAGGCTTTGCTGAAATCCAGGTAGGCAACGTCTACCGCCCCTCCCTTATTAAGTTCCCTAGTCACGTAATCAAAAAAAAACTATTAGATTAATTTGACATGACCTTCCCTGCTGTGAATCTGTGTTGCCTCAGATCAATTGCTCCAGACTTTCCAGGCCATGGGGAATTTCACGAATAAGCCACACACACCCCGGGCTCCAGTACTATTCATAGTGCCTGTAGAGGAGGATTAATTTTACTACCAAGAGGAGGAGGAGGAGGATGAAGAAGGAGAACCCATAGAGCATGATGGTTCTTCTGAACAAGAGTTTGGTTTCCCTCTTCATTCCTCAGGTGACTATACCTCACACTCTACTTTTGTGAGGCAAATGACTTTGTATCCTACAACGGCCCGCATCAGGTGATACCAGACCTAATCTTGTTAAAAATGGGAATGTGTTATGCATAATGCCTCACAGGAACTCATCAAGTTAGTCATCGAGGATGGTGACAATTAATTGATGAACTGAAACAGGCAATTGTAAACAAGAACAAGTGGTGGCAACCTTTAAGTCCCATCCGGTTTCACGATGTCAGCAAAAATTTAGTGAGTATCTCAAGAACTATGATATAAAAATTAAAAACCAAAAACAGAGAAAGTTTTTACAAGATACAAATGATTATATGAAGGGACAAGTATTTTCTTGGAAAAAGAAGGGGAATAAAGGTGGGTCTCAACAAAATATCGATCCACATGCAGGCCCTCAAACAGCTGATGCATTAGAAATGGGACATTACGAATAGAGATACAGCAAGTGCTTCTGCAATGGGACTCCGGTCTATTTTAAAGCGGACTGCCTTTGTGTCGACTGACTGTAGTACTGGGGAAAGTGCATCTGAAATAGAAAGCAAATCAGAATTGAGTCCTTTTTTAGGAATGGGTCCTCCTGGGCAGCCCACACCCAGGAGGAGTACACGAGTAACCAGATTCCAACTGCGAGAGGAACAAACTCCTGTCAGGCAGGGAAGAGGAAGGGGAGTACTCGGCGGAGCAAGAAGAAAGGCAGGAGGCAGAACACGGGGACAGCAAAGGATCAACCATTATTGACAGTCATTAATTTATCGAGTGTTCAACTCACAGAATCTGAATTGTGTGTTCTAGGTAAAGGTTTGTCATTTGCTCCTGCTTTCTCTCTCACTGAATTTGATGCTTATGTGGATCTGCATAAATTCACTAGGAAGCTCAATCTGAAAATGTTTTTCTCTAATAAGGCACAGAAAGGAGAAAATATTATAGATATGAATAATGATAATGTCAATAGACAGTTTAAACCTCCTTCCACATTCTGCCCCCCTTACACCCACGCATTTCATCATATCTTGAATGTTACACTAGGGACCTTGAAAATATTTTTAAACAACAATTAAAGCTCCCATTCTGCAACATTACTGCACAAGAAAGAGAAATCATTGAATCCCTCTCAACCAGTGTGGACATAGTGATAAAACCTGCTGACAAAGGGGTAGCATTGTCATACAAGACACCAATAAATATGTTAATAAAATAGAAAGACAATTGGGAGATACTACCTTCCAGCATCTGACCTTTGACCCACAAATAAAATCTAACAGGACATGGGTTGTTCCTTCTTGACTCATACTATGAAGGTCTGATCAACACAGATGAATTGTTTTATCTCACTGTCCAGCACCCAGTTAAACCAGCACTTTACATTTTGCCAAAAACTCATAAGAATCCCACTACACCCCCATGATGCTCAATAGTGTCTGGTACAGGGTGGGTTACAGAGCCAATTTCAAAATTTGTGGACAGCTTCTTAAGACCTTTGGTTCCTTTGACAAGAAGTTATTTAGGGGACACTACACGTGTCCTTCTTTTATTGAAGGAAATGCAAATTGAACAGGACTGGGTGGCTGGTGACGCTGGATATAGATGCCCTATATACCAATATTACACATCAAGGTGGAATTACAGCAATTGAAGAGAGCTTGTTAGCACACACATCACTGTCACAGCCACATATTATTATATACTGACCAATATGACAGAAATTGTTCTGAATAACAATATATTTATGTTTCAGGAACAAATCTACAAACACATTAAGGGTACAGCAATGGGGGCTACACTAGCCCCTAGTCTGGCTAATCGGTGCCTAGCCAGGTGGGAGGAGAAGGTCATAGTTGACCCAGATAGCAATCTATTCTTTGATAAGCTAGACTTTTACAAACGCTTTATAGATGACATTATTGTGATCTGGAGGGACAGCCTGTCGGAATTGAATGATTTTATATTGTATCTAGAAAACTTGAATTGTAATCTTAGGTTCTAAATGTGTGCTGACAAATCTAAAATCCATTTTTTGGATCTCAAAATAAAAAGCAAAGTGACGCCATGCTAGCAACAGATTTATACAAAAACCAACAGATAGAAATAATCTGTTGCTGCTTTCAACTGCCACCAAAACACATTATTAAAACCTTCATAAGGTCAGTTCCATAGTTGAAGAGATTGTAGCACCGAAGCAGTATATCAGTCAAGAGCATTAGAACTGATGGAGATTAGCTGAGAGAAAATATTTGGATGGCGATGTACAGTGGGCTAAAAACAGGTTGATCAGTGTCCTAGAGACAATTTGCTACTGACTAAAGAGAGACCATGTGATCAGGGGGTCAATTTACATTTGTCACCACTTTTGGTGGGGTGGGTGGGTAAAGAACTTACTAAGATGGTTAAGAAAACCTGGACATCTTGAAGGGTTTAGAACCGTTATCTGGCCTTTCGAAAACCACTCAGGATTTCTCATCGGAGGGTAGAAATTTAAAGGATTCACTTGTCTGTAGTTATCAGACTACAAAGATTGGGGGACATATGGATAAGAGAAAGGGTCTGGCCATGTGGCTTCTATACATGCCACTTTATGCAGAAAACAGACAGTTTTTTTAACCCCCGGACAGGTAGAGAAGAAAAATTTCAGGATTTTATTACCTGTAAAACCAAGGGAGTTATCTATAAGCTGACCTGCACTTGTGGCACTTTTTACATTGGGAGAACCAAAAGGCAGCTGAGGTTCAGAATGAATTAACACATTCTGGCAATCAGAAATGGTAAGATAGAGTAGGCCATGGCTCTCCATGTTAAAAATAACAAACACAAGGGAATTCATAAAATTAAAGCCTGCAGCCTGGAACATGTACAAACTAATATTAGAGGTGGCGATGTGGAAGCTATCCTTAAAGAAAAAGAATAGAAGTGGATATATAAGATGGGAGCCATGAAACCCCCTGGCATAAATGAGAAATTTGAACTAAAACCATTTCTAATAAAAAAAAGAAAGTAATTATTTAATTAAAAATGGAGATAACAGTTTGAACTGAATAACAAAACCCTTTCTTTCTCCTATTCCCATCCCCTTTTACCTTTTTCTCCCCACTTATTTTCTCCTGAGTAGTATAGCATTATAAGTATAGCATAATAATAAGATGGTTTCTCTTTATCTATGTTTTTATAATACCATGTAGCAAGCAGGAAAAATATCGAGAGCAATTCAAAGAAAAATTATGAGTTTTGGTAAACTGAATTTTATAAAATATGTTTAAGTTAGAAAAATGAATCTCTCTATATGACATGTCTCCTTTTTGAAGGTCCATCGAATTATATGGAAATATTATGGATAATGGGAACAGAACATGAATACTTATGAATACTTAAGGATGTAATTAAATGAACTTGTTTTTATGTATCATGTTCGACTTCCACCACCTTTGTTTCAGTCTTTTGTATTTGTTGAGTGAAATCACTGTGATTGGTTTACAACTAATGATTTGAATGATTTATTTGGTGTAATTACTAAGTGGTATCACTGGTGGGAGTATAAATTACCAGTTTGAAATGTAACTCACTAGCTCTGATGAAGCCTGAATGGTCAGGTGGAACGTAAGCTGTTTGTTTGTTGCACTGCTTGTGTCTCAAGAGTAAAAGAATACAGAAATGAAGCACTAAATCTTGTGTGTAGTCCTTCTCTGCTCTGCTGCTAGTAGGGGTGAGTGCTCTCAACAAATGGTGAACACCCTCAACATCTCATTGTAGGAGACTGCTGAAGATGAGAATGAGGTGGAATTTATGGATGTGATGGGGTTAATCTCCACAAAAAGGTTGCTATTACCCATCCACAAATCCCTCAGGAAGGTCACTTGTAAAATCTTGTCAGTACCCACTTCAGCTGCTGGCATAGACAAGAAAATTGGAAAAAAAATATCAGGTAGGCAAACAAGGCACTGAGTACCTATAGTCCCACCCTGATCTTGAGGGGGTGGTCCAGACTGCTACCTGTGATAAGGTCAAAGTGCTCCTTTCCTCCCAGCCTCCTGAGAAAAATTCCAGGAAACTGGATAGTATGGTCAGAAAATTCTGTACCTCAGCTTCCCTGCTATTAAGGCAGGCAACAGACATGGCCTATACAGCTCAGTACCAAAATACCCTCTGGAGCTCCACTTTGGCAATGACAAGAAAGCTGCTGGTGACCTGGCACAGGATTTGACTGACACAGCAAAGACCGCAATTGATGCCACCAAGTACCTTTTCTACATGGCTGTGGACAACAGTTACACTGCATCCAGGGTCATGGCACATGCAGTGTCACTAAGAAGGTTTGCCTGGCTTAGAACCATTTACCTTTCCCAGGACACTCGAGCAAAAGCAGTGGATTTCCTTGTGAGGGAAATTCCTGTTTGGCGACTAGACAGAGGCTTATATGAAAACATGGATGAATACAGGTAATCTACAAGAGCAGCACTGAACAGGAAAGGGATACCACTTCCTACAGGCTTCTGGAAGGTGAGGTAGAGGTAGGGAAACGTATTTATTATTTATTTATTTTATTGAATTTTGTTGACTGGTAGGCCCACTGAGACTAGAAGTCCCTTTTCAGGGGCGACCGGGTGGAGGGGATACAGATGGTAACCATCTGAAATTAAACCAGATTAAGCTGTTGGTTGTATTTTTAGTGAGCGGGAAATTTGGCCAGGACACTGGGAAATTCTGTACTGGACTGTAGGGGAGCGACCGACTGTGAGCCTATAGCCTCATTGAGTGGAGCTCCGGTGGAGATGGACGTCCTGGAGGAGGGTGAACAGATTCTGATTTCTAACTCAGTCTTGAAGGAAACCATCATACCCCAAGAAAGTATCCTGGAAAATAAAGATCATGAGGAGATTGAGCTTTTCGTGTCTACGGAGGATTTGAGTAAATCTGGAGCAGAGCGAGATGTTATTTCTGTTCTGGGGAAAGAAATCACAATGGAGGAGGCATTACATTTGAAATTACGAGATGAGCTGGATAGAAATGCTAGAGAGAAGAAGCGTTTATCGGAGCAACTGGCGATACTGCAAGTGAGACTTGCGGTTGTCAAAACTCCAGGCCCGCTTGTCAAAGGGCCAGCCAAATTGGATGATGTGGCAGCATCAAAGGAGACCGCGAGACTGGGTGAGTCAGTCACTGTTCCCCTTTCAAGTACTGTACCTGGCTCAATTAATGTGCAGTGTCAAGAGGCTGGCAGTTCTGGAGCTGAGGCAAGCTCATGCTGAAAGCCTAGGGGAGAGACTGTTTGAACTGTGAATCGGACACAATTAAATGAAGATGTAAAGAATGATGTTATACAGGGAAATAGTGGTGTGGTGGGGAGCAGAGAGAAAGAAAGCACTGCGACTGGTGGGGATCTGCCTTCTGGGTCGATCACCTTATCTAAAACTACAGGGTTTGTTTTTCATAGCACCCTGCAGAAGACTACAGGAAAGGAAGGGGTCCCAGGAGCTGAGTTAATTTTCCAAAAATCACCAAAGACACAAGAAGGAGTGACTGTGTTCTCCTTTGCAAAACAGAGTTCAATGCCTCATTTTGGGGCTGTGGAAGACAGTAAGGACAAGCAAAATGCTTTAACTCTAGCAAACAGACATCTAAGTAAAAAACTTTTTCTGTGGAGAATGTGAGCATTTATTTTATGGAGGTATCAAGGTACCACTCACTTCCCAGAAGGCCAAGCATGCAGGCAGCTTCTACAATAAAAATCAATAGTGTCTCCTCAGAGCCCTGGTCACCACAGAAAGCATTGAGTGAGGCAGGATGGACACAGAACAACCAGAGAACTTGGCTCCCTACCCCAGACTGGGACCCCAAGCTAAACTTTTCTCAAAATATGCCTGAATGGTGCCCAATCTCCTGCAGCAACAACCAGACCATGGTACCCCAGTACAGAAGCAAAGTGTGGACAAGCTCAGGCGAAGTTTGTAAGTTTGGATCTGATTTATCAGTTACTGGCCCAGAGGCCGGGGCGAAGCTGGAGTCTCCCACTAATGGGGACACAGTACAACCCTTGATCACTGGGGATACAACTCAAAGGTCTCCAGGACATCAAAAACCTTTGTTATCAGACCTATTCATGAAAATAAAAAAAGAAGCAGCACCACAGAGGAATGCTGTAAGGATATAGTATAAAGGTGGACTAGATGTTAGACCTGATAGGCACCATGTGGGCAAACTGTTATTAAAGGACTCTCTGCACTTCTCTCCGAGAGAAGTTTTTGCTTTTATTAATATTTTGGGGAAGGATAATTTCGATATACATTTCCGTTCTGCTCATGCGCTAGATTTATTTTGGTAAAGGTATAACCAAGTTAAATTCTCCCCCCACGTGGACCCCCTTTTTGGTCATTTCATTAACTAAACCCTTGATTAAGTTCGTAACGGTAATGTTTAAGAATGAGGGGGTCCATGTGGAGGACATTACTTATTGGTTGTCCCAGAAATGTGATGTGTTAAGTCCACTTGAGGCTATCCTAGACACAGAAATGTTCTGGACTGGGGGTGATGCTATAAAGTGAAACTTAGGCAGACGGAGTCTGGAATTGAACAAATCCCAAACTCCTTTATGTTGGGATGTGACAGGGGTGTGTGTTTCTATGTTGGGCAACCCCGGGCATGCTATAAGTGTGGGTCTAGAACCCATTTGTCTAGCTCCTGCGATAAGCCCCGGTGTGATAACTGTGGGGAAATTGGTCATATTGCATTCCAGTGCGCCAATCATACTAAGTGCGACCTTTGTGAGGATACTGGCCATGTTTTTACAGAATGCGCCTGGGCAGCCAAGAACAAGGTGACATGTATGAGTCCAGACCTGCTAATGCAACAAGCTCAGGACTCAGTCTCTCGTCCTGATACTGATCCAACGGAGCCTAGCTTGCCAACCCCATCTCCCTCTGAAGGAAGGCCCCCCAACTCCTCCACCACAAGACGACCCTAGTACGCATGAGACTCCTCTCCCCCCCCAAGCCTCCCCTCCATCCCCACCTCCTTTTAGCACCAGTGTGCTACACTGACCCACTGGAGGATGGTAACCATTATCCCTCCTGTGCCCTCAACAAATCTGCCTGTGAGAAGATCAACAAGGAATATTAAGACCATCCTGACTCTGGCCCTGTTGATTTTGAGTCTGGATATTCCTTCACTGTACTGACAATACAATGGGGGATTCAGAGATGGAATGTGGAAATTGGATTCCTAGTCCACCAAAGCAGACCTGAATACCCCAATGCAGCATCATGCAGGTTATAAAGGGAAGAAGAAAAGAAAAGGAAAAAGATTCTTGATCACCAGTGGTTTAAGATCGGACTTCTTTATGTGTGGGATCATTAAATGTACACAGCCTATTGAATTCAAGGAGATGACAGGTGGTATATGATTATGTGCATAGAAATATTATTGTCATTTATTTTATTCATGAAACATGGATGTTTACTAGTGATCAGGCAAGGTTTTTCCAGAAGGACTGGATTTGGGGCCCTTCCTATTGGTCCTTTGGTACAGAAACAGCTGATTGCGTGGAGTTCTTGTTCAATTCTTATGACTTCACCGTGATTAAATTAATAGATTTAATCCCCGGAAGATTACTAATTTTAGACGGGTTGTGGAAACAGATGGATTGTAGACTGATCAATATCTACTGTTCACAGGTTAAAGCGGAAAGAGTGGCACTCTTAGATACCTCATGGCCCTTTCTGATTACCTCTTACAAGGTTTTCTTATGTGGTGATTTTAATTGTGAACTAAAATCAAAAGCTCAAAGAGTTCAGTGGGACAGGGGAAGAAGATTTACTACAACTCTAATGCCTTGTGGCGACTGGTAGAGACTGCAGACGTGCTAGAGGGCAGCAAATAGCAAACAAGTGGTCCTACGTTTGCTTTTAGGAGAAATAAACACACCTCAGCTATAGACTACATGTTTCTCTCAAAAAATCGTCCCCAATTTCAGTTTAAAACTACGCCTATAGAGTTTTCAGATCACTTAGTATCACAATGCACATTCTCAAATACTCCAGTGAGGCCACAACACAGGTCTAGATGGAAACTGAACTCTTCCGTCTTAACAAATCAAAAACTGATCCCTAACATTAGGGAACTGTTACTAGACTGTCTTTCGATTTGTTTTTTGTATAGCAATTTAGGAGACTGGTGGGCTGATTCTAATGCAGACTTCAAAACTCTGCTTATAAAACAAGGGAAATATGTGGAGAATGAAAGATTCCTTAAATATCTCCAATTGCGGCAACAGTTGCAGTATCTCTTTTATATAGCAAATACTTCCAGACAGATTTATACAGCCCAAATTGACAAACTTAAGAAGGACATGAAGGAGTATCAATATGATAGAGCAAACACTATGAAGGCATTACTACAAAATGGAACAAAATCCCACCTCGGGGACCTCTTTGAGGCATTTAAAAGTTTAAAGACTCCACTTTCCTAGATTCTTTAAAAATAAGGATGGAGGTATCATGCACTCTACGGCAGGACTCCATAGTATCATAAAAGAGTTTGCGTTGCCACATAACCCTCCAGAACCCCCTTCGGAGGCAGTTATAAAACATTTTTTGCAAAAGATTAATATTCCAAGGGTTCCGGAAGGGGCTCAGGGGATGACAAGACCCATAACGGCTTTATAGATTGAAGAGGTGATCAAAACTCTGAAGAATGGCACATCTCCTAGTCCTGATGGCCTAACAAATGAACTTTATAAAACCTTTCCCAAGAATTTTCATTATGTTTAGAAAAAGTGTTTAGTTATACTTTGTCAGCAGATAGTACCCGTTGTGGTTCACAGAACTATTGATATTTTGTTTAAATCTGGGGACAGATCTTCTGTGGATAATTGGAGGCCAATTACCATTTTAAACTCAGATTATAAAATATTTATGTATATCTTGAATACTAGGTTTAGGACTTATGCAAATTCGGTCCTCTCTCTAAATGTTTTATCAGGTAGTTATCTAGACAGTCTGGATCCAAGGATGATTTCTTGGGGTGGTCATATGACGCCTCCTTCAGGGGTCAGGAAAGACCCCACTCTCCAAGGACTTCAGATAATTTCAGCAAGGATCAGGCAGATAACATCTACACATCCCTTCAAGAGGGGTGTAGGGTCTGAATCAAACTACAGCTAGTTGGGCAATATTTGGACGATCTTCACAATGTCCATGAATTCCGCCAGCAAAAGTCTGACCAGCTAGACCAGAGTGTGGCACCTCTATCGATCTGTAGTCCCTCAAAGGAGAGGTTGGACCGATGCCAGACCTGATGCTGGAACCTTATCTGCAAAGAATCGAGCAAACTCTCGCATCTCAGCTGAGAAAAAGCTTTCGGTCTGAGACAGATTGGATTGCACAATCTGTCAACAGTCTGGAAAAGCTGAGCCAGTCGATTCTGTGCAGCAGAAATCTTCTTGGACAGGAATTCTGCCTTCTTATGGGAGATTTCTGATTGATAGCCTTCATAATGTGCCATCAACCTAAGCCTATCAGCATCAAGGCCGGACATCCACCAGGCTCTCTCCATTCCTTCGGCCAATTCACCTCAACTCCTTCAAGGAGCCATCGAACCAAGTGTTCCATGGGCGAAGAGTGAGAGGCCAAACACGAACAGGAGCAATCTTGTCCAGAGCATCTCGCACGGCCTTATTATAGGCTAGTACGAGATCATCTGGATTCATGCATTCACCTGACAAGCCTGATAGGTCCAGCTCCGCCAATAGTTCACTGGGGTAAACCCCTCTTAAAGGGCGATACTGGACCATCTCCCATAGGGGCAGACCTATTAAGGCGGCCCCAAAGCTGAATCTTATGGTGTAATGGTCAGGCCAGCTGACTGGTTCCATCCCCAAGTCAGTTATCTCCATACCCAAAAGAAAGATCAGATCCAACGAATGACCCCCAACATGGGTCGAGGAGGTAACTACCTGTGTCAGGCCCAGTGTCGTCATTAGCTGGAGGAGATTTTGGCCAAAATGTGAGAGCTCATCGTCGACCCAGGCATTGAAGTCCCCCAGAACTGTCCATCTGGGGGACCTCAACACCATGTCGATGATGAAGTCTGCTATCTCCTGCAGGAATTCTCCACCATCTCTTGATGGACGGTAGATGAGGAGAATCCCGCAACCTACACCCTCTCCCAGGATATATTCGAAGGATCTGGTACTTCCCAGTGGCACATCCACAAGACCCAGCTAAGTCTTAAGCATAATGTAACTCCCCCGCCCCTATGATCCAACCTTGGATGGTGTATCACCAGAAACTGACCGGAGTTGCCAAGGCCAATATAGGGCCTGCATTTTCATCCAGCCAGGTCTTGGTGATGCAAGCCAAATCAGTTATTCCAACAAGAACAGCTATAATAGCTGTCTTGTTTTTAATAGATCTGGTGGATTGGAACTCACTGCCGGAGGAGTTAATCGCTAATAGATCTGGCATTGCATAACACCCTGCTCAAATGCGGGAATTTCTGTGGCTGACAGTATACGGAAGGATTAATGTTAGAAAAATGCTAAGCATAAGGCCAAAGAGGAAAGGAACTGCCCCTATGAGGCCTGTATAAATCAAGAAAAGTCCGTGGAACATTTTCTTTTCCAGTGTTCCTATGCCAAATCTCTCTGGAAATTCCTTGCCTCCAAATGGAAAATGGCATGGTTAATGAGGTTGCAATATGATAATTTGGTTTTGGGTATTTTCACGACATAGGGAAGTTCTATCATAAGAATACATTGGTAGTCTTTTGTTGTTGTCTAAAATGTTATTTAGAAGAAGAAGAAGAAGAATCAGTATTTATATAGCGCTTTTCATACATCCAAAGCGCTTTTACAAGCAATGCTAGACTGGTAGTGAAGTGACTGAATGTGTGGTGGCGGCCATATCGCACATCATCACCCACACACAGCCTGGATAATTGCATGAACCGGTTTTGTGGGAAGGGGAATGTTGGCCAGGACAACGGGAATGTTCCCTACTCTTTGCGAAGAGTGCCCTGGGTTCTTTCACTTCCACCTGGACACCCACCAGGACAACACCAGGATGGGCAGAAGGGACCTCGGTTTAACATCTCATCCGAAGGACTGCACACCCCAGCAGTACAGCACCCCCCAATACTGTACTCAGATGCCAGCGATTTTTAGGTGCAAGTCCAGTCCCGGTGTGGGACGAGAACCCACGACCTTCTGGTCCAGAGGTGGATGTGCTACCAACTGAGCCACACTGACACCTATTTATGGCAAGCTAGATGCCAATGGGCACTTTATCAGAGGTTAATGCCACACGAGACATTAGGGGAAGCTTATACAGCAGGCAATGGAGAAGGTCTATGTCAAGGATTCTGAGGTATATATGACTACGAAGGTTTCAAATTGGTGGAAAGGATTCCCCATGTTTATTAAACATAAATGAATAAGGATGTGCTTATATTTGACTGTATATGTATTAATTAAATGGTTAGTGTTTCTTTGGAGGAAAATGATATTTAGGGGATATGTTGAGGGAATGTGTGATGTAACACTATTTCTGTTTTGAAGTTTTGCTTTCTTTTGCTTTGAACTTGAGTTTGTGTGACTAAAACACGGTATGTAATGAATTGTTTATTTTGATGTTATTATAATAAAAATTCACCTACTCTTTTCGAGAAGTGCCATGGGATCTTTAATGTCCACCTGAACAACCTCCAGAACAGGCAGACGGGACCTCGGTTTAACGTCTCATCTGAAAGACGGCACCTCAGGAGAACAGCATCCCTCTCATGCTGCACTGCAGTGCCAGTATTGGGATATTAACCCAAGTGCCTAGTGTGGGGACAGAACTGAGAGCCATCTGATCTTCCTGCCTCAGAGGCGAGTATGCAACCTGCTGAGCCACTGACACTGCTGCCATGCTTACATTATTATGACTACTCCCAACAGAGGGGTTTCTTCAGGTGTAGGGGTAGAAGGACCCCAGACGTGTAGATGCTATCCCAGTTCCCAAAGCCCAAGCACAGCAAACCTCCTGATAAACTTGCACAGGTCACCCAGCCATTGTCAGTAGAGTGATGGCTGACTCCACGTTTTCCAGGAATGGGTAAAATAACCACAGACAAGTGGGTACTAGAAATAGTGAGTCAGGTCTGCCCCTGCAGTTAAAAAATTCCCAAAACAGCAGCGCCACAAAACCTTCTGCCCTCATACTCAAACAGAAAGGCACTTGCTGGGGACAGAGGTAAGAAAATTACTGCAAGCAAATGTAGAGCAAGAAGTTCCTCCTCACAGTGGGAAAGGGCTTTACTCAAGATACTTCCTGACCCACAAAAATGTCAGATACCTGAACAAACACTTGAGGAAGGAACTGTACCAAACTAGAAACCGGCACTCACCAGCCAGTAAAGGACGACTCCACCAGTGTGCAAAATAAGCTATATTTATTAATAAATAAAGACCATGATAGGGTCAAACGGTTGACTAGTTTCGGATCCTCATGGACCCATTATCAAAAGCATTCCTTGAAGAAGGAACAATTCAGGATGGTAACACCGGGATCAGTTATTCCATCAGTTCAAAGAGGGGATTGGCTGGGGTTACTGGATCTGAAAGATGCCCACTTTCACACAGCTGTCAAGCCCAGCCAGAGTACCTCAGATTCAGGGTAGGGAATTGCCACCACCAATTCACAGCCCTTCCCATTGGTCTGTCCTCAGTACCAAGAGTGTTCGTTCACCAAGTGCCTCCCCATAATGGCAGTACATTTGAGAAGGCAAGGGGTGGTGGTTTTTTATTTATTTTATTTATGATTTTGATAACCGGGTGAGTGCACTGATCCCAGGGACCGTTTTCAGGCACGACCCGGGCCATAACACATGGCGCAGGGTGACAGTGGAGTACAACGTAACAGTAATACACATGAAACAGATTTGATACAAGCAACAATAGTAGACACAATGTACAGGTTTGATGCATAGGTCCATTTGAGAACAGTGAATACAAGGTTTCAGTATCAGACATGAGAAGACTTGGTACAAACAAACAAATCATAGGCACAGTGTACAGTGTGAGACTGCATCATCCAGTGAGCAAGTAATACACAGAATACACAGTTTTCCCTATTTGGGCATCTGGCTAGTCATGGAAAACTCGCATTGGGAAGCCAAGTCCTCCTTCTTCTGACACAAGGCACCTCGGAGGACCTGGCTCTTTATCAGTGTTCAAAAGTCACAAATAGAACCAGTTCAAGTTCTGGATTTTATAGGTGCAGGACTATATACCCTACAAGAGAAGGCATTCCTTCCTTGGGAAAGGGTATCGAATCTGATCACAGCTTCAAAATCCTTTAAAGGCAGGACATCCCAGACCTGCAAGGGATTTCCTATGCTTGCAAGGGCACATGGCATCATTCACTGTAATGGTGCCAGTTGCCAGGTTCAAAATGAGTGATAAGCAATACCAGCTAGGGAGCCATTCGTCCCAAAGATGGGATCCACTTTCAAAACTAGTGCCCATCACAAGGTGTTTGGTAAGGGTGCTGGAGAGGTGGAAAGAAGAATGTAACCTCAGAGAGGGAGTTATCTTCCTTTGGCAGTCACCTACAGCCATATTCACAACAGATGCCTCTCTCCTAGGCTGGGGCACCCAGGTGGAGGACCTCACTGTAAATGGTATGTGTAACACACACGAGACTCAGGAGCACATAAACCTCCTGGAGATCAGAGCAGTATACCTGACAATGCACTCCTTTTCCTCCAACATCAGAGGTCAGTCCATGCAGATCAAGACAGACAACACCACAACTGTGCATTACATAAACACATAGGGAGAAGCAAGATCTTCAAAACTGTGCATAGAAGCAATGAATATCTGGAATCTAGCATACTCTCAGAGATTCAAATCTCAGCAGTACATCTGCCAGGAAGGACAATGTGTTTGCAGATTCCCCAAGCAGAATCAGGCGTGGAAATCACAAATGGACCCTGAACCAGCAAGTGCTGGCAACAGTGTTGAGAAGGTGGGTATACCACAGATAGACCTATTTACATCCCAGGAAATCAACCAGATCCCTGTTCTCTAGCAGACCCCCATCAGTGGATACAGTCCAAGAGCATCCTTTAGTTTCTCAACTGGTCAAGAAAGTTCCTTTATGCCTTTCCTCCATTCCGCTTTTGCTGAGAATACTGCTAAAACTGAGAAGGAGTCAGCAACAATGATTCTCATAGCTCCAGATTGGGCCAGGCAGGTTTGGTACTACTTGCTGCTGTCCTTTCCACCAGACATCAGTCTCCCCTGAGATGTAGTCTGCTGACTTTGTCTCAGGGCAGGATAACATTCCCAGATCCGAGAACTCTGCATCTCAGAGCATGGTGCTTGAACAGTTAGAATTCTCTGGATTAAACCTTTCTGAAAAGATTATGGAAGTGCTTAAGATTTCCAGGAAACCTGCCTGTAACAGAGTGGCACTTTCTGTCCCTGGCACACACACACACACACACACACACCCAGCGGTCTCATCCCATCCGCTCCGAAGATATGCAAATGGCACCCCTATTACCAGGTATATACTGTAGTTGCTGCTTTTTTTTACAGTCTGTATACCGTAACAGTTTTGAGGTTTGCTGAGTAACTGTACATACTGTATGCTGAAGTTGATAGACATACAGTAAGTAGCACATGTCTCTCTATGGAAGTGTTGGACCTGCTCTGCTTATTACTTGGGATATACTGTATTGGTACTGTACTCTGTGGCATGATAATACGAGATAGACTGGCAGGAAAAGTCTCAGGGTTATGTGGTATGGTAATGGCAAATCTTGTAAAACAGCCAGAAAGGTGTGAATAGTAAACACACTGGGGTGTGAAAGAGCACTGTTCTCTGTGAGAACAGACTACAGAACTGTGATACAATTACAGAACACTGCATACAATAGGGTGTTCGTGATAATGCAAATATTCATACAAAATGCATTCTGCCAGGTCCAGAATCACACTTTCCATGTCCAGCTGTCTCCCTGATCCCCTATGACATCTCTCGTGCCCCTTCTGCCCCCGGCAGCCCATCTCAGACGCTGTCCCACTGGCGCAAGCCATAGACCACCTCCAGGCTGGTTGAAGTGGTGCTCCTTGCTCGTCCATGAGTGCCGGCTTGTAAAATCCCAAAGAGGTACTGTGGATGAAAGCCCTTTGTGATCTGCACACCTGGTTGTTTGCCACATCCTAGCGCAAGGGTTTTGGTACAGCTGAATCAGGATTTGGCACAGGCTGCTTTAGAAAATCATTTTGATGCAATTTGTGACACAAGTCACTCCTTGCATCAATATCTTTTGACGCAAGTCCCTTGCATCATTCAAACCTCTTTGAAAATTGGGCCCTGGGTGACTCACGTGGTTTAATGGATTCAACACTGGTAAGAGGAACAACTGTTCGAGTATTAGTGGGGAGGCTTTGGTAGTTCTATGACATAGTGATGTGCAAAGCTCAACACATTCAGCAGCATCTCCTTTCCTCTTTCCTTTTTCCAGTTCCCATTGGGGATCCAAATTATCATCCACATCACCACTGGTACCCTCCTCCTCCTCCTGAGCTCTGTCCTCCTCCTCCTCATCTTCACTTTCTTCTGGCTCTCTCTGCCTCTCTCATCATCATTAGTCAGAGACACATTTTTAAATTTATTTTTTTCTGACTGTGCAACAGTCAGCTCTCCCTCATCAGGCTCTGACTCATGGTCAACCTCCACACTCCAATTTGGGAATTGGAAACGATCCTCAAGATCAGGCTTAGCACCACAACCACCAGCAGTCCCGGGGATATCAACAACCTCCTCCTTAACCAGTGTGCCTGAGCCAGATATTTTGCTACCTCGTGGACTGCTCCCGTTATCACCGCCTCCCCTAGCCCCCACCAGTATAGATGCTGCAGATAAGCAGAGAAAAAGTTGGCCACAATGATATAGCGCCACTGCCTTACTACTCTTGTACTGCTACCACCGCTGGCCCTGGAGCCATAAGCATGAGGCTGCTGCAGGTGTAGTCTTTTTTTTCCTTTTTAGTTGCAACACCATTCACCCCACCAAACTTCTGCACTTTTTTGCCGCTTCCCAGCATCTCTCCCTTTAGTCAACCATCTCTTCCTGTCATTTTATATGTTAGATTTATAACACTGTGAGGAAAAAATTAAAGAAACCCCACAGTAAAACTAAATAGCACCAGCAGACAACTCCTCCCGAGGGATTAGTAGTGATCGGATTCTGAACTGAACATACGATCATACAAATTGCCGCGGAAAGACCCACAGGTCTATCAAGTCTGCCTGATTGTGCAGCTCTTAGTTTCATATCACTACAGCTGCCCCACCCCCACCCAAAACCCTACCTTTCTCCTCTTTCACAGTCCTTCCCCCCTTTGTGTTTTTGTCTGTACTAACCCTGCACTTCACTCTAGCCCAACCCCGCTTAAAGCTATTCACTGTCCTCTGAGCGATTAACTCCTCCAGCAGTGCATTCCAACCCACCACCACTCTCTCTGTGAAGTAGTGCCTCCTCATCTCCCTCCTAAACCTTTCCCCTTCCGACTTTAGACTGTGCCCCCTAGTGACCCTACCCCAATTTAAGTGGAACAGTCCTCCCTCCCTGACTTTGTTTATGCCTTTCAAGTACTTAAAGGTCTCTATCATGTCCCCTCTTACCCTTCTGTCATCCAGCGAGTACATGTTGAGCTCCTTCAACCTTTCCTCATAAAGCAACTCCCCTAGTCCCATGATCATTTTTGTAGCCTTCACTGCACCCCCTCCAGTAATCTCACATCCTTTTTGAGGTATGTGCACCAGTACTGTACACAGTACTTCAAGTGTGGCCTCACCAGTGATCTGTACAATGGCAGGATGACCTCCCCCTTTCGTGAGGTGATCCCTCTGGCAATGTGCACCCCAGCATCCTATTTGCCCTTGCTGCCGCCCTCCTACACTGTGCTGATACCTTCTTGTCTCCAGTGACTATTACCCCAGGTCCCTTTCCTCCTCTGAAGCCATTACCTGCACTCCCCCCCAGCCAGTAGCTGTTCCTGGGATTTCTGACTCCAAGGTGCATGACCTTGCACTTCTTAGCTAAACCCCAACTGCAATCACCGTAGACCAGTGTTCTGAGTTTAGCTAGATCCTCTCTGAGTGCCTGCCTTCTTCCTCATTGTCCACTTTTCCACAAATCTTAGTGTCATCCGTGAACAGGCAGCTCTTACTCTTGACCCCCTCTGCAATGTCTCAATGAAGATATTGAACAAAGCAGGGCCCACACGGAACCCTGTGGTCCTCCACTCGTTACTGGCTTGATGTCTCCCTTACAACTACCCTCTGTTGTCTGCCCTACAGCTAGCTCTCAACCCACCCCACCAGTTTGTCCCCTGCCCCCATGTCCCTCAGCTTGCTCATTAACCTCCTGTGTGGCACAGAGTTGAAAGCCTTGCTGAAGTCCAGATACAGGACATCCACAGCATGGCCTTCATCAACCACCCTGGTGACCTAGTCGAAGAAGTCGATCAGGTTAGTTTGGCAAGATCTTCTGACAAACCCGTCTCTCATCCTGCAGGCCATTGCTATCTAGAAAAGTTATCAACCTCTCCTTCAGAATGGTCTCCATCAGGTCAGCCCAGTGGCACTGAAAGTTGAGACGCTGGACACCACACCGCGCCACCCTGGTGACCCGGGTCTGGAAGCAAGCCTGGGCCACCAGGGGTTGGCAGGGAGGGATAGGATGGAGTGTCTGAGGACTGCCTCCATCCCGGGAGGATCCAGGGAACCACCGCTGTGTAGCGGCCCCTGGTGATGACTGGGGGCACTACTAGAGCGGTGCTACAAGGGGGAGGTGGCAGATGCTGGCACGCCAGCCTGGATGTCATTGCACGCCGCAATCCGCAGGGGAGAAAACCAGAGGAAAAAACTGGCACAGGTCAGGCAGCATGATCTTCCGACCTCCGCGGCCTGACCCGAGTATAGCTTCCTCAGCTGGATCCTTCTAGGCAGGTTGAGTTGTGGTAGCTCCTTGCTGCTTCGCCATGGGGGGTAATCCGTGGGAGTCATGAGGAGGTGGCCTGATCTCGGGTTGGGGGGCCAGGGGGTCAGTCGGGATGACTTGCCAACCATGCCTAGGAAGGTGAAAAAAATATACAGACGAAAAAAAAAGAATGGTCTCCATCAACTTCCCCAGTATGGAAGTCAAGCTCACTAGTCTGTAGTTACCCAGTTGGTCCTTGGGTCCACTGTTGTGAAAGGGCACCACATGAGCCTTCCTTCAGTCCCTTCGTACATTCTCTGTCTCCAAGGAGGTATTGAACATGTCTGTCAGAGGGCCTGCCAACAACTCTGCCAGTTCCTTCAGGACCCTTGGGTGTACACCATCCAGTCCTGGTGCCTTGTCCACCCGCAAGGCTTTAAGGCCCTTCAGAACTCTATCCTCTTGGATGACCTCATCTGTTATCTCTGCCCCGCTTCCACCCTTGCCCTCTTTCCAAGGTGGTACTGGGCCATCCCTTTCTCCTGTGAACATCGAACAGAAATACTCATCGAGTGCCTCTGCCTGATCTTCCCTTTGTTCCGCCCCATCCTCCCTCTCTCTTGAGTCTAACGATGTCATCCCTTCAACTCCTCTTCTCCCTTATGTATTTAAAGAACCCTTTTTCCCCCTTTCTGATCCCCTGAGCCACCTTCAGCTCCTTTGCTGCCTTGGCTGCCCTGACTGACCTGGTCACGTCCCTAAATGCTTTTGAGAATACCTCTCTATCCTCCTCATGCCCAGATTTTTTGAACTGAATGAAGGCCAGTCTTTTTTCCCTCACCTTCCCCCTCCACCTCCTTGCTGAGCCAGCTAGGTTTTTTTGACCTGGACTGCTTACTCTGAGATTTGGCACATGTGTTTCTGGCCTCATATAGCCCCTTCCTAATGATGGCCCACTTCTGTTCAGCATCCATTCCTTGGTTAATTTCAACTAAATACCACTCGAGGATGCTGCCCATTCTGGCAAAATCTGCCTTCCTGAAGTCCAACACTCTTGTCCTGGTCTTAGTCGACTCCCTCCCTGTGTTGAGGAGGAACCACACTGAGCGGTGGTCACTTCCTGCTAGAGGGTCCTGTACTACCCCATCCTGGACTTGGTCTCCATTTCTTAGCACCAAGTCCAGTATGTTCACCCCTAGTAGGATCCATCACCCCGCATGAGGTAACTGTCTTGGATAGCCTCCAGCAGCACCTGTTCCCTGGTGTGTACTGTAGTTACTGTCTGCCAGTCAACCCCAGGTAGGTTGAAGTCTTCCACTATAACTGTATTCCCTTTGCCTCTGACCTTCCCGATTTGCTCCCCCAGCTCCCTATCCACATCCTTGCTCTGTGAGAGTGGCCTGTACACCACTCCTATCCTGAGTTTCTTACAATTAAGGTGTGGGAGCAATACTCATATGGCTTCTGGCCTCCCCTCGTGTCCTTCCTCCCTGGTGCATAGTATCCCTCTCTGAGATAAATAGCCACCTTTCCAGTCCCTGTGGAACACCTTGTATCCCGGGATTGTGAGATCCCGGTCATGGTATTGGGTGGCCCAGGTCTCTGAGATGGCGACAATATTTACCTGCCCTCTGCCATCATTGCCTGGAACTCTGCCACCTTGTTTGCTAAGCTCCTTGCACTCAAGGATGATACTACATTCCACCTTGTGTCCTGCTCCTCCTCTTCCTGTCTCTCCTGCTTTCACTTTTGTCTTGGTAACTTCCCCTCATTCTCCTCCTCACTCTCTGGGGGATGAGGCCTCCCGGTCTCCCCTGGAAGGTGTCTCCTACCTGCTATCCCATTCAGCCCTTCCCCCTCCTCAGTTTAAATCTATGTTGTTTTTAATGTAATTCTCCAGGCCCTGTGTGAATGCCCTTGTACCCTCATTGATGAGATGCAGCCTATCCTGGGCATAAAGGTCCTTATTGTTCCATGTCTCACCCCACCCCTCTGCTACCCTGAACCCCATTTCTGCACACCAACCCTTCAGCCACCCATTAAACTCCTATATTCTTAGCTTTCTTGCTGTGCTTGCCCTAGGTACCGGGAGTACCCTGGAAAACGTCACTGAGCTTCCCACCCGATTGAAGATACCCCCCACTTCCCTGAACCTCTCCTTCACTTCTTCCACTGTACTGCCCTCTAGGTCGTTTTTTCCTAGGTGCACAATGATATGAAGCTTCCTTCCCACCTTCTCCACACATTTATGAATGCACTGCCCTACTCTTCCCACTGTCACACCTAGCAAACACTCCACCCTGGTTCGGCTCTTCCTTGCTCTCTTACCTTCCCATCTCACCCCGCTGAACATAGAATCCCCTAATACAAGTACTCGCTCTCCCATCCCTTGCACTTCCCCCATGGTTTACACTCCTATGAGCCCCTTTTCCTCAGTGTCCTCTGCTTTCATACCCTGCCCTTTTCCCCCTCCAATTGCGCCTCCACCTGCTCTCCTCCTCCTCCTCCATCCTTTCTGTGCTCACTCCTTCCCCAACCACTCCCCCACTACTTTTACGTCCTCCTACTGACCTCTGCATTGTCCTCCTTCCCACCTCCCAACATGTTTTGGCCTTCTCCCCTTTGTTAATGTGTTCGTGCCAACTTGACCTACTTCCTGCCCTCCCACTTTATACCACTGTCTTCCTCTCTCCTTGTACCCTATTTCCCCACTTCCCTCCTGGTCACCTGACTCTTGTTCTGTGGTGGCTTCCCAATCTCCTGCTCTGTTTCATCAACCAGTATTGCATGCTTGCTTGTTGTCTCCAACTCCTGCCCCTGCCTCCCTGAAATCCTTCCTGCCTCTGCTTACCCTGAATCTCTTCCTTCCTCTCTGTCTACCCATGTTCCCTATCACCTGCCAACGCCCCTACTTTTGACACTCCCAGGACCCTGTGGACATGGCCCCTCAGCCAAGTGCCCCTTCTAGCCCTGTGGCAGCCTGGTTTATCTTGCGATGGAACCTCCCTGCCCCCTGTCCCATCTCCACCTCAACTTCTGTACCTGTCCCTCCCTCCAGTTCCTGTCTCAAGCTCTCTATTTCCAGCGTGGGTTGTTGGAACATCCTGCACCCTGGACACCCTCACCTTCCACAGGTTCCCAGAAACAGTGCTGCCCCACACCCATTGCAGCTCACAACCCTCCCAGCCTCCTCAGCCCCCCAACCCCGGTCATCCCTACTCTCCACCTCTCCACCCATTCCCCCACCTGCCTCCTTATCCCCATCTTAGTCTCCAAGTATTTCCCAGCTCTTACAATTGCATCCATGATTTCTATAAGGGCAGTAAACTTGCAGCAATGCCTCAAAACTGTTACCCTCTCTCCTTGTTTAGGGACTTACAGCTTCTCTTTCCTCCTCTTGTATGTGCCTTTTGGACCTAGTTACTGGCTACACCCTTCGTAATTCTTCCTATATATCAGCTAGGTTACTGCTTGTGCTGCCCAACTGTTCCTGCCTTATTAAGTAGGTGTGGCGTGGCCGTCCATTATAAAGGCAGTGCACCTCTGAGTGGTTGGGGGAGGACCAGTTCCTTTGGTACACGGTGTCTACACAAACAATCAGGTAAAAAAAGACATCCTTCCATAAACCACAGGGCAAAAACACAGCTCTGGTTCAACATACCAGCAAACAGTTTCTCCTACTCCTGCTCACACAAAATGGGGACACCAACTGGAGGTCTGACTGTTAGGCACACATTTGAATTTCAACCCTCACTAATCCCCTGTTGAAATGTGATACCTGCAGTTACAAACCTCATCCAGTTTCAAACACTCACCACCTTCCAGCAAACAGTTCCTCCTACTCCTGCTCACACAAAATAGGGACACCAACTGAAGGTCTGTTAGGCACAAATTTGAATTTCAACCCTCACTAATCCCCTGTTGAAATGTGATACCTGCAGTTAAGGTACAAACCTCAGCCAATTTCAAACACTCACCTACCTTTCTCTACTCCTGCTCACACAAAATAGGGGCACCATTTTGTTGAGCTAATATTAGTTACAGTAAAACCACCCCAAAAGTATTTTTAATGTGATGAGACTTACAAGGCACACACGACGGGTAATTAATAAGTTACTATAAGTGACACTGTCACTTTTAGAACTTAACAAAATAGCTACAGCTAATATAGAAAAAGACTGACAATGCGCTTTATACCAAATTGTGCTACAGAAATAAAATGAGAAATCACAGCCCACAGACAAAAAATAATTAACAAGAGAGACTGAGGAAAACAAATTTGAGATACCTGCTGCACACAGCCTGGTGCTCACAGTAAAAAAAACATTCAAAGCCACTGATCTTTCTGGGCTGCCTTGCTAACTGAAACAACCAGCGATACCGGAGGATTAAGGATCCCTCGTGCGCGAATTTGAAAATTAAGTGTGCTATGGTAATGGCTAATTTCACTATCAGTTTGCCCACACCCCTTTTCCGGCAGCACACTGTTCGACATGGACAAAACCTGCAACGACATTTAAAAAAAAACTGTATTTATTGCACTCTAGACATACAATATAGTGTAAACATAAAATTCATAACGCATATTGCACATAACAGAATATATTGCACGGGAGGAAAATACAGAACACATTAAATTGCACATGCTCCAAAAACATCACATTCTTCATGATTGAATTGCACAAAGTCCCACAAGAAAAGCATTCATTCTATGGTCCTCGAAAAACATGATATTCATCTGGATTCCACTGCACGGTCCTAATACGCTCTATTTCAGATTTGTCTGGTTTATATGTTTTAAGATCGTGGCTGTAAGATTATTTGTACTTGTAATTGGGTCACACCCCCTTTATGCTTACATGTATTTCTATTTCAGATTTGTCTGGTTTATTAGTTTTAAGATCATGGCTGTAAGACTCTTTGTACTTGTAATTGGGGGGCTCCGCCCCCCCACAACCCCCGTTCTATTTCAGATTTGTCTATGGCTGTAAGAGTATTTGTACTTTATTTCTATTTGTATCGTGGCCAGCTTTTTTCCTAATTTTGGTGACGTCACGGCAGCAGGTGGTGCTACATGTATTTCACGAGGCGAGCAAGTCACTGCCGTAATTATGCCTGTGCGCAGAAGGGATCCTTAATCCTCCGCATCTCTAAACAACCTCTCCTCCACCCCAACACAGCAGTGCCTCACTAGACAAAACCAAACCATTACTTTAGACTAAATAAGTTGGCAAATCTAGAAACAAGCAACACTAATCTAGCTGCACAAGGCCCCTAGATCTTTTGTGAACAATTTTGTCTCAAAAACTCCATTTTAGCTTGATTTTAAAGTTTTATTTTTGCTGAGACAAGCAAGGACAGGCTTCTTTTCAGCTGCACTCAACACAGTCTCGGCATGGCATACACTGAATTTCAGTACTATGTGACCCCAGTCTCATAGAACATAGTGAACTTTACCTGTGAGCCGCACTTTGATAGCAAAGTTATCAAAATTCACAATTCATAAAGTTATTCCTATACTGTGAATTGGCACTTCACAAGTAGATTAACTTTATGAACTGCAGTGACTTCACAAATGAATTTGCAAAGTGAATTTTTCTTGCTTTGCATACCACTGCTTGTGAGCCTGTGTCATTTTCCTAACGATGAGAGTTTGAAATACAGTTTTGTTTGTACGTCAAATGCTGTCTTGCACTTCAGGAAAAGAAATTACATATGCCTGCCTAAAAGGGATGATCAAAGCAGAGATATGACAAGGATTTTACCTTAAAAGGTTGTTAAGGGCATCAGTCTTGCCTCACAGCTGCCAATCTGTGAATTGAACACCTACCAGTACCTTCCCTAATCCTGTTTTATGACATGCTACAGCATGCCCACACATGTAATAAAACAGACGTCTCCCACCTACTCCATTATATCTGGTTCTGCAGCAATCCGCCCATGTAAACTACACCTAATGGAATGGGCAACTAGCAGCTACCTTCACTTCAACCCTGTAACAGCTTTCATTTAAAAACTAGTCAGTACTGTGAACAGCTAAAAAGCATTATCAGCAACAGCTAGCGCTTGGTATAGATAGATCAGCCCTGCAGTGCAACGGAACAGCCAGGTATCACACAGGTCCTCTTGAATACCTTATCCCTCCCCCATCCCACAACCACCTCTTCATGCTTAATGCCTTAAAACATTTTGTGTGTCATGTTACAGTGAAATCTGAGATGCTGTAGTTGCTGCTCTATATAAAGGAAAGAAACCAGGCAATATTAATGTATAGAAATCGCTAACCACAGTCACTTAAAGAATTAATGAGCCTACTTCACTCTCTCAGGCAGGAAGCATCATGACTTAACTTGGTTAAATTGATCTAAAAATACGGATCAATGTCCTGTTGTTTATAGTGACTACATCATTTCAGTTCACCCTGGCAAAAAAAATGAAAGAAACATCAATTCTCAATAATCCATACAGATGCCTGTAGTTTAATAATAAAAAAAAAGATCTAGGCACAAAAAAAAATAGACCCTGATGCAACTGGCATCCCAGAACCATGGTTGGACAAGAACATAAAACAATGAGATTGCACTAGAGGATAGGGAGGCAGTATAGCACAGTGGCTTAAAGCTCCGAGCTGGAGACCTGGGTTTGAATCCCACAGCCCCCACTTGCATACACTGTGTGACCCTGAGCAAGTCACTTAGCTTCCCTGTGCTCCCAGGTTGCACCTGTAAAAAAGCTTTCAGCTTAGTGTGTCTCACCCGGTTAAACAATTGGAAAAAAATTTTTTGTCAAAAGGTCAGCGTTGCACAAAATGGGTTTGCATGGTGCTAACCCAGAATAGCGCCAGCTGTCGGGGCGTGGCCATATTCAAAAAGCCACCTATGTCGCGGCGCACCCCGACAGTGCTATCATACTGACATTGTGCTTGCCTGTGCAATTGAGGATCCCTCATGCATATGCAACACAGGACAACACTGAAAGTTTTCAGAATCGCTAAATGGCTGCTAGCTGTGCAGCTTAAGTTTCTGAAACCCAGCCTTTAACAGTTTTCAGAGGGTGGGTGCGCGCACCCATCCATACACTGCAGGGCTGGGTATCCTGGGTGTCAGTGGTCCTTCCTAGCCCCAATCCTCCAGCATTGAAATAAAAGCATCCCTTGTGGTCCAGCGGTCCCTCCCTAGCCCCAGTCCCTCATGTATGTCACAATAAGCTTCCCTGGTGGTCCAGCAGTTCCTCCCCAGCCCCAATACTCTGTCATGTCAATAATAAATACATTCCTGGTGATCTAGTGGACCTTCCAGCCCCAGTCCCTGTTATGATAACACACATTCATCCCTACTTGTCTAGTAGAACCCCCACTCCCCACCCTTGCAGGTACTGTCCACCACCCCTCATACCCTGTCCCAAGCCTGGGAGCCAGTGACTGGCACAGCCCTCTGCTCACCACCACGGCTGGCCACGACTCAGCTGTCATTGAGTGTAGCATTGTATAGTACCGCCCATTGTTTGACAGCGGCTGTCAACCAGTGGGCTGCACTGTATATAGCACGATTCTGTGATAGCTCAGTCGGCAGGTGGCCATGGTGGTGAGCAGAGGGCTGTTAGTCGCTGACTTCGGGCTTGGGACGTGGGAGCGGGGTGGTGGGACAGTACCTGCTAGGGTGGGGGAGGTCTACTAGACCACCAGGGATGAATGTGTGTTATCATAACAGGGATCTGGGCTAGGGAGGGACCACTAGGCCACCAGGAATGTATTTATTATTGATATGATGGGATCGGAGCTGGGGAGGGACCACTAGACCACCAGGAATGTATTTATTATTGATATGACAGGGGATTGGTACTGGGGAGGGACCACTAGACCACCAAGAATGTATTTATTATTGATATGACAAGAGATCGGGGATGGAGAGGGACCGCTGGACCACCAGAGATGCTTTTTATTTCAATACTGGAGGGATCGGGCTAGGAGGGACGCTTGACTACCATGGATGCTTTTTATTTTAATACCAGAGATGATATGGGCTAGGGAGGACTGCTGGAACACCAGGGATGTTTTATTTCGATACCAGAGAGGATGGGGGCTAGGGAAGGACCGCTGGACCACCAGGGATGCTTTTTATTTCAATACCAGAGGGCATCAAGGTTAGGGTGGGACCGCTTGACCACCAGGGGTGCTTTTTATTTCAATAGCGGGGGGATCGGGGCTAGGGAGGGACTGCTGGACTACCAGGGATGCTTTTTATTTCAATACCAGAGGGGATTGGGGCTAGGAAGGGACCACTGGACCACCAGGGATGCTTTTTTTTTACCTGCATGAAGGGATCGGGGCTGGGAGGGGCCTGTTCTGGCACACTCGGCTGATGCACTGGCATGCAGATGAGCCCATAATGGGCATGCAAATGGCCCCATAGTGCCGTGCATGCCCAGTGTGCTCACCTGCATGTTTGGGCTGAATATCACCCATAGGGATTACGGTGCTAACCAGTGTGTGTCGTGCTTTACCCCTATGGGCGGTCTTGGCGCCCTGGTAGCACGGCACAAAGCATGGTGACCACTGGCTGTGCGCCATGCTACCATGGCCTGATATTCAAATGGATAGCGTGGTCAGTTTGGATCGCGCTATTTGTTTGAATAGTGCCAGAGCCGGCAGGCCCTATTTTTTCATGCGGCATCCCTGTGTGCAGGTGCAGCTGGAAGACTCTGAATGTGGGGCCCTTCCAGTCTTAGTTTATGGATAAAGATAAAGTGGGAGGGGGGGCACTCCTGTACCTGAACAGCAGATTGGGACCCACCTGCTTTTTAAAGGCAGCACAGGTTGTAGGTATCAGTTGTGTTCTTGTGGAAGTTTCCAACCGTAATCTAGTATTAGGCACAAGTTATTCACCCCCAGTACCCCCTCAAAGATAAAACCATCTTCATTTGATGACATAACCTATTTTGTAGAGGAAATTGTGGGGAGCAGGAATCAATTACATATATTAATATGGGGATGTATGTGCAAACTGAGAAGGGAATAAAGAAAGAAAACTAAGTGATGCTTTCATTAAATCGAAAATATAGATTTATTTAGTTTTTATTGACCAGGTAAGCACATTAGATGATTGTGATGCCTACAGTCAGGTGTGACCCAGGAGATTACAACGTAGGGCAGTGAGACAAACATCAAACAGAGCGGCATGTAAGAATCCAAGGATCTTCCCTTGTCAATCTTCACCATTCATTACTTCCTGGGTGTAAGCGGGAGCGCGCACACCGTCACGAGCTTTTTTTTTTTTTTTTTTAAAGTTGCCTACTTGGCCCGCCCTCGAGGCGGCGTCATGCGTCATGCGGCGAGGCGGCGATATAGCGACCATCCTCCTCCAACTCAGTTCTGTTTCTCCACGCGTCGAGGCAGCACCTGTTCGCGGTAGCTAACCGAAAGAGTCGTATCCGAGCTCCTTTTTCTACACTCGGCGCCTCTGATGGACTGTTCCTTTTTCTTTCCTTTGTACGGCGCCGGGTGTATTTCCGACTGTGTTTAATCTTGTTTATTTCGCGTTATGTCCGGTTCTGGAGCGAAACGTTCTTCTAAGACGGGCCGTGCCCCTATGCGTCGGTGCTCCTGCGGCCGGCATTTCTCCGTCTCGGACCGGCATGACATCTGTCTTCGTTGCCTGGGACCCAACCATAATATGGATTCATGCGACGCTTGTTTCTCGATGGACCGTCGCGTCCTCGAAGTCCGCGCGTACAAGCTCGGCAAGGCCCCGCCGACTCTCGGGGGACGGCGTCGCTCGCGGGAATCTCGGGCGAGATCCTTAGGCCTTCCCCGGTCCTCCCGGCCTATACGGTCCGAGGAGGAGGGGTCTCCTTCCTTCTTGCCGAGGGGAGGCCCTTCCGCGTGTTGGGGAGATCGTAGCCCGGGCTGCAGCGGACACCGCCTGGGCAGTCACCTTGGAGGTGCAGGCTCCCCTGTCGAGGCCTGGCTGGGCCCGGCTCGGTGGACCGACGCCGCCGGCGGGCGCTGCTTCGATCCCGCGCTGCTCAAGGTGCCGGGTAGATCGGCGGCGCTGTCTCCCCGCGCCTGCTTCAGATCCCGCGCGGGTCATGGATCCCGGGCGCCGCTCGGGCGGGGCGCCGGTGATCAGGGCGGCGCCCTGGCTATGCTGCTTTGGCCTCAGCGCCGTCATGGTGCGATGAGCCTGGCGGGCGCCGCACAAAGCCGCCGCTTTCTCGATGCCGGGCAGCCGGGCGTGCCTCTCCTCCGCTGCAGCCGGGTCTGCTGGAGCCGCTGGGGTGTGGGGTTACCATGCTGCCGGGCGTTAGGCGAGCAAGACTGTACCGGGGCTGCTCATGCTCTGGGTGGCCTCGGGACCCCTGGGTGGCTGGCATCGAGGTCCTGTTGGTCTCGCCCTCCTCGAGGACGATGACTCAGATGTGGACCCATCCTGGCATCCCCATTCTTCGAATCTGGGTCCTCGGGTAGTAGGGTACCAGGCGCGAGCAGCGGGTCTCCTCTGTCCCCTTGCCCGTCTCCTGAGGGTTCCTCGGCTGGGGTGGCCGAGAGTCCCGGGGCAGGACGGGGTGACGGAGGGGAGGCCCCTTTCTGAGGTCCGGTGACAGCTACCCCTGGGGTGCTGTTACCTCCTCTGGGGTTAGGGGAACGCTGCAGTCGGGAGGAGGGCCCTCGAACTGAGGAGGTTGAGGGGCAGGCGCCCTGTTGCTCGGTCTCTTTGGCCACCTCAGGGGTGGCCAGGAGCCGAGCGCAGAGCCCCGCCCCCCCCAGGGTTCTAGGGTGTCCTCTCGCGCGTTTGTGGACTGCCCTTCTGGATCCATGCAGTCCAGGCGCCGTCACAGGGAGTTTCTCCCCAGGGCTCTCTTCAGGTTCCGCTTCCCAGAGTTCCGCTCTCGTGCCTGGTTTGATATCCGGGATCCTCCTACTAGAGCTCCCTTCCCGGATTCCAGAGCCTCTGAGAGAGCAGTTGCCTCCTGAGGTGCCCTCTCCCATCTCTCTGCCTTCACCCCCCCGCCTCCCAGGCCATGTCGGTCCCACGGGTCCGCTATCCTGGGAGCAGTTCAGGGTTCTGGCGGGCCTTCCCCTCATATGTTAGTTACATGCATGAGCGGGTCTTTCGACTCTCCCACCGCCGCAGGGAATCCTCTGACATTCCAGTTCCCCATCATCCTCGCCTCTCCTCTGAGGGAGAGGAACCCCTGCTCATCTGTCCTCCGGTGCTGATTTCACAGAATATCAGCGTTCTCTCGAGGATGGTGAGGGATCTTGGATTTCGTGACGTTCGGAGAGACAATACCGAACGGGTGACGCCGTGAATTCTTGGTGAATTCAGTGCCCAGCATCTGGTGGTACCTTCCTGGCCTATCCCTTCCAGGAGGCGTCTATCCGGTCCTGGCAGTTCCTGCCGCTTTCTTCCCCAGCCCGGCGGACTGCCAGTGTAGGTATTGTGCCCCTCTGAGTCTCTAGGTTCCTTCCCAACCCGTCCTCAGGTTTGGTATACCTGGATACTCCTTCTGGGCGCTGCCTGGCGACGACCGCCCAACGGATTTGGACTCTCTCCAGTTCGATCATGAAGTAAGAGCTCTTCTTCGCGGCGAGTGCATGTATTGCATCACATCAGGCTCACCACGCTGCCTACAACCGCATCTGTGGTCGATGATGTCCCAGCTGCTGGCATCTATGCCTGACACGGAGCAAACCAGACAAGCTGCTGCCCTCTCCGCGGTAGGCCTGAGCTGGCAAGACACCAGCAAGGGCATCTTATGACGCCAATGAGGTGGCTTCCAGGCTTGTGGGACAGCGATCTGCATCAGACGGACGGCATGGCTTGCTCTCCAGGTTGTCACCCCTGGCCCGGCGAGGGTGATGCGCTCCGCCTTCCGGGGACCCGCTTTCTCATCCAGAGCTAGGAGACTTTTACAGGGGCTCCCTCCGTCTCCTCGTCCTCGGGAGGCACCTCCTAGCTCTTCTCCCACTTAGGCTTTCTGAATAAGCCAGGGTCTTCTCCTTCTGTTTCTCACCAGCAGAAGGCTGGGGGTCTTGTTCCCTCAGGGTATGGCCTCTTCCCCCTCCTGGGGAAGAGGAGCTTGGTACTCACCCAGGAAGTAATGAATGGTGAAGATTGACAAGGGAAGATAGGAAAATTACGTACCTACCGTAATTCTTGATCTTCTCTTGTATCTTCACCATTCATTACTTACGCCCGCCCACCATCCCCTCAGTGGCCTCTTCCTGTGGCTTCTCCACCTCCCGTCTCCTTCCTCTCTCTGCATTATATAAAATATAGGGAAAATTGCTTCATTTTCCAAAAAAAACAAAAGTAAAAAAAAAAAAATCTTCTTGGGGGGTTTAAATCCAGAAAAATTATTTACTCTAAGATTCATGGGCCATCTCGTGGATTGCATTGGCGATCAGACTGCACAACTATCTCTTGCTATTTTTATGGCAAGATACCTCTGGGGTTGTTTGGCCTGGCTCAGGCTATTCAGTTTTGATCCTGCAATCCCGTGTTCAGGTAGTTGCCTGAAATCTAATCCCCCCTCTGTTCTTGCCTTGCAGAGCAGAGAGAATATATGTCTGTCTTTCTCTCTAAAAAAAAAAAAAATGCTGAGGGAACTCCCTCCACTGCTATAGGCATATTGGTATCTGGGTCATGCATCTAGTTAAAAAAAAAAAAATTTTTCTAGCTGTAAAAAAAAAAAAAGGAATAGGAGAAATCAAACAAGAAGGCAAATGAGAAGGTAGGCTATCCTTCTTGCTGTTTTGCTAAGTGGTTTCTCCTTTAGTGTCCTCCTGGACAATTTTTACAGTAGAGCTCTGCTGACCATATCCAATCTTAGCCAGCCTAAGCCTTGGCCGGCCTTAGCCAGTCAGTCTGAGTCCCGTTTCTATCTTGGAACGCCTGAAAGGCTTACATTTTCCATTTCTAAACCCCTGAGCAGCGCTCTCATGCTGCTGGGGTTTTATTCTTCCCTCCTCGGCTGTCCTCCAGTTAAAGGCCTTCCGCGGCCAGGAGCCCGAGGTGGGTGTCAAGAACAATGGCATGTTGAAGATGAGGACTATGCCTCCTGAGTCTGTCTAGCGGGTTCGTGAACCTTCTTCAGCTCTCATCTCCGGGATTCTTGCTTCCCTTTAGTCGAGCCTTCAGCTACAAGCTAACTATGCTCGTTGGGCATTCTGGTCCCTTCAACATCCCATCTCTCTCTCTTCTTCTTCTTCTTCTATTTTCTCATTTCTTACTCATCTCTCCTCCTAGAGTCGCCCAGGTAAGGAGGCCCTGCACCCCTAGGCTAGGATGTTCTTATCTCCTCTGTCCTTCCTCCATCGGCTTATTCCTTTTCAGTTCATTCTTCCTTGTTTGCTATCCCTCGGCTATCTTGCCTCGCTATCTATATTTTCTGCTTTCATTTTGCCTCCGGCTCACAGAACTGAGTTGGAGGAGGAGTCGTCGCTATTAACGGCTGCCCTCGTGCATGACGCATGACGCCGCTCTCGAGGCGGGCCAAGCATGAACTTTTAAAAAAAAAAAAAAAAAAGCTCTGGACAGGTGTGCTCCGGCTTACACCCAGTAAGTAATGAATGGTGAAGATACAAGAGAAGATCAAGAATTACGGTAGGCACGTAATTTTCCTTTTAGAAAGCAGAAAGGCAAGCAGTATCATTTTAAATATGAAACTGACACAAAAGGATAACAGTAGAGCACTGGGAGCCAAGGACTAGTCACATTGTCATTAGAAAATGGGCTAAGGATTTCTGGCTCTGATTGCTTGACGTCCCTGGTAAGGTGGACACCTGTCAGACAACAGAGCCTAGGTAAAAAAAAGAATGCCAGTGAGAACTGACCTTTTTACCTATATCATGGTGCCATTCACATTTTCAAAATTGGATCTGCCACTATCTTTTTTCTTCGCTTAGCGAGAGCTTTGACCCGTCCTCCAGTTAGTGATGCCCCCTTCCCCACTGTTACACTTTTAAACACACAGCCCACTGCCACTCTCAAAATAATAACAAAAAATAATCCATTGTAAAACAATCTGGCACCCACTCGACCAAACTCATCTCCATCATCTAGCCGCCTGCCCACTTACCCTGCTGCTGTAAGCCAGGAGCACATCTCCATCTGTGGTACTCAAAATCGAGAAAGTACCACTCTCTCCTTAATGAGTGCTACACTGTCACACTTGCTTTTCCCCTGCTCAGTTCTGGCTCTTTGACCAGATCCACAGCTGCACAGAAAAGAAACGGGTACATGGTATATAGTCCAATATCACCTACCCTATCTGGTGTTATTGCTTGCGTGTAGCACACAGTAATATTCTCATTTAAGGCACAACAGGTAAAAGTCCCATCCAAAGCACAGCAAACGTGGGATAGGCAAGAAGGACTCCCCTGGAAGGGGAGAAGACATAACCTACCAGATTAAGTGCAGGTGGAGGCAAAGTAAGCCATCCGGAGGTACCTGAGGAACCTTCTGAATAGTGAGTGGGAGGGAGTATTATGAACAAGTGGAAGGGAGTTCCTGAGCCTAGGTGCCCAGGCAGCAAATGCAGTATTGGAATTACAGGGGGTCTTGCCAGGGCTCAGCCCTCCTAGCTCTAAAGTGAGTCCCAGTAGCTCACGTATCACTGACATTGACTTATAATGGGAAGACGGGCTCAATTTAAACATCAGGCCCATATGGGCCCCCCCAAGCTCCCAAAGCTCATAAACTGTAATTCCAACACTGAGCAAATGCCTGTTCTTCTGTGGCAGTACGGGTTTTGGGGACAGCCAACAGGTATGCGCTGGATAGGGTCATAATTTCTAACAATTCTGTCCACAAAACAGCACAAGGCAAAAATATGGCTGTTTGCTGAAGACAGCAACCCTAATTTACCATAAAGTTCTCAGTAGTGCATGAAGGAGCAGCTGATAAGGCAAACACACAGATATTGTTATAAGCTACATCCAGTTGGAGTAAATAGGGACTTAACAGACTGCACAAAGGATATGAGCCCATAGTTAAGGCTGGGGAGCACCCTCTGGCAAGGCAAGGTATGCAGCATGGGAGAGAATTTGCTTAGTCCTATAAGCCATTCCAGGTTGCAGTTTACTGCCTTACATGCATTTTTTTTTTTTTTTTGGTAATCGGGTAAGGCCCACTAGGCATAAATGCCTGTTTTCAGGGGCAACCTGGGAGCACTGGGGAGGTTAAGTGACTTGCTCAGAGTCACAGACTATGCAAGTAGAGGTTGTGGGAATCAAACGCCAGTCTTCTGGCTGTACCAAGCCTGTTTACAGCTCGTTACTCTAACCTCTAGGCTATACTGCCAGCCCCATTTAATGATGCACCGTTACTAAAAATTACAGATTATAAATTTATACTTCCACATAGGTCTTACCTCTTGTTCTCACATTGTCATGGGATATGTGCAGGGAGGAGTCAAGCAGGGGCTCAAGATATCTCCACAATACTTAAAGGAGTGAGCATTAGCAGTAGGGTTCTCATGAGGACTAGACTCCGTCAAGGGCTCGGGACAAGATCAGAGTTTAGATCGGAACCCAAAAATGCATAGCTTGCGTCTTTGTTTTTTTTCACATTGAGGATTAGCCTATTAGTGGAGAGATGGGATCAAATACAGCGGAAGTCAGCGCTCAGTTGGGAGTTAATGGATTTCTATTATTTGATCTAACTAGCAGCGTAGTTATCAGCATATAGTTGTTATATAGTGTAGAACTGCAGTGAACAGGAACCGGAGAGGTAATTTATGAATGGGTAGAGTAGGATAGGTCTAAGAATGGAGCCCTGGGGAACATCAAGCTTGCAGGGGTTAGGTCGAATAAGGATTGATTAAATTTTACCATCTGTTGTCTGCCGTGTAGGTAGTTTAAGAGTCAATCTACAGGTTGGACAGACGAACCTAGGGAGCACAGCTTAGAACAAAGTAACTTATGGTCAACCATGTCAAATGCTTAAGAGAGGTCAAAAAAGATATTCCTGTCAGTTTGCTGTGGTCCATGGCAGCCCTAATTTCAGAGGTAATTTTGACATTGGCAGTGGAGATGCTATGCCCTTTCTGGAAGCTGCTCTTCTCTGGGGCATGTAGGTTATAGTTGTTCAGATAGCTGGGAGGTCACTACCTTCTCTAGGCACTTACTAACAGCAGATAAAATTGCTATGGGGCAATAGTTTTCCATGTGTTTTGGGTTGCCTTGTTTAAATACTAGAGTGACTCTGACCACTTTCCATATATCAGGAATGTACACAGTAAGCAGGGATAACTTAAAAATATGGGAGAAAGGTAACAAAAGGCAGGAGGCACCCAGGCAAATAATGTTTTGGCTCCAAATTGTCAAAGCCACTGCTTGTGTGAGGGGAGAGGTTACTTAAGAATCTTCTAGTCTGGGCCACTGAAGCAGTTTTGTGATAGAAGGTGGGATCTAGAGGAGAGCAGGGGGATAGGAAACCAGTGGATCCTGTGCAGCAGGGCTTGAGAACTGGGAGGCAAGGGATGACAGGTCAGAGAACTGCCTATTGAATGCATTTAGAAACATAGAACTTGACGGCAGATAAGGACTGCTTGGCCCACCTAGTCTGCCCATTTCCCTACCTAATGGATAAGCTGCAGATCCTAGTTAACCAGCAGCCTACTTCTTCCTACCCCCACCCCCTAGAATTGCCTTATGACTGTCCCATGCATGCTTGAATTCCACCACTGTTTTTGACTCCACAACCTCCTCTGAAGGCCATTCCATGCATCCACAACCCTCTGTGAAAAATACTTCCTTAAATTACCTCTGAGCCGCCCCTCATCTTCAAATTGTGCTCCCTTGTTCTTGCACACCTCTTTTTTTGAAAGATGCTACCCTCTTGGACTTTGTTGATTCCCTTGAGGTACTTGAAAGTTTCTATCATGTCCCCCCTGCCTCCTTTCCTCGAGGCTATACATATTAAGCTCCTTTAGTCTCTCTTCATATGTCTTCCGGTGCAGACCCTACACCATTTTAATTGACCTCCTCTGGACAGCTTCCATCCTGTCTATGTCTTTGCGGAGACTGGGTCTCCAGAACTGCACGCAGTACTCCAGATGGGGTCTCACCAGCTGTCTGTACAGAGGGACAATAATTTCCTGTTTTCTACTGGTGATGCCTCTCCCTATGCATCCCAGTATCCTCCCCAGCCCTCCTTGCTGCCCTCTCACATTGCTTGCCCACCTTTAGGTTATCTGATATGACTACCCCCAGGTCCCTTTCCATTTTTGTTGTTGTTAGTATCTCACCCCCCATTGTGTACTCTTCCCCTGGGTTTTTGTTTCCCAGGTGCATTGCCTTGCACTTCTTAGCATTGAATCTAAGCTGCCATACATTTGACCATTCCTCTAACCTTGCCAAGTCCCTTCTCATCCTTTCCAACACACCTTGTGCATCAACTCTGTTGCAGATCTTTGTGTCATCTGCAAAGAGACATATTTTTCTTCCAGTCCCTCTGCAATGTCGCTTATAAAGACATTGAAGAGGACTGGTCCTAATACTGAACCTCATGGTACCCCACTAGTAGCCCCCTTTGTTCAGAGTGGACTCCATTTACTATTACCTCTGTGTCCTATTCTCCAGCCAATTTTTACCCAGGCTGTCATCTTGGGACCCACTCCCAGGCTGGCTAACTTGTATATTAATCTTTGTGTGGGACTGTTCAAATGCCTTGTTAAAGTCTAAGTAGGCCATGTCCACAGCCCTCCTGATCTACTACTTTGGTCACCCAGTCAAAGAAATCTATCAGATCTGTCTGGCATGACCTTCCTGCTGTGAATCCATGCTGCCTTGGGTCCTGTGCCCTCTGGCCTCTAGATACTCGACAGTTCTTTCCTTCAGAAGTGATTCCATCATTTTCCCTATCACTGAGGTTAAACTAACAGGTCTGTAGTTTCCTGCTTCTGCCTTGCTCCCACTTTTGTGAAGGGAATCACATCTGCCCTCCTCCAGTCCCTCGGATACCACCCCATCCTCCCATGATTTGTTAAAGAGGGTAGTCAGTGGTGTCACTAGTTCTACCCTAGTTCTTTTAGAATTCTGGGATGAATCCCATCAGGCCCCATTGCTTTGTGTAACCCTAGATGACGCTATCCCAGGGGCTACTACCCCGCCTGATTTGCCACTCACAGGTTGAGGGCCTGGATCCAATGGCGGTGCCTCCACCCAGAGGTCAGGGTTTGCAATAGTTAAACTTACTTGGTCACAGCCCTCTGGGACACTGCAACCCCCTTTCTTCCACTAGTGGCCCACACAATATATCAGAATTACCTTCACAGTATATACTTACCCCAGGACTAGTTCCGCACTGGGACCTCCTGTGAAATAAGATACAGTGCAACAATCACAGTACAGTATTAACATAGACAAATACCTCAGGCAGTATAACTTGCGAAACAAGCAGCTCTGATTTATTTAGGGGATATAACAAGGACAGGGGAAATCAGGTTAATTAGCTTATCACTTTACTATCTACCTATGGCTCTGTGCATTAGGCCTATCCCTACCAGTTACTGTCCCTGGGTACCCAAGCCCTAGTGGCTAGTCCAAACCGTGGCAGCTGGTAGGGGCCCTTTCACACAGTGAAAAGAAAAATTAGTTTAAACAGTCAGCAGTACAGTGATTCCATTTGATTTAATGTCATAATTCAACAGGGAGCGACCCTGAATTAGTTACTCACGACCTCCAAACAAGATAGGGTCCTTCAACGTCAGCAGGGCTACTCTTGAGCTCCACGAGACTCTTCACACATTTATATGGTAAAAAAGAAAGTACTATACCAGGCAGGCTGCTTCTCTATCCCGATCGCAATTACTGCACAATACCCGGAGAACACACAGCAGATTCAGTTCCTGACAGACCGAGTGCATCAACAATTTCTCCAGTCTTCTACAGGATGAGCCTGGTTTCTACTCTTCAGAGATCCTTTGATTCTTTTCACAGGACTGATTCAGTCCTAACAAGCAGTTACACAAGCTGCAGACCGGAACTCTGGGCCTTACACACGTTTTTGACTGAAACTGTGCACTGAAGGAGCACAGGGTTTCTTTCCCTTCACTGCCAGAGCTAAACTGAAACTCCAACAGACAAAACTGGCACTTCCTTTGAGTTCCTCCCAGTTCTTGACTGGATTGGCTGTCACTCAATAGACTGCTGCTGTTGGTCCAAAAGGCGCCAAGTTCAAACTACATCTCCCAGAGTCACTGCCCATACAATCCTCTTGTGGCTGGCTCAGATTATGAGTCCAAGTTCTGATTCGTCCAAGGCACCATTTTAGAGCTAGCTTACCCCACACTGATTGGTCCAGTTCAGCAGTTCAAAACCAGAATGGGAACTAGGCAGACACAGTTCTGACTGCAAAGAAAGCAGGTTAGACAAACTGTAATTTATTATTACTCTAAATTATTTCTGGCAAACAGTTACATCTTTCAGATAGGTTCCTTTGCATTCCTAGTGACTGCAAAATGGAGTGAATTGGCAGCAGCTCGAGTGGTACTCAAACAGAGAAACACACAGTCCCCCCATACAAACTAATTATATCTGCAAGCAGACAGCTCTTAAAGAGACAGTACCAGAGGCTCTAAAAACACTCACTGATAAATAGCTTAAACGCCAAACACCATTCAGGCTTGGAGCATTCAAGCAAGCTCCTGGAAGTCTTTTGGGAACCCCCATTTGCAGGGGGGTTACATTTGTCCACCTTCAGTTTTAAGAGTTCTTTCAGAACCCTTTCTTCTGTAAATGGGCTGGTATCAACTTCTGTATCCAGAGTCTTTCTGTTGTTTGTTTTATGTACCTCCCCTTCTTCATTTGTAAATCTGAGCAAAAATATTTGTTTAGTATCTCTGCCTTTTCACAGTCACCCTCTGCCCAGCCCCCTCCCCTTTATTAAGCCTCATTATCCCTCCCTTGGTCTTCCTTCGCTCCCTGATGTACCTATAAAAGTTTTATCCCCATTCTTAACTGAGTTGGCTGTCTTTTCCTCGGTTTGGGCCTTTGCTGTTCTGACTGCCTTCCCAGCTTCCTTTTGCTTTAACTGATACAGTTATCTGTCCTGCTCCTCTGTGATTCCTTGTACTTCCTGAATGCTTTCTTTTTCTCTTGAACCTTCACTGCCACTTCCTTTGAGAATCATAGTGGTTTCTTACATCATTTTGTTTTGTTTATTTGCTTCACACAAAGGCTTGTTACCTCTGTGATGGCAGTTTTTATTATTCCCCATTGTTCTTCCACCCCTCCTTCCTGCCCATTTGCTAGTGCATTCCTTAGGCACTCACCCATTTTGGCACTTTTGCACTTGTTAGGGGATTATTGCACTTTACCCCGCCAAGAGGATGCCAGTCATGTGCTAAGAAACGGAGCCTCCCACCACACCCTTTTAGTTCCAGGGTCCCTGCTGGAGACAAGGAGAGCAGATCTACAGAACATATTCTTTACCACATATGTGGCCTTCTTACAGATATTCCTGAGTCATCTATACTCAGGAAAGTCAGACATGGCATGAGAGGCCTCAAAACTAGCCCAGCACTTATCCTTATCTTTACTAGTGATTGTAGGCTACTATGGAGTCATTTAGTGGCAGTGCCTCACTCTCCTTTGACAATGGGGCATGTTTACCTTGCAAGGGGAGAAATGGCAAGAACGTTTGTGAAAGCAACTGAGGCATCAGCAGCAGACAGTACAATTGACCAGTTGGAGAAGGCAATCATGGAATTAGCCTATGTTTTTAAAGCTATTTTAGATAGCCCTGTCACAAACCCACTCAGCAGGTCATCCTCTACTCCCAAAGTGCAACCTCCGAGCGTAGTCTTGTGAACAGTTAACAGAAACAGGGTAACCCTCCTGTCTATTTTGTTGGTTCGAATCAACCTTTGGTCTCAATTCTGGAGGGATTCAAACTGTGAACCTCTTGCTAGCGTACATCAATGCACAGGCTCAGATAATTCTGTCTTCGGGGGCCAGATATCTTTGCTCACGGACACCTAACCAGGTGTACAGAAATGAACCCTTAAAAACTCTAATAAAGACCTCAGATTGATCTTACCTTTTTCCAGTTTGGTATCACCATTCAAGCTTATGCACAGTGTCTGCTTTAATCATATATATTTCACTTGTTAAAGGAAGAAATTCAAAGAAATACCAAGTAGGCTCTAAAAATAGAGTTTTACTAAAATAGATAAAAAAATATGTAAAACATAAAATACAGAACCATATATCACAAAACATACAAATTTTTAAAAGAAGGTTTTAACAGTGCAGTTCCTACTACAGTACTTAGATATTTTCTCTCTACCTGTATACTTGCTTAAATGCTCAAAGCTGTTTCTTTGTCAGAGTATAGATAAAAGTATCTGAAGGAAAACAGATTCTAGGGACGTGGATATGTTGTTCAATCCACACTGTCTGTCAGGCTCCTTGCCGCTTTAATTCTTGCCGGAAGGTGTTCAGGCTGGCTTCTCCCACCCACCTGGGCGGTAAAACCCTCGGCTCCACCCCATGACGCCAGATCTTCCTTACCACTTGGAAGCTCAGGTTCCCTCCTTAGCGCTCTGTGTTTTAGGCCTGGATCCTAATTTGGGTTTTCCGAAAATTATTTTAAAGTTTACAAGACTTCAGTCTTCATCTTCCCTCGCGGCTGTGATGGACAAATCCACTCCTGGCTTCCATCGGTGCCCTTGCAGGCAGAAGATGTCCCGGACCAATCCGCACTCCACATGCGTTTACTGCCTGGGTCTTGCCCACGATCCGCAGGCCTGCGATCTGTGCAAGTCCTTCTCGGCTTTGGTTTTAGAGGACCACGCTGCCAGACTGCAACTTGGGCGTCCGAGAAACGGTACCTGCCGGTGAAGTCAAAGGAGGCCCTTTGGGTGGTGTCCGCGGTTGCGGGCTCCGCGGAGCAGCTGGAGCAGTTGTTCGCCCTCGAGGAGGAGGCGGCTCAGGCCGCTTCATCTTCCTCCTCGGCTGCGTCGTTTATCCCACTCTCCTTGAGCTCCTCCTATACTGCTTCTTTTAAGGAGCTTTGCCAGTCCCTCTCCACCAAGGGAGAAGGGCCATCGGGACATTCCAGTCGGTCCAAGAAAAAAGAACCAAAAGGTAAGTCCCACCGTCGACATTCATGGGAGCGGGAGAGATCTCCTTCACTGTACCGTCTGCTCTCGACTTTGGTCGAGGTTGCGGCTAAGGCTGCTGGCTTCACAGTGTCCCCATCAGGTCAGCTGGCCTAGACATCTGTCGATGCGGTCAAGATTTTTCTCGACCCGTTAGACGGTTTGTCGACTGGAGAAGCTGACAACCCTTCTTCACCGGTTCCCCTGGTAGTAACCGAGGACTTGCCTGTGCCTCCTGTGCCGAAGTCCCAGTAAAGGACTCTGAACCAGGGGATGAGCGGGTTTCCCCAACCCCCTCTTTGACCCACCCTCGGCTACCCCGAAGGTCTCGGTGTCGGTCCTCTTCCAGGTCGAGTAGGTCCCACCAACGTCGGCGGTCTTGGTCTTGGCACCATGGAAGTGGCGCGCCACTCATCCTTCGAGGATAGACTCCGACGTAAGTTACATCGGTGCTATAGGAGGACATGATGTGGCAGCAACTTTGTTGACGGTAACAAGCCAACTCCGTCACCTTCTCTGGCATTAAGGGGCTGTCACCAGAGTGACCAAAGCAACCCTCGAGTTATTGAGGAGTCGACCCGCGCCCGGTTGTTTGGCCAAAACCGCTGCTCCGCCCATTGTGGTGGAACCACCGCCTCCTCAACTGAAGACTGGGGCCCCGACCAAGGATTCTCAGTCAGGTCAGGGCTTGCCCCACAGGTTGTCCGTCACCCTCACTCCCGATCGACCTCGGAAGGTGGAGGGTGGCTCAGGCGGTCGGCAGCTGTTTGCAGACTCCTCGGAGTCTGACGATGACTACTCCCTGTACTCCAGGCCCATTGACCTGGAATCTGCAGGGGGTCAGTCGGTGGACGAGAGCCCATCCTCGTTCTTGGGTATTCTTCGACTCATCTCAGAGTCTACTGGGATGCAGCTCGAACCTGTTCAGAAACGGGCCAAGTATCCCCTCACGGAGATACTGGACTGAGGAGATTCCCCTATGGAGGCCTTCCCGGTGACAGAAGCCATTGTTGGCCCGGCCCTGGAGTTGTGGCAGCGGCCTGCATCTTGTCCCGCGCCTGCGGCAAGGATGGCTTGCAAGTACGCGGTCCCCACCGGTTCACTCTTCTGTTTCGGAGCACCCTCTGTGGAGGGGCTGGTAACCGACAGTGTTTTCTAGTGTTCTGGGAACGCTAGGGATGTGGACAAACTGCTCGATAATGAATCCAAAAAGCTGGATTACTCGGGGCAGAAGGTTTACGCTGCTTCCTCCCTAGGCCTTCGACAGGCTAGCTTGGCTGTACTGATGACACATTTCTCACACACCCTTATGGGTTCCCTGGATGAGGTGATTCCCCCATCTCCCGGCTGACCTTCACACGATGGTCAAGCAGGTGCGGGATCAGGGAAGGGTGGTGGTTAAGCAGCAGCTCCAAACTTCATTGGACATCGGTGACTCTTGTGCCTGGTCAGTAGTGGCCGCAGTAGCCATGCGCTGCAGAGCTTGGCTGCAGATCTCCACCTTCTCGGCTGACACCCAGCGCAAGCTGGCAGACGTTCCCTTTCTGGGCACCAACTTGTTCGGGCCGGGGTGGAAGGCCTTCTCCAGAGGATCGAGAAGTCCAATGCCACCTTGGACTCAGTCACATCTGCCCAGAAGGATAAAGGCCGCCAGCAGCAGCAGCGTAAGCCCTTTGCCCTTCAGCTCCTGTGGCACATCCGCCCAGCAACACCAGCAACTGCCAGCAGACTCACACTTGGTGCCCTAAGGCCAAGTCTGCCGCTCTCCAGTAGGAAGCCTGGAGGAAGGGTCCAGGAGGCCCTCAGCCGGCCCCTTCCTCCAAGCCTGCCCAGTGACGGGTTGAGGGTGTCTCCCCAGCCTGCCACTCTCCTTTGTTCCTCTGGGGACAGCTCTGCCACTTCCTTTCCACCTGGTCCGCTATCACCACAGACCACTGGGTGCTAGAAGTGGTCGGCAGGGGTCTGCCCCTGGAGTTCAAGCAGTCCCCTCCCCATCGAGCCGTCACCCCACGGGGGGCAACGGGTTCTGCAGCCTCTCTGTTGGCTCATCGAGATGACATTGCCCTGATCCTCCAGAAGGAGGTGATCAGCTAAGTAGCGGACCCTTCTCTAGACCCAGGGTTTGTGTCCAGGCACTTCCTGGTCCCAAAGCGGATGGGGCTGCCCCCATTCTCACCTCCACAACCTGAACAAGTTCCTAGGCTGCGCACCTTCAGGATAGTTACTCTGGCTCAGATCATTCCATCCTTGGAACTAGGCATGTGGTTCTGCTCTCTGGATCTCCAGGACGTGTTCTTCGCGTCCCAATCCGTCCGTCTCATCAGCGATTCCTCCACTTCAGAGCAGAGGGATCTCTTCAGAGTTCCATGCCATGCCCTTCGCCTCTCTCCAGCTCCCAGGGTCTTCACCAAATGCATGGCAGTGGTGACAGCATTCCTGCGGCACCGAGGGTCCGGGTGTACCCTTACCTGGATGACTGGCTGATTGCAGCCCCCTCCAGGTTGGAGGTGGAGCGGTCCAGGGATCTGGCCCTCCAGGTCTGCTCTCAGATTGGCCTCCACATCAACGAGGCCAAATCAGAACTCATGCCATCACAGGTGATTCAGTTCATTGGGGCAGAGCTCGACTCTCTTCGAGTCAGAGCTCGGCTCCCGGCAGACAGGGCTGAGGTCCTTTCCTCCTTTGCCCAATCATTTCTGGTTGGGCAATTGCACCCTGCCTGGGACTTCCTGCGCCTTCTGGGCCTCATGGCGGCCTGTACCAGCATGGCCCATTGGGCCTGATGGCATATGCGCCACCTGCAATGGGGACTGGCCAGCCAGTGATCACAGTGCTCCGGTCCTCTGGACCAGCTGGTGACAGTGACCAAGGAGATGTGCGACGGCCTGCAGTGGTGGCTCGTCCCAGCTCATCTGCAGGAGAGTATCCCATTTGTCTGCCCCGAGCCGATGGTCACGCTAACGACCCGCGTCTCTGATGGGTTGGGGTGCCCATCTGGGTGATCTCCGGGCCCACGGCCTCTGATCCCTTATGAGTCTCGATGCCACATCAACCTGCTGGAGCTTCGAGTGTTCTAGCCCTCACCGCTTTTGCTCCATTTGTAGGGTCAGGTGGTTCAGGTCCAGACGGACAACACCACGACCATGTACTACCCAACTGTCACAGGGACGACTCCTGGCCTCTGTGCAAGGAGGCTCTCTCCATCTGGTCTCTCGTGATCAGCCCAGAGGTGGATCTCCTAGCCATCCGTGTGGCAGGAGCCTCCAACAGTCTGGCCGATGCCCTCAGCCAGATAGGCACTGCATCTCACGAATGGTCACCCCTGCCGGAGGTAGTGCAAGAACTGTTCTCCCATTGGGGCACCCCTCAGGTGGACCTGTTTGCCTCCAGGGAGAATGCGAAGCTGAGGCTGTTTCATGCTCGCCCTCCTCAGCAGGGCTCGCTGCAGGGGGATGCCTTCTCGAGGCCGTGGACCCCGGGCCTCTTCTGTGACTTCCCTCCATTTCCCCTTGATCCACAACATGCTTCTCAAGGTGTAGAGGGACAAGGTGCAGGTGATTCTGGTAGCCCCAGACTGGCCTCGCCAGTTCTGGTACCCAGATCTCATCAGCCTCAGCTCCAGGCTCCCGAGGCGGCTTCCAGCATGCCCGGACCTGATCTCAGTCAACAAGGGGAAAGTTCTCCATCTGACCCTTCAATCCCTGTACCTGACAGCCTGGTTCCTGAGCGGCTAGAGTTCCAGGCCTTGGGTCTTTCCGACGAGGTCCTCAATGTAATTGAGGCATCCTGTAAGGAGTCGACCAGAAAATGCTACACCTTCAAATGGAAGAGATTCTCCATTTGGTGTCAAGATGAGGGGTTGGACCCCTCTTCCTGTCCCTTGGCTAGTATTGTGGACTACCTGTGGTCCCTTTCTCAGCTAGGGCTTCAGTCGACGACCCTCAAGGTGCACCTGGCAGCCATCTCTGCTTACCGGGTGTGGGCCAGCAAGCAGTTGGTGGCGTAGGAGAAGGTGGTCGGGTGCTTTTTCAAAGGCCTTGATCACATATCCCCTCCGTGTGAGAACCTTCACCTCCATGGGATCTACTGCTGGTATTGGCTAAGCTCATGGGCAAGCCATTCGAACCAATGCACAGGTGCGATGTCTGTCACCTGTCATGGAAAACTGCCTTCTTGGTGGCTATAACGTCATCCAGAAGGATGGGAGAGCTCCAGGCGCTTTCCATCAAGTCTCCTTATCTGGTTTTCCACAGGGACAAGGTTGTCCTTCGCCCCCACCCAAAATTCCTTCCAAAGGTGGTGTCGGAGTTTCACCTTAACCAGGTGTTGACTCTGCTGGTGTTCTACCCCAATCACACCTCGGAGGCCGAATATAGGCTCCATACTTTGGACCCTAGAAGAGTGCTCGCTTATTATAAGGAGCGAACGGCTGAAGTTCGGGGAGAGGTTCACCAGCTGTTTGTCACCTACGCTGAACCGCACCTGGCAGACCTGCAGCCAAGCGGACTATAAGCACATGGGTCACCTCCTGCATAGATCTCTGCTATAGTTTAGCGGGCATGGAGCCTCCCAAAGGGATAAGAGCTCATTCTACCCACCATACCGCTGCTTCGGTGGCTGCTTTAGGATGTCCCCATCCAGGAAATCTGCAGGGCTGCTACCTGGAAGTCAGCACACACTTTATTTCCCATTACCACATTGACCTAGAGTCACACCGGGATGCTGGTTTTGGGACCTCGGTTCTCCAGTCCTTATTCCCTAAGTAGGGGGTGCGTGCCTTGCCTCTCTCCTCCCAGAGAACTGCTAGGAGTCTGCCAGACAGTGTGGATTGAACTACATATCCACGTCCCTAGAAATACAGGTTACTCACCTGTAACAGGAGTTCTAGGAGTGGTATATGTGTTCATCCACACACCCACCCGACCTCCTCGGCTTTGATGCGCAACCTGGCTTCCAGCGGGCTAGATCTAGCATCATGGGGCGGAGCCGGGGGTTTTACCACCCGGGTTGGTGGGAGGAGCCAGCTCGAAGACCTTCCGGCAAGAATTAAAGCGGCAAGGAACCTGCCAGACAGTGTGAATGAACAACATATACCACTCCTAGAACTCCTGTTACAGGTGAGTAACCTGTATATTCTGTTTAAAAGTTGGCTTTGCCCACCTCTTTGCATGAGGTCACCTAGCTCCTCCTCTGTTTATGAAAAATCATATACCCAGGATATTTTATCATATTAGAAAGTAAGATAATTAAGGTTAATCAGCAGAAACTCCTTTCCCCATGTGACTTCCCCAATCAAGTCTGTAAATTTCCTTTCATCTGTAAGCAGTATCCTCTCTCACACAGACATCAAAGCATTTATGACTTCCACCAGTGTTACATAATCCTGTACTCTTCGCCTAAACGCCATAAAAGTTTATGATTTCTTAGCAACTACAGCTATAATTAACTTAGATAAATAGGAGATCCTTGATCATGGCCTGTTTTACTCTGTAATTAGCTTCTGGCCTTCCAGGTAACACCTTTTATCTAAAACCTGTGTGTGTGTGTGTACACTACATGCTGTTTCAGCATTTTCATGAGAGACAGTCCATAACACATTTTATATTACAAAAATGATACAGTGATCAGAACCAGCTGTCCAAGTGTCACAAGCCCCATATATCCTGACTTGTATGATACCTTTATTTCTCCACATCTGAAATAATAAAGGAGTGCTCCTTTAATATGTCTCGGACCGGTTTTCATCAATATTTGCAGCTGTTTTTTAAACACCTACTATTCCATAAGGTCATGGAGCACTGCCTGCTGCATAAGAGTTCATTTCAGTCACAAAATAAGTGATTTTAAACAACTGATGTACAGAAACAGCTGAGAATACTGATGAAAACCTAGTCCAAGACTTATTAAAAGGAGCGCTCCTTTTCTTATTTTAGATGTGAAGAAAGGTACTAAAGCAGACTCAATTTGTGGAAAGAATAGTATCATACAAGTCCGTAGATAAGGGGCAATCTAAAATATACTTATCTTTTGAAAAGTTTCACTAGGAAAGGCACACTGAGCTGTGCTAGCTTGTCTCCAGGTGCATCCTGGGGAGGGTATAGAGGATAAAGTAAGATACAGAGAGTAAAATTAGTAGCACTTAAGAGTTATATGCAGACAGAACAGGCCATCAGATGTGTACAAAATGAAATATATCCAGTTTACATAATAATAATAATAAAATTTATTTGGTTAAGAGCCTTCAAATATTTCAAGGCGCATACAAAGCATCATAGCATCAACATGTCAATACATACACTGACAATACAACCAATAAAATATTTAAAATAAACAATTACAATAAACAGGGAATGCCTGATTCCATAAAAATTACTTAAAGCCTTCTTAAAACTATCCACCGCTTGTACTTTCTGAGCTGGCGGGCAGAGAATTCCAGAGGGTGGAGCCGCAACCAAAAGCACGGACTCCAGAAGACTTCAAATTCACTCTCAGTATCTCCAGCAACCCTCGTCAGCTGAGTGAAGCTGTCTCAGAGGGGTGTAAGGCACCAGAAGCTCTTTCAAGTAGTCGGACCAACCCATGTAGGGCTTTGTAGGTCAATAGACCCACTTTAAAGGTGATCCGCCACTATATTGGCAGCCAGTGCAGAGTCGCAGCACAGGGTAATATGGGACCTTCTAGACACCCCAGTCAACAAACGTTGCTGCATTCTGCAGTAGCTGCATGCGGCGGATATCAACCCCAGCAAGCCCTAGGTACAGGGAGTTACAGTAATCAAGACGAGATGTCACAAAGGCGTGACCAAACCTGCAAATCGCCGTGGAACAAGGTGCCTAATCCTGGACATGTTTCTAAGATGAAATAATGAAGTCTTGACTACTGCAGACACCTGATAACGAAGGATCAAGCCAGTGTCAAGCTCCACACCCAGGTTACGCACCTGTCAGAGGTAGGGATCTGGTCTACCCAAGAACTAATCCAGAGGGGACCCTATCCCTAAACCCTCAACCCTGCTACTGGGGTCCACCACCATAACCTCAGTCTTTCCCAGGTTCAACTTCAAACCACTGGTATTCATCCAGTCTTGATATCAATGAGGCAGTTATTCAGCACCGAGATAGCACTAACCTGGTCAGGTGCAAAGACAGGTAGAGCTAGGTATCATCAGCATAGCAGTGAAACCTCAGCTCATACCATCCGGACCTCTCACCAGTCGGGCATCTTCTGGAGGAAGACCTCGGATCCTTGTCCCACTCATGCGAGGCGGGAGGTCTTGACCAGGCGCCTCACCCGTGCTGGGAGACTGGCACAACTCTAAAGGAACCTGGAAATTGAAGCCGAGGTTCAGAGGCGAAAAAACTTTGGTGGCGAAGCCTGAGCAGCTTCTTCCTCAGCCTTCATCTGCTCTAGCTGTTCCAGTCAGTCCTGTGGCCGTGGAAGCCGCCACAACCTCCTTGGTTCACTGGCCGGGTGCCTTTTCTCCTGTCTCTCCAGTTTAAGTAGCATGCATGCGGTCATCAAAACGATTAGGATGAAAAGGCTAAGCAAAGGTGCAGAATTGGCAGTGAAACCGACACCTGACCAGTACACAAGTAAGGTGGGATCGGTGTACAACATTTCTGGCCACCAGAACACGGCAAAATCAGAGGCCTTGTCCCCCATATCCGATACACTGTATTGGAATTGACAACTCAAAGAGGTTTAAAGAGATAAATGCGGTAAAAAGCGATGTTGAAGTCAGGGCTCACGACTGGAGGCTAGCATGAGGGTGATGAATCTTCCAGCAGAAAGGAGATCTGGCGTCATGGGGCAGAGCCGTGAGGTTATAACACCTGGGTGGGTGGGGGGAGCCAGCAGACTCCCGCAAGATTTAAGAGGGACATGCCAAGGTGTGGATGAACAAAACCACACTCCTAGAAAATACAAAATCAGTCAGCTCACATAACAATAGTCTTGAGGGTTCTTCAGTAGGTCTTACATATGGGACTGGCATGAGCCCCAGCGGTTTCTAGTAATCCCTGATGAGGGACTGCCCACCCGATGTCATGTGACCGGCGTCAGCGTGGCAGTATATTGGGCGGTCCCGTCTACCCTCAGTTCCCCCAGAGAGGAAGGCCAGCAGAGCAAACAGATTGGGGCCCAGTGTAAAGAATAAAATGAGAAGGAGGAGGGGAAGAGTATGACCTACCGAAGAACCTCTCGAAGATCTACTGTTACAGTAAGTTCGGCAAATTGTACTATCTTCGAGGTTCCTTCAGTAGTCACGTACATAGAGAACAGAGTCCCAGGCAGTCCCCCAAAATGAGACAACAGAAACAAAGGAGGAGGAGAAAACAACTCCAAGGCTAGAGAACAGACTGGACCCAACCTAGGACAGAAAACTACAAGACAGCAAGGCGAAGCCAGCCTCGCTTGAAGCAATGCCAGACAGCAGTGTTTAGTAAGTATGGACCAGAACTCCAAGAATCTGGGCACGATATCAGCCACAGGACATTCATAAAAAGCAGTAGAGCCACCATGCTCTAATAGGATACCTCTGATGGGACCGGCAGAAGCTTTCGTACTTTTGGTAACAACACTAGACTACAGTTGCCTAACTGTTTGGAAGGACACTGCTTCAAAACCACCTTGCCCTTGACCTGGGGAAAAAAGAAACAAAATTGATACAGCTAGCAAATCCTTAGTTCAATGTGCTTTGAAGGATCCGATGGACGTCCATGGTGGCAGGAGTACTCACCTCTGTTGAAGGGACAGAAATAAACTGGAAGCTCTATATAGGTTCAGTGTGACTTCTGACACCCATGGTGAAACTTAAGTTTGTCCAAAGACAGCCCAGTCCTTATGCAAATAAGATGAGGCTCTTTACAAACTAGTGATGCTCAGAAATCATAAGCTGACGTAATGGCAACTAAAATAATATCTTCCAGAAAGGAAGCAGAGTCACAACTCATACCCGGTTCAATGGGGAAAGGTGGGCTTCTCCAACACAGTTCAAATCACAAGGTGAGATTGGCACACTGGGATGGAGGGACAGATTGAGGTCCCTTTCATAAGGTTTTGGACCTCAACTAAGCAGGGGGTTTACCATCACCAGCTAAATGGTACACTAAAATTGAAAAGGTGGACCTTCAGGAAGAATATGAAGACAAGTCCAGAGATGAAGAGGTATTCCATGACTTGTAGGCCAGAACAGAAAAGAGATGGAGGTCGCCCAGATGAAAAACATTTCCACTTCATGGCATAAGTGGGACCCAGTGGAGGGTTTCCTAGCCTCTAAAACCTGAGCTACTCAGAGGAGACCCCAAAGTGAGAAATCGCTAGCTCTGCAGGAGCCACACATGAAGATGCAGGGTCCTGAGCCCCGGATGAACAAGGGCCTTGGTCCTGAGTCAAGAGATCGTGGGTCACTGGAGTGGAACGGTGGTTCCCTCGATAGCTGGTGAACAGCGGGAACCAAATTTGTCTCAGCCAAGGAGAATAATCCTTGCTTCTCCCCCCGAACAGGAAGGACCCTCTGGAGAAAGAAGCGGAGGAAAGAGACAAAATGTCCCTGTCCAGGAGAGAGAGACAGCGCCTCGTGCCAGAAAACACCATGCCCAGCAGTAGGCAAAAACAAAAACAAAGGTTACTCACCTATAAATACAGGTTACTCACAACAGGAACGGAGATGGAATATGTTGTTCATCCACACTGTCAGCAGGTAGCCTTGCTTTAAATCTGCGGAAGGTCCTAACTGTCTCCTCACCCACAGGTAGTAAACTCTTAGCTCAACCCCATGACACCAATCTGGTCTGCTGAGCTCAGGTTGTGCATGTTGGGGGGAGGTCGGGTGGGTTGTGTGGATAGACAACACATACCATTCCTGAACTCCTGTTACAATAATAACTACAATGCGTAGAGCTTACGTAACAGTGAATCTTCGAGAACAGCTCTTCAGACGGGACACCATTAGGACTGAGCCGGCAGGCATCAGGACCCGGAAAAATCCTGCTAGCTATCTTCAGCGGGGACCGCCTCCGGCGTCAGGCATGGTACATGAGGGGCGGTCCGCCCGTTCAGTTCTCCCCCCGAGACTTCCGCCGCAGCTGACATCGAATGGAGACGGATCACCATACAAGCCAAAGGGAAAATCCAGTAAAGGCTAAGCCACGCCTCCTCCAAGGGGCAGGTGGAGGTACCTGCTGCAGAGCTGTTCCCAAGATCTACTGTATGGTAGTTCTTACTAACTGTACTATCTTACTTGAGACACAGCTCTTGCAGACAGATTGGGAGGACAGTTCCCAAGCAGTAGCACTGCAAACATTCTGGGGAGGAAGAGGAATTAACATTCCAGGTCACATCTAGGACAGAGACCCTATAGCAAACCAGGCGAAACGGCTCTTACATGGCGAGGCCAGGATATAATGCCTGATAAATGTATGTACAGGCTCAAGTGGCTGCAGCATATGGCGAAGTGGGCGTTTGGTGCTGCAAAGGTGGTCACACCTAGTGGATGCCCGGACTGATCCCGGGAGAACTTTGTTTGATATCATAACAGTATGAGATGCTGGACACGCAGCGGACAGGGACTGTTTGGATACTGGTTGGCCCATCATCCGTTCAGAAAGGAATAAAAGCTCCAAACTACCGAAATGTTTAGTTCTGTTGATATACCTCAATAGTGAACATCTAGAGTGTGGGCAGTGCCTCTCCTCTATTAGAGTAATTTGGGAAATGACCCGCAGTCAATATCCTGATTGAGGTAGTGTAGAAACCTGTAAGAGGCAAAATTTAGGATTAGAGCCTCCAGAAGGGATACTCTGTCCCAGTGGAAAATTAAATAAGGCTCTTTGCACATAAGGCGTGAGCTCAAAAGCTCTTCTCGCTGGCGTAACAGCAACCAAAACAGCGTTTTCCCACGAAAGCATAATAAGCAGCAGGTTCAAAGGCGTGAGTTGTTCCAGGACACAGCAAATCCATGGGCACTGGGTCCCAATGAGGACTAGATGCAACCCCTCAAATCCAAAGGCATCTAGTGACCTTACACTGTCACACGGAAGGTGGTGGCTGAAATGGCACAGAGGTGCAACTTGATAGAGGAGTAGGCGAGGCCGAACAGAAAGGAGAACAGGTAGTCTAACACTGCTCTCACGGGCAACCTAAGGGAAGGCAGCGTGCTTGCGACATAAACAAGCAGCACCATTCATGGCGTCGTCGCATCGTTGCAGCTTTCGTACAGAAGAACTTCTGCAACCTGCAAACCAGTGACGCAAGTGGCTATGTCTCTAGGAGCCACATGCAGCAGGTTAGATAGCGTGAAGTCGATGGACAAGTGAACCTTCCTCCTGAGACAAGAGATGGAAGCTGAGAACAGCGGGGCGGAGGTTCAGGATAGTTGAATCAGTAAGGAACCAGATCTGTCTGGGCCAGAGGCCCACAAGGATCATAGTTGCTTGCTCCTGCGCGGTTGAAGAACTCTCTGGATCAGGGAAGGGAGGGAAAAACGTGAGGAATCTGTCTGCCCAGGAGGGACAACGCGTCTTGCCAGAAACACCAGGCCTGGATCTGAGGGCAAAAAACTGGGCAGTTTTCGAGTTGGATGAAGCGAACAAGTCCAACTGGGTTCCCATGAAAAACGGATCCTCTGCTACCTCTTGAAGAGTTCCTCGTGGACTCTAGCCTGGGGCTCAGGCTATCACAATTATTGTCCACCGAGACATGTACTGTGATCAGATACGCCCGTGTAGGATTCCAATCCCACCCCACGTGGCCTCCTGCAAAGAGGGGTGGAATGCGCCTCATGATTTGAGGTAATAAATCACCCACTGTTGTCTGTCTGAGCAGGAGAGTACTAGAGCGGATTTCTGACAACAGAGCCTCCAGGGCATAAAGGACCGCCTCACCTCTAGGAGATCAATATGATGAGCCTCAGAGAGTCCATACCTGGGACCACCCGTCCAGGTGTGCTCCCACCCTAGACCAGGGCGTCTATAGTGAGGATTACCTCCGGGGCAGCGCTAGCGGGACACCGTGGAGGTGACCCTGGGTCTAGCCACCTGCCAGTCTCGAATCACGGTGTTTGTGATTCTGAGCCGAATCTGCATGTGGTCTTGCCTTTGATCCCATTACCTTGAGCATCCACTGGGTTACCAGACGTGGAACCTTGCGAAGGGACAGTAGAATAGCGCAGCCATGTGTCCGAGAAAGCGAGGACCCATGCCGGGGACAGTCTTGTTGACAGCTCCCGATGGGGGATCTGATCACATCCGCTCTGTCATCTGGAAGAAATGCTCTTCCCTGAGCGGTGTCGTACTGCGCTATAAATTGCAGCTTCTGGGCGTTACCAGGAGAACTTCTACGTGGTTGATTAGGATGCCAGAATTGGAACAGGTCTGGGTGCTCTGGATCACTAGTAACAACGCCTCTCTGGAGAAGTGACCATAGTCCAGTGCAGGGGAACATAATGGCCCTGTCTCCTTAGAGCTGCCATGACACCATACATTTGGTAAAACCTGGATCGGATGACAGTCCGATGGAGCTCGGAACTGAAGGTCGGTGGTAGAACTTCGAGCAGGAACCTCTTACGTAGGCTATAGGGATGTGCAGGTATCGTCTTGCATGTCTAGAGCTAAGAAGCCGTCTTAGCCAGCATGGGAATGAGACCTGGAAAAGTCACCATCAGGAAGGAATCTCTGGGAGAAACACCGTTGAGGTCGCTGGTCAAATAGGACAGGTCCCCTGTTTTCTTGGAACAGAGGTAGAATAATCTTGTCCTTTCTGGTTCTCAGGGGCGTACTCTATTGCTCCTTTTGCAAGTCAAGCATTTCTTACCAATCAGTGACTTGTGCTGACCGGGTACGGAAAACAAAGGAGACCTCGGGGTGGCTTTTCTGAGATTCTATAAAGTGGCACCCGACCAACTGAAAACACACCTGACGGTGGTTATAGCCTGCCATCCAGCAGGAAGTTCATCACGACCCCGACCATGATTTCCCGGTGATCCTGAGGGCGGGGACCAAAAGAATCAGGCTGTGGCGGCTGAGGGTCCAGGGTGGACCAACTTGGAAGTCGCTGGCACACAGCCTGCGGGTTGTTCCCTGGGCTCGTGGGCAGGCCCTGTTGTGGAGCAGGGGGACTGTTGCCCTCTCGTCAAATCACGAAAATGGCTTTGGTTCCTCTGAAAGGAACTAAGCTTGGGTAGTACATAGCTGAACGACCTCACCGCCTTCAGCCTCTTGAGTTTGGTAATTATCTTCTCTGAGGGCTTACCAAACAAGACTTCTCCTCGAATAGAAGTCATGATATTCTGGGCGTCCAGGGTAAAACCAGCGCGTAACTAAAGAATGTCTCTGGATGCATATGCCTGAAGCTGCTGCTCAAAGGGAGACTCAGCAGTCATACGCGGCTCGTAGCACAGGTTCCAATCGAACCCGTCAGAAGGGCTGAAGCATCTCTCCTTCTACTCACCTTCCGGCAGTTTCTCAGCCGCATCCAGACCCTATTCCCCAAGGCATTTTGGAACTGCCATATGGGTCAAATAATTCAGTGATCTGATGGGCGGTGCGGGCATACGTGCGCTACCCATAACGTCCAGCTGTTTGGACTCTGGGTCGGTAGCAGGGTACTCCAGATATTCAGGTCTCTGGGACGGTCATGTGAGACTATTATGACCAGAGAGTCGACCAGAGGATGCTGAGTCAAGTACAGGTCTTCCCTGGGAGCCTTGACAGGCGATCAGCTCTTGACATGGCTGGGAGTGAGATGGGGACTTCCACGCTGCTTAGTGACGATCCCCAGTGTCTACAAGTGCTTCCACAGGCTTGGGTCCTTCTGCTGAAGATACTTTGCAAGCGTAGTCTTTAGGGTCTAGCTCTTCCATCATCCTGTTCTCTGGATGTGTCTCATAATATCAGAGAGCAAGGTCATCGGAGGAGACTTTGGCATCTCGCGTGGATCGGAGAAGGGATGGAGGGGAGATAGGGATCTGGATGTTGAGAACTCTGATCCGTGTCCTCCGTCGAAGAGCGTCCCGGCGTCTTCTGGGTCTCTTAGGGCTGGGTGACCTGGAAGGATTTGGACAGGTCTCAGTTTGTCTGATCTCCCATGGAGGTGTTCTGTGCTCCCGGAGGGAGGTAGTCGGCCTACCGACCCGATGGAGAAGGCGCAGGAACGGTGTCGATGTAGGAGGAGGAGATGGAGTGGAACATGTCCTTCTTTGGTGCCCCACCAGTAATGAACAACTCCTTCCTTCTACCATGGAAAAACTAGCGGTCCGGGCGCGGTGGACTGTCGTGGTCCGACGTCGGCTCCACAGGGGCTGGGTAATAGCGAGGTTGGCGTCTGACAGGACGGGGAGTCGCCTGTCTGGTCCTCGGGCTGAGTCAACTCCTCCTGGTCATGGTCTCCTGACCAACGTTGGTCAGCGGCGTCGGTCCTCTTCTCAGCAGAGGCCGGGTCCCCCAAGTCCGATGATCGCTGGCCTGGCCGGCGACAGTCTCTGGCCGGCGGCAGCTCAGGGATCTGGCGAAGGGACAAGGCGGACGCACGGCGTCGGGTCTCTGACCTCCTCAGGTGTTAAGCTCCAAGGAATGCGAGGGAGGCGAAGCCGACCTGGCGTCAGGTTCAGAGGGAACCAGACGCATGGTGATGGTGCGATCCCAGACTAGACGGGCCTTGAGGACAAGAAGGTCTAACAGTCTTAGCCTGAGAAGGATGAAGACTTCTTGACCGCAGCGGTGGGGGCTGAGGCTGGACCGAGAAGGGAGGCGGTCGGACCTGGAACCAGAGCTGCATGGTCTGAGCCCTAGATGGGACCTGGAGAGCCTTCTCTATATTTCTCAAAAGCATGGGCCCTAGAAGAGTCCCCAGAACATGGTTGAGTTTTCTTCAGCAAAAATGCCTGAAGGGCCTTCTGGCGACAGATCGAGTTTGCTGTTAAACCCCTGGCAAGGAGCAGGACGGTGTCATGGTCTGGGCCTAGCAAAGACACCCAGGCGATGAGGGTCAGCAAGGACTGCCCACTACAGCACACTTTGGGGGTGACCGAGGTCCGGGACATCAGCGAAAACTGATTGTAGAGTGAATTTCTGAGGAAAACTTAACCCAGAGTAGTGCTGATGAACCGGAAGAAGTCGGGACATGCAAGTCGGCGGCGGAAAGAAAGGAAAAAGCACTACCTACATTCTTGATCTTCCTTGTATCTTCACAAATCATTACTTCCTGGTGTAAGCCGGGAGCGCACCCGTCACGGAACTTTTTTTAAAGTTGCCCTAACCCCACCCTCAGCGGCGTCATCGTCATGCGGCCGGCATCAACGACGACTCCTCAACTCAGCCCAGTTCACCATGGGCGGAGGGCAAAGTGAAAGCAAATAGATAGCGAGGCAAGATAGCCGAGGATAGCAAAAGCAAGGAAAATGAACTGAAAAGGAATAAGCGATGGAGAAAGGACAGAGAGAAGAGTATCCCTAGCCTAGGACTGCAGGGCCTCCTTACCTGGGCGACTCTGGGAGGAGAGATGAGTAAAGGAAATGAGAAAATAGAAGGAAAAAGAAGAAGAAGAGAGATGGGATGTTGAAGGACCAGAATGCCCAAGAGCACAGTTAGCTTGCAGCTAAAGGCTCGACTAAGGGAAACAAGAATCCCGCAGATAGAGCTGAAGAGAGGTTCACCGAACCCGCTGAACAGGACTCAGGAGGGCATAGTCCTCATTCTCAACATGCCATTGTTCTTCGATACCCACCTCGAGACTCCCGGCATCGAAGGCCCTTAACTGGAGGACAGCCGAGGGAGGGAAGAATAAAGCCAGGCAGCATGGGGCGCTGCTCAGGGATTTAGAAATGGAAAATGTAAGCCTCTCAGGCGTTTCAAGATAGAAATGGGACTCATACTGACTGGCCAAGGCAGGTCAAGACGAAGGCTGGCTAGGATTGGATATGGTCAGCACTGTTCTACTGTAAAATTGTCCAGGAGGAACATAAAGGGAGAAACCAATAGCAAAACACAGAGAAGGATACCTACCTTCTCATTTGCCTTCTGTTTGTTTCCCTTTTTTTTTTTTTTTAACAGATAAAAAATTTTTTTTTTTTAAGACTAGATGCATGACCCAGACATCAAGATGCCTATAGCAGTCGAAGGTTCCCTCAGCATTTTTTTTTAAAAGAAAAAAGGAATCAGATGTACCGTTCCTCTGCTCTACCAGAGCAAGAATGGGGAGATTAGATTTCAGGGCAACTATCTGGACACGAGTTGCAGGATGAAAACTGAATAGCCTGAGCCAGGCCAAAAACCCCAAAGGTATCTTGCCAGAAGAATGGCAAGAGATAGTTAATACGATCTGATCGCCAATGCAAACCACGAGATGGCCCATGAATCTTAGGAAGTAATTTTTCTGCAAATTTAGAACCCCCACCAAAAGAAAGATTTTTTTGGAAAAATTAGGCAATTTTCCTGTCTTTATATATATGCAGAGAGAGGAAGAGAGGAGGGAGGACCACAGGAAGAGGCCACTGAGGGGATGGTGGGCGGGTGTAAGTAATGAATGGTGAAGATACAAGAGAAGATCAAGAATTACAGTGAAGGGCGTAAATACAGGTTACTCACCTGTAACAGGAGTTCTAGGAATGATATATGTTGTTCATCCACACTCATTGGCAAGGAATCCTTGCCGCTTTCAAATCTTGCCGGAAGGTCTTCAAACACTCCTCCACACCACAATGGGTGGTACAACTCTCGGCTCCATATGGCCTTGAATCTGGCCAGCTGGAGAAAGCTCAGGTTGTGCGTCGAAGCCGGGGAGGTCGGGTGCGTGTGGATGAACAACATATACCATTCCTAGAACTCCTGTTACAGGTGAGTAACCTGTATTTCTGAGGGACATGGATATTGTTCATCCACCTCATTAACAGACTCTAGCAGTTCTCCGGGAGGAGGGAGGCCAAAGCCACCCCACACACTTGGGAAAGAGACTGGAGACAGGGCCCCAAAACCAGCATCCCGGCGTGACTCAAGGTCGATGTGGTAATGGGTGATGAAGGTGTGTGCTGACTTCAGGTAGCAGCCCTGCAGATTTCCTGGATAGGGCGTCCTGGAAGCAGCCACCGATCACACACAATGGCGAGTGAATGAGCTCTTATACCCTCTGGGAAGCTCCATGCCCACCAACTTATGAGAGATCTAAGCAGGAGGTGGCCCACCTGCTCATCGTCTGATCGGCTGCAGGTCTGCCAGGTGCGGCTTCAGTGTAGGTGACAAACAGCTGTGAACCTCTCCCAATTTCAGCCCGTGCGCTCCTTATAGTAAGCGGCGCCCTTCTAGGGGTCAGAGTATGGAGCCTATGATTCGGCCTCGAGGGTGGCGCAGTTGGGAGTAGAACACAGGCAGAGTCAACATCTGGTTAAGGTGAAACTCGACACCACCTCTCCGAAGGAATTTCGGTGGGGCGCAGGACAACCTTGTCCCTGTGGAGACCAGGTAAGGAGACTCGATGCAGAGGCACTGGAGCTCTCCCATCCTTCTGTCTGGCGTGATAGCCACCAAGAGAGCGGTCCTCCACGACAGGTGAGAGAGTTCACACCTGTGCATTGGTTCGAATGGTTTGCCCATGAGCTTTGGCCAGTACCAGCAGTAGAGATCCCACGGAGGTGGAGGTTCTGCACAGGAGGGAAATGTGACCAAGGCCTTTGAAAAGCTGCTTAGACTACTCTTCTCCTGCGCATCGACTGCTTCCCGGCCCGCCCCGCAAGGCAGGAGATGGCTGCCAGGTGCACCTTAAGAGTCATCGACCTAAGCCCTTGCTGAGAAAGGGACCAAAGGTAGTCCAGATGCTCGCCAAGGAACAGGAGTTAGGGTCAAGGCCTTTGCCCAGGCACAAATGGAAAATTTCTTCCATTTAGAGCGTAGCATTTCTCCAGTCGACTCGCCGGGACACCTCAGCTCACGTTGAGGACCAAGTAGAAAAGACAAGGCCTCGAACCAGGCTGTCAGGTGCAGGGATTGAAGGTCCGGATGGAACACCTTCCTGATTGACTGAGAACAGGTCCGGTGACTGGAAGCTACCTCGAAAGCCTGGAGCTGAGGCTGAGGAGATCTGGTACCAGTACTGGCGGGCCAGTCTGGGGCTATCAGAATCACTCCAGCCTTGTCCTCCTTGCTTTGAGAAGCACCTTGTGCATCAAGGGAGCAGGAAAGGCGTAGAAGAGGCCGAGGGTCCAACAGCCTCGAAGACATCCCCTGCAGCGAGACCTGCTGAGGAGGCGATCAAAACAGCCTCAGCTTTGTGTTCTCCTGGAGGCAAACAGGTCCACCTGAGGAGTGTGCCCCAATGGAGAATAGATCTTGTACTACCTCAAGCAGGAGAGACCACTAAGTGGAGCTCCCCCATATCGGCTTAGGGCATCGGCCAGGGTGTTGGAGGCTCCCTACCACATGAATGGCTGGAGATCAGCCTCCAGGCTGCGCAACGAAATGACCAGATCACTGAGAGCTTCCTTGCATAGAAGCATGGGCGCCGTCCCACCACATGGTTTAGATGAGTACACATGGTCGGTGGTATTGTCCGTCTGGACCCAGCCCACTTGACCCCGAAGAAGCGGGCAGGCGGTGAGAGCTAGGCGGACCGCTCGGAGCTCAGCAGGTTGATGTGGCATGGGACTCGCGGTGACCAGAGGCCGTGCGCATCAGGTTCCCCAGATGGGCACCAGCAGCCCATCGAGAGGCATCGATCGATAGAGAGACCCGTCAGCTCGGGCGGACAAACGGGATGCCCTCCCGGAAAAGAACTGGAGCAGATCCACCACTGGAGACGTTCCACATCCCCGGGTCACTGTCACTAGCTGGTCCAATGGATTGCAGCGTTGGGACCACTGGCTGGCCAGCCCCACTGAAGAGGGCACATGTTCCCTGGGCCCAAACGGACCATGCTGGTACAGGGCCGCCATGAGACCCAGGAGGGCAGGAAGTCCCGGGCAGGAGACCATTGCCCAACCAGAAATGATTGGGCAAGGAGGAAAGAACCTAGACCCCTGTCCGCCGGAGCCGTGCTCTGGCTTGAAGAGTCGAGCTCTGCCCGATGAAAAGAATCACCTGCTTTGGCTCGAGTTCCGACTTGGCCTTGTTGATGAGGAGGCCGACCTGAGAGCAAACCTGGAGGCCAGATCTGGACGCTCCACCCTCCCGTCTGGAGGGGCTGCTATCAACCAATTGTCCAGGTAAGGGTAAACCCGGACCCTCAAGCGCCAAGAAGAACACGGTCACCACTGCCATGCATTTGGTGAAGACCTCGGAGCTGGAGATAAGCCAAGGGCAGGGCTTGGAACTGAAAAGGTATCCCTCCACTCGGCGAAGGAACCTCTGATGCCGGACGGATAGGGACGTGAAAAGAGCAGTATCCTACAGGTCCAGAGAGCAGAACCACATGCCGTGTTCCAAGGATGGTATTATCTGAGCAGAGTGACCATCACTGAAGGTTGAAGACCTTAGGAACTTGTTTAGGTACGTGTAGGTCGAGAATGGGGCGCCAGCCCCATCCGTTAGGAACAGGAAGTACCTGGACACGAACCCTGGGTCTGAGGGAGGGTCCGCCACCTCTGATCACCTCCTTCTCGAGGAGGGAGCTGATGTCGGCTCGGCGAGCCGACAGCGAGAGGCCGGACCCGAGGCCCCTCGAGGTGCGATGGCTCTGGAAGGGTGGGCCCGCTCTCAAACTCAGAGGCAGGCCCTTCCCACCACCTCAACACCCACGGTCTGTGGTGATAACGGACCAGGCGGAAAGAAAGTGGCGAAGCTGCCCCACAGAGCTGCCTAAGTGGCGGCCCAGGGTTGGGGCAACACCCCTCAACCTGTCACTGGGCGGGGCTTGGAAGGAAGGACGGCCGAGGGACCTCCAGGGCCTTTACCTCCCTACTTCCTGGAGGGAGGAAGCCCAAGGGCTTGGGTTTGGGATGTGAAGCTCGCAGCTCTGCTGGCCTAGCGTTGCTGGGCAGACGTGCGCGCGAGCAGAGGACAGAAAGAGGCTTAGGCTGTGGTCTCTGACCTTTATTCGCCTGTCTGGAGATGAGAGACGGTCAAGGTAGCATTGGACTTCTCGATCCTCTGCAGGTGACCTTCACCCCAGGGCCGAAGAGGTGGGTCCCAGGAAGGGACATCCGCCAACTGTGCTGGGTATCCGAAGTGAGGTGGATATCCTCAGCCATGCCGACAGCGCATAGCCACTCGGCCGCTACTGACCTGGCATGAGTCCCCCAATGTCTAAAGCAGTCTGGAGCTGCTGTTTGGCCACTACCCTGCCCTCGCACCTGCTGCCTGACCGTGGTCCTGCAGGTCCATGAGATGAGGGAACTTACCTCGACCAGGAGCCCAACAGGGCATGAGAGAAATGTGCCACGAAAGTACGGGCCGAACTGGTTCTCGACGAAGGCCGAGGGAGGACGCAGCGTAGACTTTGCGCCCGGCATAGTCCACTTCTTGGACCCTTGTCGGGAGGTTTGTCCACGCCTAGCATGCTTCTGGCACGCCGGAAAACGCTGTTTGCACCAACCCTCGCCAAGGATGTTCCGCCAAAACCGGACAAAGAACCGTAGGGACTGCGATACTTCCTGGCCGAAGCAGGGACAGGAAGCAGGGCGCTGCCAGAGTTCATGCCGGGCCCACTATGGCCTCGGCCACCGGAAAGGCCTCCGTAGGGGGGAATCCCTCCGTCCAGCATCTCCGTCCGGTGGACGCTCTGGCCTGCTTAGGCACAGGTTCGAGCTTCATCCCGTGGACCCGAGATGAGCCAAGCAATCCCATAGGACGGCGGGCTATCGCCAGCGGTAACCTCCAGAGGACTCCAAGTCTACTCGCCTGGAGAAAAGGAGGAATCGCCGTCGGACTTGAAGAGTCCATAAAAGCGCCTAGGCTGAGCCACCCTCCACCTGCCGAGGTTGATCGGGAGTGAGGGTAACAGACAGCCTATGGGGCAGGCCCTGAGCCGACCGAGAATTCTTGGTCGGAGCCCCAAATAACGGCTGTGGAGGTGGAGGTTCCACCGGAATTGGTGGAGCAGCTGGTTTTGGCTGAACAACCGGCCTGGGAAAAGGCTCCTCGGGTAAGTCGAGGTGTTGTTTTGGCCGCTCCGGTGACAGCCATTTAATGGCCGGGGAAGGTGACGGTGTCGACTTGTTCCCGGTCAAAACCGAGCTGTTGACCACATGAGGTCCTTGTATCGCCGACGCAATCTCTATTGAAGCCTCCTCGACCGAGGAGGAGGCGGTGGTGCCGAGATCGAGACCGCCGCTCTGAGGGCGGATCGGGTGGACCTCGAAGAAGTCGAGACCGAGGAACCTCGGCTTTTCCGAGGACAGTGGCGGGGAGGGACGGGAAGAACCGCTCTCCCTCGGCTCGGAGAAGTTCAGGGCTCGGAACGGAGGCACTGGCAAGCCCAGGATCCTCAACTCCACCGGAGAACCCGGGAGAGAGGATTTTCAGCCGCCTGGCGACAACCCGTCCAGCAGGGTCGAGAAAAATCTCGACCTGCGACGGGAGTCTCAGTCAACTGACCTGGCCCAGGGACACCGTGAGACAGTGGCGAAGCCGAGCAAGCGACCGAAGTCGATGGCCGACAACTCGGGGAGAGGGACCTTTCCCGCTCCCAAAACGCATCGACGGAGGGACTTACCCTTGATCTTTCTTTTTGGACGAGAAGAAGGTCCAGCAGACATTGGTCCCTCTCCCTTAGTGGAAGGGACAGACAAATCTCTTAAAGGAAGCTGTATAAGAGGAACCCAGGGAGGAAGCCGGATAAATGCTGCGGCCGAGGAAGATCCGATCCTTCGCCTCCTCTTGAAGGCGATCATCTGTTCTAGCTGATCCGCCGAGCCCGCCGCTTGTGAAAACCGCTCGACTGGGCCTCTTTTGACTTCACCGGAGGAAAATGTTTCTCGGGACGCCCCAGTTGTAAACGGGCAGCACGGTCTTCGAGGACGTAGGCTGAGAAGGAAGAGCACAGGTCGCAAGCCTGCGGGTCATGCTCAAGGCCTAAACAGTAGACACAAGTGGAGTGCGGATCTGTCCGAGACATCTTCTGCCCATAAGGGCATCTCCAAAAACCGGGAGTCGATTTGTCCATTGCAGCCGCGAGGGATAGAAGACCGAAGTCTAGAAATGCAAAAACTTTTAAATTCACAAAACCGAAGAATTAGGAACCAGTCTTATATGCAGAGCGTTAAGGAGGGAACCTGAGCTTCCAAGTGGTAAGGAAGATCTGGCGTCATGGGGCGGAGCCGAGGTTTACCACCCGGGTGGGTGGGAGGAGCCAGCTTGAAGACCTTCCAGCAAGATTTAAAGCGGCAAGGATACCTGCCAGACAGTGTGGATGAACAACACATCCATGTCCCTAGAACAGTAGTTCTAGGAGTGGTGTACGTTGTTCATCCACACTGTTTGGCATGTCCCTTTCCCCTTTAAGATCAGCCGGAAGTCTTCAAGATAGCTCTTCTCACCCACCCGGGTGGTGTATCTACCTCGGCTCCACCCCATGATGCCAGATCTTAGCCCACTGGAAGCCAGGTTGTGTGCGTCCACAGCCGGGGAGGTTGGGTGGGTCCGTGTGGATAAACATATACCATTCCTAGAACTACTGTTACGGGTGAGTAACCTGTTTTTCTAGGATCATGGATATGTTGTTCATTCACACTCTTTGGCAGAGTCCTAGCAGTTCTCCGGGAGGAGGGAGGCAAGGCGCACCTCCCCTACTTAGGGAACAGAGATTGGAGAACTGCGGTCCCAAAACCAGTATCCCGGCGTGACTCAAGGTCTATGAGGTAGTGGGTAATGAAGGTGTTTGCCAACTTCCAGGTAGCAGCCGGACACATTTCCTGGATAGGGATGTCCCTGGAAGCAGCCACCGATGCAGCAGTATGGCGGACAGAATGAGCTCTTATCCCTCTGGGAGGCTCCTTGCCCGCCAACTGATAGCACAGACCTACGCATGATGTAATCCATCTTGCAATGGTCCATTTGGCGGCAGGTCTGCCAGAAGCGGCGTCAATGTACGTGACAAACAGCTGGCGAACCTCTCCATGAATTTCCTTATAATAGGAGAGAGTACGTCTCAGGTCCAAGGTATGGAGCCTGTATTCGGCCTCTGAGGTGTAATTAGGGTAGTATACCGGCAGAGTTAACACCTGGCTAAGGTGCAACTCTGACACCACCTTCGGAAGGAATTTCGGGTGGAAGCACAGGACAACTTTGTCCCTCTGGGAGTCCACCAAAAGCGCCTGGAGCTCCCCTGTCCTTCTGGCAGACGTGATAGCCACCAGGAAGGCCGTCTTCCACAAGTGTGACAGCTAGCACTTATGCATTGGTTCAAATGGCTTGCCCATGAGCTTTGTCAGTACCATCAGTAGATCCCACAGAGGTGGAGGTTCATGCAACGGAGGGGATATGTGATCCAGGCCTTTGAAAAAGCGCCCAACCACTGTCTCCTGCACCAATGTCGGCTGACCAGCCTGTGCCCGGTCAGCAGAAATAGCTGCCAGGTGCACCTTAAGGGTCGATGACTGTAGACCCCCTTTGGAGAGATACCAAAGGTAGTCGAGAATGTTAGCCACAGAACAGGATAAGAGGTCCAGACTCCTTCCCTGACACCAAATGGAAAACCTTTCCATTTGAAGGCATAACATTTCCTGGTTGATTCCTTTTGAGATGCCTCCAGCACGGTGTAGACATCTTCGGAAAGACCCAATGCCTGGAACTCTAGCCGCTCAGGTACCAGGCTGTGAAAGGCAGGGATTGAAGGTCCGAATGGAAGACCTTCCCTGGTTCAGAGATTTCAGGTCCGGGCGTGTACATAGCTGCTCCGGGGGCCTGCAGCAGAGGCTGAGGAGATCTGGATACCAGAACTGGCGCGGCCAGTCTGGCCAGTCAAGTCCAGAATCACCTCTGCCTTGTCCCTCCTCACCTTGAGTAACACCTTGTGGATCAAAGGAAATGGAGGGAAGGCATACAGCAGGCCTGGGGTCCACGGCCTCAAGAAGGCATCCCCCTGCAGCAAGCCCTGCTGAGGGGTGCGGGAATGATACAGCCTCCTCAGCTTGGTGTTTTCCCTGGAGGCAAACAGGTCCACCACCAATTTGCCACAAACGGGAGAACAGGCTGTAAGCTACCTCTGGATGGAGAGACCACTCGTGGGATGTCTGGCCTAAATGACTTAGAGCATCCGCCAGTTGGGTTCGAGACTCCTGCTACATGGATGACTAGGAAGTCCGCCTCCAACCGGCTTACAAGGGACCAGATGCGGACCGCCTCCTTGCATAGCAGACAGGAGTGCGTGCCGCCCTGTTTGTTGAGGTAGTCCATGGTTGTGGTACTGTCTGTCTGGACTTGAACCACTTGACCCCGGAGCTGAGGAGCGAATGCTGACAGCACCAGTCTGACTGCTCTGAGCTCCAACAGGTTGATGTGGCATCGAGACTGCTCGGCAGTCCAGAACCCCCGGGCCGTTGTCCCCCATGTGGACTCCCCAGCCCATGAGAGAGGCATCGGTTGTAAGGATGACCGCTGGCTTGGGGCGAACAAACGGGATCCCTTCCTGGAACCGGTCTGGGTCAGTCCACCATTGGAGAGCGTCCCACATCTTCTGGGTTACAGTGATCAGCTGGCTGAAATGACCGTGGCGCTGAGTCCACTGGGTGGCCAGCTCCCATTGGAGGGGGCGCACGTGCAACCGGGCCCAATGGACCACTGAGGTGCTCGCCGGAGAACGTCCCGGGCAGGACGCAAGTGCCCAACCAGAAATGATTGGGCAAAGGAGGAAAGAACCTTCACCCTGTCCACTGGGAGCCGAGCTCTGGCTTGATAAGAGTCAAGCTCTGCCCCGATGAAGCCCATCACCTGAGAAGGCACGAGTTCCGACTTGGTCTCGTTGGTCAGGAGGCCGAGTTGGGAGCAGGTTTGGAAGGCCAGATCCCTGGACTTCTTCACCTCCTGTTGGGTGGAACCAGCTAGGAGCCAATCGTCGAGGTAGGGGTAAATTCTGACTCCACGACACTGAAGATGGGCCACCACCACTGCAATGCATTTGGTGAAGACCCGTGGGGCTGATGACAGGCTGAACGGCATGGCTCAGAACTCGTACAGGGTCCCTTCCACCCTGAAGTGGAGGAACTGCTGATGGGACGGATGGAGTGGGACATGAAAGAACGCATCCTGCAGATCCAGTGAACAGAACCACATTTCGCTCCAAGGATGATATGATCTGGGACAGTGACCATCCGAAAGGTGCGTGACCTGAGAAACTGATTCAGGTCGTGGAGATCTAGAATGGGGCACCAGCACCCCCGTCCGCTTGGGCACCAGGAAGTACCTGGAGACAAAGCCTGGGTCTGCAGATGGATCCGCCATGATAGCTACTGCCTACTTGAGGAGGAGCTGAGCAATGTCATCTCGAACAGCAGATTGGGTGCAAGCAGAAGTCCGTTCTTCCTGAGGGGTGTGGGCGCGGCTAGGAGGGTACTGCTTGAATTCCAGAGGCAGTCCCTGACCGACCACTTTGAGAATCCACCTGTCCGTAGTAATAGCGGACCAGGCGGAAAGGAAGTGACGGAGCAGCCCCCCACAGGAGGACCCAGAGCTGGCGTGATGCAGATAGGGGTGGCAGCCCCCATCCCGTCACTGAGCAGGATTAGAGGAGGAGGAGGCTCCAGGACCTGAGTGCGCCAAGCTTGAGCCTACTGCTGACCGTGGTAGGAGGACTGCTGAACCGCAGGAGAAGAGTGCCAAAAGTGTTTCTTCTTTTTCTTCCGCTGGTTCTTGCCCAAAGAACTCCTGGCAGAAGTGGCATCCAAGGTGGTATTGGACTGTTCAATACGCTGTAGGTGACCAGCTACTCCTGGGCCGAACAAGTCAGTCCCGAGGAAAGGCACATCAGCTAACTTATGCTGAGTATCTGCTGGGAAGGAGGATAACTTCAGCCAAGCCCTGCAGCAAGAGGCCGCTGAGGCTGCCATTGAGCAGGCACAAGAATCCCCAATGTCCAGGGCTGTCTGGAGCTGATGTTTGGCAAGCAAATAGAAAATCTCTTCCATTTCATGGCATAAGTGGACCTAGTGGAGGGTTTTCTAGCCTCCACCAGAATCTCCGCCACTTTTGGGGAGACACCAAAACGAGATTGAGCTAGGTCTACAGGAGCCATGCATGAAATTGCAGGGACTTGAGGCCCGGATGAACCAGGGTCCCCTGATCCTGGGTCAGCAAACATCGAGATAAAGGAAGAGGAAGAGGAGGAACCTCTGAGTATTGTTGTAGAAGAGAGAACCAGATTTGCCTGGGCCAGAAAGGAGCGATCAGAATCATTCTTGCTCCTTCTGTGGTTAGTTTCTGCAATACACGAGGGACCAGAGGAATTGGGGGCAAAGCATAGACAAATCTGCCCTTCCAGTCTAGAGACAGAGCGTCGCTCCAGAAAGCGCTTCGCTCTGGAATGAGCGAGCAAAAGATGGGAAGTTCTGCGTTTTGGGAAGAGGCGAACAGGTCTACCTGCGGAGTCCCCCAAAGCTGAAAGATATCGTCTAGCACCTTTTGGTCCAATTCCCACTCATGTGGCAGGGCAGAGGAGTGGCTTAACTTGTCTGCCAGGGTGCTGTCGACTCCTGGAACGTGAATCGCAGTGAGGTGAAGGTTGTGTTGAGTTGCCCAGTTCCAAACCCTCATTGCTTCCCTGCATAGAGGGTAGGATCGAGTCCCTCCCTGCTTGTTGATGTACCACACCACGCATATGTCCGTCTGGACGGCTAGGTGACTGGGAAGAATGTATTGGTGAAGGGCTTGGAGAGCATATAGTACTGCTTGAAGCTCGAGCACATTGATGTGGAGAGCTAGTTCCAATCTGGACCATAATCCCTGGGTTCGGTGAGGACTCAGATGGGCTCCCCAACCTTCGCCTGATGCGTCTGTGGTCAGAGTCTGGGAGGGGGCAGGATGACAGAAGGGGACCCCCCAAAACAGGTTCTCTCGAACCATCCACCATTGCAAGTCTCGTGCCATCGGCGAGGAGATCAGAATTAGATGATCTAGGTTGTCTACAAGTTGATCCCACTGGGAGCGAAGAGTCCACTGAGAGATCCTCATGTGGAGTCGAGCTCAGGGGACCGTCGGAATAGCGGCCGCCATGAGCCCCAGGAGACGGAGAACCGACCTCGCCGGAATCCTCCTGAGTTCTGATAGTAGGGAAATCTGTGACTGAAGAGAGGCCACCCTGTCCGGAGGCAGGAAGGCCTTGCTCACCGTCGTATCGAGGATAGCCCCGATGAACTGTAGTCTCTGGGAGGGATCCAGATGAGACTTGGAATGGTTGATGGTAATACCCAGGCAAGTAAAAACCTGCTGGGCAAGGGATAGAAAATGCAGGAGCTCCTCCCTGGACGAGGCTGCCAAGAGACAGTCATCCAGGTAAGGGAACACCTGTACTCCCATTGTACGCAGGTAGGCCGCTACCACAGCCAGGCATTTGGTAAATACTCGGGGTGCCGAGGAAAGACCAAACGGGAGCGCCCAGAATTGGTAAGGGTCCCCCTGAAACGCAAACCGAAGATACTTGCGGTGAGAAGGGCGAATGGGGATGTGCAGATATGCGTCCTGCATATCCAGCGCACAAAGCCATTGACCCGGCCAAAGAAGGGGCAGAAGGGTCTGTAGGGAGAGCATCCTGAACCTTTGGTATTCCACGTAAAGGTTCAAAGAGCTGAGATCGAGAATGGGTCGGAGATCTCCAGTCTTCTTTGGGACCAGAAAGAAATGTAAATAGTAACCCGTCCCTTGAAGATGAAGGGGAACGGGTTCTATGGCCCTCTTCGCGAGGAGGGCAGAGATTTCTTCCTGGACCAAAGGAAGATGATCCCTTGCGTGGGACGACTTCAGAGGTGGGTGACGGGGTGGTTTCTGTAGAAACTCTATTGAGTGCCCTTCCACTATAATCTGGAGCACCCAAGAATCCGTTGTTATCCTCTCCCAACCCGGAGGCGGTGGGAGAGGGGAAGAGTCAGGTGGTGTGGGGCAGCGCCGCTGCTGGGGCACCGCTGCTTTTTGGGCGGGGGGCCTGGCATGCGGGGTCTACATTTAGTGGCCCACCTTCCTTGGGGTTTGTGGCCGATCAAGGGCTCATGGTAAAAGGACAGCGCTGTGGGTGATGGGGACGGTACATGGAATCCACGGATTTCAGGGCCGTTCCCTTCCTGCAAGTCGGTGATGATGTATGTCCTTGACATCACCACCAAAAAGCACCGACCCCCTGAAAGGTACTTCCTGGATCGCGGAGACGAAGACGCACCCGGGTCCTTCTCCCGCTCACAGGATCGAGAGGAGTGCAAGCCCGTAGGCGCCTCTCCCTTGGATGGGAGAGACTGGCACAACTCCCAGAAGGAGCCCAAGAAGGTGGAGCCCAGGTTGAGTGGAACGAAAAATCTCGAGAGGAATCTGCAGCGCGAGCCGCTTCCTCCTCGAACGCTTGCATGTGCTCCAACTGCTCGGCAGATCCCGCAGCCGCGGAAACAGACCACCGGGTCTCTTTGGATTTTACCAGAGGGTTCCTATTCTTCAGCCTCCCCAACTTCAGGCATGTGAGACAGTCGTCAAGGATGTAGGGATGAAAACCCAAACACAGACTGCATGAAGAGGTGTCATGGTCGACACTGAGGCAGTAGACGCACGCGGTGTGGGGATCGGTGCACGACACCTTCTGGCTGCAAAGGCACCGACAAAATGCGGGGGAAGACTTGTCTTCCATAACCGAAGCGACAAACTTGCGATCGCTAATGTGAGTAATGCGAATTTTCGGTAAAACTGAAGGTTTGAAAGCCAGGGCCTACGAAATGCATGAGCATGAGGGAGACAACCTGAATCTTCCAGCGGAAAGGAAAACCTGGCGTCATGGGATGAGCCGAGGTATTAAACACCTGGGTGGGTGGGTGGGAGGAGCTAGCTTGAAGACTTCCGCACATCTTAAAGTGGAAGGGGACATGCCAAAGAGTGTGGATGAACAACATATCCACGATCCTAGAACTGGGAAGTTTTCGTTATATTGGGAGGCGAAAAGGTCGATTTCTGGATGCCCCCATCTTAGGAAGAGAGATTCTGCCACTCTCATGTGGAGCCTCGCCAGGGGAAAGTACAGTTACTAAGAACTTACCGTAACAGTAGATCTTCAAGATAAGCTCTTGCAGCAGGTAACACATATGTTGTACTGATGCCACCTGGCGGCAGATCTCGGCATTTCTTTTTCTCTTGCAGTACCGATGTGGGACCGCCTCCCTGACATCGGCCTTGTCCCCGATGTCACGTAGTATAAAGGGCGTGGACGGTCCCCATGTGCTCCAGTTCTTGCAAAGACAGGCCAAATAACTGTGTGGAGGATAACATTCCACAGAAAAAACCAAAAAAATTGCTAGGCCCTCAAAGGGAGCTGAACTTGACCCAGAGCAGAAAGACAATCCCAGGGGAAGGAGGGACAGAAATCATATCTGCTGCAAGAGCTTCTCCCGAAGATCTACTATTACGGTAAGTGCTTACACAACTGTACTATCTTACTTCGAGAGGAAGCTCTTGCAGCAGGTAACACATATGTAGGACTGATTACCAAGCAGTATAAACTAAAGACAACTGCTGGGAAAGGGTGGGGGAAAGAACATTTGAAACATCTTCCAGAGGTATAAACTTAAGACTACCCCTGGGAAGGGGAGTCAACAAACGCATACCACATTAAAGATCTAAACTTAAGACAACCATGACTAGGAAGGAAAGGGGAGGCAGGAAGCACTCGGGAGACAAGACCTCTAAGGAAATAAGGCCCTGGAGGACCACCAGGCCAAAACCTGTGCGACGTCTGGAAACAATGTCCAGACTGTAATGTCTGATGAAGGTGTGAACAGAGTGCCAGGTGGCGGCAGCACAAATGTCAGCTGCCGACACTCTCTTAAGAGCTGCGAAGGAGGTAGCTACCACTCTGGTGGAATGAGCCCCAACTGAGCCCAGCAGGGTCTTGTTAGCCTGCTGATAACAGAAGGATATACAATTTACCAGCCAACGCGAGAGCGTTTGTTTTGTAACCAGGCCCCCCAAGAACCTATCCGCAAAGGATACCAACAGTTGGTCCAATTTTCTGATATCCTTTGTTCTGGACAAAAAACAGCACAGAGCACGGTGCACATCAAGGGTGTGCAAGAGCGCTTCTCCCCTATTGAATGCTCCGGAAAATATACCGGAAGCTGAACCGATTGGTTAAGCGTAAGCTCCAACACTACCTTGGGAAGAAATTTTGGATTAGTTCGGAGGTCTACCCTGTTGTTATGGAAAATAAGATTGGGCTCTCGACACATAAGAACATGAAACTCCGAAATGCGTCAAGCTGAGGTGACCGCCACCAGAAGCAAAGTCTTCCGAGAGAGATAGCGGAGCTCACAAGACATGGCCTGTTCGAAGGGCGGAAGCGTATGCCTCTCCAGAACAAATAAGTCCCAAGGAGGAACAGGGTCTCGGACCGGAGGACGGCGATGTAAAATCCCCTTCAGAAAAGTTTTAACCACCTCCAATTGAGCCACTGTCATGTCCTGAATACAGTGATGATGGGCAGAAACAACGGCCAAGTGTACTTTAATGGAGGAATAGCTGAGACCTGACTCCAAAAGTGATAGCAGGTATTGTAAAACCGAGTTAACCGGACAGACTAGAGGGTCAAGCCTCCTGGCTGCAGCCCACAGGCAAAAGGGTTTCCACTTCATGGTGTAAGTGACCCTGGTAGTGTGCTTCCCAGCCTCCACCAAAATCTGGGCAATGTCATCAGAAACTCCAAAGCAAAGCTTTGCTAGGTCCGCAGGAGCCAAGCATGTAGGTGAAGGGAGCGCAGGTTGGGAAGGAACTGTTCTAGAGTTGAGGAACCCGAAGGCGAGCCGAGAGCTGACTAGCAAGTTGCCGTGGCGGGAAAGAACTGGAGCACGTGGGGACCGCCTACACCCTTTATACTATGTGATGTCAGGGTGGGGCTGATGTCGGGTAGGCGGTCCCATATTGGTACTGCTAGAGAAAAAGAAATGCCGAGATCTGCCACCAGGTCTCGTCAGTCCTACATATGAGCTTCCTCTCGAAGTAAGATCAGTAGTGATGGAGGCTGCCATTAGGCCAAGGAGGCGGAGGATCTCCTGGGCCAGGATGGTTCTTGATGAAGCCACCCACTAAGCCTGACTGATCAAAGTCCCCACCCTGTCTGGAAGAAGGAAGGCTCTGCATTGGACCATATCCAAAACCACCCCAATGAATTGTAATCTCTGGGACGGTGTCATGGATGACTTGGAAATATTGACAGTAATCCCCAGTCTGCCAACAAAGTCCTGGGTAAAGGAGAGAGCCTCCAGAAGAGAGTCCCTGGATGGGGCTGAAATCAGCCAGTCATCCAGGTAAGGGAAAACCTCAATACCTTGGCGGCGTAAAGAGGCCGCCACCAACACCAGACACTTGGTAAACACCTGAGGTGCCGAGGACAGACCAAAAGGAGTGCCCAAAACTGGAAGTGCTCCCCTTGGAATTGGAACCGCAGAAAACGGTGGTGGCTGGGGAAGATTGGGATGTGCAGGTAAGCACCCTGCATGTCCAGAGTACACAACCAATGATTCTCCAGAAGGAGTGGAAGGAGAGACTGGAGCGTCAGCATCCTGAACTTTTTGTACTCAACATAGCAATTGAGGCTGCTCAAGTCGAGAACGGGTCTGAAGTCTCCCGTCTTTTTTGGAACCAGGAAAAAATGGGAGTAGAATCCCCTGCCCCTTTGCCGGAGAGGAACGTGCTCTATTGCTTCCTTGAGCAAGAGGCTTTGAACTTCTCGAATGAGAAGAGCCTGATCCCTGGAGTAAGAAGACCTTTTTGGCGGAGATTATGGAGGAATTTCCAGACACTCTATAGTGTGTCCGACGGACACCAACTGCAGGACCCATGCGTCGGAGGTTATCGCCTTTCATTCCTGCGCATGGCGGACGAACATTCCCCCCACCTGCTCTTCGTCGTGAGACTGAGAAGTTAGTGGGGACAGGGAGCCAGGAAGTGGCAGGAGGTGGACCTCCTGAACGTCTCTGGTTCCTGGAGGCCGGAGGAGTGGTGGAACAGGTGGCCTTGCGTTTGCCCTGGCGCCTAACCGAGGCCTGCTTCCTCTGCCTCCAGGTCCTTTTCCAAAAGGGCTGTTGCTGCTATTGAGTGCCCGATCAGTACATGGACCTTACTGATTTTAGGGCGAGACCTCTGTTCTGGAGATCAGTAATGTCTTTGGTTTTGCTACCAAAAAAGGACCGAGCCCCGGAGGGGGTGTCCTGAATCACAGACTGTACCTTGTTGGCAAGGCCAGAGATGCGGAGCCAGGAATGCCACTTTAAGTTGACAACAGTTGCCGAGATGCGAGCTACAGAATCGACGGAGTCGTATGTGGCTCGCAAAGCATGCCTACAGGAGAGGCGAAGATCCTTGGCAACCTCCTCCTAGAGGCTCGAGGGTTCCATCGATTGGACTCGGGTCTCTAACCTGGCTAAGGCAGCCTTTTGGTGTGACACCATGTGGGCCACATAGTTGAGGGATCTGAGCACACATGTGGCTGAAGCATAAACTTTTCTAATGAACTGGTCCATCTGCCTCGACTCTTTGGAGGAGAGGTGCTCATGTGCTTGGGTGCAGCGGAGCAATCATGAGCAGCTGAATTGACGACAGAGTCCGACTTAGGATGAGTCTTAAGAAAAGGAGCTTCCTTCAGCGCCCGGTATATCCTGTCCACCCTCTTGGGGACAGCCAGGAGAGAATGAGGCATCTGCCGGACCGTAGCGGTGAGGTCCTGTTGAAGTCCGATCCAGGGAGGAATGGGGACTGGAGACAGAGACTCTAAGTCCAGATGTTCAGCTAGTCTCTGTCTCATGGGGTCTTGATCCTCTGACTCCCAGTCAAAAAAATATTTCATGGACCTCAGAAGATCCGAAAGAAAAAATTACTCACCTTAGTAATGTTGTTTCTTCTAATGGAGTCTTGCTATATTATGACATATGCAGTGAGTCCCAACCTTCAAACTACTCTGGAGGTGAAAGAGTTAACTTTCCATGCCAGGCATGGAACTTTGAGCGCGACCTCGGTTGAAAACTCTGTCTGTTGTTAATCAAACTCAAACTGTCAGATCTTTACGAGCAAAACTCACTAAGGTTCTGTGTGGAAGCTGTAAACCTACACTAGCCAACTGGCTACTAAATATACAGTAAGAACACATTTTTCTTGGTCCCAAAACAAAGTCTCAAGTCAGGGGATCCAAAAAATTAAAAACATAACACCCAAACACCCCAAAAAGGAGGGGTGAAAAAATAAGGTGGGCATCTACTAAGTGCCAACACTGCACTGCCCACCCACATCCCAAAAGTAGAGGTTCTGAGAGGGGCAGGCTGGGGGGAGGTCATAATATAGCAAGACTCCATTAGAAGAAACAACATTACTAAGGTGAGTAATTTTTTCTTCAAACAACATGAAGTCTTGCTATATTATAACATATGCAGACTACACAGCAGTACCTCCATGAAGGAGGGACAGAACCTACTTTGGAAATAGGCTCTAAAGCACAGCTGTGCCAAACCAAACTGTTTTCCAGGTAGCTGCTTGACATATCTCTAGGATAGGGATGTCCCTGGCAGCAGCCAGAGACACAGCTGTATCTCTGGTAGAGTGAGCCCTCAGGCCTGAGGGAGGAACCTTACCCAGTTTTTCATAGCAAAATTGGATACAAGAAACAATTCACCTGGCAATGGATCTCTTAGTGGCAGGTTTCCCCTTACCAACCTCACCATAATTCATCATTCATCCCAGAATTCTAAAAGAACTAAGGGTAGAACTAGTGACACCACTGACTACCCTTTTTAACAAATCATGGGAGGATGGGGTGGTATCCGAGGACTGGAGGGGGGCAGATGCGATTCCCCTTCACAAAAGTGGGAGCAAGGCAGAAGCAGGAAACTATAGACCTGTTAGTTTAACCTCAGTGATAGGGAAAATGATGGAATCACTTCTAAAGGAAAATTGTCGAGTATCTAGAGGCCAGAGGGCACAGGACCCTAGGCAGCATGGATTCACAGCGGGAAGGTCATGCCAGCAGATCTGATAGATTTCTTTGACTGGGTGACCAAAGTAGTAGATCAGGGAGGGGCTGTGGACATGACCTACCTAGACTTTAGCAAGGCATTTGACACAGTCCCACACAAAGATTAATATACAAGTTAGCCAGCCTGGGGTGGGGCCCAAGATGACAGCCTGGGTAAAGATTGGCTGGAGAATAGGACACAGAGGTAATAGTAAATGGAGTCCACTCAGAAGAAAGGAGGGTTATTAGTGGGGTACCGCAGGGTTCAGTATTAGTACCGGTCCTCTTCAATGTCTTTATAAGCGACATTGCAGAAGGACTGGTCTCTTTGCAGATGACACTAAGATCTGCAACAGAGTTGATGCACAGGGTGGGGTGGAAAGGATGAGAAGGGACTTGGCAAGGTTAGAGGAATGGTCAAATGTATGGCAGCTTAGATTCAATGCCAAGAAGTGCAAGGTAATTGTACCTGGGAAACAGAAACCCAGGGGAAGAGTACACAACGGGGGGTGAGATACTAACAACAACAAAAATGGAGAGGGACCTGGGGGTAGTCATATCAGATGACCTAAAGATGGGCAAGCAATGTGAGAGGGCAGCAAGGAGGGCTGGGGGGATACTGGGATGCATAGGGAGAGGCATCACCAGTAGAAAACAGGAGAGTTATTATCCTCTGTACAGACAGCTGGTGAGACCCCATCTGGAGTACTGTGTGCAGTTCTGGAGACCAATCTCTGCAAAGACATAGACAGGATGGAAGCTGTCCAGAGGAGGGCCACTAAAATGGTGCAGGGTCTGCACCAGAAGACATATGAAGAGAGACTTAAGGAGCTTAATATGTATATCCTCGAGGAAAGGAGGGAGGGGGGGACATGATAGAAACTTTCAAGTACCTCAAGGGAATCAACAAAGTCCAAGAGGGTAGCATCTTTCAAAAAAAGAGGTGTGCAAGAACAAAAGGGCACAATTTGAAGATGGGGGCGGCTCAGAGGTAATTTAAGGAAGTATTTTTTCACAGAGAGGGTTGTGGATGCATGGAACAGCCTTCCGGAGGAGGTTGTGGAGTCAAAATCAGTGGTGGAATTCAAGCATGCATGGGATAGTCATAAGGCAGTTCTGGGGAGTGGGGGTAGGAAGAAGTAGACTGCTGGTTAACTAGGATCTGCAGCTTATCCAGTAGGTAGGGAAATGGGCAGACTGGGTGGGCCAAACGGTCCTCATCTGCCATCAAATTCTATGTTTCTATAAGTGAGGAACAGTTGGAGGGAGTCAAACCTGTGACCCTTGGTACGTTCTATGAAGTAACTAAGGGCTCTTTTGACATCTAAACTGTGTAGTCTCCTCTCGCCAGAGGAAGAATGGTCAGTGAAGTACACAGGGAGAGATATAGATTGATTAAGGTGGAAGTCTGAAACCACCTTAGGCAAGAACTTTCTGTTAGTCCTGAGGACCACCTTATCTCTATGAAAGGAGATAAAATCAGGTTCCACTTACAATGCTTGTAACTCACTTATGCGCCTGGCAGAAGTGATGGCTACCAAAAACAGTTTTCCAAGTCAAGTACTTAAGCTCTGCTGAAGACAAGGGCTCAAAAGGGGGTTGCATAAGCTGAGCAATGCAAATAATAGATCCCAGGCAGGGCAGGGTCCCTGAATGGAGGGTTGAGTGTAAACAACCTTGAAAAACAGGAGAATACAGGATGAGCCGAAAGAGAGAGTTTACCTACTGATAAGAAAGCGAACCGCGGCTGCCAGGGCACTGAGGTAGCTGGCCTCAGCTAAAGTATTCAAATGCACCATATAATCCAGGACTGTGGGTAAGTCAGCATATTCTGGGAAATATGCATCCAGAGCACCAAATGGAAAATCTCTTCCATTTGGAATTATAAGTAGCCCTGGTGGATGGCTTCCTAGAAGCCTTCAATACATCCAATACACCTTGGGAGAGGTGTAGGTCAGCAAACTCTAACTCTTCAAGAACCAGGCCTTCAGACTGAGAGATTTGAGATTCAGGTACCAAACCCTCCCCTGAGTACAGGTTAAAAAGGTTGTGATTCCTGGGAAGACACAGGGGAAGGTGGACTGCTAAGGACATAAGGAGTGGGTACCAGGGCTGTCTGGCCCAATCAGGATCATCTTGCAGGGTTGAGATCTGATTTTGACTAGCACCTTGAACAAAAGAGGGAAGGGGTGGAAGGCATAGAGAAACTTCCCTTCCCAACTGAGGAGGAAGGCATCCAGAGGGACTGAGCCCAACACTGGGGGCCTACAGCAAAAAAGGGGAAGTTGGTGATTGTCTGGGGCTGCAAAAAGATCTATCTGCGGGGTGCCCCATCTGGCAAATACTACCTCCAATACTAGGGGATCCAGTGACCATTTGTGATGGCCCTGGGAAATCCTGCTGAGAGCATCTGTCAGGACATTGTCCTTGCCTGGGAGGTGAACTGTCATAAGGGAGGTGCTCAGGGAATACGCCAGAGACCACAACTTCATTGCTTCGGTGCACAAGGCCGTAGACCGAGTGCCTCCTTGCTTGTTGATGTACCACATTGTAGTGGTGTTGTCTGTTCTGATCTGTACAACTTTGTTCTGAACAGAGGTGGAAAAAACTTGAAGTGCTAGAAAAACTGCTCTGAGTTCCAACAGATTGATGTGGAGCAGAGATTCCTGAGGGGACCACAATCCCTGGGAAGTGAGATCGCCCATGTGACCTCCCCACCCCAAGAGGGACCGCGTCGATGGAAGTCTCGGTCAACTGGCCTGACGGGGACACCGTGAGACCAGTGGCGGAAGCCGAGAAGTCGACCGAAGTCGACGGCCGACAACTCGGGGAGAGGGATCTTTCCCGCTCCCAAGAGCGTCGACGGTGAGACTTACCCTCGTCTCTTTTGGACCAAGAAACGGTCCAGAAGAAGTTGGACCCTCACCTTTAGTCGAGAGGGTCAGACAAAGCTCCTTAAAGAAGCCAAATAAGAGGCACCGAGAGGCGGGACAAATACGCAGCAGGTGGGAGCGGCCGTGCTGCCCCTCTTGAGGCGATCATCTGCTCGAGCTGATCCCTGAGCCGCCGCCGGACACCGCCGACGGGCCTCTTTCGACTTTACGGAGGAAATCTCTTCTCGGGCGCCCCAGTTGTAAGCGGGCAGCACAGTCTTCAGGGCGTGGGCCGAAAAGGAGAGCACAGGTCGCAGGCCTGCGGGTGGTCGTCTCAAGGCCCAAGCAGTAGACGCACGCGGAGTGCGGATCCGTCCGAGACATCTTCTGCCCCAAGGGCATCTCCGGAAGCAGGAGTCAATTTGTCCATTACATACGAGGAGAAGACGAAGTCTTTTAGCAAAAACTTTTAATTTGAAAATTTGAAGAATTAGGAACCAGTCTTATCACGCGGTCGTTAAGGAGGAACCTGGGCTTCAATGATGGAAGATCTGTGGCGTCATAGGGCGGGCAGGAGTTTTCCACCGGGTGGGTGGGAGGAGCCAGCGAAGACCTTCCGGCCAAGATTTAAAGCGGCAGGAACTTGCCAGACAGTGTGGATGAACAACATATCCATGTCCCTAGAACTTCTGTTTCTAGGGCAAGTGCCTCTGATGGATTTGCAGGTGGAAAGGACCTGGCTCTCATCTTCGGAAATTTTTTAAAGCTGAGAACCAGTCCCTGGCTTACTACTTCCAGGACCCGCTTGTCTGATGTTATAGACTTCTAGTCCTGGACAAAGTAAGCCAGCCTGCCCCCTACAGGTAGAGGAGGATCGGCCCTGGCTACCCCATCAGGGTGTCTGCTTGGCAGGGGCTTTGGGCTGAGGGGTGGAAGCAGGCTTGCTTGCACCCCATCTGCCTCTCCCTCTAAAGAACCCCATCTGGGCATAAGCAGAAGAGGAGGCCTGGACTTGGTAAAAAGGCCTATGAAAAGGCCGGCCCCTTCCCTTGGGATGCTGCCTTTGAGGAGTGGCCTGCCTTTCCTTGGCCTGTGCACTCCTATAGGTGGTCCTATATTCATCCATTTTCTTCATGTAATTCTCTGTCTGCTCTCCAAACAGGGAATTAGCCACAACAGGAAAATCCATGGCCTTAGACTGGGTATCCTGTGACAGGGTAGTACATCTGAGCCAAGCCATTCAAGCGGTGCCACAGATGTAGCCATGACCCTTGATGACACATCATTAGAGTCTACTGCAGCATGAAATTGCACCTTAGATGCCTCAATACCATCCTCAGCCACCTGTTCCAGCTCCCTGGCAAGCTGGTCAGGGACCTGTTTTGCTAGAGCCAGCACAGTATCCCATCTGGATTTCTGGTATCTAGCAGCATAAGCCATATAATTTGCCTGTCTGAGTCCCAAGGATGCTGCCATGTACTGTCTCTTTGCCATGGCATCAACCCTCCTGGAGTCCTTTTCAGGGGGTGCGAGCTAGAGAATATTTGCCTTGCCACAGGCTGCAGCCTGCACTACCCCACATGGCTGCATTGCTGAGTGAGGAACTCCGTATCAGAGCCTGATAGTGTATACCTCTTGTCCATCCTTTTATCAACAGGAGGTATAGTGTGAGGAGTTTTTAAAATTTTTACTGTTTCCTAAAAGATTTATGCAGAGGAATAGACAGTCTCCTAGACTCTGGAATATCCATCATTTCTACATAATCAGGCTCCTCTTGGTCATCAACAGCTTCCTCAACAGGGAGCCGGAGAGTTTCAGCAACTTTCATATAAAACATAAAATGAGAAGGGGACTCAGATAGCCTAGGAGGAGAAACCCCTGACGGTCTGTCTGGAGAGATGTCCGGTTCAATGGGCACATCCAGACTTTCAAACCCACATTCACTCTCCTCATACTCCTCTTCCCCCTCCTCCGGTTCATAAAAATCCTCAAAATCATAATCTTGAACCGGTGGAACCGGCTGAACCGAGCTCTTCCCTGATGGTATCGGTTCGGTCGGAACCGGGGAAAGTGATTGGACAATTTGAATTGCTTTAGATATTTCCTCAGCGGTTGGAGAAAAAACTTTTGGCACACTAGCTGACTTTCTAGTCCTTTTAGTTGGAACCGGCTCCTCAGAGTTGGCTCTTCTTTTGCCCGAGAAAGTATCGCCCTGGTCAGAGGGCACTTCCTCCGGTTCGGTTGGAACCGAACCGGGCTGGCCATCTGGGTCAGGTGACTTTTTGGCCTCCCTTTCCCTGAGCCTCCCAACTCTCTTCTCAATGGTGGCAGCAGGAAAATTACTACATATCTGGCAGTCTGCATTGAGGTGGTCAAACCCCAGACAATACACACAGGTGGTGTGTGGGTCAGCCTTAACAAAGGCTTCCCCACAAACACCATAGTGCTGAAACCCAGTGGGACTGGTTTTTCTTTTGGGTTTCTCAGACATAGTGCCAGCCTAACCAACTTGCCCGTTTATGGCAATCCGCCAAGCAAGACTCCCTTATCGGTTCCCAACCGTGTCACGGGTCGTGGAAAAAACCGTAATGAAATCCATTTTTTAGAACCGATAAGAACCGGGAACCGCACTCTAAATAAGGACTAGTAAAGTTTTAGAACAACCTGATCGGTTCAAACCGAACCGAAAGACGTTTACAAGTTCCACACAGAATAAAATAAATGTAAGCCTATCTATTATCTACAATACCACAGACAGAGCTTGAACTGACCGGTTGTGGTTTAATTTTGGTCAAAAAACCGATAAAATAACACTTTAACCGACAAAATGAACCGAGCAGAAGGAGAAATCTCCGGAGCAACTGTTCAGTGAGGCGGAGTAAAGAATCTGACAGTTTGAGTTTGATTAACAACATACAGAGTTTTCAACCGAGCTTGAGCTCAAAGTTCCATGCCTGGCATGGAAAGTTAACTCTTTCACCTCCGGAGCAGTTCGAAGGTTGGGACTCACTGCATATGTCATAATATAGCAAGACTTCATGTTGTTTGAAAGGCAGGGTCTTCTTGGGGGAAACCTTGCCTTGACTTTCGGACCCTCTGGTTCCTCCAAGGCATCCTCCACTGACTCGTCAGCATCATCTGACCCTCGTCAGGAAGATTAAGAATGTCTGGTAGGGCAATGTCCTGACGTGCCATCTCAAGACGTGTACCATGGACGGAGAAGAGCTCCTCGGGGTGCGGACCTTGGACAGTGTGGAAGTGGGAGTCTCGTCTCCATGTCTGACACGAACTCCGATCGCGCCCCCTGCCACCCAGACTGGACAAAGGTCTTGAAGTCCGGCAAAGCTGGAGGTAGTTGCGGCTGGGGGTGGGTAATGGTACCCCTAGTAACCCTGAAAATGGTGGTAGGGGTTGTACCCAGGGTAGTACTGTCCAAAGGAACTCCACTCATGAGGAGGACCAGCTGGGAAATGGTCCCCAGGGTACTCAAAGGGGTAATGAGGGACAGTCTGGGGTCTAGTATAAATCCCCGTCATCAGGTCTGATGGGGGGGGGGGACCCCACGTCTCACCCGCTGTAGTGTAAATTGGCGAGCGGTCCAGCATCGGGATAGTCAACATCAGGCAGACAGACGTCAGGACCGGCACCGCCCGATCCGGCGCTGGGGCCGGATGAAGGTGGCCCGACGGCGGGACTAGATCTGGCGCAGGAGCCGGAGGCAGGGGCAGACCACTGGACCCTGGCTAGGGGAGAGTCGTCGGAGTTTCCGGCATGGGAATTGGAATTGCTGGATCCGACGGCGGGATGGGGACTGGGATATTCGTTGGGTCCGAAGGGATCCCACCTGAAGGAGAAGGAGGGGCCTCCACTGTAAGGCGAGATGGCTGAGGAGCCTCCTTCCCTGTGACCCCATCAGGGGAATGCGGAACTGACCCAGAGGAATGGTCTACGACGTCGAGGGGTTCTGTACTGTCTTTGCCTGAGGTACCTGCCTGAGAAGGGGAGGGTATAGGCCAGGGAAGAGAGGCATTCTCCCCCTGGTTCTGCCGGATGTTGAGTGAGGCACCGTTAGGCCCTGACGGAGAACCACGCCTGAGCAGCCCGTCAGAGGCGGACGTCTTCCAGGCCAGGGCTGGAGGGCATGGGCAACCCCTAGCAGGCTTATCGACTGGTGCCAGTCGGTCCCCTGGAGGAGCCGTGGGCTGACTTAGCGGCTGTAGTGGTGCGGCCGTCAGAGGAGCTGACTGTCGACTGACTCGTAGAAGATATTTCAGACTTAAGGTTCGAAGTCTTCTTAGGCGGCAGCTGAGAGGCGGACTTGCTCGTCTAGGGCCGCGAGGCCTCAGGTTGGTCTGTGGAGCGCTCCTGCTCTCGAGATTTCTCCTTGCAGTGTTTCTTGGAGGGAGAAGATTTTTCCAAAGAGGACACTCTGATGCGGTCCATTTGCTTCTCTAATGAAGCTAGGTGGACTTTTAGAAGGTGGGCCTCCAAAGCCTGCTGTCTCCGCTTTTTGGTGGCCTGATTAAATGTTTGGCACTCCGAGCAGGATGGTCTAGGCCAAGACAGATAATGCACTTCAGATGACCGTCCTTATGAGGAATCTGCGTGCCACAGGATGAGCACATCTACATTTGCTTAATGTCTTCACCCAAGAAGAATTCATAGAGGGAAAATTTAGTGAAGGAAAAAATCCGACACAAGAACGAACGTGACGAACACTGATGGAAGTCTGCAATGCGACTGACACGAGGTGACAGTGGGAAGGAACTGGAGGGTGGGCGTGGGGACCACCTACTATATACGGCCACGTTGACATCAGTCACATGACGTCAGGTGAGCGGTCCCCCGTCAGGGGTTGCTAGAAAAGTCTGCCGTGCGGCCCGACACCAGTCCAATATGTAATGACCTACTGAAGGAATGCTCTCGAAGTAAGAACTGTTTTGCAGTTTTTGGTTTATTCAGGCTGAATGAGCCTGCTATCCATGGGATACTCCTTGCCCTGCCCAGAGGCAGGTAGGCCCAGCCTTGCAGGGTATCTAGCTCTGCTCCTATGAACCGTAGTGCTTGACCAGGCCGAGGACACACTTTCTAGATGTATCGAGAAAGTACAGTTACGTAAGAACTTACCGTAACAGTAGATCTTCGAGAACAGCTCTTGCAGCAGGTTACACCATTAGGACTGAAGCCGGCAGGCATCAGGACCCCACGGAAAAATTCAAGCTAGCTATCTTCAGCGGGAACCGTCGACATTGGTCCCGCCTCCGACGTCAGACGTAGTACATAAGGGGGCGGTCCCGCCAGATTCCCCAGTTCTCCCGACGGAGACTTCCGGCCGCAGGCTGACATCGAAATGGGAGACTGAGGATCCACCGTCAGAAGCCAAAGGGAAAAATCCCTGTTAGTAAAGGCCAAAGCCATGCCTCCTCCAAGGGGAAAGGTGGGCGGGAAGGTACCTGCTGCAAGAGCTGTTCTCGAAGATCTACTGTTACGGTAAGTTCTTACGTAACTGTACTATCTTATTTCGAGACACAGCTCTTGCAGCAGGTTACACCATTAGGACTGATTCCCAAGCAGTAACGCTGCAAACATTCTGGGAGGAGAAAACTAGGAATTACATTCCAGGTCCTGCATCTAGGACAGGAGACCCTGTAGCACAGCCAGGCCGAAGCCGGCTCTTCGCCGTGAAGCGATGTCCAGGCTATAATGCCTGATAAATGTATGTACAGAGCACCAAGTGGCTGCAGCACATATGGCAGAGGTGGAGATGTTTCGGAGTGCTGCAAAAGAGGTGGTCACACCCCTAGCGGAATGACCCCGGACTGATCCTGGGAGGGGCTTTTGTTTGATATCATAACAGTATGAGATGCACTGGACAAGCCAGTGAGACAGGGACTGTTTGGATACTGGTTGGCCCATCATCCTTTCAGAAAAGGAAATGAAAAGTTGCTCCGAACTGCGAAGCTGTTTAGTTCTGTTGAGGTAATACCTCAAGCTGTGGTGAACATCCAGGGTGTGGAGCAGTGCCTCTCCTCTATTAGAGTAATTTGGGAAGTAGACCGGCAGGTCAATATCCTGATTGAGAGTGAGTGTAGAAACCACCTTAGGCAAAAATTTAGGATTCGTCCTCAGGGATACTCTGTCCCGGTGGAAAATTAAATAAGGCTCTTTGCACATAACAGCGTGAAGCTCAGAAGCTCTTCTCGCTGACGTAACAGCAACCAAAAACAGCGTTTTCCACGACAGAAAACGCAGATCGCAATCCGCGGCAGGTTCGAAGGGGGGAAGCGTGAGTTGTTCCAGGACAAAGGGCAAATCCCATGGAGGCACTGGGTCCTTAATGGGAGGCCTAAGATGTAACACCCCTCTCAAAAATTCCCGAGAGGCATCTAATTGTGCCACTGTGCACTGTCCCACCGGAAGGTGGTAGGCTGAAATGGCACAGAGGTGCACCTTGATAAAGGAGTAGGCGAGGCCCGAACGGAAAAGGGAGAGCAGGTAGTCTAACAACCGCTCACCGGGCAACCTAAAGGGGAAAGGCCGCGTGCTTGCGACCATAAACAAAAACGGCGCCATTTCATGGCGTACGTCGCATCGTTGCCGGCTTTCTGGCTGCAGAAAGAACTTCTGCAACCTCTTGCGAGACCCCGTGACGCAAGATGGCTATGTCTCTAGGAGCCATGCATGCAGGTTCAATGAGCGTAAGTCCGGGTGGACCACTGAACCTTCCTCCTGAGACAAGAGATGGGAGCTGAACGGCAGCGGAGGCGGAGGTTCCCGGATAGTTGAATCAGTAAAGGGAACTAGATCTGTCTGGGCCAGAAGGGGCCCACAAGGATCATGGTTGCTTGCTCCCTGCAGTTTGAGAAGAACTCTGGATCAACGGGAAGGGAGGAAAGCGAGAGAATCTGTCCGCCCAGGAGAGGGACAACGTGTCTGCGCCAGAAAACACCAGGCCCTGGATCTAGCGAGCAAAAATTGGGCAGTTTTGCATTGGATGGGGAAGCGAACAAGTCCAACTCTGGAGTTCCCCATCGAAGAAACAGATCCTCTGCTACCTCTTGAAGAAGTTCCCACTCGTGGACTCTGGCCTGGGAGCGACTCAGGCCGTCTGCAATTGTGTTGTCCACCCCGGGAACATGTACTGTGATCAGATTTGCCGTGGTCGGATTACCCAATCCCACACCCTCATGGCCTCCTGCAAAGAGGGTAAGAGTGTGCGCCTGCTTGTTGAGGTAATACACCGCCGCGGTTGTCTGTCTGAAGCAGGAGAGTACTCGGCGGGATTTCTGACTGAAAGGCCTGCAGGGCATAAAGGACCGCCCTCATCTCTAGGAGATTGATATGGAGATGAGCCTCCAGAGGGGTCCAAGTACCCTGGGACTTCATCCCGTCCAGGTGTGCTCCCCACCCTAGACCTGAGGCGTCTGTGGTGAGGATTACCTCCGGGGACGGCGCTATAAACGGGACGCCCGTGGAGAGTGACCCTGGGTCTAGCCACCACTGCCAGTCTCGAATCACGGTGTTCGTGATTCTGACCGGATGCTGCATGTGGTCTTGCCTTTGATCCCACTGCACCTTAAGCATCCACTGAGTTACCCGCATGTGGAGCCTTGCGAAAGGGACGGTAGGAATGGCTGCAGCCATGTGTCCGAGCAAGCGAAGGACCGACCTGGCAGGGACGGTCTTGCTCGACGAAAGCTCCCTGATGAGCTCCGCTCTGTCGTCTGGAAGAAATGCTCTTCCCTGAACGGTGTCCAGTACTGCGCCTATAAATTGCAGCTTCTGCGACGGTACCAGGAGAGATTTCGTGGTTGATTAGGATGCCCAGAGATCGGAACAGGTCCTGGGTGCTCTGGATCGCTCGTAACAACGCCTCTCTGGAGGCGGCCATGAGAAGCCAATCGTCCAGGTACAGGAACACATAATGGCCCTGTCTCCTTAGTGACGCTGCCACGACTGCCATGCATTTGGTAAAAACCCTGGGTGCGGATGACAGTCCGAATGGAAGGGCTCGGAACTGAAGGTGGTGGTCGAGAAACTCGAAGCGCAGGAACCTCTTGTGCGCCTGAGCTATAGGGATGTGCAGGTATGCGTCCTGCATGTCTAGAGACGCTAAGAAGGCGTCTTGCTTCAGCATGGGAACGAGACCCGAAGAGTCACCATGCGGAATCTCTTGTAGGCGACCGACACGTTGAGGCTGCTGAGGTCCAGAATCGGACGGAGGTCCCCTGTTTTCTTTGGAACCAGGAAGAAGTGGGAATAGTATCCTTGTCCTTTCTGGTTCTCCGGGATGTACTCTATCGCTACCTTTTGCAAGAGCGTGAGTATTTCTTTCCAGATCAGCGACTTGTGCTGACCCGGGTACCGGGAGAGCAAAGGAGGCCTCGAGGGAGGCTTTTCTACGAATTCTAAAAAGTGGCCTTTTCCGACCAACTGAAGAACCCACCTGTCAGTGATTATAGCCTGCCATCCCCGCAGGAAGTTCGCAATGCGACCCCCGACCATGATTTCCCGTTGATCCTGAGGGGCGGGGGCCCGAAAGGAGTCAGGCTGTGGCGGCTGGGGGTCCCGCTGGCTGGACCCGGCTAAGACATCGCTGGCTACTGCCTGCGGGTTGTTTCCTGGCTCGGGCGGAAGCCTGAGCCCCTCTGTTGTGGAATGCAGCGACTGTTGCCTCTGGCGTCCGTCCACAAAATCGGCTTTTGGTTCCTACGAAAGGAACTAAGCTTGGGTCGGTACATGGCCTGAACCGACCTCACCGCCTTCTCGGCCTCTTGGAGTTTGGTAATTATCTTCTCTGAGGGCTTACCAAACAAGACTTCTCCCTCGAATGGGGCATCCATGATATTCTTCTGGACGTCCGGGGTAAAACCGGAGACGCGTAACCAAGAGTGTCTCCGGATGCATACGCCTGAAGCTGCTGCTCGGGCCGAGGAGTCCGTGGAGTCATACGCAGCTAGTAGCACTTGGGTTCCCACGTCTGAACCCGTACGAAGGAGCTGAAGCATCTCCTCCTTCTGCTCACCTTCCGGCAGTTTCTCAGCCACATCCAGACCCTGTTCCCACAAGGCATTTTGGAACTGCACCATGCGAGTCAAATAATTCAGGGATCTGATGGCGCAGGTAGGGGAGGCATACGTGCGCCTACCCATAGCGTCCAGCTGTTTGGACTCTGGGTCCGGTGGCAGGGTGCTCAGATGTTGTGGTGTCTGGGACTGGTCATGTGAGGCTGTTATGACCAGAGAGTCGGCCTGAGGATGCTGAGTCAAGTACTGGTCTTCCCTGGGAGCCTTGTACAAGCGATCAGCTTTCTTCGGCATCGCCGGGAACGAATGTGGATGCTTCCATGCTGCCTTGGTGATGTCCACGAAAGTGTCTACCAAGGGTGGCACCACCACAGGCTTGGGGTCCTTCTGCTGAAGATACTTTGCAAGGCGTAGCCTTTCGGGGTCTAGCTCTTCCGCATCCCATCCCATGTTCTCTTGGATGTGTCTCATAATATTCGCGAACGAAGGGTCATCCGGAGGAGACTTTGGCATCTCGCGTGGATCCGGAGAGGGGATGGAGAGGGGAGATGGGGATCTGGATGTTGAGAACTCTGATCCCGTGTCCTCAGTCGAAGGCGATCGTCAGCGTCTTCTGGGTCTCTTAGGGCTGGGTGACCTGGAAGAGAATTTGGACGGAGGTCTCCGTTTGTCTGATCTCCCCCTTGGCGGTGTTCTGTGCTCCCGGGGAGGAGGTAGTCGGCCTGCCGACCCCGATGGAGAGGGGGGCGCAGGAACTGGAGGAGTAATCAGTGTAGGAGGAAGAGGAAGAGGAGGTGGAGTGGGAACCATGTCCTTCTTTATGGGGACTCCCACCAGTAAGTGAATAGCTCCTTCACTTCTACCATGGAAAGGCCCGACGACGGTCCGGGCGCCGGAGGACGGTTGTCGGGTCCCGGCGTCGGTTCCCTGGGCGTCTCGACAGGACCGGGGTCGCCCGTCTGGTCCTCGGGCTGAGTTAACTCCTCCTCGGTGATGGTCTCCTAACCGACGTTGGTCGGAGGCGTCGGGGTCCTCTTCTCAATAGGAGCAGGCGCCGGGCCCCCTACCGGCGTCCGATGATGCGTTGGCCTGGCCGACAGCGGTCGTCTGGCCCGGCGGCCGCCGGGATCTGTGGCGAGAGGATGAAGACGGACGCACCGGCATCGGGTCCTGCGGCCTCTTCAGAGAGATAAGCTCCAAAGTCTTGCGAGGAGGCAAGGAAGCCGACCTGACGTCGGGTTCAGAAAGGCGGGAACCCGACTTATGGTGATGTTGGCAATCCCCAGACTTGACCAGGGCCTTGGAGGACGAGGAAGGTCTAGCAGTCTTGGCCTGAGAAGAGGATGAAGACTTCTTGACCACAGCAGGGGGAGGCTGAGGGCTGGCCCGGGAAGGGGAGCGGTCGGACCTGGAACCAGAGCTGCGAGAGTCTGAGGCCCTAGACGGGGACCTGGAAGGGGCCTTCTCTCTATGTTTCTCAGCGTGCTTGTGGGCCTTCTGAGAAGAGTCCCCCTTGGAAGACATGGTCTTGAGTTTTTCTTCCAGCAAAAATGCCTGAAGGGCCTTCTGGCGACGGATCCGGGTTCTGCTATTAAACCCCTGGCAAAAGAAGCAGGACCGGGTGTCGTGGTCTGGGCCTAGGCACCAGACGCAGGCCGAGTGAGGGTCCTTGAAGGGGATCTGCTTCCCACAAGCACACTTCGAGGAGTGACCGGAGGTCAGAGAGGACATCAGCGAAAAACTTGATTGTAGAGAATCAAATTTTCCGTAGGGAAAAAACGTAACCACGCGTCGTGCGCTAGAGACTGAATCAAAGAGGTGAGGCATGCAAGTGAAGCGGCGGAAGAACTGGGGAATCAGGCGGGACCGCCCCTTATGTACTACGTCTGACATCGAGGCGGGACCGACGTCGGGGGCGGTCCCCGCTGAAGATAGCTAGCTAGAATTTTTCCGTGGGGTCCTGATGCCTGCCGGCTTCAGTCCTAATGGTGTAACCTGCTGCAAGAGCTGTGTCTCGAAGTAAGATCTTTTGATACTGACATAGGCTTGAATGTTTGCCTGCCTGATAGCCAGGGAGCTGGTTAAGAGGATAGGATGCCAGGGATATCTTTGCCTTGTCACAGGCTGTCACTTGTACCACCCCCTAAGTGGACAGAGTGGCAGAATAAAAATTCAACCCCATTTTATCCAGCTTATATGTCTTATGTAGCCCCTTATCAAGAGGGGAAACAGCTTGGAGTTTGTAAAATCTTTAAAGTATCTTCCTTGAAGAATATATTCACAGGAAGGAGAAGCTTTTGGTGGGTGACAACCCAATAATTTCTCACAAGTGTGGGGTGTGAGGAATAATCCTCAGATGCTCTGTGGAGAGAGCCAAACTCATGTTCAGGGGAAACCCTTAGGTTTAATAGGTTTCCCTTTGTCCATTTCATCATAAACACATTTTCCTCCTTTTAAACAATAATAAAACTGAACAGAAGAGACAGACTGCTTTGCAGGGGTCTACTGCTTAAAAGCAGACAGCCTTTGTAAGCCTCAATGACCTCAGAAACCTTAAATTTCTGCACGAGTTGGTAGGCATTATAGCAGGCACAGAAGTCCCCAAATGCTGCCCAGCAGGGGGTTGTGTGTGCTTAGTTTTCTTTTTGATTTCTTTGTGGGAACCAGGGAGTCAGCCAGTTCAGCAAGCCTCTTAAAAACTACTTGTATACCCGTCACAGGGGTAGCAGTTGCAGTAGTTATTATTGTGGTTTCACCCACAGTAATTTAGGGTGTCGGCTGGTCAGAGTTTGAGGGACCCTTAGGTGGTGACAGTTTTCTCTTTAGCCTTATCCAGACATTTCTAATAATTCTCTCAAGACATGAATGCAGATTTCACTCTGCTTACGTATTCATGTCAGTAGAATTCACCACACTCAAAACAAGGTTAAAAACCGGGATCACCAGGTTTTCTTTTCGGTTTCTAAATGTAAATCCCATAAAAGTTACAACCGCTAAAAAAATGTTTAAATTTAAAGATTATACAGCGGTTGCTGTCGGTTCCAGATCCGATGAAGAACTTATCGGAAACTGGGAGCCGATGTAAAAGTGAGTCGAAGCAATCGGTTCAAGAAGCGGTATTAGCGGTTCTTAAAACAAGTTTAAATTAATAACATTAAATAAGACTAATGGAGTTTTAGTCAGAAAACTCCAATAAATATAAAACAAACCTCGGTTTACCCCCGGTTATGTTGAACCGGAAGAAACAGAGGAAACTCACAATTTAACACAAAAAACTACTGTTTAACTTAAAATTATAAAAAGTAAAGGGCAGCAAATGAAGTATAAAGAGTACTTGCATATATTTTATAAGTTTTCACATGACAGAAGAAGATGATGAAGAGACAATCTCCGAGCATCTAGTCTTGACAGGCGGAGAGAGAAATCGGAGGGGTTTAGAACTAAGGCAGTTAGTAGAAGGCAGCATTTGAATATTGGCATGTGCAAAAGATTCTATCATTTGCATATGTTTCATCTCTCCGGGCAGCTCTATCTCAAAGGGTCACTGCAAGAAGTTATTAATACTTGAGTATTACTGGGGTAAGAATGCCAGGTTCTGGATTTCTGGAGCAGAACAGTGGCAGTTTTGCGTTGAGTGAGGATGCATAAATGTCCATGCCCGAACTGCCCCACTCGTTGAAGAGTGATTACACGACGTCTGGTGCAAGCAACCACTTGTGAGGATCTGCCTCTGTTCTGCTGAGGTAATCCGCCAGATTGTTCTGAATTCCTGGCAGATAGACTGCCTGAAACAGAGCATTATGTTCGAGGCATCATTCCCACACCCTCATGGCTTCTCTGCACAAGGCGTAGGAGTGGGCTCCCCCGGTTGTTGATGTAATACATCACCGCCTTGTCTGTCTGAAGCATTACTTTGTGACAGAGGACATCTTTCAGGGCTTGAACAGTGTACAGGACCGCTATCATCTCTAGAACGTTGATGTGTATGTAAGACACCTCCTGGGTCCACACTCCCAGAGTGTGGAACTCTTCGTAGTCAGTCCCCCAACTGATCAGTGATGCACCCCTGGTTTTGGTAATCAGACTCTGGAAGGGCAAACCTTGTTGAAGGCTGTTTTCCTGAATCCACTATGCAAGTGACCTCCTCAAAGGATCTGTCACTGACGGGGTAAGATAGCGGGTGTGTCACTGGGGACCACTATGTGCTAAGTGTCCAATGAGTGGTCATGTACAATGGAGCCAGAGGCGCTGTGAAAACAGACAAAGCCATGAGACCCAATATCCATTGCATGGAGTGAGCTCGCACAGGATTGCTCTCGCAAATGAAGCGAGCCATCTGGAGAATGTCGTCCTCCAAGAGAAAGGCCCTCACCTTGAAAGTGTCAAGGAGTGTCCCTATGAAGAGAAGCTGCTGAGAGGCTTGAAGCTGCGACTTTCCCAGGTTCAACAGAACCCCCATGAAGGTGAGGAAATGAAAATTAGGAACCTACCATAATTGTTGATCTTTCAGTTTATCTTCACCATTCATTACTACTGGGGTACTGCGTCGGAGCTAGGACCCCGCAGGAGACTTTCTTTTCAGATGGGCGGAGTTGACACAGGGCCAGCGCCACCCTCGAGGCCGACGTTCCACGTGGTGCTCGCGGGTTGGCCGTTATCTGACATCGACTCTGCCCTAGCCTCAGTTCTGAGATGCCGCAGTGTAAGAAAAGGGATGCAGGGGTGGGGCAAGGAAGCCCAAGAGATAGATAAAAGGAAAGGATATAAAAGACAAAAGGAGAAATAAACGACAGAGGAGACAGGAAGGAGAAGTTAGGTTCGAGGGACTGGAGAAAAGGGGGAGGGGCCCCAATCTCTGGAAAGGAAGAGGGAAAAGAAGAGGGATGAGGAAGAGGAGAGGGAGAAGAGAGGACTGCACCCCTAAGCTGGTCCTCGACCCCAGGGCTTTGAGCCAACTGATGGCAGACCAACATATCTGGACCATCTGACTTGGTTAAAGAGCTGCCAGGAGGCGAAGTCTGAGACTGAATGAGCAGCATTAGCCCAACAAGGGCCAAACCTTAAGGAGAGAGAGGGTCAGGAAATACAGGTTACTCACCTGTAACAGGAGTTCTAGGCATGGTATATGTTGTTTATCCACACTTATTGGCAAGTAACCTTGCCGCTTTAAATCTTGCCGGAAGGTCTTCAAACTGGCTCCTCCCACCCACCCGGGTGGTAAAACTCTTGGCTCTGCCCCATGACGCCAGATCTGGCCCGGCTGGAAGCTCAGGTTGTGTGTCAAGTCGGGAGGTCGAGGGAGTTGTGTGGATGAACAACATATACCATTCCTAGAACTCCTGTTACAGGTGAGTAACCTGTATTTCTAGGGACATGGATATGTTGTTCATCCACACTTATTGGCAGACTCCTAGCAGTTCTCCGGGAGGAGGGAGGCAAGGCGCACACCCCTTACTTAGGGAATAGAGACTGGAGAACCGAGGCTCCAAAACCAGCATCCCGGCGTGACTCAAGGTCGATGTGGTAATGGGTGATGAAGGTGTGTGCTGACTTCCAGGTAGCAGCCCTGCAGATTTCCTGGATAGGGACATCCCTGGAAGCAGCCACCGATGCAGCAGTATGGCGGGTAGAATGAGCTCTTATCTCTCTGGGAGGCTCCATGCCCGCCAACCTATAGCAGGATCTATGCAGGAGGTGACCCACCTGCTTATCGTCCGCTTGGCTGCAGGTCTGCCAGGTGCGGCTTCAGCGTAGGTGACTAACAGCTGGCGAACCTCTCCCCGAATTTCAGCCGTGCGCTCCTTATAGTAAGCGAGCGCCCTTCTAGGGTCCAGAGTATGGATCCTATATTCGGCCTCCGAGGTGTGACTGGGGTAGAACACCGGCACAGTCAACACCTGGTTAAGGTGAAACTCCGACACCACCTTCGGAAGGAATTTCGGGTGGGGGCGCAGGACAACCTTGTCCCTGTGGAAGACCAGGTAAGGAGACTCTATGGAAAGCGCCTGCAGCTCTCCCATCCTTCTGGTTGACGTAATAGCCACCAAGAAGCCGGTCTTCCACGACAGGTGAGAGAGATCACACCTGTGCATTGGTTCGAATGGCTTGCCCATGAGCTTTGCCAGTACCAGCAGTAGATCCCACGGAGGTGGAGGTTCTCGCACAGGAGGGGAAATGTGATCAAGGCCTTTGAAAAAGCGCCAGACCACCTTCTCCTGCGCCACCGACTGCTTCCCAGCCCGCGCCCGGTAAGCAGAGATGGCTGCCAGGTGCACCCTTAGGGATGCTGACCTAAGCCCTTGACTAGAAAGGGACCATAAACAGTCCAAGATGCTTGCCAAAGAACAGGAGGAAGGGTCCAGGCCCTTGCCCCGACACCAAATGGAAACCCTCTTCCATTTGAAGGCATAGCATTTCCTGGTCTACTCCTTATGGGACGCCTCAACTACATTGAGGACCTCGTCGGAAAGACCCAAGGCCTGGAACTCTAGCCGCTATGGAACCAGGCCGTCAGGTGCAGGGATTGAAGGTCCGGATGGAACACCTTCCCCTGATTGACTGAAAGCAGGTCTGGGCGAGCTGGAAGCTGCCTCGGGAGCCTGGAGCTGAGGCTGAGGAGATCTGGATACCAGCATTGGCGGGGCCAGTCTGGGGCTACCAGAATCACCTGCGCCTTGTCCCCCCTCACCTTGAGAAGCACCTTGTGGATCAAGGGAAATGGGGGAAAGGCGTAGAAGAGGCCCGGGGTCCACGGCCTCGAGAAGGCATCCCCCTGCAGCGAGCCCTGCTGAGGGGGGCGGGCATGGAACAGCCTCAGCTTCGTTCTCCCTGGAGGCAAACAGATCCACCTGAGGTGTGCCCCAATGGGAGAACAGATCTTGTACTACCTCCGGCAGGAGAGACCACTCGTGGGACACAGCCCCTATCCGGCTTAGGGCATCGGCCAGGGTGTTGGAGGCTCCTGCCACATGAATGGCTAGGAGATCCACCTCCAGGCTGCGCACGAGTGACCAAATGCGGAGAGCTTCCTTGCACAGAGGCATGGAGCGCGTCCCGCCCTGGCGGTTTAGGTAGTACATGGTCGTGGTATTGTCCGTCTGGACCTGAACCACTTGACCCCGTAGAAACGGAGCGAAGGCGGTGAGAGCTAAGCGGACCACTTGGAGCTCCAGCAGGTTGATATGGCATCGGGACTCCCGCGGGGACCAGAGGCCATGCACTCTGTGCTCCCCCAGATGGGCACCCCAACCCATCAGAGAGGCATCGGTCGATACAGAGACCGTCGGCTCGAGGCGGACAAACAGGATGCCCTCCTGCAGATGAGCTGGAACGATCCACCACTGGAGAGCGTTCCACATCCCCTGGGTCACCGTCACTAGCTGGTCCAATGGATCGCAGCGTTGAGATCACTGGCTGGCCAACCCCCATTGAAGGGGGCGCATGTTCCAGCGGGCCCAACGGACCACGCTGGTGCAGGCCGCATGAGAGGCCCAGGAGGCGAGGGAAGTCCCGGTAGGCGCGATTGCCCAACCAGAAATGATCGGGCAAAGGAGGAAGAACCTCGGCCCTGTCCGCTGGGAACCGTGCTCTGGCTCAAAGGGAGTTGAGCTCTGCCCCGATGAAGAGAATCACCTGCTTTGGTTCGAGTTCCGACTTGGCCTCGTTGATGAGGAGGCCGACCTGAGAGCAAACCTTGAGGTCCAGATCTCTGGACCGCTCCACCTCTTGTCTGGAGGGGGCTGCTATCAGCCAATCGTCCAGGTAAGGGTACACCCGGACCCCTCGGCGCCGCGGGAATGCTGTCACCACTGCCATGCATTTGGTGAAGACCCTGGGAGCAAGAGACAGGCTGAAGGGCATGGCTCGGAACTCGAAAAGGGATCCTTCCGCTCGAAAGCGAAGGAATCTCTGGTGAGACGGAAGGATAGGGACGTGAAAAAACGCGTCCTGCAGGTCCAGAGAGCAGAACCACACGCCGTGTTCCAAGGATGTTATTATCTGAGCCAGAGTGACCATCCTGAAGGTCCGAGACCTTAGGAACTTGTTTAGGTAGTGCAGGTCGAGAATGGGGCGCCAGCCCCCCGTCTGTTTTGGAACCAGGAAGTACCTGGACACAACCCCCCCCCCGAGTCTGGGGGAGGGTCCGCCACCTCTCTGATCACCTCCTTCTCGAGGAGCAGAGCGATGTTGGCTCGGCGAGCCAACAGTGAGGCTGCGGTCCCTGAGGCCCCCGAGTGCGGCGGCTCTGAAGGGCAGGGCCTGCTCGAACTCAGAGCAGGCCCTTCCCACCACTTCCAACACCCACTGGTCTGTGGTGATAGCGGACCAGGCGGAAAGAAAGTGTGGCCGTCCCCCATGGGGAGACCTGGGGTGAGGTGACGAGGTTGGGGGCGGCACCCTTCAACCAGTCACTGAGCAGGCTTGGAGGAGGGACCGGCCGAGGGACCACCTGGGCCTTTACCTCCCTGCTTCCTGGAGGTGGAAGCCGCGGGCTTGGGTTTGGGATGCCAAGTGCGAGCCTGCTGGCCCTGACGTGCCGCGGGCGCAGACGTACGAAAGGGCTTAGGTTGCGGTCTGCAGCCCTTGTCCCTCTGAGCGGATGAGACAGAGTCCAGAGTGGCATTGGACTTCTCGATGCTCTGGAGGTGACCTTCCACTCCAGGGCCAAAGAGGTCGGTCCCCAGGAAGGGGACATCCGCCAACTTCTGCTGGGTATCCGCTCTGAAGGTGGATATCCTCAGCCATGCCTGACGGCGCATAGCAACTGCGGCCGCGACTGACCTGGCGCATGAGTCACCAATGTCCAAAGCAGTCTGAAGTTGCTGCTTGGCCACTGCCCTGGTCCCGCACCTGCTTAACCGTGGTCTGCAGGTCAGCTGGGAGATGAGGGACTACCTCGTCCAGGAGCCCAACAGGGGTGAGAGATGTGCCATCAGCATGGCTGCTGAGCTGGCTGACGAAGGCCAAGGGAGGATTAGCGGACTTTTTCGCCCAGCGTAGTCCAACTTCTTGACCTTGTTCAGAGGTTTGTCTACGCCCTGGCGCTTTCCGGCATGCCGGAAGACGCTGTCGGAAACCAACCCCTTGGCTGAGGGGTGTTCCGAGAAACCGGACAGGGAACAGGTAGGGACCGCATACTTCCTTGCCATCCTGGCCGAAGGCGCAGGGCAGGAAGCAGGACGCTGCCAGAGCTCCAAGGCCGGGCCTACAATGGCCTTGGCTACTGGAAAGGCCTCCGTAGGAGAATCCCCTCGGTCCAATATCTCCGTGAGGGGATACTTGGCCCGCTTGGATACGGGCTCGAGCTGCATCCCGGTGGACTCTGAGATGAGCCTAAGCAAACCCATGAAGGACGAAGGGCCATCGTCCAGTGACTGACCTCCTGAGGACTCCAAGTCGACCCGCCTGGAGAACAGAGAGGAATCGTCGTCGGACTCAGAGGAGTCCGCAAAGAGCTGCTTTAGCCTGAGCCACCCTCCACCTGCCGAGGGCGATCAGGAGTGAGGGTGATGTGACAGCCTATGGGGCAAACCCCTGGGCCGACCGAGAACTCTTGGTCGAGCCCCAAACAACGGCTGTGGAGGCGGAGGTTCCACGGAATCAGTGGGGCAGCCGGTTTCGCCAAGCAACAGGCCTGGAAGCAGGCGCTCTCGGCTAAGGCGAGTTGCTGCGACTGCTCATTGACAGCTGCCCGATAGCTGGAGACGGCGACATCACATCGGCTTGCTCCTGGACAGAAGAAGCTGTTGCCACATGAGGTCTCGTATAGTCGGCGCAAGTTGCGTGAAGCCTCCCTAGATCCGAGGGGCCAGTGGCGGCGCCGCTTGCCATGGTGCCGAGACCGCCTATGACGGCGGGATCGGCTGGACCGAGAAGAAGTCCGAGACAGAGACCGCGAACCTCGGCTTTTCTGAGGAGGGTACTGGAGGTGGGGGGGGAAACCCGCTCTCCCCTCAGCTCGGAGGGCTCAACCGTGGACTCCGGAACCAGAGGCACGGGCAAGTCCACGGACACCTCAACCACCGCCGGGGGAACCGGGGAGTGAGGGTTTTCGGCTTCACTGGTCGACAGCCCGTCCAACGGGTCAAGAAAAATCTCGACTGCGTTGACTGGAGTCTCGGTCAACTGACCTGACGGGGACACCGTGAAGCCAGTGGCCGAAGCCGAAGGATCGACCGAAGTCGATGGTCGACTACTCGGTGAGAGGGACCTCTGCCGCTCCCAAGAGCGTTGACGGAGGGACTTACCTTTGTGGTCCTTCTTCTTGGACCGAGAGGAAGGTCCTGAAGATGTTGGTCCCTCTCCCTTAGTGGAGAGGAACAGACAGAGCTCCTTAAAAGAAGCTGAATAGGAGGATCCCAGGGAGAGCGGGATAAAGGCCGCGGCCAAGGAAGACGAAGATGCGGCCTGCGCCGCCTCCTCCTCGAGGGCAATCATCTGCTCAAGCTGTTCACGAGCCCGCAGCCGCGAAACGCAACCGGGCCTCCTCGACTTTACCGAGGATAACGTTTTGGTCGCCTGGTTGTAGACGGCATGCACGGTCTTCCAGGACGAGGGTCGAAGAAGAGCACAGGTCGCAAGCCCGCGGGTCGTGCCCAAGGCCCAAGCAGAGACTACGTGGAGTGCAGATCCGTCTGGAGACATCTTCTGGTCTGCATGGGCACCTCCGAAACCGGAGTCGATTTGTCCATCGTGAGCCGCGAGAGAAATAAGTGACCAAGTCTTGAAAACCTTAAAAGTAATTTTGGGTAAACCAAGAAATAGGAACTAGTCTTATAGCAGAGCGTTAAGGAGAGAACCTGAGCTTCCAAGCGGTAAGGAAGATCTGGCATCATGGAGCGGAGCCGAGAGTTTTACCACCCGGGTGGGTGGGAGGAGCCAGCTTGACGACCTTCCGGCAAGATTTAAAGCGGCAAGGATACCTGCCAATAAGTGTGGATGAACAACATATCCATGTCCCTAGAAGAAAAAATTACTCACCTTAGTAATGTTGTTTCTTCTAATGGAGTCTTGCTGTATTCTGACATATGCAGTGATATCCAACCCTTGAACTGCCCCGGAGATGAGAGTTAACTTTCCAGGCCAGGCATGGAACGCTGAGCTCGAGCTCGGTTGAGACTCTGTCTGTTGCTGTTTGAACTCAAACCGTCAGATCTTTACGAGCTATACTCACTGGGTGTCCTGTGTGGAAACTGTAAACTTACATTAGCCAACAGGCTACTAAATATAATAAAAAGATTTTTTGGTCCCAAAGCAAAGACTCAAGTCAGGAAACCCCAAAAATAAAACAAGACACAACACCCCACACCCAAACTAAGGGGGTGAGAAAAAGGGGGGCACCTCCCGAGTGCCAACACTGTTGCTGCCCACTCACATCCCAAAAACCCAGGTTCTGAGAGGGGAGGCAGCGGGGAGGTCAGAATACAGCAAGACTCCATTAGAAGAAACAACATTACTAAGGTGAGTAATTTTTTCTTCAAACAACATGAAGTCTTGCTGTATTCTGACATATGCAGACTACCAAGCAGTACTTCCATGGAGGAGGGACAGAACCTACTTCGGGAATAGGCTCTGAAGCACTGCTGTGCCAAACTGAGCATCACTCCTAGCCTGGATATCCAGAGAGTAATGCTTGGTAAAAGTAGGTACTGTTTTTCAGGTGGCTGCTTGACAAATCTCTAAGATAGGAATATCCCTGGCAGCAGCTGTACCTCTGGTAGAGTGAGCCCTCAGGCCTGAGGGTGGGATCCTACCTAATTTTTCATAGCAAAATTGAATGCAAGAGACAATCCACCTGGCAACAGATCTCTTAGTGGCAGGTTTTCCCTTACCAACCTCACCATAAGTGAGGAACAGTTGGAAGGAGTCAAACCTGTGACCTGTGGTGCGCTCTATGTAGTAGCTAAGGGCCCTTTTCACATCCAAACTGTACAGCCTCCTCTCCCCAGAGGAGGAATGGTCAGTGAAGAAAACAGGAAGAGACAGACTGGTTAAGGTGGGAAATCTGAAAGCACCTTGGCAAAAAAACTTCTCTTAGTCCTGAGGACCACTTTATCTCTATGGAAAGAGATAAATTCAAGGCTCCACTGACAGGGCTCTGTAACTCACTTATGCATCTGCAGAAGTGAGCCACCAAGAAAACAGTTTTCCGAGTCAAGTACTTAAGCTCTGCTGAGGACAAAGGCTCAAAAGGGGGTTGCATAAGCTGAACAATGCAAACATTAAGGTCCCAAGCAGGGGCAGGATCCCTGACGGGAGGACTGGTATGCAGCAATCCCTTGAAAAATTTACAAAATACAGGATGAGCTGAAAGGGAAGAATGCTTGCCTGCTGACAGGAAGGCAGAAACAGCTGCCAGATGCACTCTTAGTGTAGCTGGTCAGAGTCCCAAACTATTGAGAAGAACCATATAGTCGAGGACTGTGGGCAGGCCAGCAGACTCTGGAGAAATATGCTTCCCAGAGCACCATATAGTAAATCTTTTTTCCACTTGGAATTGTGGGTGTTTCTGGTGGAAGGCTTCTCGAGTAGCCTTTAAGATATCCATAACGCCTTGTGAGAGATGCAAATCAGCAAACTCTAACTCTTCAAGAGCCACGCCTTGAGATTGAGAGAGTTGAGATTTGGAATACCAAACCCTCCCCTGAGCACATGTTAACAGGCTGTAATTCCTGGGAAGAGACAGGAAAAGGTGGACTGCTAAGGACAACAAGAGAGGGTACCAGGGCTGTCTGGACCAGTCTGGAGCAATCAGAATCAACTTGCAGGGCTGAGACCTGATTTTGACTAGCACCTTGAACAGGAGAGGGAAGGGGTGAAGGCATTCAGGAACTTCCCTTCCCAATTGAGAAACTTGAGAACTAGGGCATCCAGGGGGACTGAGCCCAACACTGGGGGCCTGCAGCAAAAGAGAGGAAGTTGGTGATTGGGGCTGCAAAAAGATTCATCTGTGGGTGCCCCATCTGGAGAAGATCACCTTCAAAATCAGGGGGATCCAAGGACCATCGTGATGGCCCTGAGATATCCTGTCTGAGAGCATCTGCCAGGACATTGTCCTTCCCTGGGAGGTGCATTGTGAAAGAGAGGTGTTCAGGAATAGGCCAGAGACCACAACTTCATTGCCTCTGTGCACACGGCAGAGACCGAAAGTGCCCCTTGTTTGTTGATATACCACATTGGAGGGTATTGTCTGTCCTGATCTGAACTACTTTGTTCTGAACAGACTTGGAAAAAGCTCTGAAGTGCTAGAAACACTGCTCTGAGTTCTAACAGATTGATGTGAAGCAGAGATTCCTGAGGTGACCACAACCCTTGGGTGGCCAGGTCCCTGAGTGTGTCCCATCCCAAGAGGGGAGGCATCTGTAGTAAGGATTAGAGAATGAGACTGAGTGACAAAGGGAACTCCCTGTCTTAGGTTGTCCTGATCCTGCCACCATTGCAACGCCTGGATCAGGGTTCGAGTCACTGGGATTAGTTTGGTCAGAGGATCCTTTTTCTGAGACCAGAAGGCTCTTAAGTGGAACTGAATGTCCCTCACCTGAAATCTTGCTCCCTGAACCACTGCTGTAGAGGCAGCCAAGTGGCCCAGGAGCTTTAGAAAATGCCTTGCTGGTAGAGACACATGAAGGGTGAATGAAGAGGCCAGTGAGATAAGGGTCCTTGCCCTGTCCAGGGGAAGGAAGGCTCTTGCCTTTACTGTATCCAGCTCTGCCCCTATGAAGGTGAGGAGCTGCACAGGCTCTAGAACTGACTTTGAAAGATTCAGAAGGAAACCTAGAGAAGTGAGCAGTTGCTGAGTTATCCATAGGTGTGACTTGACTTGGTCTGGAGACTGGCCTACTATGAGCCATTCGTCCAGGTATGGAAAGATGGACATCTTTTTTCTCCTTAGGAAAGCAACCACTACTGCCAGGCATTTTGTGAACACCCTTGGAGCTGAAGTTAGGCCGAGGGGCATTGCTCTGAATTGATAATGGTCTGAGGTCAGCTCAAAGCTGAGGTACTTTTGGTGGGAGGTTCTGATGAGAATATGGAAATAGACACCCTTGAGGTCCATGGAAACTAGCCAGTCCCCTGGCCTTAGAGAGGGTAGAATTATTCCCAGAGTCACCATTTTGAACTTTGGCTTTAAAAGGTGCTTGTTTAAATATCTGAGATCCAGGATGGGCCGCCATTCTCCTGTCTTTTGGGGGGTTAGGAAGTACCTGGAGTACAATCCTTTTCCCTTGTGTAGGGATGGAACCCTCTCTATGACTCTCAGAGCCAAGAAGAAAGAGACCTCTGCCTCTAGGGCAAGTGCCTCTGAAGGACTTGCAGGTAGAAAGGATCTGGTTCTCATCTTGGGAAATTTTTTGAAGCTGAGAACCAGTCCCTGGCTTACTACTTCCAGGACCCATTTGTCTGATGTTAAAGACATCCAGTCCTGGACAAAGTAAGCCAGCCTGCCCCCTACAGGTGGTGGAGAATCGCCCCTGGCAAACCCAACCAGGGTGCCTGTTTGGCAGGGGCTTTAGGCTGAGGGGTGGAAGCAGGCCTGTTTGTACCCCGCCTGCCTCTCCCTCTGAAGAACCCCTATGAGCATAAGCAGAAGAGGAGGCCTGGGCTTGGTAGAAAGGCCTATGAAAAGCGCCTGCCCTTGCCCCTGAATGCTGGCTCTGGGGAGTGGCTTGCCTTCCTTGGCCTGAGCACTCCTATAGGTGGTCCTGTATTCATCCATTTTCTTCATATAGTTCTCTCGTTTACTCCCCAGAGAATTACCCACAACAGGAAAATCCATGGCCTTAGTCTGGGTATCCTGAGACAGGCTAGTACATCTCAGCCAAGCCATCCTACTAAGGGCCACAGATGTAGCCATGACTCTAGATGAAACATCATTGGAGTCCACTGCAGCATGGAATTGCACCTTGATGCCCTCAATACTATCCACAGCCACCTGCTCCAGCTTCTCAAGCATGCTGGCTAGGGACCTGTTTAGCCAGGAGCTATTACAGTGTCCCATCTAGATTTCCTGATATCTAGCTGTATAGGCCATATAATTAGCCTGCCTGAGTCCCAAGGATGCTGCCATGTACTGTTTCTTTGCCAGGGCATCAATCCTCCTGGAGTCCTTATCTGGGGGGTGTGAAGCCAAGGGCATATTTGCCTTATCATAGGCAGCAGCCTGCACTACCCCAACATGGCTGCATTGCTGGGTAAGGAACTCCGTATCTGAGCCTGACAGAGTATACCCCTTGTCCACAGGAGGTATAGAAATGAAAATTACGTACTTACCGTAATTATTGATCTTCTTGGACAGTCTCCATCACTCATTCACACTTGTGGGATAGCGCTCGAGGTAAAGTTAGGACCAAGCTGGAGCCAAAGTTTTCAGAAGGGTCGGGCGCCAGAGAGGGGCCACGATAAAGCGCTGCAATCGCCGAAAGACTAGCTCGCCTGTGTAGGCTATCTCGGCGTCGACCCTCCAACCGCCTTCAGTACCTTTCTCGACCGAGGAGGTGCAGCTTACTACTGAGAATAACTCATCCTGAGTTTCTGGGGCTTGAGAGGGCTCAGATGGCCTTTGCAAGAAAGGCTAAGAATAATGTCCTCACAGTCCCAATCACAGGACCGTGAAGACCAGGAAAGAAATGAGTGAAACCCAGGATGGGGGGGGCATTGAATGAGTGATGGAGACTGTCCAAGAAGACTCAATAATTACCGTAAGTACGTAATTTCCATATCTTCCTGGACCAAGTCTCCATCACTCATTCACACTTGTGGAGAGTACCAAGTTAAAACCAACAACCCTGAGTAGGGTGGTAGGAGATAGGGTTCACTCAGAAAGGACGCGCCAAGGACTGTCCTGTAATAAAAGAGCTGTCTTGTAAAGAGCAGCTAGAACATAGTGTTTACAAGATAAGCGCTCGAAGTTGTAACTCACCACTTTACAGACGACTGCAATGGGCACAAATGAAAGTCTGCCAGGAAACCCACAACCACTTTAGGAGAGTGGTAAGAACTCGGCTCACAATTTGGTCTAGGACCAAAAGTGATAGTGTCAAAGATATATACTAATGTAATGTAAAGGAACCTCAGGAACTGAAAGAGTTGGAGGTAAAGTCTACTGGTTCAGGAAAGACCGGAAAGTGCAGATGGGAACCCCCACTATCCAGTATGGTTGACCTGTAACAACAGGTCCAGAAGCACTTGAACTCCTTACTTGGTGAGCAAGGGGGTCCAGGTGGGGTCAGCCCATCAAGGAGAATGGTCTCCACTTAGTCACAGGATCTTCCTGATGGAAGGCCTAGCACGACTTAGAAGCCTCTCGTGGTGGTCTAGTAAAAACAGATCCTACCCACTGTATATTCCAAGAGGAATAATTCTGCCCCTGTGTGTACAACTGTAGCAGCAGTCTCTGAACTCAGGGAAGAGAGGAAAAAAGTGCACAGGAGGATGTGTCCACTGTGGAAAAAACATTCCAACAAAAAACCAGGGGCTGGCTGGATTTCTAAGGTCAACAGAGGCAGATGTGCGTCGAGGAGGGACACAGCCGGACCAAGTTAGGGCTAACCCATTTGTTGAAGTGACTGAAAGAGGCAGTGAGTCAATGTAGTGAGGCACTAGCCATTCTGGCTTTCCTGAAAGGAGTAGGAAAGGATTCTAGTTCATTTGCTGAAAAAGAAACATCACCACTCCCTTTCACCCTTGAAAAGGATAGCTTCGTGAGCGACTGGCATGGACCAGAGTGCAGGAACCGAAGGTGTGAATATTTGAGAAGCTTCTCAGAAAAGGGACCTACTTGACCATCCGTCAAGAAGGAGAAAATCACTGTTAAATTAAGCAAGCAAGGAAACAGGAACTGAGTTCCGACTCTGTGGAGAGTCGCTTCTGCTGCTGTAAGGCTCTGTTCGAGAAGAAAGCCTGATAAAAAAGAATAGGAATTAACAGACTGGGAAGACGCCTAGGTCTAGAAATGTCTCTGAATGACAGCACTCTGAAGAGAAAGAGACGACCCATATCGCCGCCGATCAGACTCCCCGTAGGGGAAGAAGAAATCAGGCACTCTTTACCGTATCCAGGAGACGAACGCCTCAGGGCTGAGGAGGAATCTGACCAGATCCCCCTCAAAAAAAAAAAAAGGGGGGGGGGACATACAGGTTACTCACCTGTAACAGGAGTTCTAGGAATGGTATATGTTGTTCATCCACACTCATTGGCAGTATCCTTGCCGCTTTAAATCTTGCCGGAAGGTCTTCAAGCTTGCTCCTCCCACTCCACCCGGTGGTATAACTCTCGGGGTTCGCCTACGACGCCAGATCTGCTCCGCTGGAAGCTCAGGTTGTGCGCTTGCCGGAGAGGTCGAGGGAGTGATGAACAACATATACCATTCCTAGAACTCCTGTTACAGGTGAGTAACCTGTATTTCTAGGACATGGTATGTTGTTCATCCACACTCATTGGCAGACTCCTAGCAGTTCTTCGGGAGGAGGGAGGCAAGACGACACCCCCATACTTACTTGGGGAAAGAGAGACTGGAGAACCGAGGCCCCAAAACCAGCATCCCGGCGTGACTCAAGGTCGATGTGGTAGTGGGTATGAAGGTGTTTGCTGACTTCCAGGTAGCAGCCTGCAGATTTCCTGATAGGGACGCCCCTGGAAGCAGCCACTGCTCAGCAGTATGGCGGTAGAATGAGCTCTTATCCCTCTGGGAGGCTCCATGCCCGCTAACTTATAGCAGAGATCTCATGCAGGAGGTTACCCACCTGCTTATCGTCCGCTTGGCTGCAGGTCTGCCAGATGCGGCTTCAGCTTAGGGTGACAAACAGCTGGCTGAACCTCTCCCGAATATCAGCCGTACGCCTCCTTATAATAAGCGAGCGCCTTCTAGGATCCAGAGTATGGAGCCTATTTCGCCTCCGAGTGTGATTGGGGTAGAACACCGCAGAGTCAACACCTGGTTAAGGTGAACTCGACACCACCTTCGAAGGAATTTCGGGTGGGGCGCAGGACAACCTTGTCCCTGTGGAAGACCAGGTAAGGAGACTCGATGGAAAGCGCCTGGAGCTCTCCCATCCTTCTGGCTGACGGATAGCCACCAAGAAGGCGGTCTTCCACGACAGGTGAGAGAGAGCACACCTGTGCATAGGTTCAATGGCTTGCCCATGAGCTTTGCCAGTACCAGCAGTAGATCCCACGGAGGTGGGGGTTCCCGCACTGAGGGGAAATGTGATCAAGGCCTTTGAAAAGCGCCAGACCACCTTCTCCTGCGCCACCGACTGCTTCCCAGCCCGCCCTGTAAGCAGAGATGGCTGCCAGGTGCACCCTTAGGTCGCCGACCCAAGCCCTTGACTAGAAAGGGACCAAATAGTCCAAGATGCTTGCCAAGGAACAGAGAGAAAGGGTCCAAGCCTTGTTCTGGACACCAAATGGAAAACCTTTTCCATTTGAAGGCATAGCATTTTCTGGTCGACTCCTTACGGACGCCTCAACTACATTGAGGACCCTCGTCGGAAAGACCCAAAGCCTGGAACTCTAGCCGCCAGGAACCAGGCCGTCAGGTGCAGGGATTGAAGGTCCGGATGGAACACCTTCCCTGATTGACTGAGAGCAGGTCCGGCGAGCTGGAAGCTGCCGCGAGTCCTGGAGCTGAGACTGGAGGAGATCTGGTACCAGAACTGGCGCAGGCCAGTCTGGGGCTATCAGAATCACCTGCGCCTGTCCCTCCTCGCCTTGAGAAGCACCTTGTGGATCAAGGGAAATGGGAAAGGCGTAAAGAGGCCCGGGGTCCATTGCCTCGAGAAGGCATCCCCTGCAGCGAGCCCTGCTGAGGGGGGGGCATGGAACAGACTCAGCTTCGCTTCTCCATGGAGGCAAACAGGTCCACCTGAGGTGTGCCCCAAAGGAGAACAGATATGCACTACCTCCGCAGGAGAGACCACTGTGGATGCAGCCCCTATCCGCTCAGGGCATCGGCAGGGTGTTGGAGGCTCCTGCCACGTGAATGGCTAGGAGATCCGCCCAGGCTGCGCGACGAGTGACCAAATGCGGAGAGCTTCCTTGCATAGAAGCATGGAGCGGCCCCGCCCGGCGGTTTAGATAGTACATGGTCGTGGTATTGTCCGCCTGGACTCGGACCACTTGACCCCGGAGGAACGGAGCAAAGGCGTGAGAGCTAGGCGGACCGCCGGAGCTCCAGCAGGTTGATGTGGCATCGGGACTCCCAGGGGACCAGAGGCCATGAGCCCGTGTTCCCCAGATGGGCACCCCAACCCATCAGAGAGGCATCGGTCGACAGAGAGACCGTCGGCTCGAAGTGACGAACGGGATGCCCTCCTGCAAATGATCTGGAACGGTCCACCACTGGAGAGCATTCACATCCCTGTGTCACCGACACAAGCTGGTCCAAGGGATCGCAGCTGTCGGACCACTGGCTGGCCAGTCCCCACTGAAGGGGACGCATGTTCCAGCGGGCCCAACGGACCACGCTGGTACAGGCCGCCATGAGACCCAGGAGGCGCAGGAAGTCCCGGGCAGGGCGCAATTGCCCAACCAGAAATGATCGGGCAAAGGAGGAAAGAACTCTCGGCCCTGTCCGCCGAGCCGCTGGGGCCTGGCTCGGGAGAGTCGCAGCTGCGCCCGATGAATAAAAATCACCTGCTTCGGCTCGAGTTCCGACTTGGCCTCGCTGATAAGGAGGCCCAGTTGAGAGCAGACCTGGAGGGCCAGATCTCTGGACCACTCCGCCCTTCCTGGAGGGAGCTGCTATCAGCCAGTCGCCCAGGTAAGGGTACACCCGACCGGCGCAAGCGGGAATGCTGTCACCACTGCCATGCATTTGGTGAAGACCCTGGAGCTGGAGACAAGTCAAGGGCATGGCTTTGAACTCGAAGAGGGATCCTTCCGCTGAAGCGAAGGAATCTCTGGTGAGATGGACGGATAGGGACGGAAAACGCTGGCCCTGCAAGTCCAGAGAGCAGAACACACCGCCTGCTCCAAGGATGGTATAATCTGAGCCAGAGTGACCATCCTGAAGGTTCGAGACCTTAGGAACTTGTTTAGGCGCGTAGGTCGAGAATGGGCGCCAGCCCCCGTCTGCTTCGAACCAGGAAGTACCTGGACACAAACCCTGGGTCTGAAGGAGGGTCCACCACCTCTCTTACTACCCCTTCTGGAGGAGGAGATGATGCCTGCTCGACGAGCCGCCAGTGAGGCTGGGGATCCCGGCTCCCCGAGGGGCGACGGCTCTGAAGGGTGGTGCCTGCTCAATTCCAGAGGCAGGCCTCTTCCCACCACCTCCAAGACCCACCTGTCCGTGGTAACAGCGGACCAAGCGGAACGGGAAGTGCCGAGCCGGCCTCTCAAGGGGACCCAGGGTAAGGTGACGGGATGGGGCGACACCCTCAGCCCGTCACTGGGCAGGCTTGAGGAGGGACCGCCGAGGGACCTCCTGGGCCCTTTCCTCCCTGCCTCCTGTTAGAGGAAGCCGCGGTTTGGGTTTGGGATGCCAAGGCTCGAGCCTGCTGGCCCTGACGTTGCTGGGCCGGGCGCTGGGGGCACAGAAGGACTAAAGGGGCTTAGGCTGTGGTTTTGCGCCTTTGTCCTTCTGAGCGGAAGAGACCGAGTCCAAGGTGGCATTGGACTTCTCGATCCTCTGCAGGTGACCTTCCACCCCAGGGCCGAAGAGGTCAGTCCCCAAAAAGGGAACATCCGCCAACTTGTGCTGGGTATCCGAAGTAAAGGTGGATATCCTCAGCCAAGCCCGCCGACGCATAGCCACTGCGGCCGCCACCGATCTGGCACATGAGTCCCCTACATCCAAAGCAGTCTGGAGCTGCTGTTTGGCCACTGCTCCTGCTCCTGGTCCCGCACCTGCTTAACCGTAGTCTGCAGATCGGCGGGAAGATGAGGATGACCTCATCCAGGGAGCCCAACAGGGCATGAGAAAATGTGCTATGAGGACGGCCGAACTGGCCTGGACGGTCAAGAGGGACGCAGCGTAGACTTTCGCCCGACATAGTCCAATTCTTGGACCTTGTCAGGAGGTTTGTCCACATCCCTGGCGCTAGCCGGGCGCTACCGAAAACGCTGTCGGTAACCAACCCTCAGCAGAGGGGTGTTCAAAAACCGGACAAGGAACCGGTGGGGACCGTGATATTCTGGGCCATCCTGGCAAGGCGCAGGGCAGGAAGCAGGGCGCTGCCAAAGTTCCAGTGCGGACCCACTATGGCCTCGGCCACCGAAAGGCCTCCGTCGGAGAATCCCCTCGGTCCAGAATCTCCGTGAGGGGATACCTGGCCCGTTTGGAAACGGGTTCGAGCTCCATCCCGGTAGACTCCGAGATGAGCCGAAGCAGTCCTAGGAAGGACGACGGGCTATCGTCCATTGGCTGACCTCCTGAAGACTCCAAGTCCAGTCGCTTGGAGAAGAAGGAGGAATCGCCTTCGGACTCGGAAGAGTCCTCAAAGAGCTGCCTCTGGCCTGGAGCCACCCTTCACCTGCCGAGGTCGGTCGGAGTGAGGGTAATCGACAGCCGATGGGGTAAACCCTTAGCCGACCGAGAATCCTTGGTCGGAGCCCCAATTGGTGGCTGTGGAGGCGGAGGTTCCACCGAATCGTGGAGCAGCTGGTTTTGACGAACAACCGCCTGGTGTAGGCTCTCGGACAAGTCGAGGGTTGTGTCGGCCGTTCCGGTGACAGCCACTTAATGGCCGGGGAAGGCGCCGGAGGTCGCTTATTCCCGGCCAGGAGGAGCTGTTGCAACATAAGGTCCTCGTACCGTCGACGTAATTTACGCCGAAGCCTCCCCTCATCCGAGGAGGAGGACGAGGACGAGCGGCGACGCCGCTTACCGCGGTGCCGAGACCGAGACCGCCTATGACGGTGGGAACGGCTGGACCGCGAAGAGGTCCGAGACCGAGACCGAGAGTCCCGGAATTTCCGGGGTCGGTGCGGGGAGGTGTCGGCCGGAACCGGCACTCCCTTCGGCTCGGAAGGTCCATCCGAGGGCTCCGGAACCGGAGGCACAGGCGAGCCCACGGGATCCTCAACTCCTCCCGGGGGAACCGGGGAGAGGGGAATCTCGGCTGCTAAAGGCGACAGCCCGTCCAATGGGTCGAGAAAAATCTCGACTTCATCAGTGGGAGTCTCGGTCAACTGACCTGACGGGGACACCGTGAGGCCAGTGTGGCAAGCCGAGCGGTCGATCGTGCCGACGGTCGACGGCCCGGGGAGAGGGACCTTCCGCTCCCAAGAGCGTCGACGGAGGGACTTACCCTTGTCCCTCTTTTTGGACCGAGAAAAAGGTCCAGCAGACGCAGGCCCTTCTCCTTTAGTGGAGAGGGACAGACAAAGCTCCTTAAAGGAAGCCGTGTAGGAAGAACCCAGAGAGAGCGGGATAAATGCCGCGGCCGAGGAAGATACGGCCCGCGCCGCCTCCTCTTCGAGGGCGACCATCCGCTCGAGCTGATCCGCCGAGCCCGCCGCCGCGGACACCGCCAACCGGGCCTCCTTGACTTCACCGAGGGAAACGCCTTCGACGGCCCAGTTGCAATCGGGCAGCACGGTCTTCGAGGACGTGGGCCGAGAAAGATGAGCACAGGTCGCAGCCCGCGGGTCGCTCAAGGCCTAAGCAGTAGACACACGCGGAGTGTGGATCCGTCCGAGACATCTTCTGCCCGCATGGGCATCTCCAAATCCAGAGTCGATTTGTCCATCGCAGCGCGAGGGATCGAAGACTGAAGTCTTTGCAAAATATTATTTTTAAATCCGCAAACGGAGAAATAGGAACCAGTCGGAAACGAGAGCGCTAAGGAGGAACCTGAGCTTCCAAGCGGTAAGGAAGATCTGGCGTCATGGGGCGGAGCCGAGAGTTATACCACCCGGGTGGGTGGGAGGAGCAAGCTTGAAGACCTTCCGGCAAGATTTAAAGCAGCAAGGATACTGCCAATGAGTGTGGATGAACAACATATCCATGTCCCTAGAACGGGTAATTTCGGCTAGGCCATGTGCTGTTATAAAAACCATATGATATAAAAATTTTTTTTTTTTTTTAGTCCGAGCCTAAGAAGGCCTTCAGGCTGCTATTTTGAGGATTGTCTTGATACAAAAAGACGAAGATGTTCTCCATCTGAGTGTGGAAAGACCCTGAGTGTCCATACTGAAATCATGACGGACTAACAATCACAGCTGGAGAGAAGTTAACCACCTGTGCCAAGAAGCCACTGAAGAGGCAATATCACAAGGGGCTATATACCCTATCAAAGGAGGCGGAAGAGTCAGGCGGCCCCTGACCATTAAATTAAAATGTTCCACAGAGTATAACTGTCTTGACGATAGAAAAAGTCTAGACGCAGAAGAGTATGGTCCACGGACGCAATGAAATACTATAGTGGACCCAGTTACTGAGGAACTACTGAAAGGATTTTCCATCATGGACTCTGAAGATAGAGATGACGCACCCTCCGGTATATAAAATGAGCTGTCCACTGCGTTACTGACCAGAAGGACAGGGAAAGACTCATCTAGATACACCTCTACCCAGAAAGACCTCCAATAGAGGTCTAGGTCAGAGCCACTAGAGACTCCGCCATCAGGAGGATGTCGAGGAGCTTGATACCACGTAGGGAGCAGAGAAAGTGCTGAGCAGAATGAGATTCCGCTGGCAGAACGGTACCGCAGGGTTCCATAGCAGAAAACCGCTGGATGACACAAGATCCCACAAAGACCACCACTCACTAAAAAGTGTGGAAAAAAAAAATCCGCAGAACATGCGGTAACATCCCTCCACAAGTTCTGTGGAAATGAGTCTGAAAGGAAAAATGTGTCACTAATTCTGCCATACAGCACCCAGTAGCACCCGTGTGGCATCAGTGGCACTCGTGGCACAGGAGGGCACCAAGCAGTGCCTATGCCAACCTGGGCGAAACCCAAGGGCAGCCATGGCAGTATCCGCAGGTACTCCCGGCACCCATGTAGCAATGGCACTGAGGGCACCTCCAACGCCCATGGCACCAATGACACCCATGGCAAGAATGGCACCCGAGGGCACCAGCCCGCGGCAGCCACGGGTGTCAACCCGGTACCCAAGGCACCAGTGGCACCCATGGCACCTGAAGCATGCATGGAACCCATAGGTGCCCACAGCGTCACCCACGGCACCCATGGGTGCTCCCAGCACCACCCCTGGCATCCGCCCGCGGGTGCACGGCACTACTGACGGCACCGACAACCAGTGGCAGCAAAGAGAGCACCCACGGCGCCGCAGAGAGTGACGGTGCCGACCCACGGCGCTGACCATGGCTCCGAGCCCGGCGCCGACCAAGGCACCGAGCCATGGCTCCGAGCCACGGTGCCGACCAAGGCACCGAGGCACGGCGCCGACCAAGGCACCGAGGGACGGCTCCGAGCCATGGCTTTGAGGCACGGTGCCGACCAAGGCACCGAGCCAAAGCTGCAAGGCACGGCGCCGACTATGGCTCTGAGCCACGGCGCCAACCAAGGCACCGAGGCACGGCACCGACCATGGCTCCGAGCCACGGCGCCGACCAAGGCACCGAGCCATGGCGCCGAAGGAAAAAGCCAAAAGAAATCCTGAAAAGGGGAGAAGGAAAAAGGTGGTACCCGTGCCGGCCCCTGCATAGAAAAGGGAGAGGGGGTAGGCACGAGGGGTCGACACGATGGCAAAGGCACCCAGAGGGCACCTCACCATACGTGATCCAATCAACACAGCTCGGGTCCAACGGCCCGAGGCCCAGAGGTCCCAAATCAGGAACAGAGCCAGGAAAACTGGTGAGACCCCCTGCTCCATAGGAGGCGACCCAAAAGTTGAGAACTGCTCACGGAGCTCACGAGGACAGAGATGGAGCTCGGAGTCGAGAAAGCAGCCGTTAGAAGCAGGGCCAAGAGGAACCCACCAAAGTCATTTCGGGCCCATCACCCCTCCAGACGAACATTCCTCGTGCAGACATACCAACGGGCAACCTCAAGCGGCACCAATTCTTCTTCCTCGAACGAGGAAGAGGAGCTCGAGGTCAAGCGGAGCCGGATCACCGGAACCGTTAGATTTGTGCTTCGGAGGGCTGTCCTCCCCCCGAGCACAGGACTGTCCGTAGTCAGACCCCGTTAATTAAGGGCGGCGGACCGGACACAGCCCCTCTGCCATAAAAACTTTCAAACGAAGTCCTCCTACCGTCACCGCTACCGTCTAAGGACGACTCCGTTGATGGCAGGAAAGAATTTCTTTTTCTTCTTCTTCACAATCTTCTTTTTCTTTGTAAAATAATAAATTACTACTTTAAAATATTAACACATTAAGAGCTGTTGTCGTATAGACGAAAACTTTGACTCCGGCAGATGAGCGACGTCGACATCCAAGCGCACTAGACGGCGAGAGAAAAGGAACTGAGGCGGTTGGAGGTTGGCCGAGATAACCTACACAGGCGAGCTGATCTCGCGGTGCCATCGTGCGGGTCTCTCGGCGCCGACCCTTCTGAAAACTTTAGGCTCCCGCTTGCTCCTAGCGCCTCCGGCGCTATCCCACAAGTGTGAATGAGTGATGGAGACTTAGTCCAGGAAGATTTAGGAGTCTTTAAAATTTTTATTGTCTGTTTCCCAAAGGACTTATGAAGGGGAATAGACAGCCTCCTGGACTCTGGGATATCCATCATCTCAACATAGTCAGGCTCCTCCTGATCATCTACAGCTTCTTCCATAGAAAGCTGAAGAGTTTCAGCCACTTTTTTTGTAGAACATAAAATGGGAAGGGGACTCAGAAAGCCTAGGAGGAGAAACCCCTGAAGGTCTGTCTGGGGAGATGTCCGGGTCAATGGGCACATCCAGACTTTCATAATCACCATCACTATCCTCGTACTCTCCTTCCTCCTCCTCCGTTTCATAAAAATCCTCTAAATTATAATCTGGAACCGGGGGAACCGACCGAACCGAGCCCCTACCCGATGGTGCCGGTTCGGTCGGAACCGGGGTTAGCGATTGAACAATCCTTAGCGCTTTGGCTATTTCATCAGCGGTCGGAGAAAGAAGTTGTGGATCCGAACCAGCTGATTTATCCCTTCATTTTCTTTTAACCGGAGGGTTCTCCTTTTGCCCGAAGAAGTTTCGCCCTGGTCAGAGGGCACTCCTTCTGGTTCGGTTGGAACTGAACCGGGCTGGCCATCCGGGTCAGCGGACTTTTTGGCCTCCCTTTCCCCTGAGCCTACCAACTCTCTTTTCCAGGGTAGCTGCAGGAAAATTCTTGCAAATCTGGCAGTCTGAATCGAGGTGGTCAAACCCCAGACAAGAGACACAGGAAGTGTGGGGGTCAGCTTTAGCAAAGGCTTCCCCACACACACTACAGTGTTGAAACCCAGTGGGCCCGGTTTTTCTTTTGGGTTTCTCAGACATGGCCAGTCCTAACCAAACTTACCCTTTTTTCGGCAATCCGCCAAGCAAGACACCCTTATCGGTTCCTGACCGTGTTACGGTCGTGGAAAACGCAGAAAACCGCTTTTTTTTAGAACCGATAAGACTGTTACCAACATCTAAAAGTAGAATAAACTTTTCTGAACAAACCTGATCGGTTCAAACCGAACCGATCCCACGTTTACAAGTTCCACACAGAAGAAACAAAAAATAAACCGATCCAGTACTCATGATACCACAGACAGAGACTGAACCGACAGGTTAACGGATTAAATTTGGTCGAAAACGGCACTTTAACCGACTAAATTGAACCGAGCAAAGGAGAAATCTCCAGAGCAACTGTTCAGTGAGGCGGAGTAAAGAATCTGATGGTTTGAGTTCAAACAGCAACAGACAGAGTCTCAATCGAGCTCAGCGTTCCATGCCTGGCATGGAAAGTTAACTCTTTCATCTCCGGGGCAGTTCAAGGGTTGGACATCACTGCATATGTCAGAATACAGCAAGACTTCATGTTGTTTGAATAAGGGTGCTTCTCTCCCCTCCCCAAAATAAAGGAGAATCTTAAAAATGTTTGGGAGGGATAGCCAAGGATATCCAATCTGGGACAGAAGAAAAAAAAAAAAAAAAAAAAGCGGTTACTCACCTGTAACAGTAGTTCTAGGAGTAATATATTTTGTTCATCCGCACTCTCTAGAATGTCCCCTTCTACTTTAAGATGTACTGGAAGTCTTCAAGCTGGCCCCTCCACCCACCGGGTGGTATATACCTGATCTGCCTCATGACACCAGATCTTAGCCTGCTGGAAGCCAGGTGTTGTGCGTCCGCAGCCAGGGAAGGCGGGTGGGTCCGTGTGGATGAACAACATATACCACTCCGAGAACTACTTTTACAGGTGAGTAACCCATATTTCTAGGAGCGTGGCTATGTTGTTCATCCACAGTCTTTGGCAGACTCCTAGCAGTTCTCCGGGAGGAGGGAGGCAACGTGTACACCCCCTACTTAGGGAACAGAGATTGGAGAACTGAGGCCCCAAAACCAGCATCCCAGCGTGACTCAAGGCCGATGTGGTAGTGGGTGATGAAGGTGTTTGCTGACTTCTAGGTAGCAGCCCGACAAATTTCCTGGATAGGGATGTCCCTGGAAGCAGCCACTGATGCAGCAGTATGGCGGGTAGAATTAGCTCTTATCCCTCTGGGAGGCTCCTTGCCCGGCAACTCGCAGCACAGACCTATGCATGATGTGATCCATCTTGCAACAGTCCACTTGGCTGCAGGTCTGCCAGAAGCGGCTTCAGCATAGGTGACAAACAGCTGGCGAAACTCTCCCCAAACTTCAGCTGTCTGCTCCTTGTAATAAGTGAGCGCTCTTCTAGGGTCCAAAGTATGGAGCCTATATTCGGCCTCCGAGGCGTGATTGGGGTAGAACACCGGCAGAGTCAACACCTGGTTAAGGTAAAACTCCAACACCACCTTCGGAAAGAATTTCGGGTGGGGGCGCAGGACAACCTTGTCCCTGTGGAAGACCAGATAAGAAGACTCGATGGAAAGCACCTGGAGCTCTCCCATCCTTCTGGCCGACATGACAGCCACCAAGAAGACGGTCTTCCACGACAGGTGAGAGATGTCACACCTGTGCATCGGTTCGAATGGCTTGCCCATGAGCTTAGCCAATACCAGCAGTAGATCCCACGGAGGTGGAGGTTCTCGCACCGGAGGGGAAATGTGATCAAGGCCTTTGAAAAAGTGCCCGACCACCTTCTCCTGCGCCACCGACTGCTTCCTGGCCCGCGCCCGGTAAGCAGAGATGACTGCCAGGTGCACCTTAAGAGTCGTCGACCGAAGCCCTTGCTGAAAAAGGAACCACAGGTAGTCCAGAATGCTTGCCAAGGAGCAGGAGGAAGGGTCCAGGCCCTTGCACTGACACCAAATGGAGAATCGCTTCCATTTTAAGGCATACCATTTTCTGGTTGACTCCTTACGGGACGCCTCAACAACGCTGAGAACCTCGTCAGAAAGACCCAAGGCCTGGAACTCTAGCCGCTCGGGAACCAGGCCGTCAGGTGCAGGGACTGAAGGTCCGGATGGAATACCTTCCCCTGATTGACTGAGATCAGGTCCGGGCAGGCTGGAAGCCGCCTCGGGAACCTGGAGCGGAGACTGAGGAGATCTGGATACCAGAACTGGCGGGGCCAGTCTGGAGCTACCAGAATCACCTGCGCCTTGTCCCTCCTTGCCTTGAGAAGCACCTTGTGGATCAAGGGAAATGGGGAAAAGGCATAGAAGAGGCCCGGGGTCTACAGCCTCGAGAAGGCATCCCCCCGCAGCGATCCCTGCTGAGGGGGACAGGCATGAAACAGTCTCAGCTTTGTATTCTACCTGGAGGCAAACAGGTCCACCTGAGGCATGCCCCAGTGGGAGAAATGAAAATTACGTACCTACTGTAATTCTTGATCTTCTTGGACGAGTCTCCACCACTCATTCACACTATTGGGATCTGCGCCGGAGGCACTAGGACCCATCGGGAGCAAACTTTTTGCTGGGGAGTCGACACCAGAGATGGCGCAGTGAGGAACGGCGCGGCAATGACTATCTCGGTGTCGACTCCCCAACCGCCTCAGTACCTTTTTTACCAAGGAGGTGCAGCGTAACTAACCTAGAAGGGTAGCCTAACCCAAAAACAAAACAAAAAAAAAAACAGGACATAAAATAGTCCAGACGACCCGTGTAAGAAGGGTCAATAAAAAAGTCTTCAAGGCCTAAAGATTTGAGGGAGTGAAGACCAACAAGAGAGATGAGCTCGGGGGATGGAGGGTGGGCGTGTGAACGAGTGGTGCAGACTCGTCCAAGAAGATCAAGAATTACGGTAGGTACGTAATTTTCATATCTTCCTGGACATAAGTCTCCACCACTCATTCACACTATTGGGAGAGTACCGAGCTAATAATCCCCCGAGAGGGCGGCAGGAAAACCCAAGAGCTCACGTTTGTTAAGACAGAAGTCCATTAAGGATGGCTCTGCCAAAGGAAGAATGTCGCCTGGTATGGACATCGAGTGCATAATGCTTAACAGTATGCACTGAGCTCCAGGTGGCTGCATTGCAGATGTCTGCAATGGGCACGTTATGCATTTCTGCTAGAGATGCCTGCACGCTCTGGTAGAGTGGCGTAAACTCTACCCTCCAGCAACCTCGCCATGGAATAGCAGTATTGCAGAAGGCAAGCCACTAGCCATGCTGAGATACATCTAATAGCGACAGGTTGACCCAGCCAGGCCTCACTGAAGGCAGCAACAGTTGCTGGGCTTTCTGAAAATCTTGGTTCTATCTAAGTAGAAATGCAAGGCCTCTTAACATCCAGAGAATGAAGAGCGTTCCCCTTCATTTTGGAAGTCCGCAAAATAAGAGGGAAGGACCAAAGGTTGGTTAAGATGAAATTCTGACACAACCTTAGGAAGAAATTTAGGATGAGTACAAGGACTACTTTGTCCTTATGGAACACAGTATACGGAGGGTCTGTGACCAGAGCATGTATCTCAGAGACCCTACGGGCTGAGGTAATGGCCACTAGGAAGGCAGTCTTCCAGGTGAGAAACTTTAGCTCACAGGTAGCTAGAGGCTCAAAAGGTTTCCGAGTGAGCATGTCTAGCACAAGATTAATGTCCAAGGCTGCAACAGGACGTCTTGTAGGGGGTCTGGTGTGCAGAATTCCCTTAAGAAATCTCTTAACCATAGGTAACTGAGCCAGTGAAGAGAAAACCGCTCATGATACGCTGAAATGGCACTAAGGTGAACTTTAACTGTACAGTACTGGAGACCTGAATTTGAGAGGTCCAAAAGGGTACTCAAACTTTATCTGGAGGGCAGGAAAGGGTTCAAAGAGGACTTTGCACACCAGAGGAAAAACGCCCACTTAGCCGTGTAAGTTTTCCGGTGGCTGGCTTCGCAGCCAGAGGATATCCAAACTCTTAGAGACATTGAACCGATTTACTTCTACCTCTTCAGGAGCCAAGCGTGAAGGTGAAGAGATGTCAGATTGGGATGGACCACCGGTCCCTGAGTTAAAGGTTCATCTGCAGGAGAAGTGGTCTCGAGGAACTGCCAACATACTGTTGAGAAGTGGAAACCACAGTTGTCGAGGCCAAAGGGAGCAATGAGAATCATCTTGTCTCCTGAGACTCGAACTTGAGGAGTACCTCTGAATTAGAGGTAGAGGGAAAAGTAAAGAAAGCGTTTGTCCACCGTGAGCCTGAATGCATCCTGACAAAAAATGCCAGGCCCTGGATTTCTGGAGCAGAAGAGAGGCAGTTTTCATTGAGGGGGGACTAAAATGGTCCAGGTCCGAGTTCCCCACTCTTCAATAGTGACTGAACTATGGTTGAGTCGAGAGACCACTCGTGAGGATCTGTCTCTGTTCTGCTGAGACGGTCTGCCAAGTCGTTCTGTACACCTGGCAGGTAGATTGCTTGAATTAGAGCCTTGTGCTCCAAGCACCATTCCCAGACCCTCATCGCTTCTATACATAAGGGGTAAGAATGAGCACCGCCCTGCTTGTTGATGTAATACATCACTGCTTTGTTGTCCGTTTGGAGGAGAATATTCTTGTGACAGAGATGTCCTTCAAAGCTCGGACCGCATAAGGATGGCTCTCATTTCTAGGACATTTATGTGAAGCTGGGACTCAGTTGAGTCCACACACCCTGAGTGTGGAGAGCCTGACAGTGAGCTCCCACCCCATTAGTGAGGCGTCTGTGGTAATGCAGATCTGATGGTCCAGAGGGTCAAGGGTATCCTGCAGGAGATTGTCCTCTTGAGACCACCAGGTGAGAGACCTCCGTGGGGTTCTGTCACCTTGATGAGATAGGACTGCTGGGTGAGTGGTTGGAGACCACTGAGTACTGAGCATCCACTGGGTGGTTCTCATGTGCAGGCAGGCCAGAGGGTACAGTGAGCGCTGAGGATGCCATGAGGCCCAGCATCCGTTGCATCGAGGCGCTGTAACTGACCTGTTCTCTCCGATGTAACGGGCCATCTGAAGGATATCGTTCCTTCTGTCCTCTGGGAGAAAAAGCCTTACTAGGATGTGTCCAGAAGGGTCCCTATGAAAAGGAGCCTCTGGGAGGGCTGCAGCTGTGATTTCATGAGGTTCAGCAGGACTCCCATGGGCGTAGAGGAGGTGAGAGGCCGTCTCTCACGGCATCCAGAGTCCCTTGCCTGGAAGGACTTGCAAAGCCAATCGTCCAGATAAGGGAACACCTGTATTCAGAGTTTTCTGAGGTGCGCTTGCGAGAACTGCACAACACTTTGTAAAAACTTGCGGCGCTGAGGATAGCCCAAAAGGCAGGACTCTGAACTGATAATGTTGTCCCAGAGCCACAAACCTCAGGAATTTGTGATGCCTTGGGTGAATGGGAATGTGCTGGTAAGCATCCTGCATGTCTAGGGAAGCTAACCAGTCGTGCTGATGAAGCAAGGGTAACAGTGTTCCTAGAGAAATCATTTTGAATTTCTCCTTGGGGAGAAATTTGTTTAGCTTTCTGAGATCTAGAATGGGGCGCATTCCCTCAGATTTCTTTGGAACCAGAAAGTAATGAGAGTAGAACCCCGTGTTTCGTTGATGCAGCGGCACAAGTTCTACTGCCCTGTTGTTTAGAAGGCCCTGAATCTCGGCGGTGAGAAGGTCTGACTGAAGGGCAGACAGCCTGGGATGCCATTTGGGGGGACAATCCGGAGGGGTTTCCACAAAATTGAGTGAGTCCCTCGCGATTATCCGAAGGACCCATTTGTCTGAGTGTTGTGGACTTCCACTGGCTGTAGAAGTGCATCAGCCGACCTCCCACTGAGAGGAAAAGTCCACCTCTGGCAGTTGAGGTGGGACTTGAGCCAGCAATTCATAAGGTAAGCTGAGCGCCATTGGGCCCCTGCGCTCTGCTGCACCTTCTTTTGAGGTTGGGCAGGTTGGTTCTTGTGGAAACTTCCTCTGCCTCAAAGGACTGACGGTTATGAAACTGACGTTTGCTGGCATGCCTCGGGGGGCAGGAGGGGTCTAGCCAACAATGGCTGACCTAGTCTTTTGTGTAGCTTCTAGAGCTTAGCGACCGGAGGACAAAAGATATGCACCATCAAGGGGCAATGCCATTACCTGCTGTTGCGCATCATTGGTGAAGCCTGAAGTGCGCACGAGAATGGCGGTGGGTACAAATACCAGCAGCTGCTGAACGGGAGGCGGAGTGGAGCGTCCATGGCTGCTTTAACTCGTTGGTTGTTAGATTCAATACCCTGGTAATGGTTGAGAAGCTCTGGCTTTGAATCCGACTCCGAAGAGCTTCAACCATTTGCTTGAGAGAGTGCCACAGGATATACTCGTACTGAGAAAAATAGCCTTGGTAACTAGCAATACGCATACTTAGGGTAGAAGCAGCAAAGACTCTCTCACCTAAGGTGTCTATCTTACGAGTTTCTTTGTTAATAGGTCGAGCTGTAGTGGTTTGAGGAAGGACGACCTTATCATTCTCTGCCAGGACTACAATAGGATCCGCAAAGGCTTGGGATGCCAAAATGGGACGATCCTTGGGGGCTGAATATTTTCTATCAATGGATTTAGCCACCGATGAAGAGAGAGCAGGATTATTCCATACCATTTGAGACAGCTGCCCTCAAGGAAGGCTGAATCGGAGGATCAAACTGTAGGGATCTCCGAGGCATGAAGGTATTGGAGTCTTAATTTCCCAGGATCGATGTCTGTAGTCTGAGAGAAAGTGTGAAATCATATTCTTCAGCAGAGACTTAAAAGACAGGTCCCTCGACCCCAGGCTCTGCAGCAGTAAAAGATCCTGCTGTCCCTTGACCATCGCCCAGCCGAGGTCTGGGTCAGGCTCAACGTCATCTCCTGACAGTCCAGGAGGGACTGTATGGACAGGAAAGGATGAAACTCAGAAGAGGAAGGAGGAAAAGAGACAAAGGGAAGTCCCCGAGAGCCCTCGCCGAGGAGGCGCACGGGCGCTGAGAAGCCGACGTAAAGCCGAGGACGGCGCCGCTGACGCCACACGGGCGCCCAGGCACTCCCAGGACTGAAAACAGGTTTTGAAGGAAAAGAGCAGGAGATAAGGGCATCGGTGTGGCCCCTGCGCCGAGGCATGCTTTTTGGGGGTGGCGAGCGACACCTAGCGCGGAGTCGACAGCACCAAGAAGGTGCCACGACCAGGAAAGTCCAACCCCCTACCTGGTGGCCAGAGAACCCGAGGCCCACGGCGACCGAGCCAGGCAGCCGAACCAACCTCCGAGCCCATTGCTCCATAAGAGCGCCCACTGATGAAACTGCTCATCTGAAGACCTACCTGCGGGCGGGGGTAGGACTCGATGTCGAGCGTCGGCTACCAAGCGCGCTGTTGGCGACTCAAAGGAGAGACAGGCAACTAGCCCGATAACCGAATGTCTACATGCAGGCGATATGAGAGGCGTACCTTGAGTGATGCCTTCTCTTTAGACCTGCAGGCCAAGAAGAGCTCGAGGCTTAACAGTGCCGAGAATGCGACCGCTTGGCTTTATAGCTCCAGCGGGACCGCCCATCCTCGGCATTGGACTGACTGTTGTCAGACCCCTTCCGGAGAAGCGAGCGGACCGGACTCAGCCCAACTGACTGAACAGATTTATATGAAGTCTCCCTACCGTCACCTGACCTGTTTCATATCGACTCCGTCCAGTGTAGGCTGAGACTTCTTTTATCGCTTTTATTTAAAAATAAGAATAACTTAAGCGATACTGTATCGAGATAATACTACAAAAATAAAAACTGAAACTATGCTGCTAGTTTGAAGTTTAACTCCCGACAGGCGAGCGACGTTGTCACTGAAGCGGTTGGGGAGTCGACACCGAGATAGTCATTGCCGCGTGAGCTGGGGCTCACGACGCCATTCCTCGCGGCTCCATCTCAGGCGCCGGCCCGACAGAAAAAAAAAAGTTTGCTCCCGATGGGTCCTAGTGCCTCCGGCGCAGATCCCAATAGTGTGAATCAGTGGTGGAGACTTATGTCCAGGAAGATCAGATCTTGTACTACCTCCGGCAGGAGAGAACACTCGTGGGATGCAGCCCCTATCCAGCTTAGGGCATCGACCAGAATGTTGGAGGCTCCTGCCACATGCATGGCAAGGAGATCCGCCTCCAGGCTGCGCACGAGTGACCAAATGCAGAGAGCTTCCCTGCACAGAGGCATGGAGCGCATCCCGCCAAGGCGGTTTAGGTAGTACATAGTCGTGGTATTGTCAGTCTGGACCTGAACCACTTGACCCCGTAGAAACGGGAGTGAAGGTGGTGAGGGCTAGTCGAACCGCTCGGAGCTCCAGCAGGTTGATGTGGCATCGGGACTCCCGAGGGGACCAGAGGCCGTGCGCTCTGTGCTCCCCCAGATGGGCACCCCAACCCATCAGAGAGGTATCGGTCGATAGACCGTCGGCTCGGGGCGGACAAATGGAATGTCCTCCTGCAGATGTGCTGGCATGGTCCACCACTGGAGAGCGTTCCACATTCCCTGGGTCACTGTCACTAGCTGATCCAGAGGATCGAAGTGCTGTGACCATTGGCTGGCCTGCCCTCACTGAAGAGGATGCATGGACCAACGGGCCCAACGGACCATGCTGGTGCAGGCTGCCATGAGGCCCAGGAAGTCCCGGGCAGGGCGCAATTGCCCAACCTGAAATGATTGGGCAAAGGAGGAAAGAACCTCGGCCCTGGCTTGTAGACAGTCAAGCTCTGCCCCGAGTTGTATCACCTGCTTTGGCACGAGTTCCGACTTGGCCTCGTTGATGAGGGGGCCAACCTGTGAGAGCAAACCTGGAGGGCCAGATCTCTGGACCGCTCCACCTCCATTCTGGAGGAGGCTGCAATCAGCCAGTCATCCAGATAGGGGTACACCCGGACTCTTCGGTGCCGCAGGAATGCTGTCACCATTGCCATGCATTTGGTGAAGACCCTGGGAGCTAGGGAAAGGCCGAAGGGCATGGCCCGGAACTCGTAGAGGGATCCCTCTGCCCTGAAGCGAACGTCTGGTGGGACGGACAAGAATACATCCTGGAGGTCCACAGAACAGAATCACATGCCTCGTTCCAAGGATGGGATTATCTGAGCCAGAGTGACCATCCTGAAGGTCCGAGACCTTAGGAACCTGTTCAGGTCGTGCAGGTCTAGAATGGGGCGCCAGCCCCTCATCCGTTTTGGGACCAGGAAGTACCTGGAGACAAACCCCGGGTCTGGTGGAGGATCTGCCACCTTCCTGATCACCTCTTTTTTTGAGGAGCAGGGCGATATTGGTTTGGCGAGCCGACAGAGAGGCTGCGGACCCCGTAGCCCCCCCCGAGGGGTGATGGCTCGGAAGGGCGGGGCCTGCTCGAACTCCAGGGGCAGGCCCTTTCCTACCACCTCCAACACCCAGCGGTCCATGGTGATAGCGGACCAGGAGGAAAGGAAGTGGCAGAGCCGACCCCCACGGGGAGAACCCAGGGGGGAGTGATGAAGCTGGGGACGAGACCCCTCAACCCATCACTGGGCAGGCTTGGAGGAGGGACCAGCCGAGGGACCTCCTGGGCCTTTTCCTCCCTGCTTCCTGTTAGAGGAAGCAGCAGGCTTGGCTTTGTGGTGCCAAGCACGAGCCTGCTGGCCCCGATGCTGGTGATGTTCGGCTGGACGTGCCAAAGGTGCAGAAGGGCGAAAGGACTTATGTTGTTGGCGACGGCCCTTGTCCTTCTCGGCGGAGGTGACCGAGTCCAGAGTGGTATTGGACTTTTCGATCTGCTGGAGGTGACCTTCCACTCCAGGGCTGAAGAGGTTGGTCCCCAGGAAGGGGACATCTGCCAGTTTATGCTGGGTATCCACTGTGAAGGTGGATATCCTCAGCCATGCTCATGGCGCATGGCCACTGCGTCGCAGAATTGATCTGGCACAGGAGTCTCAATGTCCAGAGCCGCTGGAGCTGCTGTTTTGCCACTGCCCTTCCTTGGTCCCATACCTGCTTGACCGTGGTCTGCAGGTCGGCCGGGAGATGAGGGATCACCTCATCCAGGGAGACCATGAGGGCGTGGGAGAAGTGTGCTATCAGCACGGCCAAGCTGGCCTGGCGGAGGCCACAGGAGGACGCAGCGAACACCTTGCGCCCGGCATAGTCCAGCTTTTTGGACTCCTTGTCGGGGGGCTTATCTACATCCCTAGTGTTCCCGGAACGCTGGAAAATGATATCGGTGACCAACCCCTCGGTGGAGGGGTGTTCAGAAAAAACGGACAAAGAGCTGGTAGGGAACGCATACTTCCTGGCCATCCTGACCGAAGGCGCAGGACAGGAAGCCGGCCACTGCCATAGTTCCAAGGCTGGGCCAACAATGGCTTCAGCCACCGGATAGGCCTCCGTGGGCGAATCCCCTCGATCTAGTATCTCTGTCAGGGGATACTTGGCCCGCTTGGATACGGGCTCGAACTGCATCCCGGTGGACTCCGAGATGAGCCGAAGCAGACCCATAAAGGACCATGGGCTCTCGTCCATGGACTGTCCCCCGGAGGACTCCAGCTCAATGGGCCTGGAGAATACAGGGAGGAGTCGTCGTCGGACTCCAAAGGGTCCGCGAAGAACTGCCTGGGGCCTGAGCTGCCCTCCACCTGCCGAGGACGGTCGGGAGTGAGAGTGACCGACAACCTGTGGGGCAGACCCTGACCCGACAGAGTCCTTGGTCGGTGCTCCCAATTTCGGTTGTGGAGGCGGAGGTTCCACCACAATCGATGGGGCAGCTGGTTTCAGCCGAACAACTGGCCCAGGCTTGGGCACCTCAACTACAGCGAGGGGTTGTTTTGGCCTTCGGGTGACAGCCACTTGATGGCCGGGGAAGGCGACGGCGTCGGCTTGTTCCCGGACAAAAGTAACTGCTGCCATATTAGGTCCTCGTAGCGTCGATGCAATTTGCACCGAAGCATCTCCTCTTCCGAGGAGGAAGACGAGGACGAGTGGCGGCGCTGCTTACTTTGGCGTCGAGACTGAGACCCTCTGTGTTTCTGAGGATGGGTCTGGGAAGTTGCGGGGGACACCCGTTCTTCCCTCAGCTCGGAAGCCTTGATCGGGGACTCCGGCACAGGAAAGTCCTCGGTCTCCACCGGGGGAACCGGTGAAGAAGGGTTGTCGGCTTCACCAGTTGACAGCCCGTCCGACGGGTCGAGAAAAATCTCGACCGTGTCGACGGGTGTCTCGGCTGGCTGACCTGACAGGGACACTGTGAAGCAACCTCGACCGAGGTAGAGTGTCAACTGTCCGGGGGAAGGGACCTCTCCCACGAACACCGACGGTAGGACTTACCTTTCGAGTCCTTCTTTTTGGACCGAGAAGAATGTCCCCTCTCCCTTCATGGAAAGGGATTGGCAAAGCTCCTTAAAAGAAGCTGTGTAGGAGGATCCCAAAGACAGCGGGATAAATGCCGCGACCGAGGAAGAAGATGATGTGGCCTGGGCCGCCTCCTCCTCGAGGGTGATCATCTGCTCGCGTTGCACAGCCGAGCCAGCCGCCGGACACGCTGAGGCCTCCTTGAACTCACTGTGGTGGCGCTTCTCAGGGCGCCAAGCTGTAACCGGGCAGTGCGGTCTTACAGGACATTGGCCGAAAACGAACGGCATAACTCTCACACCTGTGGGTCATGGTCTAGGCAGAGGCAGTAGACGCACGTGGCGTGCAGATCCGTCCTGGACATTTTCTGCCCACATGGGCACCGCTGAAAACCGGGAGTCGATTTGTCCATCGCAGCTGCGAGGGAGTAATTTGACCGAAGTCTTGAAAACTTAAGAATGGGTTTCGGGTGAACCGAAGAATTAGGATCCAGTCTATACGCAGAGCGTTAAGGAGGGAACCTGAGCTTCCAAGCAGTAAGGAAGATCTGGCGTCATGGGGCGGAGCCGAGAGTTTTACCACCCGGGTGGGTGGGAGGAGCCAGCCTGAAGACCTTCCGGCAAGATTTAAAGCGGCAAGGAACCTGCCAGACAGTGTGGATGAACAACATATCCATGTCCCTAGAATTAAACAAATAAAGGAACAATCTTACCAGGCAATGTCGAGTAAGCTACCAGAACCGGCAGGAGAACGGGGCCGATGAACTACGGCTCGGAGTCGACAGAGTCGAAAAACGGAGAAACGAAATTTCGTAGCAGCAGGCCTCAAAGTTGCTCTTATAAGCTTTCCACGAGGGGACCTTGACGGCAGGAGACGAAGAACTGGCGGGAGGGCGGAGTCGACAGCGCCTAACGGCCAACCTGCGAATGCTACGCAATGCGTCGGCCTTGAGGGCGGCGCCGATGGTGTGTCGACTCCGCCCATCAAATAAAAAAGACGCTCCCGCGTGGTCATGACCTCCGGCCATACACCCAAAGGTGATGAATGGTGAAGATTGATACAGATAAGATCTGACTGTTGTGAAACGGACACTTGTTCCTACCCCCCTTGAGAGGGAGTGGGCGAAGGTCTGGCTGTCTTAATGGCAGACCTAGTCTTCCATGTGGCCTCTAGTGCTTGTTCCACCTGAGACCCAAACAGATGCATGCCATCGAAAGGTAAGGCCATGACTTGCTGTTGGGCATCATTCGTGAAGCCCGAGGTACGCAGCCAAGAGTGGCGACTGGTGCAGATGCCAGCCGCCCATGAAGCGATATCAAAAGCGTCCACTGCAGCTTTAACTTGTTGGTTACTGGACTCGATAGCCCTAGTTATGGTCTGAAGTTGTTCTGAGTTAACCTTCGATTCGGGCAGAGCTTCTACCATTGCTTTGAGCAAATGCCAAAGAACATATTCATATTGTGAAAAATAGCACTGATAGCCGGCAATACGCATGCCCAGGGTTGAGGTAGCAAAAGACTCTCTTACCAAACGTGTCTATCTTGGGAGATTCTTTGTTTATAGATCGGGCTGTAGATTCCTGATGGAGGACAGCCTTATTCTCTGCCAGGACCACAATGGCATCAGCAAAGGCTTGAGAGGCCACAATGGGGCGATCCTTGGGAGTGGCATATTTCCTGTCTATAGACTTGGTCACAGAAGGAATAAGCGCCGGACTCTTCCACACCATCTGGGAAAGAGTCTCAAAAGAGGGCTGTAGCGGAAGGATTAAATCCACAGGCACTTCCGGAACATGTAGATATTGTAGACGCAGAAGCTTCCCAGGATCTATTTCCATGGACTGGGGAGAGACAGTAGAATTTAAATTCTTGAGCAGAGACTTAAAGGAAAGGTCCTCAACAATAGGCTCTGCAGGAGGATTGATCCCTGCCCCCAGCGAGGAATCGGAATTAACATCATCACCCAGCCGAAGATCTGGATTGGGCTCAAAATCATCTCCCGACAGTCCAGGAGGGTCTGCATGGACAGAAAACGAGTGAAAAGCAGGAGGAAGAATCTGAGTCGAAAACCTCTGGTAACCATGTCGCGGTGTACATGTCCCTGGCAACGCAGAGGTAAACTGCGCAGAGAACAACAGCGCAGACATAGAAAATAGCACCACGTGGGATTGTGGTGCTGCACTAGGCATCGATGCCAACCCTGGCGCCGATGAGTAGCGTAATGCCGCCGAAACCCCCTGTGCTGCAAAGAACAGCACCAACAGGTCGGACGGCGCTGACGTCACTCGCGGCAGAAAAGGATCTCGGTGCTGAAGAAGCCAGTACCAGTGGCGACGGCACCATGTCAGAAGTCTGAAAACTGTGACTGGAAGGCAAAGGAAGAAAACTGGCAAGAGATACAGGCATTGGTGTGGACCCCGCGCCGCAGCCATGCGAGGGGGATAGATACCGGAGCGTGGAGTCGATGGCAACGAAGAAGGCGCCGCGCGACTAGGAAGTCCTCATTGCCACACCTGCCGATCAGATACCAACGGACCCAAAGGCCCCGGCGACGGACTGATCGGCTCCAGCAAATCGAGAAAACCTCTGAGCCCATAAGAGTGGCCCAATGGGGAAACTGCTCATCAGAAGCCCCCTAATGGGTGGAGAGGGGCTCCGGTGTCGAAGAGGCTGGCTACCAGAGACAGAAACTGGCGATTCCGCAAGAAGCGGAGACCGGCTCCTGACCCTAATAATCGACCATCCACATGCAGACGTACCAGAGTGACGGTGCCATGAGCAGGACCGTATCTTTTATAGCTTTCGAGGACCGCTCCCCCACCCCCGAGCACTGGACTCGTCTGTTGTCAGCAGACCAGACCTGGCCCTTCTCTTAAACAGCTTTCATAAGAAGTCTCCCTACTGTCACTGGATCCACTCATTCTCGACTCTGTCAGTGGAGGGCTGAAGACTTTTCTTATATGCAGAATTTATTATTATTAATATTGGTACTTATCAAAGATGAAATACAAAACAATACACTGAAAACTAAGCTGCTAGTTTGAAGTTTGACTCCCAGTGGGTGAGCGACGTCTTCAATGAAGTGCATTCGACGGCGGGAAAAAAGGAACTGAGGTGGTTGGAGGGCCGACGCCGAGAAAATCATTACTGCACGCGCCGGGCTCGTGGTGCCACCTTCCCGTGGCTCCATCTCAGGCGCCAGCCCTACTGAAAAAAAAAAAGCTTGCTCCCACTGGGTCCTAGTGCCTCTGGTGTACTCCTATTAGTGTGAATGAGTGGTGGAGACTTTATGTCCAAGATCTGAGGCCCCAAAACCAGCATCCCAGTGTGATTCAAGGTCGATGTGGTAATGGGTAATGAAGGTGTTTGCTGACTTCCACGTAGCAGCCCGATAGATTTCCTGGATAGGGATGTCCCTGGAAGGAGTCACCGATGCAGCGGTATGGTGGGTAGAATAAGCTCTTATCCCTCTGGGAGGCTCCATGCCCACCGACTCATACCACAGACTTATGCAAGATGTAATCCACCTTGCAATAGTCTGTTTTGCTGCAGGTCAGCCAGAAACAGCTTCAGTGTAGATGACAAACAGCTGGCGAACCTCTCCCCAAATTTCCGCTGTCCTCTCCTTATAATAGGAGAGAGCTCATCTCAGGTCCAAAGTATGGAGCCTGTACTCGGCCTCTGAGGTGTAATTAGGGTAGTAAACCGGCAGAGTTAACACCTGGTTGAGGTGAAACTCTGACACCACCTTTGGAAGGAATTCCGGGTTGGGGCGTAGGACAACCTTGTCCCTGTGGAAGACCAGATAAGGGGAGTTCACCAAAAGCGCCTGGAGCTCCCCTGTCCTTCTAGCAGATGTGACAGCCACCAGGAAGGCCATCTTCCACAAGTGTGACAAGGCACACTTGTGCATTGGTTCAAATGGCTTTCCCATGAGCTTTGCCAGTACCAGCAGTAGATCCAATGGAGGTGGAGGTTCATGCACCGGAGGGGATATGTGATCCAGGCCTTTGAAAAAGTGCACAACCACTGCCTCCTGTGCCGTCGGCTGACTGGCCCACGCCCAGTAAGCAGAGATGGCAGCCAGGTACACCCCAAGGATTGATGACCGAAGACCCCCTTTGGACAGGAACCAATGGTAGTCGAGAACGTTAGCCAATGGACAGGACAGAGGGTTCAGACCCTTGTCCTTACACCAAATGGAAAACCTTTTCCATTTCGAGGCATTACATTTCTTGGTCGATTTCTTTCTGGATGCCTCCACCATGATGAGGACATCCTCGGAAAGACCCAAAGCCTGGAACCCTAGCCGCTCAGGAACCAGGCTGTGAGGTGCAGGGATTGAAGGTCCGGATGTTATACCTTCCCCTGATTGAGAAAGATCAGGTCTGGGCGCGCTGGAAGTTGCTCCAGGGACCTGCAGCTGAGGCGATCTGGATACCAGAAGAAAAAATTACTCACCTTAGTAATGTTGTTTCTTCTAATGGAGTCTTGCTATATTATGACAGTAGCAGTTTGTCCCACCACTAGAACTGCTCCGGAGGTGAAATAGTTAATACCATTCCAAAATAGAACTTTGAGCACGAGCTCTAAGAAGCAGCTCTATCTGTGTAATTTCAAACCTGAACTGTCAGATCTTTACGAGCAAAAACTCACTAAGGTCTGTGTGGAAGCTGTAACCTACACTAGCCAAATGGTTACCTAAATATTAACAACCATTGCTGGTCCCAAATCCCAAGACTCAAGTCAGGGGACCAGAACTGTAACAACATGAGAATAAAACAACAGTATAATAAAACACACACACCCCAAACTCCCAAAAGGGGAGAGACGCTAAAAGGGCATAAAATAGTGCCCACACTAAGTTGCCCGCACCCCACCCAAGTAGAAGTTCTGAGAGGGGCAGGCTGGGGGGAGGTCATAATATAGCAAGACTCCATTAGAAGAAACAACATTACTAAGGTAAGTAATTTTTCTTCAAACAACATGAAGTCTTGCTATATTATGACAGTAGCAGACTACACAGCAGTACCTCCATGAAGGAGGGCAGAACCTACTTAGGGAATAGGCTCTGAAGAACAGCTGTGCCAAACCGAGCATCTCTCCTGGCCTGGACATCCAGGGGTAATGCTTGGTAAAAGTGTGTACCGTTTTCCAAGTAGCAGCCTGGCATATCTCTAATATAGGGATGTCTCTGGCAGCAGCTAGAGACGCAGCTGTACCCCAGGTAGAATAAGCCCTCAAGCCAGAGGGGGGATCTCTGCCCAGTTTCTGATAACAAAATTGGATACAAGAGACAATCCACCTGGCTATTGATCTCTTAGTGGCAGGTTTGCCTTTCCCAACTTCACCATAGGTAAGGAAAAGTTGGATGGATTCGAACCTGTGACCTTTGGTACGCTCTATATAGTAACTAAGAGCTCTCTTAACATCCAGGCTGTGCAACCTCCTCTCACCAGAAGAGGAGTGATCAGTGAAAAATACTGGAAGGGAGATAGATTGGTTAAGATGGAAATCTGAAACCACCTTAGGTAAAACTTCCTATTAGTCCTAAGGACTACCTTATCCCTGTGGAAAGAAATAAGTCAGTTTCCACTGACAAGGCTTGCAACTCACTTATGCGCCTAGCAGAAGTGATAGCCACCAGAAAACAGTTTTCCAAGTTAGATACTTAAGCCTGCAGAAAACAGAGGTTCAAAAGGGGGTTGCATTAACTGGGCAATACAAACATTAAGCCCAGGCAGGGCCGGTTCCTAAAGGGTGGATTAGTATGGAGTAATCCCTTAAAAACTTTGAAAACACAGGGTGAGTGGAAAGAGGGATGACTTTCCTGCTGACACAAAAGCAGATACAGCTGCCAAATGGACTCTCAGGGTAGCTGGTCTGAGACCCAAGGAATTAAGATGGACCATGTAATCTAATACAATGGGCAAATCAGCAGATTCTGGGGAAATATTTTCCCAGCACACCAAATGGAAAACCTTTTCCATTTAGAACTATAAGTAGCCCTAGTGGAAGGCTTTCTGGAAGCCTTTAGGATTTCAAGAACACCTTGAGAGAGGTGTAAATCAGCAAACTCTAACTCCTCAAGAGCCAGGCCTTGAGGTTGAGGGATTTGAGGTCCGGATACCAAACCCTTCCCTGGGCACAAGTTAACAGGTTGTGAATCCTGGGGGGGCAAAGGGGAAGATGGATTGTCAGTGACAGAAGGGTGGGTACCAGGGCTGCCTGGCTCAATCCGGGGCAATCAGAATCACCCTGCAAGGCTGAGATCTGATTTTGACTAATACTTTGAATAGGAGAGGAAGGAGGAAAGCATAAAGAAACTTCCCTCCCAATCCAGGAGAAGAGCATCCAGGGGGACTGAGCCCAACACTGGAAGCCTGCAACAGAACAGAGGAAGTTTGTGATTGTCTGGGGCTGCAAAAAGATCTATCTGAGGGGTGCCCCATCTGGCAAAGACTATCCCCAGCATTTGAGGATCCAGAGACCATTCGTGATGGCCCTGGGAAATCCTGCTGAGAGCATCCGCTAGGACATTGTCCTTCCCTGGAAGATGAACTGCTATGAGGGAAGTGTTCAGGGAATAGGCCAGAGACCAAACTTCATTGCCTCGTGCACAAGGTCAAGACCGAGTGCCCCTTGCTTGTTGATGTACCACATTGTTGTGGTGTTGTCTGTTCTGACTTGTATCACCTTGTTGTGGACAGATGCAGAAAATGCTTGAAGAGCTAAAAAGACAGCTCTGAGTTCCAGCAAATTGATGTGGAGCAGAGATTCCCGGGGGGACCACACTCCCTGAGTGGAAAGGTAGCCCATGTGGGCTCCCCAACCCAGAAGGGAAGCATCTGTAGTGAGAGTCAAATAGTGAGCAGGGGGAATGAAGGGGACCCCCAATCTTAAATTGCTCTGATCCTGCCACCACTGGAGGGCCTGGATCAAGGTTCGAGTCACTGGGACCAACTTGGAAAGGGGGTCTCTTCTCGGAGACCAATAGGTTCTCAAGTGAAACTGAATGTCTCTCATCTGAAATCTTGCTCCCTGCACAACAGCTGTGGATGCAGCCATGTGTCCCAGGAGCTGCAGAAAGTGTCTTGCTGGTCGAGAGACCTGCAGGGTGAAGCAGGAGGCCAGAGTCACTAAATTCGTCACTCTAAGGGAAGAAAAGCTCTGGCTAGCTTTGTGTCCAACTCTGCCTCTATAAAGGTGAGTACCTGGACTGGTTCCAGAACCGACTTTGGTAGATTTAGCAGAAAGCCCAGGGAGGCGAGAAGCTGCTGGGTAACTTGCAGGTGAGATTTTACCTGTTCTGGGGACTGGCCTACAATGAGCCAATCGTCTAGATAGGGAAAAACAGCAATCCTTTGCCTCCTTAAGTGAGCCACTGCTAGACACTTTGTGAATACCCTTGGGGCAGAGGTAAGGCCGAAGGGCATTGCTCTGAACTGGTAATGACCTGAGGGTAGTTCGAATCTGAGGTACTTTCGGGGAGCTTCTGATTAGGACGTGAAATAGGCATCCTTGAGGTCCAGGGAGGCTAACCAGTCCCCTGGCCTTAGGGAGGGTAAAATCATTGCCAGAGTTACCATTTTGAACTTTGGTTTCAAAAGATGCTTGTTCAGATATCTGAGGTCTAATATGGGCCGCCATTCTCCTGTCTTTTTTGGGGTAAGGAAGTATCTGAATACAGACCCCTGCCCTGTTGCAGGGGAGGAACCCTTTCCACTGTTCTGAGAGCTAACAGGGTTGAGACCTCTGCTTCCAGAGCAAAGGTCTCTAAAGCACTTGGTAGAAAAGTCTGGTTCTCAACTTGGGAAACTTTTGAAGCTGAGAACCAGACCCTGGCTTACTACTTCCAGAACCCACTTGTCTGAGGTTAAAGCAGCCAGTTCTGACTGAAGTAAGCCAGCCTGCCCCTCCGTAAAGGAGAATCGGCCCTGGGCACCCCATTAGGTGCCTGCTTAGCAGGAGCTTTTAGGCTGAGGGGTAGGAGCAGGCCTGCCCACCCTCGGCCTGCCTCTGCCTCTGAAGAAGCCCTCTGAGCATAGGCAGAGGAGGCCTGAGTCTGTAAAAGGTCTGTGAAAAGGCCTACCCCTACCCCTGGGGGTATGCCTCTGAGGAGTGGCTTGCCGCTCCTTAGCTTGGGCACTTTTGTAAGTAGTCCTATATTCATCCATCTTTTTCATGTAATTCTCTGTCTGCTCCCCAAACAGAGAATTTCCACCACAGGAAAATCCATAGCCTTAGTCTGGGTATCCTGTGACAGACTAGTACACCTGAGCCAGGCCAACCTACGAAAAGCTACAGATGTGGCCATGACCCTAGAGGAAACATCATTAACATCCACAGCAGCATGAAACTGTACCTTAGAAGCCTCAATGCCATCAGCAGCCACCTGTTCTAGTTGCCAGCCAGCTGGTCATGGGCTTGCTTGGCTAATTCCATAACAGTATCCCATCTAGATTTCTGATACCTAGCTACATAAGCCATATAATTTGCTGGCCTGAGTCCCAGAGAGGCTGCCATATACTGTTTTTCGCCATGGCATCAATCTTCCCGAATCCTTGTCAGGAGGATGTGAAGCCAGGGGATATTAGCTTTATCACAGGCTGCAGCCTGAACTACTCCAACATGACTGCATTGCTGAGAAAGGAATTCTGTATCAGGACCTGACAATGTGTACCTTCTGTCCATCTTTTTATCTACAGGAGGCACAGAATTAGAGCTTTAAAATTTTTATTGTTTGCTTCCTAAAAGACTTATGCAAAGGAATAGACAATCTCCTAGACTCTGGAATATCCATCATTTCTACAAAATCAGGCTCCTCTTGCTCATCCACAGCTTCTTCCAAGGAAGCTGGAGGGTTTCAACAACTTTTTGTAAAACATAAAATGAGATGGGGTCTCAGATAGCATAGGGGAGATTCTAGAGGTCTGTCTAGGAAATGTCGGTTCAATGGGCACACCCAGACCTTCCCAGCCACATTCATACTGTTCATAATCATCCTCCCCTCCTCTGGTTCATAAAATTCTCAACATCATATTCCTGAACCACTGGAACCGGACGAACCGACCTTTTGCCAGATAGTGGCGGTTCGGACGGAACCTGAGACAGTGACTGGACAATTTGTATGGCTTTTGCTATCTCTGCAGCAGTTGGAGAAGGGTTTTGGACCCAAACCTGCTGACTTTCTTGTTTCTTTACTGGAATTGGTTCCTCAGAACCAGCTATTCTTTGCCGAGGAAGTCTCGCCTGGTCAGAGGGCACACCTCTCCAGTCCGGTTGGCACCGAACCGGGCTGGCCATCCGGGTCAGCGGACTTTTTGGCCTCTCGTTCCCTGAGCCTGCCCAATCTCTTTTCCAGGGTGGCTGCAGGGAAATTCTTACATATCTGGCAGTCTGACTGGAGATGGTCAAACCCCAGACAATAGACACATGTGGTGTGTGGGTCAGCCTTGGCAAAGACTTCCCCACAGACATCACAGTGTTGAAACCAGTGGGCCGGTTTTTCTTTTGGGTTTCTCAGACATAATGCCAGCCTAACCAGAAAAACTTGCCCTTTAAACGGCAGTGCCAGGCAAGACACCCTTATCGGTTCCTAACCGTGTCACGGGTATTGGAAAAAAACTTAATAAAATCCGTCTTTTTTAGAACCGATAAGAACCAGGAACCGCACTCTAAAATGTTAAACTTTAAAGTTAATAAGTTTTAAACCCAGCTGATCGGTTCAAAACCGAACCGATAAACTTACAAGTTCCACACAGACAAAACCTTTAATTTACTTACGATTACCACAGACAGAGCTTGAACTGAACGGTTTTGCGGTTAAAATAAAACTATTCTCGGTTGAATCGAACCGAGAAAACACTGTTTAAACCGAGAAATGAACCGAGCAGTAGGAGAAATCTCCGGAGCGACTGTTCACTGAGGCGGAGTAAAGAATCTGACGGTTCAGGTTTGAAATTACATAGATAGAGCTGCTTCTTAGAGCTCGTGCTCAAAGTTCTATTTTGGAATGGTATTAACCATTTCACCTCCGGAGCAGTTCTAGTGGTGGGACAAACTGCTACTGTCATAATATAGCAAGACGTCATGTTGTTTGAATTGGAGCGGCCAGTCTGGGTCTACCAGAATCACCTTCGCCTTGTCCCTTCTCATCTTGAGGAGCACCTTGTGGATCAAGGGAAATGGAGGGAAGGCATAGAGGAGGCCTGGGGTCCATGGGCTTGAAAAGACATCCCCCTGCAGCGAGCCCTGCTGAGGGGGGCGGGCGTGAAACAGCCTCAGCTTGGTGTTTTCCTTGGAGGCTAACAGGTCCACCAATCGGTTTGCCCCAGTTGGAGAACAGGCTGTAAGCTACCTCTAGATGGAGAGACCACTCGTGGGATGTCTCGCCTAAGCGGCTGAGAGCATCCGCTAGATGGTTTGAGGCTCCTGCCACATGGATGGCTAGCAGATCCGCCTCCACACGGTTGCCGAGGGTCCAGATGCGGAGCGCCTCTCTGCAAAGCAGATGGGAGTGCGTGCAGCCCTGTTTGTTGAGGTGGTACATGGTCGTGGTATTGTCCGTCTGGACTTGAACCACTTGACCCCGGAGCTGAGGACCGAAAGCTGACACTGCAAGTCTGACTGTGCTGAGCTCCAACAGGTTGATGTGGTATCATGACTCCTTGGGGGTCCAGAACCCATGGGCCCTTTAGTCCCCCATGTGGGCTCCCCAGCCCATGAGAGAGGCATCGGTTGTGAGCACACCCGTCGGCTTGGGGTGGACAAACTGGATCCCTTCCTGCAATTGGTCTGGGGTGGTCCACCACTGGAGAGTGTCCCACATCTTCTGGGTTACAGTGATCAGCTGGGTGAAATGACCGTGGCGCTGAGTCCACTGGGTGGCCAGCTCCCACTGGAGGGAGCACATGTCCAACCGGGCCCAATGGACCACTGAGGTGCACGCCGCCTTGTAACCCAGAAGGCGCAGAAAGTCCAGGGCAGGGTGCAATTGCCCAACCAGAAATAATTGGGAAAATGAGGAGAGAACCTCTACCCTGTCCACCGGAAGCCGAGCTCTGGTTTCACGAGAGTTGAGCTCTGGCCCAATGAAGCACATCACCTGGGAAGGCACAAGTTCTGACTTGGCCTCGTTGATCAGGAGGCTGAGATGGGAGCAGGTGTGGAGGGCAAGGTCCCTGGACCTCTCCACCTCCTGTTGGGTGGGACCTGCTAAAAGTCAATCTTCGAGGTAGGGATAAATCCTGACCCCCGCAATTTGGGCTGCCACCACTGCAATGCATTTGATGAAGACCCATGGGGCCGGCGACAGGCCCAACGGCATGGCTTGGAACTCATACAGGGTTCCTTCGGCTCTGAAGTGGAGGAACCGCTGATGAGACGGACAGATTGGGACATGAAAGAACGCGTCCTGCAGATCCAGTGAACAGAACCACGTTTTGCTCCAAGGATGATATGATCTGGGACAAAGTGACCATCTGAAAGGTGCGTGACCTGAGATACTGATTCAAGTCGTGCAGATCTAAATGGGGCGCCAGCTCCCTGTCCGCTTGGGCACCAGGAAGTACCTGGAGACAAAGCCTGGGTCTGCTGAAGGATCTGCCACAGGAGCTACTGCCTCGAGGAGGAGCTGAGCAATGTCGGCTCGGAGAGCCGACCGAGTCTGGACGGATACTCTTTCCTCCCGAGGGGCACGGGCTCAGCTTGGAGGGTACTGCTCGAATTCCAGAGGCAGTCTCTGACCGATCACATCGAGAACCCACCTGTCCATAGTGATAATGGAGCAGGCGGAAAGGAAGTGGCGGAGCTGGCCCCCCCAAGGGAGGACCCAGAGCTGGTGTGATGGGAGAAGGGGAGGCAGCCCCCGTTCCGTCACTGAGCAGGCTTGGAGGAGGAGGATCCAGAACCTGAACCTCTGGCTCCTTTACGGGCCTGGGAGGGCCCGGGCTGGGGGTGCCAAGCTTGAGCCTGCTGCTGCTATTGCAGCTGCCCTCTTGGAAAGGAGGGCTGCTGTGCCGCAGGGGAAAAGTGCCAAAAGGGCTTCTTCTTCTGCTCTTTCTTGCCCGAAGAACCCTTAGCAGAAGCAGCATCCAACGTGGCACTGGACCGCTCAATACGCTGAGGGTGACCAGCCACACCTAGGCCAAAAAGGTCAGTGCCCAGGAAAGGCATATCAGCTAGTTTGTGCTGAGTATCTGCCGGAAAAGAGGAGAACCTCAGCCAAGCCCTACGACGAGAGGCAACTGCAGCTGCCATCGAGTGTGCACAAGAATCCCCGATGTCCAGGGCTGTCTGAAGCTGCTGTTTGGCAACAGCCCGGCCCTGCTTGACCATGGGGAGGTCTGGGAGGACTTCATCCAAAGACCCCAAGAGGGCATAGGAGAAGTGTACCATGATGACGGCAGAACTTGCCTGACGAAGGCCTAAAGATGAGGCCACATTGATCTCTCGAGTTGAATGATCCAGGAGTTTGGATTCTTTATCAGAAGGTCAGTCAGTGTCGGTAGAACTGCCAGTATGCCTGAACACAGAGGCAGTCACCAGTCTCTCGGCCGAAGGGTGCTCTGGGAACCCCGCAAGGGACCCCATGGGCACCGCATACTCGCGGGCCATACTGGCAGATGGAGCTGGACAGGAGGCAGGACGCTGCCAAAGTTCTAAGGCCGGGCCAACTATGGCCTCGGCCACAGGAAAGGCCTCTGTTGGGGTATACCCTCTCTTGAGGATGTCTGTGAGAAGGTACTCTGTCTTTGTTCTGGATTGGTTCCAGGGGCATCCCTGTAGACTCAGAGATGAGGCGAAGAATGCCCTGAAAGGATGAAGGACCTTCCTCAGTCTCAAATCCACTGGCCAATTCATCATCCCCGGGATTAGAATGCAGGCCGGTCACATCCGAATCAGAGGAATCCGAATACCACGATCGACCGCCCACATCCCCTTCGACCCGACGACGGCAGTCCAGGGTGACAGTGACCGAAAGACGCCAGGGAAGCCCGGTGTCTGGTCTAGCTTCCTCAGAGCTCCTCCCACAGGCTGCCTATGCGGTGGTTCCACCACTATCGGTGGAGAGACCGGTTTAGGCCAAACTCGAGGTTTCGCTGGCTCCACGGCCAGGGGAACTGACTTAATCGGCTCCGAAGGAGTCAGCTTCAGCCTGAGAGGCGAAAGCCAAGTAATGGTCGGGGTAGAAGCCGGGGTCGGCTTGTGCCCGGTCAAAATCAGCTGTTGCCACATGAGGTCCTCGTAGCGCTGGAGTCTCTCCTCATCCAAGGAGGAAGAGAACGACTGATGGGAGTCTCCTCTTTTTAGAGCGCTTGTGGCTCTTCCTCGGCATTTCAGTTGACGGGGTCCTGGACCTCGACTGAGACTGGACAGGCCGATTTGGTCACTCAGGAGACAATGGCGGGACTGGTGATTTCCCAGGATTGGGGATCACTTCCTCGACGGGATTCACAATGGGCTGAGTCTCCTCACCGGGGAAAGAAAGGACCATAGTCTAAATGAGACAATCGTCGACTGGAGTCGGCGATAATGGGTTTATGATTATTTCAACCTTGTCGATCGACGCGTTGGTCGACTGGCCAGATGGCAAAGCCGAGAAGCCAGAAGCCAAAGAGGCAATCTCGACTGAAGTAGAGACTGCCGGTTCCTGAGACAGAGATCTCTCCTGATCCCAAGAATGTCTTCATCAAGACGAAGACGATCCCAGGTCCTTTTCCCGCTTTTGGGACAGAGAGGAGTGTGTGCCTGCAGGACCCTCCCCCTTAGTCAGAAGAGATTGGCACAGCTCTCGGAAGGAACCCGAGAAGGTGGAGCCCAGGTTGAGCGGAATGAAGAAGCTCTGAGAGGAAGATTCTGTGGCCCAAGCCGCTTCCTCCTTGAAGGCTTGCATGTGTTCCAATTGCTCGGTGGATCCCGCAGCCACGGAAACCGCCCACCGAGCCTCCTTTGATTTCACTGGAGGGTTCAATTTTTCCGGCCTTCCCAACTTCAGGTGTGCAAGACGGTTGTCGAGGATGTTAGGGTGAAATGCAAGACAAAAGTTGCACTTCAAGGTGTCATGGTCGACACCAAGGCAATAGACGCGCGCAGTGTGGGGATCGGTGTGCAACATTTACTGGCTACAGGAACACCGGTGAAATCCAGAGGAAGACTTGTCTTCCATAATCGAAGGTAAGTAGTTGTGATCGCTAATGTGAACTAGATGAATTTTCGTTAATAACCGGAGGTTTTGAAGCCAGGGCCTACAAAATGCAGGAGCATGAAGGAGGCAGTCTGAATCTTCCAGTGGAAAGGAAGATCTAGCGTCATGGGGTGGAGTCGAGGGTTATACCACCCGCTTGGGTGGGAGGAGCCAGCTTAAAGACTTCCGGCGATCCTTAAATTGGAAAGGGACACACCAAAGAGTGTGGATGAACAACATATCCATGATCCTATAAATATTTTTCATCTAGTGTAGTACCCAGTCAAGAAAATCTAGAATAAACAAATAACATGGAAAAAAATACCATTGTAATTTGTTATTAGGAAGCACAGGCCCACCCCCACTATCATTTAACCTTAAATGCCTGCAAACAATGTCTGAAAGAAAACACATTTAAGATGCTTTTTTTGGTTTTACAATAAAATATAATGTATTCCATTTAAAGTAATATGCATTCTGAACACAGTTCCAACAATAAAATTAGTCAGATTATACATTTTTTAAATTCAAAGCTTTCTTGAAATTGCACTAAAATCCATGAAATGAGGAGTAAGATGAATGTGCAAACAATGACCACAAAGCCCTCTCTTGGCAGAGGTCCATTTGACTAGAAGAATTTTCTTGTATGGAAGAGCCTGTAAAACCTAGAAATTCTGAAGCAGAACCATCAGAAGTCTGAAATAACTCAAAAATTGTCTTCACTGGAGAGATGGAAACAGCTTCTTCTGTAACAGGTATCTCCTCATTTTGCCTGTAGTACACATTTTGTTTTTGATTTCCTCTCTTACTCCTGCCAGATGAAAACTTAACTTTCCTGTGCAGCTTCCTGCAGGGTGAATTATCTGAACTATTTCCTTCCAAATGATTTCCTTGTTTTAGTGGAGAAGCATTGTGCAATAAGTATTTTGTATCCAAGGCCAAATATTTTTCATTCTGTATTTGTCTTTTCACACAATTCTCATGAATCATGTAACAAGCTGGATCAGAACCTGCAAATCTGGAATATTTTGCTGGGCAAACACCCACACTATTTTGTTTACGTTTCTGATATGCAACAGTTTCACTCTGACATTCTGAAAGCATCCGTTCATCAGTGGTATTGAGCTGTGGTTTGTCTTTATGTGGTCCTTGTGATCCATTTACACCAACAGTCCCAGATTTAACACAATGAGAAACATTGCCATCATCCTGACAAAGTGCAAGGGCAGCATTTTTTTGATTACAGATTTCTTCATGCCTCTTTTTATCTTTCCGAGATACAGGTTCCTCAAAGTTTCCAAGATGGGTTTTCTTATCTGTTGCATTTAAGTTACCTGCAAATGTTTCATCATGTTTTCCACTCTCTATATTAATTGTGTTTGATTTACTAACAACCTCACATGGATTCGACCTACAGCAAGATGAAAAAGAACAAAACATATCAGGAAAAAAGGAAGCTTGTCGCACAGCAACTGGCGTTACAGTTTTCACTGCTTCACTGTTCTGGTTATCCTTTTGGCTGTGTGCAGCAGTTGTATAAGATGAGTAAAGCAAAGTGGAGAGATGGCTTCCTTTCTGTGTTACATCCAGTCCACCTTCCTTCTGCGTTATGTTTATGATAGGAGTAGATGAATGCAGGAATACACCAACACTACATTTTGTTCTAAAACAAAACAAAAGTGTTATTTTGGTTATAGGTTAACTGTGAACGTAACATACAACTGTTACAACAGTGTATCATGATAAATAAAAATGGCCTACTCAAACAGAGCAAACAAAAATTTTAAGACTATCATTTTTTTCCTGCCATTATGAATCTATTTCCAGAGATGCACAATTTTTTAAGGTCATGTTCCCTTGTCAAACTTTCATAAATCAAAGGTTGAAGCATGATGGCTGTCCATCATGAACTTGTGCTTGCACCATTTTCATACGTACACATTGTAAATACAGCTTTTACAGCTGAAGAGAGCTCTTAGAGGAGGAGAGTATTCTGCTGGAGGCTACCATCTTTATTTGTAAATCCACACATTACAAAACTAAAAATAGTAACTAACACTATCTAAACCAGAGACAAAACATCTAATGCATTAATCCGATAAGGGGTATAGATGTGTGGCGTATATTATAATTTATACTGTCTGTTGTGTACAGAAATCCATACACTCAAACGTACTGCTGTATAACAGTTCAACGGTCACAGAATACAGGTTACTCACCTGTAACAGGAGTTCTAGGAATGGTATATGTTGTTCATCCACACTTTCTGGCAGGTTCCTTGCTGCTTTAAATCTTGCCGAAGGTCTTCAAGCTGGCTCCTCCCACCCACCGGTGGTAAAACTCTCAGCTCGCCCATGGCGCCAGATCTAGCCGCTGGAAGCCAGGTTGTGCTACGGGTTGGGGAGGTCGGGTCGTGTGGATGAACAACATATACCATTCCTAGAACTCCTGTTACAGGTGAGTAAAGCACAGTTATGTAAGAACTACCAGAATAGTAGATCTTCAAGAACAGTTCTTGCAGCAGGTTACACCATTAGGACTGAAGCCGGCAGGCATCAGGACCCCACGGAAAAATTCTAGCTAGCTATCTTCAGCGGGGACCGCCCCTGACGTCGATCCCACCTCCGATGTCAGACGTAGTACATAAGGGGGCAGTCCCGCCCGATTCCCCAGTTCTCCCGCCGGAGACTTCAGGCCGCAGGCTGACATCGAAATGGGAGACCGAGGATCCACCGTCAGAAGCCAAAGGGAAAAATCCCTGTTAGTAAAGGCCTAAGCCATGCCTCCTCCAAGGGGGAAGGTGGGCGGGAAGGTACCTGCTGCAAGAGCTGTTCTCGAAGATCTACTGTTACGGTAAGTTCTTACGTAACTGTACTATCTTACTTCGAGAGACAGCTCTTGCAGCAGGTTACACCATTAGGACTGATTCCCAAGCAGTAACGCTGCAAACATTCTGGGAGGAGGAAACTAGGAATTACATTCCAGGTCCTGAATCTAGGACAGGAGACCCTGTAGCACAGCCAGGCCGAAGCCGGCTCTTCGCCGTGAAGCGATGTCCAGGCTATAATGTCTGATAAATGTATGTACAGAGCTCCAAGTGGCTGCAGCACATATGGCAGAGGTGGAGACGTTTCGGAGTGCTGCAAAAGAGGTGGCCACACCCCTAGTGGAATGACCCCGGACCGATCCCGGGAGGGGCTTTTGTTTGATATCATAACAGTATGAGATGCACTGGACAAGCCAGCGAGATAGGGACTGTTTGGATACTGGTTGGCCCATCATCCTTTCAGAAAAGGAAACGAAAAGTTGCTCCGAACTGCGAAGCTGTTTAGTTCTGTTGAGGTAATACCTCAAGCTGCGGTGAACATCCAGGGTGTGGAGCAGTGCCTCTCCTCTATTAGAGTAATTTGGGAAGTAGACCGGCAGGTCAATATCCTGATTGAGAGTGAGTGCAGAAACCACCTTAGGCAAAAATTTAGGATTCTTCCTCAGGGATACTCTGTCCCGGTGGAAAATTAAATAAGGCTCTTTGCACATAACAGCGTGAAGCTCAGAAACTCTTCTCGCTGACGTAACAGCAACCAAAAAACAGCGTTTTCCACTACAGAAAACGCAGCTCGTAATCCGCGGCAGGTTCAAAAGGGGGAAGCTTGAGTTGTTCCAGGACAAAGAGCAAATCCCATGGAGGCACTGGGTCCTTAATGGGAGGCCTAAGATGTAACACCACTCTCAAAAATTCCCGAGAGGCATCTAATTGTGCCACTGTGCACTGTCCCAACGGAAGGTGGTAGGCTGAAATGGCACAGAGGTGCACCTTGATAGAGGAGTAGGCGAGGCCCGAACAGAAAAGGGAGAGCAGGTAGTCTAACACCGCTCTCACCGGGCAACCTAAAGGGGAAAGGCCGCGTGCTTGCGACCATAAACAAAAACGGCGCCATTTCATGGCGTACGTTGGAGGCTTTCTGGCTGCAGAAAGAACTTCTGCAATCTCTTGCGAGACCCCATGACGCAAGATGGCTATGTCTCTAGGAGCCATGCATGCAGGTTCAATGAGCGTAAGTCCGGGTTGACCAGTGAACCTTCCTCCTGAGACAAGAGATGGGAGCTGAACGGCAACGGGAGCGGAGGTTCCCGGGATAGTTGAATCAGTAAAGGGAACCAGATCTGTCTGGGCCAGAAGGGGGCCACAAGGATCATGGTTGCTTGCTCCCTGCGCAGTTTGAGAAGAACTCTCTGGATCAACGGGAAGGGAGGGAAAGCGTTGAGGAATCTGTCCGCCCAGGAGAGGGACAATGCATCTCGCCAGAAAACACCAGGCCCTGGATCTAGCGAGCAAAAATTGGGCAGTTTTGCGTTGGATGGGGAAGCGAACAAGTCCAACTCTGGAGTTCCCCATCGAAGAAACAGAACCTCTGCTACCTCTTGAAGAAGTTCCCACTCGTGGACTCTGGCCTGGGAGCGACTCAGGCCATCTGTAATTGTGTTGTCCACCCCGGGAACATGTACTGTGATCAGATTCGCGCCGTGTCGGATTACCCAATCCCACACCCTCATTGGCCTCCCTGCAAAAGGGGTAAGAGTGTGCGCCTCCTTGTTTGTTGAGGTAATACATCACCGCCGTGTTGTCTGTCTGAAGCAGGAGAGTACTCGGCGGGATTTCTGACTGAAAGGCCTGCAGGGCATAAAGGACTGCCCTCATCTCTAGGACGTTGATATGGAGGTGGGCCTTCAGAGGGGTCCACGAACCCTGGGACTTCACCCCGTCCAGGTGTGCCCACCCAAGACCTGAGGCGTCTGTGGTGAGGATTACCTCCTGGGACGGCGCTATAAATGGGACGCCCATGGAGAGTGTCCCTGGGTCTAGCCACCAGTGCCAGTCTCGAATCACGGTGTTCGTGATTCTGACCGGATGCTGCATGTGGTCTTGCCTTTGATCCCATTGCACCTTGAGCATCCACTGAGTTACCCGCATGTGGAGCCTTGCGAAAGGGATGGTAGGAATGGCCGCAGCCATGTGTCCGAAAGAAGGGGCGACCGACCTGGCTGGGACGGTCTTGTTCGACAAAAGCTCCCTGATGAGGGATCTGATGCGCTCCGCTCTGTCATCTGGAAGAAATGCTCTTCCCTGAACGGTGTCCAGTACTGCGCCTATAAATTGCAGCTTCTGCGACGGTACCAGGAGAGATTTCACGGGTTGATTAGGATGCCCAGAGATCGAAACAGGTCCTGGGTGCTTGGATCGCTCAGAATAACGCCTCTCTGGAGGCGGCCATGAGAAGCCAATCGTCCAGGTACGGGAACACATAATGGCCCTGTCTCCTTAGAGACGCCCACGACTGCCATGCATTTGGTAAAGACCTTGGTGCGGATGACAGTCCGAATGGGAGGGCTGGAACTGAAAGGTGGTGGTCGAGAAAACCTCAAGCGCAGGAACCTCTTGTGTGCCTGATTATAGCTTGTGCAGGTACTGCCCCTGCATGTCTAGAGACGCTAAGAAGGCGTCTTGCTTCAGCATGGGAATGAGACCTGGAAGAGTCACCATGCGGAATCTCTTGTAGGCGACTGACACGTTGAGGTCGCTGAGGTCCAGAATCGGACGGAGGTCCCCTGTTTTCTTTGGAACCAGGAAGAAATGGGAATAGTATCCTTGTCCTCTCTGGTTCTCCGGGACGTACTCTATCGCTCCCTTTTGCAAGAGCGCGAGTATTTCTTGCCAGATCAGTGACTTGTGCTGACCCGGGTACCAGCAGAGCAAAGGAGGCCTCGAGGGTGGCTTTTCTGCTAATTCTATAAAGTGGCCTCTTCCGACCAACTGAAGAACCCACCTGTCGGTGGTTATAGCCTGCCATCCCGGCAGGAAGTTCGCAATGTGACCCCCGACCATGATTTCCCATTGATCCTGAGGGGGGCGGAAAGGAGTCAGGCTGTGGCGGCTGAGGATCCGCTAGCTGGACCGGCTTAGAGATGCGCTGGCCGGCCTGCGGGTTTGTTCCTGGGCTCTCTGGAGCGGGAGCCTTCATTTGGAGCGGGCGGGACTGTTGTCTCTGCATCCCTCCATGAAAACGGCTTTGGTTCCTACGAAAGGAACTAAGCTTGGGTCGGTACATGGCCTGGACCGACCTCACCGCCTTCCCGGCCTCTTGGAGTCTGGTAATTATCTTCTCTGAGGGTTTACCAAACAAAACTTCTCCCTCGAATGGGGCGTCCATGATATTCTTCTGGACGTCCGGGGTGAAACCGGAGACGCGTAACCAAGAGTGTCTCCGGATGCATACGCCTGAAGCTGCTGCTCGGGCCGAGGAGTCCACGCAGATCGTAGCACTTGGGTTCCCACGTCCGAACCCGTACGAAGGAGCTGAAGCATCTCCTCCTTCTGCTCACCTTCCGGCAGTTTCTCAGCTGCATCCAGACCCTGTTCTCACAAGGCATTTTGGAACTGCACCATGTGGGTCAAATAATTCAGGGATCTGATGGCGCAGGTAGCGGAAGCATACGTGCGCCTACCCATGGCGTCCAGCTGTTTGGACTCTGGGTCTGGTGGCAGGGTGCTTAAATGTTGCGGTCTCTGAGACCGGTCATGCGAGGCTGTTATGACCAGAGAGTCGGCCTGAGGATGCCGAGTCAAGTACTGGTCTTCCCTGGGAGCCTTGTACAAGCGATCAGCTTTCTTCGGCATCGCCAGGAGCGAATGTGGACGCTTCCACGCTGCCTTGGTGACGTCCACGAAAGTGTCTACCAAGGGTGGCACCACCACAGGCTTGGGGTCCTTCTGCCGAAGATACTTTGCAAGGCGTAGCCTTTCCGGGTCTAGCTCTTCCGCATCCCATCCCATGTTCTCTTGGATGTGTCTCATAATATCCGAGAACGAAGGGTCATCCGGAGGAGACTTTGGCATCTCGCGTGGATCCGAGGAAGAGATGGACAGGGGAGATGGGGATCTGGATGTTGAGAACTCTGATCCCGTGTCCTCCGTCGAAGGCGATCGTCGGTGTCTTCTGGGTCTCTTAGGGCTGGGTGACCTGGAAGAGGATTTGGACGGAGGTCTCCGTTTGTCTGGTCTCCCCCTTGGAGGTGTTCTGTGCTCCAGGGGAGGAGGTAGCCAGCCTGCCGACCCCGATGGAGAGGGGGGCGCAGGAACCGGAGGAGTAACCGGTGTAGGAGGAGGAGGTGGAGTGGGAACCATGTCCTTCTTTATGGTGTCCCACCAGTAAGTAAACAGCTCCTTCACTTCTAACATGGAAAGGCCAGACGACGGTCCGGGCGCTGCTGGACGGTCGTCGGGTCCTGGCGTCGGCTCCACAGGGGGCTCGGACAGTGGCGAGGGTTCCCTGGGCGTCTCGACAGGACCGGGGTCGCCCGTCTGGTCCTCGGGCTGAGTCAACTCCTCCTCAGTGATGGTCTCCTGACCGACATCGGTCGGAGGCGTCGGGGTCCTCTTCTCAATAGGAGCGGGCGCCGGTCCCCCTACCGGTTACCGGTGATGCGTTGGCCTGGCCAGCGATGGCTCCGGGGACCTGTGGCAAGAGGTTGACGACGGACGCACCGGCGTCGGGTCCTGCGGCCTCTTCAGAGAGGTGAGCTCCTTGGTCTTGCGAGGAGGCAAGGAAGCAGACCTGACGTCGGGTACAGAAAGGCGGGAACCCGACTTATGGTGATGGTGGCGATCCCCCGACTTGGCCAGGGCCTTGGAGGACGAGGAAGGCCTGGGAGTCTTGGCCTGGGAAGAGGATGAAGACTTTCTAACCGCAGCAGGGGGAGGCTGAGAGCTGGCCCGGGAAGGGGAGCGATCAGACCTGGAACCAGAGCTGCGCGAGTTTGAGGCCCTAGATGGGGACCTAAAAGGGGCCTTCTCCCTATGCTTTCAGTGCTTAGGGCCTTCTGCAAAGAGCCCCCCTTGGAAGACATGGTCTTGAGTTTTTCTTCTAGCAGGAATGCCTGAAGGGCCCTCTGGCGATGGATCCGGGTTCTGCTATTAAACCCCTGGCAAAAGGAGCAGGACCGGGTGTCGTGGTCTGGGCCTAGGCACCGGACGCAGGCCGAGTGCGGGCCCTTGAAGGGGATCTACTTCCCACAAGCACACTTCAAGGAGTGACTGGAGGTCGGAGAGGACATCAACGAAGAACTTGATTGTAGAAATCGAATTTCCCGTAGGAAAAAACTTTACCACGCTGCCGCTAGAGACTGGAACCAAGGGTCGAGACATGCAAGTCGACGGTGGAAAGAATTGGAAACGGGCGGACCGCCCCTTATGTACTACGCCTGACGTTGGAGGCGGACCGACGTCAGGGGTCCCCGCTGAAGATAGCTATCTAGAATTTTTCCGTGGGGTCCTGATGCCTGCCGGCTTCAGTCCCAATGGTGTAACCTGCTGCAAGAGCTGTGTCTCGAAGTAAGATCCTGTATTTCTAGGGACATGGATATGTTGTTCATCCACACTTTCTGGCAGACTCCTAGCAGTTCTCCGGGAGGAGGGAGGCAAGGCGCACACCTCCGATACGGGAAATAAGGACTGGCGAACCGAGGCCCCAAAACCAGCATCCCGGCGTGACTCAAGGTCGATGTGGTAGTGGGTAATGAAGGTATGTGCCGACTTCCAGGTAGCAGCCCTGCAGATATCCTGGATAGGGACATCCCTGGAAGCAGCCACCGATGCAGCAGTATGGCGGGTAGAATGAGCTCTTATCCCTCTGGGAGGCTCCATGCCCGCCAACCTATAGCAGAGATCTATGCAAGAGGTGACCCACCTGCTTATCGTCCACTTGCCTGCAGGTCTGCCAGGTGCGGCTTCAGCGTAGGTGACAAACAGCTGGCGAACCTCTCCCCGAACTTCAGCCGTCCGCTCCTTATAATAAGCGAGCTTCTAGGGTCCAAAGTATGGAGCCTATATTCGGCCTCCGAGGTGACTGGGGTAGAACACCGCAGAGTCAACACCTGGTTAAGGTGAAACTCCGACACCACCTTCGGAAGGAACTTGGTGGGGCACAGGACAACCTTGTCCCTGTGGAAGACCAGATAAGGAGACTCGATGGAAAGCGCCTGGAGCTCTCCCATCCTTCTGGCTGACGCGATAGCCACCAAGAAGGCGGTCTCCACGACAGGTGGGATGTATCGCACCTGTGCATTGGTTCAAATGGCTTGCCCATGAGCTTGGCCAATATCAGCAGTAGATCCCACGGAGGTGGAGGTTCTCGCACCAGAGGAAATGTGATCAAGGCCTTTGAAAAAGCGCCTGACCACCTTCTCCTGCGCCACCGACTGCTTCCCGGCCCGCGCCCGGTAAGCAGAGATGGCTGCAAGGTGCACCTTAAGGGTCGTCGACCGAAACCCTTGCTGAGAAAGGGACCACAGGTAGTCCAGAATGCTTGCTAAGGGACAGGCGGAAGGGTCCAAGCCCTTCCCCTGACACCAAATGGAAAATCTCTTCCATTTGAAGGCATAGCATTTCCTGGTCGACTCCTTATGAGACGCCTCAGTGAGGCTGAGGACCTGGTCGGAAAGACCCAAGGCCTGGAACTCTAGCCACTCAGGAACCAGGCCGTCAGGTGCAGGGATTGAAGGTCCGGATGGAATACCTTCCCCTGACTGACCGAGATCAGGTCCGGGCAGGCTGGAAGCCGCCTCGGGAGCCTGGAGCTGAGACTGAGGAGATCTGGATACCAGAACTGGCGGGGCCAGTCTGGGGCTACCAGAATCACCTGCGCCTTGTCCCTCCTCGCCTTGAGAAGCACCTTGTGGATCGAAAGGGAGGGGTCTGCTTGAATTCCAGAGGCAGGCCCTTTCCTACCACCTCCAACACCCAACGGTCCGTGGTGACAGCAGACCAGGCGGAAAGGAAGTGGCGGAGCCGTCCCCCCAAGGGGGGAACCCAGGGAAGGGTGACGAGGTTGGGGGTGACACCCCTCAACCCGTCACTGGGCAGGCTAGGAGGAGGAACCAGCCGATGGACCTCCTGGGCCTTTACCTCCTTGCTTCCTGTTGGAGGAAGCCGCCGGCTTGGGTTTGGGACGCCAAGCGCGAGCCTGCTGGCCCTAGTGCTGCTGGGCCAGTCGTGCTGCAGGGGCCGAAGGACGAAAGGACTTATGCTGCTGACGGCGGCCTTTGTCCCTCTGGGTGGAAGTGACCGAGTCCAGAATGGCATTGGACTTTTTGATCCACTGGAGGTGTCCCTCCACTCCAGGGCCGAAGAGGTCAGTCCCCAAGAAGGGGACGTCTGCCAACTTGTGCTGGGTATCCGCCGTGAAGGTGGATATCCTCAGCCGCTACTGACCTGGCACAGGAATCACCTATGTCCAGAGCAGTCTGAAGCTGCTGCTTCGCCACCGCCCTACCCTGGTCCCGCACCTGATGGACCGTGGTCTGCAGGTCGGCCGGGAGATGAGGGACAACCTCACCCAGGGAGCCCATGAGAGCGTGGGAGAAGTGTGCCATCAGCACGGCCAAGCTGGCCTGGCGGAGGCCGAGGGAGGACGCAGCGTACACCTTGTGCCCGGCAAAGTCCAGCTTTTTGGACTCTTTGTCGGGGCTGATCCACGCCCCAGCGCTTCCGGAACGCCAGAAGACGCTTATCGGGTCACTAACCCCTCGCAGAGGGGTGCTCCAAGAAATCGGGCAACGAGCAGGTAGGGACCGCATACTTCCTGGCCATCCTGGCTGAGGGCGCAGGACAGGAAGCAGGCCGCTGCCAAAGCTCCAAGCCTGGGCCGACAATAGCCTCAGCCACAGGAAGGCCTCCGCTGGTGAATCCTCGGACCAGTATCTCCGCTGGATACTTGGCCTGCTTGGACACGGGCCTGAGCTGCATCCCGTGGACTCCAGATGAGTCAAGCAGACCCAAGAAGGACGAGGCCATCGCCCAAATGACTGGCCCTCGGAGGACTCCAGGCCGACCTGCCTGAGAACAGGGAGGAGTCGTCATCGGACTCCGAAGAGTCTGCGAAGAGCTGCCTCGGCCCTGAGCCACCCTCCACCTGCCGACGACGGTCGGGAGTGAGAGTGACCGACAACCTGTGGGGCAGGCCGTGACCCGACCGAGAATCCCTGGTCGGTGCCCCAGACTTCGGGTGTGGAGGCGGAGGTTCCACCACAATCGGTGGAGCAGCTAGTTTCGGCCGAACAACCGGCCCAGAAGTGGGCATCTCGACTGTGGCGAGCGGTTGCTTCGGCCTCTCGGGCGACAGCCACTTGATGGCCGGGGGATGAATCAGAGTCGATTTACTCCCAGACAACAATAACTGCTGCCACATAAGCTCCTCAGAACGCTGACGCAATTTATGCCGGCTCTCTCATCCGAGAAGGAGATCGAGGAGAACGGTGTCGCCGCTTACTTCGGACCGAGAATGAGACCCATGTCGGGCGGAACGGCTGACCGAGATGAAGTCCAGACTGAGACCTCGGGTGACCAAGAGGGGCCTGGGAAGGGCGGAGGACACCCGCTCTTCCTCGGCTTGGGCATCTTTAGTCGGGACTGCCGTCCCGAAGGCGCAAGCAGATCCTCGGTCTCCACCGGGGAAATCGACGAGGTGGGTTGTCGGTCACCAGTCGACAACCCGTCCGACGGGTCGAGGAATATCTCGACTGCATCGACGGGAGTCTCGGCAGGCTGGCCTGACGGGGACACCGTGAAGCCAGCGGCCTGAGCCGCAACTTTGACCGAAGTCGACTGTTGGCTGTCCGGGGAAGGAGACCTCTCCCGCTCCCACGAATGCTGACGGTGGGACTTACCCTTCGACTCCTTCTTCTTGGGGCGAAAGGAATGTCCTGATGGCTCCTCTTCCTTCATGGAAAGGGACTGACAATGCTCCTTGAACGAAGCCAAGTACGAGGAACTCAGAGCGGGATAAATGCCGCGGCCGAGGAGGAGGCAGATGCGGCCTGGGCCTCCTCCTCCTTGAGGGCGATCAAATGCTCGAGCTGCTCAGCTAAGCCAGCCGCCACGGACACCGCCCAACGAGCCTCTTTGGATTTTACCGGCCGGTAACGCTTCTCGGGGCGCCTGAGCTTCAATCGGGCAGCACGATCCTCCAGGACAGTGGCCGAAAAAGAGCGGCACAATTCGCAGGCCTGCGGGTCGTGGTCTAGGCCTAGGCAGTAGACGAAAGTGGAGTGCGGATCCGTCCTGGACATCATCTGCCCGCAAGGGCACCCACGAAAGCCAGGGATCAGTTTGTCCATCGCAGCCGCGAGGGATAACGAAGACTGAAGTTTAGAAAACTTCAAAACTAGTTTCGGACGAACCAAAGAGTTAGGATCCGGTCTAAAACGCAGAGCGCTAAGGAGGGAACCTGAGCTTCCAAGCAGTAAGGAAGATCTGGCGTCATGGGGCGGAGCTGAGAGTTTTACCACCCGGGTGGGTGGGAGGAGCCAGCTTGAAGACCTTCCGGCAAGATTTAAAGCTGCAAGGAACCTGCCAGAAAGTGTGGATGAACAACATATCCATGTCCCTAGAAAAATAGGTTACTCACCTGTAAAGTACAGTTACGTAAGAACTTACCGTAACAGTAGATCTTTGAGAACAGCTCTTGCAGCAGATTACACCATTAGGACTGAAGCCGTCAGGCACCAGGACCCCACGGAAATTTTCTAGCTAGCAGTATTCAGCGGGGACCACCCCCGATGTCAGGCATAGTACATAAGGAGGCGGTGCCCCAGAATCCCCAGTTCTCCTGCCGGAGACTACCGGCTGCTGGATAACATCAGAAAAGGAGACCGAGGATCCGCCATCAAGTGACAATCAGAGTGGTGTTGAGAGCACCTGATCCTAGGAGAAGGATATCGGAACAAATGCTACCTCCAGCGGGGATGGGAGTACCTGCTGCAAGAGCTGTTCTCGAAGATCTACTGTTACGGTAAGTTCTTACGTAACTGTACTATCTTACTTCGCGAAACAGCTCTTGCAGCAGGTTACACTATTAGTACCGATTCCCAAGCAATACTGGAAATCCCTCACTATTGGGAGAAAGGAAGGTAGAAATCACTAGTAGAACCGAAACCTAGAACAGGAGTCCTTGAAGGACTGCTAGACCAAAACCTGCTCTTCGCCTCAATGCAACGTCCAGGCTATAATGCCTGATGAAGGTGTGCACAGTGCTCCAAGTAGCTGCTGCATAGATGGCTGAGATGGACACGTTCTTTAAGGCCGCAAAGGAGGTAGCCACCCCCCTTGTGGAATGACCCTTAACCGAGCCCAGTAAGGGTTTGTTATGCTTCTGGTAACAGAAAGTGATACAATGTATGAGCCACCTGGAAAGCGATTGTTCGGAAACGGGAGCTCCCATCATCCTGTGGGCGAAGGAGACAAAAAGCTGGTCAGATTTTCGGTGGTGTTTGGTTCTGGTCAGGTAGTATCGAAGACACCTATGCACATCTAAAGTGTGCAACAGGGCCTCTCCTTGATTAGAATATTTAGAAAAATACACTGGTAGATATATGTCCTGATTAAGAGTGAGAGCTGAGACCACTTTAGGCAGAGACTGCGGATTAGTTCGTAGGGATACCCTGTCCTGGTGAAAAACCAAATAAGGTTCTTTGCACATCAGTGCGTGAAGATCCGAAATAATTCTGGCCGAAGTAACGGCAACTAAAAACAATGTCTTCCATGTAAGGAGACGTAGCTCACAATCCGCGCGGCTGGTTCAAAAGGTGGCTGCTCCAGGACAAAAGGTAAATCCCATGGCAGAACAGGATCCTTAATCGGAGGTCTAAGGTGGAGAACACCTCTCAGGAAGGCTTGTGCCATGTCCAACTGAGATATGGGACGTTGGCCTATAGGAGTGTGATAGGCTGAGATGGCACAAAGGTGTACTTTTATCGAGGAGAAGGCCAAGCCTGTCTGAAAAAGAGACAGGAGATAGTCCAGGACTGACCTTTCTGGACAATCCATTGGCGAAAACCCCCGCGCCTGAGCTCAGAGGCAAAATCTGCGCCATTTCATGGTGTAAGCAGCATGAGTGGCCGGTTTTCTAGCAGCCGCTAGAACGTCTGCTACCTCTTGCGAGACCCCGTATCGCATAATGGCTATGTCTCTAGGAGCCAGGCGTGCAGGTTCAGCGAACGAAGGTCCGGATGGACCAAGGACCCCGCCTCTTGAGACAGTAAGTGAGAGCTGATTGGCATAGGCACTGGAGGTTCCCGGGAGAGTTGATGTAGTAGAGGGAACCAGATCTGCCTGGGCCAAAACGGCACGATAAGTATCAGTGTCGCTTGCTCTCTGCTAAGTTTCAAAAGGACCCTTTGGATCAACAGAAAAGGGGGGCATAGAGGAATCTGCCCGCCCAAGAGACGGACAATGTGTCTTGCCAGAATACACCAGGCCCTGGATCTAGAGAGCAAAAATTGGGCAGTTTTGCGTTGTATGGGGACGCGAAAAGGTCCAACTCTGGTGTACCCCATCTGCAAAACAGATCCTCTACTACCTCCTGGAGTAGTTCCCACTCGTGGACTCTGGCCTGAGAGAGACTCAGGCTGTCTGCGATGACGCTGTCCACCCCTGGGACACGAACAGCAATGAGGTTTGCGCCATGTTGTAGAACCCAATCCCACACCCTCATGGCCTCCCTGCAAAGTGGGTAGGAATGGGTGCCTCCTTGTTTGTTGAGGTAATACATCACCGAGGAATTGTCTGTTTGCAACAGAAGAGTACCCGGTGGGATCCCCGAATGGAAAGCCTGCAGGGTGTAAAGAACTGCTCTCATTTCCAGGATATTTATGTGGAGATGAGCTTCTTGGGCTGTCCACAGGCCCAGAGACCTGACACCGTCGAGGTGTGCTCCCCACCCGAGCCCTGAGGCATCTGTGGAGAGCGTCACAATCGGAGACGGCGCAATGAAGGGGACCCCCGCCAACAGGTTCTTTAAATCTAGCCACTACTGCCAATCCCGGATTACGGCCTTCGTGATCCGGATTGGAAGCTGCATATGGTGTTGCTTCTGATCCCACTGGACCAGTAACATCCGCTGGGTCACCCGCATGTGGAGACTGGCTAGTGGGACTGCTGCAATGGCCGCAGCCATATGTCCGAGCAGGCAAAGGACCTGCCTGGCTGGGACGGTCCTCTTTGCCAAAAAGTCCCTGATGAGGGATCTGATATGTTCCGCTCGGTCCCAGGGTAGAAAAGCTTTCCCCTTGAAGGTGTACAGAACTGCGCCTATGAACTGCAGAATCTGTGATGGAACCAGGCGTGACTTCTCCTCATTGATAATGATGCCCAATGTCTCGAACAGAGACTGAGTACAATGAATGGCGGACATCAGAGCCTTCCGAGAGGGCGCCATGAGAAGCCAGTCGTCCAGGTAGGGGAACACGTAGTGACCTTGTCTCCTCAGAGTCGTTGCTACAACCGCCATGCACTTCATGAATACCCGAGTTGCTGATGACAGTCCGAAGGGTAGGGCTCGGAACTGATAATGGTGACCTTGAAACTCGAAGCGCAAAAACTTCCTCTGCGCTTGAGCGATGGGTATGTGCAGGTAAGCATCCTACATGTCCAAGGACGCTAGGAAGGCGCCCTGCTTGAGCATGGGGATCAGACCTGGAAGGGTCACCATGCGGAAGCGTTTGTAGAGGACCGAAACGCTGAGGTCGCTGAGATCCAGTATCGGACGGAGGTCCCCTGTCTTCTTGGGAACCAGAAAGAAGTGAGAATAATAACCTGCACCTCTTTGGTTCCGCGGTACGTGTTCTATGGCTTCTTTTCCGAGAAGCGCGAGCACCTCCTGCTGTATGAGCAGGGCATGCTGACCCGAATAACGGGAAAGCAGGGGAGGTCTTGACGGTGGGTGGTCGAGAAATTCGATGAAGTGACCTTTCTTGACCATTTGGAGAACCCACCGGTTGGCGGCAATCGACTGCCACCTTGAAAAGTGGCGAGAGATGCGACTCCCGACCTTTTGTGCCCATTGATCCAGAGGAGGGGCGGGGGCCTGTAAGGAGTCATGCTGTGGCAGCAATGGTTCCTGCAGGCTGGGCTGGTTTGGTGTAATGTTGGCCTCTGCCTGAGAAAGACTTAGCCTGGCTTTACGATGGAAAAGTGCTCCTTTGTTGCTGGCCGGGACGTGGCTGCTGCCGTTGTTGCCGGCTGCGAAAGCGGTTCTGGTTCCTACGAAAGGAACCAGGCCTTGATCTGTACACGGCTTGGAGCTTGGTGATAACTTTCTCCGAGTATTCACCAAATAGGACTTCGCCATTGTATGGGACGTCAAGAATGTTCTTCTGTACGTCCGGGGTAAAGCCGGAGACACGGAGCCAGGAGTGTCTCCGGAGACAGATGCCCGAAGCTGCAGCTCTGGCAGATGAGTCCGCAGAATCATATGCGGCTTGTAGCACTTGGGTTCCCACATCAGACCCTGTGCGGAGGAGGTTTAGGAGCTCCACCTTCTGATCACCATCCGGTCATTTGTCAACAAGGTCCTGGCCCTGTTCCCACAGGGCATTCTGAAACCGAACCATGTGAGATAGGTAGTTCAGAACCCTGATGGAGCATGTAGCAGCCGCATACATGCGCCTCCCCAGGGCATCCAACTGTTTGGATTCCTGGTCTGGTGGCTGTGTGCTCATATGCTGCGGTCGTTGGGACCGGTCATGAGAGGCCAAAATGACCAGGGAGTCAGCCAGAGGTTGTTGTGCTAGGTACTGGTCCTCTTTTGGAGCCTTGTACAGGCGGTCAGCTTTCTTCAGCACAGCGGGGGTGGAGTGCGGACGCTTCCACGCAGCCTTGGTGACATCCGCGTAAGTGTCCACCAAGAGTGGTACTACCACAGGCTTAGGATCTTTCAGCCGAAGGTAACGGGCAAGGCGCTGTCTCTCGGGGTCGAAATCTTCAGAACCCCATCCCATGTTCTCCTGGATGTGCCTCATAATCTCAGAGAAGGAGGGATCATCCGGAGGTGACCTGGGTAGGTCTGGTGGGTCAGGCGATGGGATGCCGAGTGGAGAAGGAGACCTGGAGATTTCAGAGGTATCTGATCTAGAGTCCTCCCCTGATGGAGTGTATCGATGACGTCTGAGTCGCTTGGGGCTGGGAGACCCTGAGGGAGATCTTGAGGGAGGCCTTCTCCGATCCCTAGATCTACCCCTAGGAGGTGGAGTATGCTCCTTAGGGGTTGGTGGTTGTCCTACTGGCCCCTGTGGTGGAGGAGGGGGAGTAGGAGGTTTTACAGGGATCACATCTTTCCGGATTGTGTCCCACCAGAAAGTGAAGAGATCCTTGACCTCTTGAACGTTCATGCCTGATGACGGGCCTGGTGCCGGTGGTCTGTCACTGGAGTCGGGTCCGCAGGTGTCACCGGGTTGGGCGAAGGTTCCCATGGAAGCCCGGCATCCTCAGTGTTGCCTGCCTGGTACTCAGGCAATGTCGTGTCCTCCTCCGTGGAGTCCCTGCGACCGGTGTCCACCGGTGACTGGGGGACAGTCTTCGGCGCCGGTGAGTGTGAGGCCGATGTCGCCGATGGCCGGCGTCTTCGGTCCGGGGAACGCCTGACCGACGCCTGGTGTTTGGCCGATGTCCTCTGCTTTCTGGCGCCTCATCAGCTTCTGCGCTTGGGCTAACGCCGGGTCCGGCTGTCCGCCTAGGTCGTCAGGTCTTTTGTCTTCCTGGGTGGGGGATCTGGACCCCTGGGAGGCTGGGAGACCGATCTGGAGTCAGGTTCCAGACATCGGACAGAACAGGAAGACTTGTGATGGTCAGGAGAATTAGAAGAGGCCCAGGAGGGAGTGGAGGAAGCCGAAGGCCTGAAAGTCTTTATGGGGTGAAGCGAAGCCGAAGAGCCGCCTGTAGCCTTAACCTTGACCAGAGGGGGCTGAGAACGAGCCCTGGAGGGAGAGTGGTCAGAGCGTGTGGAGCCTGAGCTACGCAAGTCCGAGGCATGGTTAGGGGATCTGGACCTTGCCTTCTCCCAGTGTTTGTGGGCTTTCCATGAAGAGTCACCTCTGGAGGAAGGTTCTTTATCCCTTCTGTTAAGTTTTTCTTCCAAAAGGTACCCCTGAAGTGCCTTCTGACGGCGGATCCTGGTGCGGCTGTTGAACCCCTGACAGAAGGAGCAGGCCTTGGTGTCGTGGTCCGGGCTTAAGCACCGCAGGCAGGATGAATGAGGATCCCTGAAGGGGATCTGTTTGCCGCAGGCACACTTGGAAGGGTGTCCCTCAGAAGAAGAAGTTGGAGATGCCGACATTAGTTTAGTAAAACTATTGAGAGAAGTTCTTAGTCATCATGCGCTAGAGTAGGACCGTGAGGCTGATGCCGGCGAGTCGACAGTGGGAAAATAACTGGGGATTCTGGGGGACCGCCTCCTTATGTACTATGCCTGATGTCGGGGGCGGGACTGACGTCGGGGGTGGTCCCCGCTGAATACTGCCAGCTAGAACATTTCCGTGGGGTCCTGGCGCCTGCTGGCTTCAGTCCTAATGGTGTAACCTGCTGCAACGGCCGTTTCTCGAAGTAAGATCTGTAGTTCTAGGAGTGGTATACAGCTCACAACCACACACCGGCAGTTCCACTGAATGTGCTGATTCGTTACAGTGTCTTTAAGCTACACTCCTCCAACCACCTGGACGGTACATCCTCTGGCCCCACCACATGACGTAAAATCTTGCATGGCGGAAGCAGGGATCCATGTGCCACTTGCCAGGGCAGTGGTATGGATGTGAATTATGTATCACTTCTAGAAATGAACATTAGGTACTCACCGTAATTCCTAAGTTTCCAGAATATCTTCACTGTTTGTACACACTATTGGGTCTGTGCTGGAGGCACAAGGACCCCAGTGAAGCAAAAGCTTTCAAAGCCTAGACAGGGGGCAGACGTCGATGATGGCGCCGCCCACAAGACATACGTATGATGTGGTGCTTGTGGAGTGGCCAGCAATCAATACCGGCCCCCTCCCTATCTCAGCTCTGTTAGACAGGAGAGAAACAAATTGGGACAGAAAGAAAAAGCACTAAAAAATGACCAGAGGGATAGGTAAAAGGATACTGGACATAAAAACAACAAAAACGACAAGAAGAGAAGGGTGGGAGGTAGGTCATAATGCAGCAGGTTTGAAATAAAGAAAAAAAGGAAGAGGCAATCTGGGCAGGCAAAAGGAAGAATTGCCACCCCCACAGAAAGTTGGAGACTGGGATCTGGAGGATCCCAGAAGCCAAAAGAAAGTACAGTTACGTAAGAACTTACCGTAACAGTAGATCTTCGAGAGAGGTTCTTGCAGTAGGTAATTACACACAGGACTGACGCCAGCAGGCAGCAGGACCCCACGGAAAAATTTCTAGCTAGCAGTCCCTGGCGAGGAACTGCCCCCACTTCAGGTGACCGGCATCAGTAGACGTCGGTTAAAAGGGGCGGTCCCGGATGCCCGCCTTCCAGTTCTTTTCCGCCACAGGCCAAAAGAGGCCGGACGAGAGAAGCGGATATTTCTAATGGAAAAGAGCTGAAAAGCCTAGGGGATGGAGGGCGGACAGACATTTACTGTAAGAGCCTCTCTCGAAGATCTACTGTTACGGTAAGTTCTTACGTAACTGTACTATCTTACTTCGAGAGGGCTCTTGCAGTAGGTAATTACATACAGGACTAAATCCCAAGCAGTCTGGAACAAAGAGGCACCGGGAGGAGGAAAACTACTCCAAAAGGTAGTTCTGGTTGTGCAAGTCTCAAGATAGGAGGCCTTGCAAAACAGCCAGCCCGAAGCCTGCTCTACGGCGAGAGGCAACATCTAAACTGTAGTGTTCAGTAAAGATATGGACGGAAGTCCAGGTGGCGGCAGCGCAGATGTCTGCCGCAGGTATATTCTTGAAGCAAGCCACTGAGGCAGCTACTCCTCCTGTGGAGTGGCCTCTGACTTGACCCGGGAGGGTCTTGTTGTATTTGTCATAACAGAAAGTGATGCAATGAGCCAACCACTTAGACAGGCATTGCTTGGAAACAGCATTGCCTTCCCTTTAGTGAGCAAAAGAGACAAACAACTGATCAGTCTTTCTGAGATCCTTCATCCTGTTGGTGTAGTATCTTAGAATCCGGTGAACATCCATAGTATGTAGTAAATATTCCCCTTGATTAGAGTACTGCATAAAAAAGGCAGGTAACTCAATGGACTGATTTAGAGTAGACTCAGCTATTACCTTAGGGAGAAACTTAGGATTCGTGCAAAGAGCAACACGTTCCTTGTGAAAAATCAAGTACGGGATTTTACACATCAGGGCCTGAAGCTCGGAGATTCTCCGAGCAGAAGTAATGGCCACCAAGAAGAGAGTCTTCCACGAAAGGAACTTCAAATCTGGAGAAGCTGCAGGTTCCAAGGGAGGGAAAGTAAGTTTCTCAAGAACAAAATTCAAGTCCCAAGGTGGGGAAGGAGTAAGGATGGGAGCCTCAGGTGAAGGACCCCTCTGAGAAAGGTCTTGGAGACCTCCAGTTGAGCAAAAGCCTTGTCTGTGAAGGGAACATGATAGGCAAATGGCCACCATGTGTACCTTCAGAGAGGAATGACTGAGACCCAGGTCAAACAGATGACGTAGATACTCCAACAGAAGCCCCACTGAACAGGAGAAAGGTTCCACGTTCTTGGAAGCGGCCCAGATAGTGAATCTTTTCCACTTCATGGCTAAGTGGATCTGGTGGAGGGTTTTCTGGCCTCCACTAAAATCTCTGCCACTTTGGGAGACACTCCAAAACGGGATTGGGCTCAGTCTGCAGGAGCCATGCATGCAGTTGAAGGGATTTGAGGCCTGGATGGACCAGGGTCCCCTGATCTTGGGTCAACAAACCTCGAGATAGAAGAAGAGGAAGAGGAGGATCCTCTGAATATTGTTGTAGAAGAGAGAACCAGACTTGCTGGGCCAGACAGGAGTGATCAGAATAATTTGCGCTCCTTCTGAAGCTAGTTTCTGCAAGACTCATGGGATAAGTGGAATTGGGGGAAAGGCATAGACGAATCTGTCCTTCCAGTCTAGAGACAGAGCGTCGCTCCCAAAAGTGTCTTGCTCTGGAACGAGCGAGCAGAAGACGGGAAGTTTTGTGTTTAGCGGGGATGTGAACAGGTTGACCTGTGGTGTTCCCCAAAGTTGGAAGATATTGTCTAGGGCCCCTTGGTCCAGTTCCCACTCGTGAGTCAGAGCAGAAGAGTGACTTAGCTTGTCTGCCAGGGTGTTGTCGACTCCCGGAACGTGAACTGCCGTGAGGTGAAGGTCGTGTTGTGTTGCCCAATCCCAAGCCCTCATTGCCTCCCTGCATAGAGGGTAGGACCAAGTCCCTCCCTGTTTGTTGATGTACCACACCACGCACATGTTATCCATCTGGATGGCTAGGTAGCTGGGAAGGATGTATTGGTGAAGGGCTTGGAGAGCGTACAACACTGCCCGAAGCTCTAGCACATTGATGTGGAGAGCTTGTTCTAGCTTGGACCAGGACCCCTGGGTCCGATAAGGGCCTAGATGGGCTCCCCAACCTTCACCCGAGGCGTCTGTGGTTAGAGTCTGGGAGGGGGAAGGATGAAAGAAAGGAACTCCCCGAAACAGGTTCTCTCAAACCATCCACCATTCCAAGTCTCAAATCATCAGCGAGGAGATCAGAACTCAGTGATCTAGGTCGTCCACTAGCTGATCCCATTGAGACCGGAGAGTCCACTGAGGAATCCTCATGTCGAGTCGCAGCGTGAGGCACCGTCGGGATAGCAGCCGCCATGAGCCCAAGAAGGCGAACGACTGACCTTGCAGAGACCATCCTGCGGTCGGACAACAGACTTATTTGGGTCTGAAGGGTGGACGCCCTGTCCGGAGGCAGGAAGGCCTTGCCCATGGTCGTATCGAGGATCGCCCCAATAAACTGTTGCCTCTGGGATGGGTCCAGATGAGACTTGGAATGGTTGATGGTAATACCCAGGCAGGCAAAAACCTGCTGGGTAAGGGAGAGGAAACGTCGGAGTTCCTCCCTGGACGAGGCCGCCAGGAGCCAGTCGTCCAGGTACGGGAAAACCTGCACTCCCTTGGTATGCAGTTGGGCCGCCACCACTGCCAGGCATTTGGTAACACTGGGGGCCGAGGATAGACCAAACGGGAGTGCCTTGAACTGGTAGTGATCCCCCTGGAACGCAAAACGCAGGTATCTCCGATGAGATGGGTGAATGGGAATGTGCAGATAAGTATCCTGCATATCCAGAGCACAAAGCCATTGACCCAGCCGGAGGAGGGGCAGAAGGCTCTACAAAGAGAGCATCCTGAACCTTTTGTATTCTACGTAAAGATTCAGGGAACTGAGATCCAAAATTGGTCTGAGATCTCCTGTCTTCTTTGGGATCAGGAAGAAATGGGAATAGTAACCCGTCCCTCGTAGATGAAGGGGGACGGGCGCTATGAAAAAATTACTCACCTTAGTAATGTTGTTTCTTCTAAAGGAGTCTTGCTGTATTCTGACAAATTGCAGTGAGGTCCAACCTTCGAACTGCCCCAGAGATGAAAGAGTTAACTTTCCATGCCAGGCATGGAACGCTGAGCTCGAGCTCGGTTGAGACTCTGTCTGTTGCTGTTTGAACTCAAACCGTCAGATCTTTACGAGCTAAACTCATTGAGTGTCCTGTGTGGAAGCTGTAAACCTACACTAGCCAATTGGCTACTAAATATAATAAACAGATTTTTTGGTCCCAAAACAAAGACTCAAGTCAGGAAACCAAAAAATGAAACAAACACAACACCCAATCACCCAAAGTAAAGGGGTGATAAATAAAAGGTGGGGCACCTCTTGAGTGCCAATACTGCTACTGTCCATCCACATCCCAAAACAAAGGTTCTGAGAGGGGAAGGCGGGGAGGTCAGAATACAGCAAGACTCCATTAGAAGAAACAACATTACTAAGGTGAGTAATTTTTTCTTCAAACAACATGAAGTCTTGCTGTATTCTGACAAACTGCAGAGTACCAAGCAGTACCTCCATGGAGGAGGGACAGAACCTACCTAGGAAATAGGCTGTGAAGCACTGCTGTGCCAAACCGAGCATCACTCCTAGCCTGGATGTCCAGAGAGTAATGCTTGGTAAAAGTGTGAACTGTTTTCCAGGTAGCTGCTTGACATATCTCTAAGATAGGAATATCCCTGGCAGCAGCCAGGGAAGCAGCTGTACATCTGGTAGAGTGAGCCCTCAGGCCTGAGGGTGGAGTCCTGCCTAGTTTTTCATAGCAAAATTGAATGCAAGAGGCAATCCACCTGGCAATGGATCTCTTAGTGGCAGGTTTTCCCTTACCAACCTCACCATAAGTGAGGAACAGTTGGAGGGAGTCAAACCTGTGACACTTGGTACGCTCTATGTAGTAGCTAAGGGCCCTTTTCACATCCAAACTGTGCAGCCTCCTCTCACCAGAGGAGGAATGGTCAGTGAAGAAAACAGGAAGAGACATAGACTGGTTAAGGTGGAAGTCTGAAACCACCTTAGGTAAAAACTTCTTGTTAGTCCTGAGGACCACCATATCTCTTTGGAAAGAGATAAAATCAGGCTCCACTGACAGGGCTTGTAACTCGCTTATGCACCTGGCAGAAGTGATGGCCACCAAGAAAAGAGTTTTCCAAGTCAAGTACTTAAGCTCTGCTGAGGACAAAGGCTCAAAAGGGGGTTGCATAAGCTGAGCAATGCTAACATTAAGGTCCCAAACAGGGGCAGGGTCCCTGAATGGCGGATTGGTATGAAGCAATCCCTTGAAAAACTTGGAGAATACAGGATGAGCTGAACGGGAAGAAGGCTTACCTGCTGAAAGGAAAGCAGAGACAGCTGCCAGATGCACTCTTAGTGTAGCTGGTCTGAGTCCCAAGCTATTAAGATGAACCATATAGTCAAGGACTGTGGACAGGCCAGCAGACTCTGGAGAAATATGCTTCCCAGAGCACCATATGGAGAATCTTTTCCATTTGGAGTTGTAAGTGCTTCTGGTGGAAGGCTTCTGAGAAGCCTTTAGGATATCATGGGACATCAAGAGCAAGATCAGTCTGTTTGCTGATGATACCAAGGTTGGCGCGGTGGTGGATGACCTAGGGGGATGGCAGGGGTTGCAGGATGATCTGGCAAAGCTTGAAACCTGGTCAGACACCTGGCAACTGGGCTTTAATGCCAAAAAGTGCAAGGTGATGCATTTTGGGATGAAGAACCCAAGGAGGACTTACCAGCTAGGGGGAGTGCAGCTAGCCCAGACAGAGGAGGAGAAGGATCTGGGTGTGCTCATCACAGGGTCAATGAACAACTCGGCACAGTGTAGGAAGGCAGCTGCAAAGGCCAACAAAATGCTGGGTTGTGTTGCAAGGGTATATCCTCAAGGAGGGAGGAGGTGATTCTGCCACTGTATAGGTCATTAGTTAGACCACACCTGAGTACTGCGTGCAGTTCTGGCGTCCGTGTCTGAAAAGGGGCATTAAGTTACTGGAGGGAGTGCAGCGAGGGGCGACGAAGATGATCAAGGGTCTGGGGGACTTATCATATGAGGGAGGTTGAAGGAGTTGAACATGTACTCACTGGAGGAGAGAGAGACAGGGGGACATGATTGAAACCTTTAAATACATGAAAGGAATAAACAAGACAGGTACAGAGGGGCTGTTCAAAGTAAGGGAGGGAGGGCACCAGGGCCATGATATGAGACTGGAGCGAGGAAGGTTCAGGAGGAGATGAGGAGACACTTTTACAGAGAGGTGGTGGCTGGGTGGAATGCGTTACCTGCAGAAGTGGTATGCAGTAGAACAGTGGACTGCTTCAAACGAGGATGGGACAGGACAAGGGGAGGGTTAATGAAGGGAAGGGTGGAAGGGAGGGCAGCTGCAGAATAAGGGTGCTAGCTGCACATTCGAGCAGACTTGATAGACCTCTAGGCCTTTATCTGCTGGCAAATTTCGTATGTTCGTATATCCATAACACCTTGAGAGGGGTGTAAATCAGCAAACTCTAACTCTTCAAGAGCCACGCCTTGAGATTGAGAGATTTGAGATTCGGGTACCAAACCCTTCCCTGAGCACAGGTTAACAGGTTGTAATTCCTGGGAAGAAACAGGGGAAAGGGACTACTAAGGACAACAGGAGAGGGTACCAGGGCTGTCTGGCCCAGTCTGGAGCAATCAGAATCAACTTGCAGGGTTGAGACCTGATTTTGACTAACCCCTTGAACAGGAGAGGGAAGTGGGGAAAGGCATACAGGAACTTCCCTTCCCAATTGAGAACTAGGGCATCCAGGGGGACTGAGCCCAACACTGGGGGCCTGCAGCAAAAGAGGGGAAGTTGGTGATTGTCTGGGGCTGCAAAAAGATCTATCTGTGGGGTGCCCCATCTGGAGAAGATCACCTTCAAAACCAGGGGATCCAGGGACCATTCGTGATGGCCCTGAGATATCCTGCTGAGAGCATCTGCCAGGACATTGTCCTTCCCTGGGAGGTGTACTGCTGTGAGAGAGGTGTTCAGGGAATAGGCCAGAGACCATAACTTCATTGTTTCTGTGCACAAGGCCATAGACAGAGTGCCCCTTGCTTGTTGATATACCACATTGTGGTGGTATTGTCTGTCCTCATCTGAACTACTTTGTTCTGAACAGACTTGGAAAAGGCCTGAAGTGCTAGAAACACTGCTCTGAGTTCTAATAGATTGATGTGAAGCAGAGATTCCTGAGGAGACCACAACCCTTGGGTGGTCAGGTCTCCCAAGTGAGCTCCTCACCCCAAGAGGGAGGCATCTGTAGTAAGGATTAGAGAGCGAGACTGAGTGACAAAAGGAACTCCCTCTGATCCTGCCACCACTGCAATGCCTGGATCAGGGTTCGAGTCACTGGAATCAGTTTGGTCAGAGGATCCTTTATCTGAGACCAAAAGGCTCTCAAGTGGAACTGAATGTCCCTCATCTGAAATCTTGCTCCCTGCACCACTGCTGTAGAAGCAGCCATATGGCCCAGGAGCTGCAGAAAATGCCTTGCTGGTCGAGATATCTGGAGGGTGAATGAAGAGGCCAGTGAAATAAGGGTCCTTCCCCTGTCCAGGGGAAGGAAGGCTCTTGCCTTTACTGTATCTAGCTCTGCGCCTATGAAGGTGAGGAGCTGTACAGGCTCTAGAACTGACTTTGAAAGATTCAGAAGGAAACCTAGAGAAGTAAGCAGTTGCTGAGTTATCTGTAGGTGTAACTTGACTTCGCCTGGGATTGGGCCTATGAGCCAGTCGTCCAGGTATGGGAAGATGGAAATCCTTTCCTTCTTAGGAAGGCAACTACTACTGCCAGGCATTTTGTGAACACCCTTGGAGCAGAGGTTAGGCCGAAGGGCACTGCTCTGAATTGGTAATGGCCTGAGGGCAGCTCGAATCTGAGGTATTTTCGATGGCAGCTTCTGATGAGAATATGGAACTAGGCATCCTTGAGGTCCAGGGAGACTAGCCAGACCCCTGGCCTTAGAGAGAGTAGAATTATCCCCAGAGTCACCATTGTGAACTTTGGCTTTAAAAGGTGCTTGTTTAAATATCTGAGATCCAGGATGGGCCGCCATTCTCCTGTCTTTTTTGGGGTGAGGAAGTACCTGGAATACAATCCTTTCCCTTTGTGTAGGGGTGGAACCCTTTCTATAGCTCTGAGAGCCAAGAGGGAAGAGACGTCTGCCTCAAGGGCAAGTGCCTCTGAAGGATTTGCAGGTAGAAAGGATCTGGTTCTCATCTTTGGAAATTTTTTGAAGTTGAGAACCAGTCCCTGGCTTACTACTTCCAGGACCCATTTGTCTGATGTTAAAGACATCCAGTCCTGGACAAAGTAAGCCTGCCTGCCCCCTACCGGTAGTGGAGAATCGGCCCTGGCAAACCCATCAGGGTGCCTGTTTGGCAGGGGATTTAGGCTGCGGGGTGGAAACAGGCCTGCTTGTACCCCGTCTGCCTCTCCCTCTAAAGAACCCCCTATGAGCATAAGCAGAAGAGGAGGCCTGGGCTTGGTAGAAAGGCCTATGAAAAGGCCTGCCCCTGCCCCTGGGATGCTGCCTCTGAGGAGTGGCTTGCCTTTCCTTGGCCTGAGCACTCCTATAGGTGGTCCTGTACTCATCCATTTTCTTCATGTAGTTCTCCGTTTGCTCCCCAAACAGATAATTACCCACAACAGGAAAATCCATGGCCTTAGTCTGGGTATCCTGAGACAGGCTAGTAAATCTCAGCCAAGCCATCCTACGAAGGGCCACAGATGTAGCCATGACTCTAGATGAAACATCATTGGGAGTCCACTGCAGCATGGAATTGCACCTTGGATGCCTCAATACCATCCGCAGCTACCTGCTCCAGCTCCTTGGCAAGCTGGCCAGGGACCTGTTTAGCCAGAGCCATTAGAGTGTCCCATCTAGATTTCTGATATCTAGCTGTATAGGCCATATAATTAGCCTGCCTGAGTCCCAAGGATGCGGCCATGTACTGTTTCTTTGCCATGGCATCAACTCACTTTCCTCATACTCTCCTTCCTCCTCCTCCGGTTCATAAAATCCCTCTAAATCATAATCTGGAACTGGTGGAACCGACCGAACTGAGCGCCTTCCTAATGGTGCCGGTTCGGTCGGAACCGGGGATAACGACTGAACAATTTTTATCGCTTTGGCTATTTCATCAGCGGTCGGAGAAAGAACTTTTGGATCCGCACCGCTGATTTATCCTTCTTGTTCTCTTAACCGGAACAGACTCCTCTGAATCGGTTCTCCTTTTGCCCGAAGAAGTTTCATCCTGGTCAGAGGGCACTCCTTCTGGTTCGGTTGGAACCGAACCGGGCTGGCCATCCGGGTCAGCGGACTTCTTGGCCTCCCTTTCCCTGAGCCTACCAACTCTTTTTTTCAGGGTAGCTGCAGGAAACTTTTTACAAATCTGGCAGTCTGAATCGAGGTGGTCAAACCCTAGACAATAAACACAGGTGGTGTGGGGATCAGCCTTAGCAAAGACTTCCCCACACACACTACAGTGTTGAAACCCAGTGGGCCCGGCTTTTCTTTTGGGTTTCTCAGACATGACCAATCCTAACAAAAACTTACCCTTTTTTCGGCAATCCGCCAGGCAAGACACCCTTATCGGTTCCTGACCGTGTTACGGGTCGTGGAAAAAAACGTAATAAAGTCCGTTTCTTTTTTAGGACCGATAAGAACCGGTAACCACACTCTAAAAGCAGAAATAAAGATTTTAAAACAACCTGATCAGTTCAAACCAAACCGATCCCACGTTTACAAATTCCACACAGAATAACAACAAAAAATAAACCTATCTAGTACTCACGAATGCCACAGACAAAGACTGAACCAATAGGTTACGGTTTAAATTCGGTCGAAAACTGAGAAAAACGGTACTTTAACCGACAAACTGAACCGAGCAAAGGAGAAATCTCCGAAGCGACTGTTCAGTGAGGCGGAGTAAAGAATCTGATGGTTTGAGTTCAAACAGCAACAGAGTCTCAACCGAGCTCGAGCTCAGCGTTCCATGCCTGGCATGGAAAGTTAACTCTTTCATCTCCGGGGCAGTTTGAAGGTTGGACCTCACTGCAATTTGTCAGAATACAGCAAGACTTCATGTTGTTTGAATGCTTGTTTCAGCAGAAGAGCCGAAATTTCCTCCTGGACCAAGAGAAGATGTTCCCTTGAATACGACTTCAGAGGGGGGTGGCGGGGGTGGTTTCTGAAGAAACTCTATGGAGTGTCCCTCTGCTATAAGCTGGAGCACCCAAGAATAGTACAGTTACGTAGGAACTTACTGTAACAGTAGATCTTCGAGAGAGGCTCTTGCAGTAGGTAATTACATATAGGACTGACGCCGGCCGGCGGCAGGACCCCACGGAAAAATTTCTAGCTAGTAGTTCCTGGCGGACCGCCTCGACGCCAGGTGACCGCGCTACATGACATCGTATAAAGGCGGTCCCGGACGCCTTCCAGTTCTTTCCGCCACAGGCCCGGACGAGAGAAGCAGATATTTCCCTAATGGAAAAGGAGCTGAAAAGCCTAGGGGATGGAGGCAGAAGAGTTACCTACTGCAAGAGCTCTCTCTCTCTCGAAGATCTACTGTTACGGTAAGTTCTTACGAACTGTACTATCTTACTGAGAGGGCTCTTGCAGTAGGTAATTACATATAGGACAGAATCCCAAGCAGTCTGGAACAAATGAAAAGGCACCGGGAGGAGGAACTACTCCAAAAAGTAGCAAATAATCTAGCAGGTCTCAAGAAAGGAGGCCCTGCAAGACAGCTAACCCGAAGCCTGCTCTACGGCGAGAGGCAATGTCCAAACTGTAATGCTTAGTAAAGGTATGGACGGAGGTCCAAGTGGCGGCAGCACAAATGTCTGCCGCAGACACGTTCTTGAAACAAGCCGCAGAGGCGGCAACTCCACGAGTAGAGTGACCTCTGACTTGACCCGGGAGGGTCTTGTTGTACTTGTCATAACAGAAAGTGATGCAATGGGCCAACCATTTTGATAGGCATTGCTTAGAAACAGCATTGCCTTCCCTTTTGTGAGCAAAGGAGACGAACAACTGATCAGTCTTTCTGAGATCCTTTGTCCTATCGGTGTAGTATCTCAGTATCCTGTGAACATACATGGTTATGGAGCAGGTATTCTCCTTGATTGGAGTACCGAGTGAAAAAAGCAGGTAATTCAATAGACTGATTCAAGGTTGATTCCGCTACCACCTTTGGAAGAAACTTAGGATTCGTGCGAAGAGCTACTCGTTCTCTGTGAAAAATCAAATAAGGGATTTTGCACATAAGAGCCTGGAGCTCGGAAATTCTGCGAGTGGAAGTAATGGCCACCAAGAAGAGCGTCTCTATAATCAAATCACATGGAAGCCGTGAGCTCAAAGGGGGGGGTAAGTTTCGAGGACAAAGTTTAAGTCCCAAGGTGGAGCTGGGATCCGACAGTGGGCCTGAGATGAAGGACCCCTCTAAGGAAAGTTTTGGAGACTTCCAGCTGGGCAATAATGCCTTGTCAGAGAAAGGGACATGATAGGCTGAAATAGCCGCCATATGGACTTTCAAAGAGGAGTGACTGAGACCCAGGTCGAAAAGATGACGCATGTACTCAAGCAGAATGGTCACAGGACAGGAAAAGGGCTCCATGTTCCTGGACGCAGCCCAGACAGAAAATCTTTTCCATTTCATGGCGTAGGTGGACCTAGTGGAGGGTTTTCTAGCCTCCACCAGAATCTCGGCCACCTTAGGAGAGACGCCAAAACGAGATTGAGCTAGGTCTGTAGGAGCCATGCATGAAGATGAAGAGCTTGAGTCCCGGATGGACCAGGGTCCACTGATCCTGGGTCAGCAATCCTGGAGATAAACGAAGAGGAAGAGGAGGAACCTCTGAGTATTGTTGTAGAAGAGAGAACCAGATTTGCCTGGGCCAAAAAGGAGCGATAAGAATCATTCTTGCTCCTTCCAAAGCAAGCTTCTGCAGCACACGAGGAACAAGAGGAATTGGGGGAAAAGCATAGACGAATCTGTCCTTCCAGCTTAGAGATAGAGCGTTGCTCCAGAAAGCGTCTCGCTCTGGAGCAAGCGAGCACAAGATTGGAAGCTTTGCATTTTGGGAGGAGGCGAACAGGTCTATCTGAGGAGTCCCCCAAATGTGGAAGATGCTTTTTAGAGCTTTTTCGTCCAATTCCCACTCGTGTGGTAGAGCCGACGAGCGACTTAGTCTGTCTACCAGGACATTGTCGACTCCCGGAACGTGGATCGCCGTGAGGTGAAGGTTGTGAGCGCTGCCTCAATCCCAGACCCTCATCGCTTCCGCACAGCGGTAGGACCCAGTTCCTCCTCGCTTGTTGATGTAAAACACACGCACATGTTGTCCGCTTGGACAGCTAGGTGACCGGGAAGGATGTATTGGTGAAGGGCTTGGAGAGCATACAGCACTGCTCGAAGCTCGAGCACGTTGATGTGGAGAACGATCTCCAACTTTGACCATAGGCCCTGAGTTTGGTGAGGACCTAAATGGGCTCCCCAACCTTCGCCTGAAGCGTCCGTAGTCAGAGTCTGATAGGGGGAGGATGAAAAAAGGGACCCCCGGAACAGGTTCTCTCGAACCATCCACCATTGTAAGTCTCTTACCATCGGCGAGGAGATCAGGACCAGATGATCTAGGTCGTCTACTCGTTGATCCCACTGAGATTGGAGAGTCCACTGAGAGATCCTCATATGGAGGTTTGCTGGCGGAACCGTCGGGATGGCCGCCGCCATAAGCCCCAGTAGACGGAGCACTGACCTCGCCGGGACCCTCCTGTGTTCCGACAGGAGGGAAATCTGGGACTGGAAGGAGGCCCCCCTGTCCGGAGGCAGAAAGGCCTTGCACACTGTTGTGTCGAGGACTGCCCCGATGAACTGGAGCCTCTGTGAAGGATCCAGGTGAGACTTGGAATGGTTGATGGTAATACCCAGGCCAGTGAAAACCTGCTGGGTGAGGGAGGAGAAAATGCAGGAGTTCCTCCCTGGATGGGGCCGCCAGGAGCCAGTCGTCCAGGTAGGGAAAAACCAGAGCTCCCAAAGAACGCAGGTGGGCCGCTACCACCGCCAGGCATTTGGTAAAGACTCGGGGGGCCGAGGAAAGACAAAATGGGAGCGCCCGGAATTGGTAGTGGACCCCCCTGGAACGCAAACCTGAGGTACTTTCGGTGCGAAGGGCGAATGGGGATGTGCAGGTATGCATCCTGCATATCCAGTGCACAAAGCCATTGGCCCAGCCGAAGCAGGGGCAAAAGGGTTTGAAGGGAGAGCATCCTGAACCTCTTGTATTCCACATATAGGTTCAGAGAGCTGAGATCGAGAATAGATTCGAGATCTCCAGTCTTCTTTGGTACAAGGAAGAAGTGGGAACAGTAACCCGTCCTGTAGAGGTGAGGGGGGATGGGCTCTACAGCCTGTTTCGCAAGGAGCGCAGAAATTTCTTCCCTGACCAAAGGAAGATGGTCCCTTGAGTAAGCGGAGTTCAGAGGGGGGTGACGTGGAGGTTTCTGTAGAAACTCTATGGAGTGCCCCTCTGCTATGATCCGAAGCACCCATGAATCCGATGTCATCCTCTCCCAACCCAGAAGGTGGAGGGAGAGAAGGAGTCAGGTGGTGTGAGGCAGCGCCGCAGCTGGGGCACCCGTTGCTTTTTTAGGCAGCAGGGGCCTGGCAGCTGTGGGGGCCCGACGTTTAGTGGCCCGCCTTCCCTGAGGTTTCGCTTGAGGCCGGCTGCGTCTGCGAAAGGGATGGCGCTGTGGGGGATGGGGACGGTACATTGAATCAACAGATTTAAGGGCCGTTCCCCTTCTCCTGCAAATCAGTGATGATGTCCTTGACATCACCACCGAAAAGCACAGAACCTCTGAAACGTGCTTCTTGGATTGCTGACTGCACCTCCGGGACCAGACCTGACACACGGAGCCATGCATGACGCCGAAGACTCACGGTAAACGCAAAGCTCCGCCCTGCGGTGTCCACTGCATCGTAGGTCGTCCTCAAAATATGACAACTGGCCGAATGAGCAGAACGGACCAGGTCGGCTAACTCCTGCTTGACTTGGGAGTCAGGCAAAGAGTCAATCTTCGATTCCGCCTGGGTAAGGACGGCCTTCTGGTAATCCCCCATATGTGCTACATAGTTGAGGGCCCTAATCCCCAGTGTGGAAGAAGCGTAGATCTTCCTTCCATACTGATCCAGAAGGCGAGATTCCTTATCCGGGGGTGACGAGCTCAAGTGTTTCGGGTGTGCTGACCGGCCGTGAACGGCGCTAATCACAACCGACTCTGCATAGGGGTGAGAGTCTAAAAAGTCTACACCCTCCCGAGCCTGGTATAGCCTGTTTGACTTCCTGGGAAGTGGGGCTAAAGCAGACGGTTGCTTCCAAATAGTGGAAACAAGGTGGGCATGAGGCTCGATCCAGGGTGGCACTAGGGTAGGAGCCGTAAGGGGCAAGTCCAGATGTTCGGCGAGTTTAACCCGTTGAGGATCTGGCTCCAAGGAATGCCACTGATGGACTTCCTGGATCTACCTGAGCAACTCCGTGAAGGAAGGATCCTCCGGAGGAGTCCTTGGCCAGGGCTTGGACGGAGAGCGCGGCTCGTCGTCTTTCTCGAAACAGGTATCGGAAGCCTCAGAGGAGTCTGAGAGAGAGGGGGAGGAAGAATCTGAAGCAGAGTAAGACTCCCTAACTCGTCTAGGGGGAGGAACGGGTTCCTTGGGGGGAATCCCAGAAAGCGTGTCCTGCCCCTCTGGATCCTGAGGGTAAAGCCCGGGAGTCCGGAGGGGAGAGGGGGTGCCGTCTGGGGCGTACGGGAGCCGGGGCACCGTAAGTCGGCTCTGGACTTCCTTGGTGAGCTGAGCCTTGGCCTCAGCCCACCAGGAGGCAAGAGTCTCCTGAAGATCCACCGGCTGCCTAGGGGGCGGTGGAGGAGGAGGAGGGGGATAGTTGTACGGAGGAAATACGTAGGGGGAGTATCCGTAACCCGGCTGCAGGTATACCGGAGCCAGCTACAGCGGCGTCGAAGGAGTCGGCACCGGGTACTGCGGACCTGGGAAAACCGGCGTCGGATAGGACGTCAGATACCCAGGCACTGGAGGAGCTGCCGGAGCAGACGGCACAGCCGGGTACTCCATGGGCGAATCAGCCGGGATAGGCCCGTGGGGTGGAGAGCCCGATGGAAGCGGAATGTCCCCCGCCGGCGTCGGAGGGGCCGGTGTCGGGGGAGCTGGCGTCAGATCCGGCTATTCAGGAAGAGGATCGGACGGTAGCCCAGGGTCCTGAGCCTCGTCCAGGGACGGAGGGGAAAAATCCCCGGGGTCGGGCAGGGGGGACTGGGGCTCCCCTGACGGCAGCGAAGGCTGTGGGGAGCCTGGTACGACAGACGCAGCAAGGTCTGTCGTAGGCTCCGAGGCCCGGCGCATGTCGGAGGAGCCGATGTGCGACTTAGGGGACGAATCCCGGCGGACGCCAGAGGAGCCGGTGTCCGACTTTGGGGGTCCTCGCCGGAGACGGGCCGAGGATGAGAGAGCCCGGTCTGAGGGGACATTGCCGCGCCGCCCGAGGGTCGAGCGCCATGGCTTCTCCCGGCGACGCCGCCGGAGGAGCAGACGTCCGCTTAAGGGAGGTGCCCGCCAGTAGGCCGCCGCCCGCGGCGGTACTGGGAGCTGGAGTCTCTTGCCCGGAGACACCTGGGCGGCTCGAACGCGAAACCTGATGGGCGGCCGACGCCCTCCAAAGCCTGGAGGCTGCCGGCCGGGCGATCCTCGGAGGGGATGTTACCTTGCTCACGACTTCGGCCAGAGTCGCGGAGGAAGAGGCCTTCACCTGGTGCCGTTCCTTGTGCCCTTTAGGGAAGGTCGACGCCTGCCAAAGTTTCTTCAACTCCTTCTCCATCGCGGACATCTTTTTGAGGAGACGGGCTTTGAGGGACTGCTGGCGTCGTCTGCGGGTGGCCGCGTTGAATCGAAGGCAGTGTGGACACTTGTCGATGGCGTGGTAGGGGCCTAAGCACAAAAGGCAGAGGGAGTGACTGTCTTTGTGAGGCAGTTGGCGCCACACGAGTCGCACTTATTCTTTGAAGGGGATGATATATACCTATGTTCACCTGACGAAAGAAGTATAAAATACAATACTGAAAACTTTTTCGGAAAAACCGACGAGGTAACAGGACTGAGCGATATGAACCCAACCGCGAGGCGCTGCACGAGCTGACGGCGGGAAAGAACTGGAAGGCGGGCGTCCGGGACCCGCCCCTTTATACTGACGTCGTATGACGCCGGTCACCTGACATGGGGGCGGTCCCCGCCAGGGACTGCTAGCTAGAAATTTTTTCCTCAGGTCCTGCCGCTGGTCAAGGCCAGTCCTATATGTAATTACCTACTGCAAGAGCCCTCTCGAAGTAAGATCTGTGGTTATCCTCTCCACCCCGGCAGGTGGAGGGAAAACCTCCTCCCACCGTTCCTCCGGGAGTAACGAGGCAGTGGGAGAGGAAAGGAGTCAGGTGGTGAGGCAGTGCCACAGCTGAAGCACCCGCTGCTTTTGGGCGGCTGGCAGCTGTGGGGCCGGCGTTTGTGGCCCGCCTTCCCTGGGGTTTCGCCTTTGGCCGATTCAGTCTGCGAAAGGGATGGCGCTGCTGCTGATGGGGACGGTACATGGAATCAACTGACTTCAGTGCTGTCCCCTTCTCTTGCAAAATCGATGATGATGTCCTTGACATCACCCCCGAAAAGCACCGACCCCCGGAAGGGTGCCTCCTGGATAGCAGATTGCACCTCCAGGACCAACCTGACACACGGAGCTTGCCATGACGCCAGAGGCTCACAGCAAAGCTGACTCCAGCAGCGTCCACTGCGTCGTATGTCGCACATAGCATGTGTCGACTGGCCGAACGAGCAGAGCGGACAAGGTCAGCCAACTCCTGCTTGACTTGGGAGTCAGGTAAGGAGACCAGTTTGGCTTCCGCCTGAGTCAGGATGGCCTTCTGGTAGTCCCCCATATGGCCGACATAGTTCAGGGCCCTGATCCCCAGCGTGGAGGAAGCGTAAATCTTTCTCCCATACTGGTCCAGAAGGCGTGATTCCTTATCAGGTGGTGATGAGCTCAGATGTTTGGAGTTCGCCGACCGGCCATGAGCGGCGCTAATCACAACCGAGTCGGCACGAGGGTGAGAATCCAGAAAATCAACACCCTCTGGAGCCTGGCACAGCCGGTTCGACTTCCTAAGAAGTGGGGCTAAGGCCAACGGCTGTTTCCATATTGTGGGAACGAGGTCGGCATGAGGCTCTATCCAGGGTGGCACCAAGGTAGGAGCTGTCATGGGCAGATCCAAATGTTCAGCGAGTTTCAGACGCTGAGGATCTGGTTCCAGGGAGTACCACTGATGAACCTCCTGGATTTTCCTAAGCAACTCCGTAAAAGAAGGATCCTCTGGAAGAGACTTCAGAGGAGTCCTTGGCCTGGGTTTCGACGAAGAACGTGGCTTGTCATCTCTCTCGGAGTAACTGTCGGAAGAGTCCGAGGGTGAAGAGGAGGATGAAGAGGAAAAAGACTCCCTTTCCCTACCCGGGGGAGGAACAGACCTCTTGGGAAGTCCCCGGGGAAGCGTGTCCTGCCCCTCTCTGGATCCAGACGGAAGAACCCCGGAGTCCGGAAGAGGTGAGGGAGTGTGCCGCCTTGGACGTACGGGAACCTGGGATGGCACCGTCGCCGGAAGGCGGCTCTTGACCTCTTTGGTGAGCTGAGCCTTGGCCTCAGCCCACCAGGAGACCAGAGTCTCCTGTAGGTCCACCGGTGGCCGCGAAGGCGCTGGAGGAGGAGGAGGCGGGGGATAAAGATACGGGTTGTAACCGCATGAAGCGTATCAAAAACCCGGCTGTGGGTAGCCCAGCGTCTGGTATTGCGGCACTGGATACTGCGGTCCCGGGAACACCGGCGTCGAATAGGATGGAGGGTACCTGGGGGGGCTGCCAGAGCAGACGGCCCAGCCGGTGGCCTCATGGGCGGGTCCACAGTGGAGAGCCCGAGGGCCTGATGGGAGCGGAATGTCTCCCGGAGTCGGTAAGGTTGACGCCAGGACCGACGGCCGGAGTCCCTGGCGTCGGAGGTAGTAACGTCGGAGGGGCCAGCGTTGGAGACGGCGTCTGGGGAGGCAACGTCAGCTCCGGCGCACCAGGTGGAGGAAGGACTGACGGAGGTAAAAGATCCCCAGCTTCGCCCGGGGACGTAGGGAAAAACTCCCTGGGGTCAAGATGGGGAGACTCTGGTTCCCCAGATGGCAGCGAATGCTGCGGGGAACCGGGTACGACGAACGTGGGGGGGGGTCCGTCATCTGTTCCTTCGCCAGCCGGACGTCGGACGAGCCAATATGAGGCCTAGAGGCGTGCTCCCGGCAGGTGCCGGAGGAGCCGGCGTACGACTTATGACAGACATCACCGGAGGCGGGCCGAGTAGAATGATCAGCCTGGTCCGGTGGAGTGGAGGCTGCACGTCGCCCCGGAAGGTTGGACATCTTACCGGCCCTCTCCGGGTGGACGTCAGAGGAGCAGACGCCCGGCTTACTGGAGTCGCCCACAGTGGTAGGCTGCGAGCCTGTGGCCGAACCAGGGGCGGAGGCCTCCAACTGCCCGGAGGCGCCTGCAAGGCCTGAGCGCGAGCCAGACAGGCGGGCCGACGCCCCATCGGAAACCTCTGAGGTGGCCGTCGAGGAGCGATCCCCCGGAGGAGATGTTACCTGCGTCCCAGTGACTCCAGAGGGAGACGTGGTGGAGGAGCCCTTGTCCCGGTGCCTCACCATCTCCTTCTTCCAATGGCCTTCGGGGGAAGTGGACGCCTGCCTCAGTTTTTTGAGCTCCTTCTCCATAGAACTCATTTTCTTCTTCAGAATATGGGCTTCCGGGGGACTGCTGCCGCCTCTTCCGGGTAGCCGCGTTAAAACTGAGGCAGTGCTGGCACTTCTCGACCGGGTGATCAGGGCCTAGGCAGAACAGGCACAGGAGGTCGCCCCCAGCGGTAGTCGAGCCGCATCTAATCGCACTTTTCTTGTGCTCGAGGGTGTAGGGAATCACATACACCCATCGTTAGTCCTGACAGTCTAAAAACAAAAGAAAAAACTATTTTCGTAAAAACGACGAAGGTAGGGCTGATTTAAGCATAAACTTTTCTTCGCTTACGCCGTAACGAGCTAACGGGCGGGAAAGAACTGGAGGTGGGCGCCTGGGACTGCTCCTTTATACCGACGCTCACTGACGCCGTCAGCTGACGGGGGCGGTCCCCGCCAGGGACTGCTAGCTAGAAATCTTTCCGAGGGTCCTGCCGCATGCAGTCCTATATGTAATTACCTACTGCAAGAGCCCTCTCGAAGTAAGATAAAAAATTACTCACCGTAGTAATATCGTTTACTCGTAAGGGATTCCTCACAATGCTTTACCCCAGGGGTCCATACTTGGGCCCTTACTGTTTGTAATTTATATAAATAACATTGACACTAACGTTAGAATGACTAACGTGCATCTCTTTGCTGATGACATAGTACTATGCGTCTCCAGGCCCTCCCTCAAGCTTGCATGTGTAGTCCTGCAACATGACTTCAACCAGCTCCAACACAATCTTTTCTAGCTCAAATTCTTAAACGTGAAAAAGTGAAAGGTTACGTTTCTTTCCACCCACGCCCAAGCAGCAAGTGCCTGTACTACCTGCCCCCCTCACCAGATAACGACTCTCCTAGGTTAATCTCTTGAGGTAGGGGACAAGTTTAAATATCTAGGGTTCTGGCTTTATTGTTGGCTATCATTCAAAGTACACATCGAGGAACTCTAAGAAAAGTACAGTTACGTAAGAACTTGCCGTAACAGTAGATCTTCGAGAACAGCTCTTGCAACAGGTTACACCAATAAGACGGAAGCCGCCAGGCGTCAGGACCCCACGGAAATCTTCGAGCTAGCAGTCTTCAGCGGGGACCGCCCCCGACGTCAGGCGCAGTACATAAGGAGGAAGTCCCGCCAGAATCCCCAGTTCTCCCGCCGGAGACTTCCGGCCACTGGATGACATCAGAAGAGGAGACCGAGGACCCGCCATCAGATGGCCAAGACTAAAGACAGACCTTTCCAATCCAAAGGATGGGTGTTAGGTTAGAAACTACTTCATCCAGGAGGAATGGTGGGTGGGAAGGTACCTGCTGCAAGAGCTGTTCTCGAAGATATACAGGTTACTCACCTGTAACAGGAGTTCTAGGAATGGTATATGTTGTTCATCCACACTTTCTGGCAGGTATCCTTGCCGCTTTAATTCTTGCCGGAAGGTCTTCAAGGTGGCTCCTCCCACCCACCCGGGTGGTAAAACTCTCGGCTCCACCCCATGATGCCAGATCTGGCCCGCTGGAAATACAGGTTACTCACCTGTAACAGGAGTTCTAGGAATGGTATATGTTGTTCATCCACACTCTCTGGCAGGTTCCTTGCCGCTTTAAATCTTGCCGGAAGGTCTTCAAACTGGCTCCTCCCACCCACCCGGGTGGTAAAACTCTCGGCTCCGCCCCATAACGCCAGATCTGGCCCGCTGGAAGCTCAGGGTTGTGCGCCGGGGGGAGGTCGGTGGTCGTGTGGATGAAGAAAATTACTCACCTTAGTAATGTTGTTTCTTCTAATGGAGTCTTGCTATATTATAGACATCAGCAGTTTGTTCCAGCTCTAGAACTGCCCCGGAGTGAAATGGTTAAAACCATTCCAAAATAGAATTTTGCACGGAGCAGCTCTATCTGTGTCATTTCAAACTTGAACTGTCAGATCTTTACGAGCCAAACTCACTAAGGTCTGTGTGAAGCTGTAACCTACACTAGCCAAATGGCTACCTAAATAACAACAACCATTGATGGTCCCAACACCCAAGACTCAAGTCAGGGACCAGAAATACTAACACCATTCTAATAATATGAAAATGGAACATAAGTATAATAAAACACACACACGCATACACATACCCCAAAGTCCCAAAGGGGACAAAATGCTAACAGGGCATAAGTAGTGCCCACACTAAGTTGCCCGCACCCCACCAAGTGGAGGGTTCTGAGAGGGGCAGGTTGGGAGGTCTATAATATACAGACTCCATTAGAAGAAACAACATTACTAAGGTGAGTAATTTTTTCTTCAAACAACATGAAGTCTTGCTATATTATAGACATTAGCAGAATACACAGCAGTACCTCCATGGAGGAGGGGCAGAACCTACTTAGGGAATAGGCTCTGAAGAACAGCTGTGCCAAACCGAGCATCTCTCCTGGCCTGGACATCCAGGGAGTAATGCTTGGTAAAAGTGTGTACCGTTTTCCAAGTAGCAGCTTGGCAAATCTCTAATAAAGGGATATCTCTGGCAGCAGCTAGAGACGAGCGGTACCCCTGGTAAAGAGATTCTCAAACCGGGAAGCGGCGCTCATTTCTGATAAAATTGGACATAAGAGACAATCCACCTGGCTATTGATCTCTTAGTGGCAGGTTTGTTTTCCCAACTTTACCATTGGTAAGGAAAAGTTGGAGGGATTCGAACCTGTGACCTTTGGTACGCCTATATAATAACTAAGATCTCTTAACATCCAGGTTGTGCAACCTCCTCTCACCTGAAGAGGAGTGATCAGTGAAAAATACTGGAAGGGAGGGAGATTGATTAAGATGGAAATCTGAAACCACCTTAGGCAAAAACTTCCTATTAGTCCTAAGGACTACCTTATCCCTGTGGAAAGAAATAAAGTCAGTCTCCACAGACAAGGCTTGCAATTCACTTATGTGTCTGGCAGAAGTAATAGCCACTAGAAAAACAGTTTCCCAAGTTAGGTACTTAAGCTCTGCAGAAGACAGAGGTTTAAAAGGGGGTTGCATTAACTGGGCAATGCAAACATTAAGGTCCCAAGCAGCGGCCGGTTCCCGAAAGGGAGGATTAGTATGGAGTAATCCCTTAAAAACTTGGAAAACACAGGATGAGAGGAAAGAGGGATGACTTTCCTGTTGACACAAAAGCAGACACAGCTGCCAAATGAACTCTCAGGGTAGCTGGTCTGAGATCCAAGGAATTAAGATGTACCATGTAATCTAACAAAATGGGCAATTCAGCAGATTCTGGGGAAATATTTTTCCAGACACACCAAATGGAAAACCTTTCCATTTAGAACTATAAGTAGCTCTAGTGGAAGGCTTTGAAGCCTTTAGGATCTCAAGAACACCCTGAGAGAGGTGTAAATCAGCAACTTTAACCCTCAAGAGCCAGGCCTTGAGGTTGAGGGATTGAGGTCGGATACCAAACCCTTCCCTGGGCACAAGTCAACAGATTGTGATTCCTGGGGAGGCACAGGGGAAGATGGACTGTCAGAGACAGAAGGAGTGGGTACCAGGGCTGCCTGGCCCAATCCGGGGCAATCAGAATCACCCTGCAAGGCTGAGATCTGATTTTGACTAGTACTTTGAATAGGAGAGGAAAGGGGAAAGCATAGAGGAACTTCCTCCCAATCCAGAAGAAGGCATCCAGGGAACTGAGCCCAGCACTGGAGGCCTGCAACAGAACAGAGGAAGTTTGTGATTGTCTGGGACTGCAAAAGATCTATCTGAGGGATGCCCCACCTGGCAAAACTATCCCCAGCACTTGAGGATCCAGGGACCATTCTGATGGCCCTGGAAATCCTGCTGAGGGCATCCGCTAGACATTGTCCTTCCCTGGAAGATGAACTGCTATGAGGGAACTGTTCAGGAATAGGCCAGAGACCACAACTTCATTGCCTCGTGCACACGGCCAAGATCGAAAGTGCCCCTGTTTGTTGATGTACCACATTGTTGTGGTGTTGTCTGTTCTGACTTGTATCACCTTGTCGTGACAGATGCAGAAAATGCTTGAAGAGCTAAAAGACAGCTCTGAGTTCCAGCAAAGTGATGTGGAGCAGAGATTCCTGGGGACCAAACTCTCTGAGTGGAAAGGTGGCCCATGTGGGCTCCCAACCCAGAAGGGAAGCATCTGTAGTGAGAGTCAAGTCGTGAGAAGGAAATGAAGGGACCCCGCTCTAAATTGCTCTGATCCTGCCACCACTGGAGAGCTAGGATCAAGGTTCTGAGTCACTGGGACCAACCTGGAAAGGGGTCTCTTCTCTGAGATCAAAAGGTTCTCAAGTGAAGCTGAATGTCTCTCATCTGAAATCTGGCTCCCTGCACAACAGCTGTGGATGCAGCCATGTGCCCCAGCAGCTGCAGAAAGTGTCTTGCTGGTCGAGAGACCTGCAGAGTGAAGGAAGAGGCCAGAGCCACTAAATTCCTTACCCTTTCTGGGGAAGAAAGGCTCTGGCTAGCTTTGTGTCCATCCTGCCCCTATAAAGGTGAGTACCTGGACTGGTTCCAGAACCGACTTTGGTAGGTTTAGAAGAAAACCCAGGAGGTGAGAAGCTGCTGGGTGACCTGCAGGTGAGATTTTACCTGTTCTGGGGACTGGCCTACAATGAGCCAGTCTGCCCAGATAGGGAAAACAGCAATCCTCTGCCTCCTAGTGGGCCACTGCCACTGCTAGACACTTTGTGAATACCCCTTGGAGCAGAGGTAAGGCCAAGGGCATTGCTCTTGAACTGGTAGTGACCTGAGGGCAGTTCAATCTGAGGTACTTTCGATGGGAGCTTCTGATTAGGACATGAAAATAGGCATCCTTGAGGTCCAGGGAGGCTAGCCAGTCCCCTGGCCTTAGGGAAGGTAAAATCATTGCCAGAGTTACCATTTTGAACTTTGGTTTCAAAAGATGCTTGTTCAGATATCTGAGATCTAAATGGGCGCCATTCTCCTGTCTTTTTGGGGTAAGGAAGTATCTGAATACAGACCCTGCCCTGATGCAGGAGGAGCCCTTCTACTACTCTGAGAGCTAACAGGGATGAGACCTCTGTTTCCAGAGCGAGGTCTCTGAAGCACTTGCAGGTAGATAAAGTCTGCTTCTCAACCTGGGAAACTTTTGAAGCTGAGAACCAGACCCTGGCTTACTACTTCCAGAACCCACTTGTCTGAGGTTAAAGAAGCCCAATTCTGACTGAGTAAGCCAGCCTGCCCCCACTGGTACAGGAGAATCGGCCCTGGGCACCCCATTAGGGTGCCTGTTTCGCAGGAGCTTTAGGCTGGGGGTGGAGCAGGTCTGCCCACCCCTCGCCTGCCCTCTTTGAAGAAGCCCCTCTGAGCATAGGGGGAGGAGGCCTGAGTCTGGTAGAAAGGCCTGTGAAAGGCTTCACTCTACCCCTGGGGTATGTTTTGAGGAGTGGCTTGCTACCCTTAGCCTGGGCACTCTTGTAAGTAGTCCTATATTCATCCATCTTCTTCATGTAATTCTCTGTCTGCTCTCAAACAGAGAATTTCCCACCACAGGAAAATCCATAGCCTTAGTCTGGGTATCCTGTGACAAACTAGTACACCTGAGCCAGGCCAACCTACGAAAAGCTACAGATGTGGCCATGACCCTAGAGGAAACATCATTAACATCCACAGCAGCATGAAACTGAACCTTAGAGGCTTCAATGCCATCAGCAGCCACCTGTTCTAGTTCACTAGCCAGCTGGCCATGGGCCTGCTTGGCCAATTGCATAACAGTATCCCATCTAAATTTCTGATACCTAGCTACACAGGCCATATAATTTGCTTGCCTGAGTCCCAGAGAGGCTGCCATATATTGTTTTTGCCATGGCATCAATCTTCCTGGAATCCTTGTCAGGAGGATGTAGCCAAGGATATTAGCTTTATCACAGGCAGCAGCCTGAACTACCCCAACATGACTGCATTGTTGAGAAAGGAATTCTGTATCAGGGCCTGGACGATGTATACCTTCTGTCCATCTTTTATCTACAGGAGACACAGAATTAGGAGCTTTTAAAATTTTAATTGTTTGTTTCCTAAAAGACTTATGTAAAGGAATAGACAATCTCTAGACTCTGGAATATCCATCATTTCTACAAAATCAGGCTCCTCTTGCTCATCCACAGCCTCTTCTAAAGGAAGCTGGAGGGTTTCAGCAACTTTTTATAAAACATAAAATGAGATGGGGCTCCGCAGCATACGGGAGATTCTAAAGGTCTGTCTGGGGAGATGTCCGTTCAATAGGCACACCAGACCTTCCCAGCCACATTCATACTGTTCATAATCCTCCTCCCTCCTCTGGTTCATAAAATTCTCAATATCATACCTTGAACCACTGGGACCGGACGAACCGACCTTTACCAGATAGTGGTGGTTCGGACGGACCCTGAGACAGTGACTGGACAATCTGTATGGCTTTTGCTATCTCTGCAGCAGTTGGAGAAGGAATTTTGGACTCCAGACCTGCTGATTTTCTTGTTTTCTTTACTGAATTGGTTCCTCAGGACCAGCTTTTCTTTTGCCCGAGGGAAGTCTGGCCCTGGTCAGAGGGCATTCTCTGGTTCGGTTGGCACCGAACCGGCTGGCCATCCGGGTCAGCGGACTTTTGGCCTCTCGCCCCTGAGCCTGCCCAATCTTTTTCCAGGGTGGCTGCAGGAAATTTTACATACCTGGCAGTCTGACTGGGGTGGTCAAACCCCAGACAATAACACAGTGAGTGTGTGGTCAGCCTTGGCAAAGACTTCCCACAAACATCACAGTGTTGAAAACCCAGTGGGCCCGCGTTTTCTCGGTTTTCAGACACAATGCCAGCCTAACTAAAAACGGCAGTGTTAGGGCAAGACACCCTTATCGGTTCCCAATCGCGGTTACTGGTATTGGAAAACGTACAACTGCTTTTTAGAACCGATAAGAACCGGAACCGCGACTCTAAAATAGTAACTTTTAGTTTTAAATGAGTTTAAATCCACTGATCGGTTCAAAACCGAACCGAGCAACTTACAAGTTCCATACAGACAAAACCTTCATTTACTTACGGTTACCACAGATAGAGCTTGAACTGAACGGGTTTTGTTGTTAATATAAACTATTCTCGGTTAAATCCAACCGAGAAAACACTTTTTAAAACCGAGAAATGAACCGGCAGAAGGAGAAATCGAGCGACTGTTCACTGAGGCGGAGTAAGAATCTGACAGTTCAAGTTTGAAATGACACAGATAGAGCTGCTCTCGTGCAAAATTCTATTTTGGAATGGTTTTAACCATTTCACTCGGGCAGTTCTAGAGCTGGAACAAACTGCTAATGTCTATAATATAGCAAGACTTCATAGTTGTTTGAACAACATATACCATTCCTAGAACTCCTGTTACAGGTGAGTAACCTGTATTTCTAGGACATGGATATGTTGTTCATCCACACTGTCTGGCAGACACCTAGCAGTTCTCCGGGAGGAGGGAGGCAAGCGCATACCCCTACTTAGGAATAAAGACTGAGAACCGAGGCCCCAAAACCAGCATCCCGGGCGTGACTCAAGGTCGATGTGGTAATGGGTAATGAAGGTGTGCTGACTTCCAGGTAGCAGCCCTGCAGATATCCTGGATAGGGACATCCCTGAAGCAGCCACCAATGCAGCAGTATGACGGTAGAATGAGCCTTATCCTCTGGAAGGCACCATGCCCCCAACTTATAGCAGAGATCTATGCAGGAGGTGACCCACCTGCTTATCGTCCGCCGGCTGCAGGTCTGCCAGGGCGTCTTCAGCAGGTGACAAACAGCTGGCTGAACCTCTCCTGACTTTCAGCCGTGCAGCCCTTATAATAATATAGCCCTTCTAGGTCCAAAGTATGGAGCCTGTATTCGCCTCTGAGTGTGATTGGGGTAGAACACTGGCAGAGTCAACACCTGGTAAGGTGAAACTCCAACACCACCTTCGGAAGGAATTGGTGGGGGTGCAGGACAACTCTGTCCCTGTGGAAGACCAGGTAAGGAGACTCGGCTGCAGAGCTCCGAGTTCTCCCATCCTTCTAGCTGACGTTATAGCCACCAAGAAGGCGAGTCTTCCACGTACAGGTGAGAGAGTTCACACCAGTGCATTGGTTCGAATGGCTTGCCCATGAGCTTGCCATGCTACCAGCAGTAAATCCCACGGAGGTGGAGGTCATTGCATCGAGGGGGAAATGTGATCATAGGCTTTGAAAAGCGCCAGACCACCTTCTCCTGCGCCACCGACTGCCTCCGCCCGCGCCTGCAAGCAGAGATGTCTGCCAGGTGCACCCTCAGGGTCGCTGATCTAAGCCCTTGACTAGAAAGGGACTATAAATAGTCCAAGATGCTTGCCAAGGACAGGAGGAAGGGTCCAAGCTCTGTCTCTGACACCAAATGGAAAATCTCTTCCATTTGAAGGCAGCATAGCATTTCCTGTCGATTTCACGGACGTTCTCAACAACATTGATGATCTGGGTCGAAAGACCCAAGGCCTGGAACTCTAGCCGCCAGGAACCAGGCCGGCCAGGTGCAGGGATTGAAGGTCCGGATGGAACACCTTCCCGATTGACTGAGAGCTGAAGCTGCCTCGGGAGCCTGGATGTTGAGGGAGACTTGGTGACTGGGGACTCAGCGGGGCCAGTCTAGGGCTATCAGAATCACCTGCGCCTGTGCTCCCTCCTTGCTTTTGAGAAGCACCTTGAGAATCAAGGAAATGGGGAAAGGCAGAAGAGGCCCGGGGTCCACAGCTCTGAAGGTGGCCCCCTGCAGCGGTTCTCTGCTGAGGGGGCGGCATGAAACTGCCTCAGCTTCATGCTTCCTCCTGAGGCAAAACAGGTCCACCTTGAGAGTGCCCCAGTGGAGAACAGATCTTGTACTACCTCCTGGGGAGGCACTTGACTGTGAGATGCAGCCCTCAACTGCCCAGGCATCGGCCAGGGTGTTGGAGGCTCCTGCCAATGAATGGCTAGGAGATCCGCCTCAGGCTGCGCACGAGTGACTAAATGCGGAGAGCTTCCCATAGAAGCATGGAACGTCCCGCCTAGGCGGTTTAGGTAGTACATGGTCGTGTGGTATTGTCCGCCTGGACTCGGACCACTTGACCCCGGAGAAATGGAGCAAAGGCGGTGAGAGCTAGGCGGACCGCCGGAGTCTACAGCAGGTTGATTGGCATCGACTCTGTAAATGGAGTCGCCGGTGTTCCCCAGATGGGCACCCCAACCCATCAAAGAGAGGCATCGGTCGATAGAGAGACCGTCGGCTCGGGGCGGACAAACGAGATGCCCTCCTGCAGATGAGATGGAACGGTCCACCACCGGAGAGCGTTCCACATCTCCTGGGTCACCATCACTAGCTGGTCCAATGGATCTCAGCATTGTGACCACTGGCTGGCCAGTCCCCACTGAAGAGGGTGCATGTGCCAGCATGCCCAACGGACCATGCTGGTACAGGCTGCCATGAGACCCAGGAGGCGCAGGAAGTCCGGCAGGCGCCGATTGCCCAACCAGAAATGATTGGGCAAAAGGAGGTAAGAACCGCCCTGTCCGCGGAGCCGTAGGTTTTGCCTTAAGAGAGTCGAGCCTCTGCCCCGATAAACATAATCACCTGGCTTCGCCTCGAGTTCACTTGGCCCCCGCGGATGAGAAGGCCGATTTGAGAGCAAAACGGAGGCCAGGATCTCTGACCGTCCACCTCCGGGTCTGAGGGGGGCTGCTATCAGCCAACGTCCAGGTGGTGGCACACCCGGACCCTCGGCACCGCAGAGGAAAGCTGTCACCACTGCAATACATTTGGTGAAGACCCTGGGAGCTGGAGACAGGCCAAGGGCAATGGCTCGAATCAAGAGAGAGGATCCCATCTGCCTCGAAAGCGAGGGAATCTCCGATGACGGACGATAGGACGTGAAATGAAAATTACTGCACTCTACCGTGAATTTTTGATCTTCTTGACTAGTCTCCACCTGGTCTTTCTGACTAGTGGGATTAGCTACCGGAGGCACTAGGACCCATCGGGAGCAAAACTTTTTGTTGGAGTGGTCGGCGCGCGAGATGGCGCTCATGAGGCATGGCGCCGCACAGCAGCGGCTCGAAAGGCAATGACCATCTCGTGCGATTTAACTCCTCCAACCGCTTCCAGTAATTTTTACCAAGGAGGTGCAGCGCAACTAACGAAGAGTAAATCTAAACTTAAAAACGGACATAAGATAGTCCGATGACCCTACAAGAAGGGTTTGTGCAAAGAAGTCCTCACGGCTCTAAAGATCTGAGGGAGTGAAGACCAACACAGCGTGAGCTCAGGGATGGTGGGCGTAGGAATGAGTGGTGTAGATTCGTCCAAGAAGACCAAGAATTGCGGTAGGTACAATTTAATTTTATATCTTCCTTGGACATAAGTCTCCACCACTCATTCACACTAGTGGAGAGTACCAAGCTGATAATCCCCAAAGGGGCAGCAGGAGAGCCAGAGCTCACGCGGCTCAAGATAGAAGACCATTAAGATAGTTCTGCGAATGCGGAATGTCGCCTGGCATGAACATCCAGTGCATAATGCTTAACAAGGGTATGCACAGAGTTCCAGGTGGCGGCGCTGTAGATATCCTCATTGGAACATTAAGTAGATCTCCGCTAAAGATGCCGGGGCGACCGGCCCCTAGTAGAGTGAGCGTATAATTTCCCCCAATTTAACTTGAGCCATGGAGTAGCAATGTCAAGGCATGCCACTAACTACGTGAGATGCATCTAATAGCGACGGGTTACCCAGCCGGTGTCGCTGAAAGAAACAAACAGTTGCTGAGTCTTTTGAAAATTTTGGTTCTATCTAAATAGAACTGCAAGGTTTCCTTAACATCCAAGGAATGAAGAGATCGCCTTCATTTTGGAAATTAGCTAAGTAAGAGGGAAGTACCAGAGGTTGGTTTGATGTAATTGTCACAAACTTGGGAAGAAATTTAGGATGAGCACGGAGAACTACCTTGTCTTTTATGGGACACAGTATACGGAGGGTCCGTCACCAAGACATGAATTCGGATATCCCTGCGGCTGAGGTAATGGCCACCAGGAAGGCAGTCTTCAGGTAAGAAATTTAGCTCACAGGTAGCTAAGGGCCCGAAAGGCTTCCGAGTGAGCATGTCCAGCACCAGGTTAATGTCCCAGGTTGCAACTGGACGCTTAACAGGGGGTCTGGTATGAAGAATCCCTTAAGAAATCTCTTCTTCTGATAGGAAGCTGAGCCAGAGTCAAGGAAGAAACCGCTCATGGAACGCTGAGATGGCACTTATGGAACTTTTAACGGGAGTACTGAGACCTGAGTTTGATAGGTCCAACAAGATACTCCAGAACTTTGTCAGGAGGACAGGAAAGGGATTCCAAGAGGACTTTGCACACCAGAGAGAAAAGCGTCATTTGGAAGCGTATATTTTCGGTGGCTGGCTTCACAGGTACCAGAAGGATGTCCAAGACTCTACTTAGAGACGTTGAATCGATTCACTTCTACCTCTTCAGGAGCCAAGCATGAAGGTGAAGTGATTTCAGGTTGGGATGGACCAACCGAATCCTGAGTCAAAAGGTTGATTTGGTGCGGAAGTGGTCTCGAGAGGCTGCCAACATACTGTTGAGCAGAGGAAACCATAGTTGCCGAGGCCAGGAGGAGCAATGCTAATCATTTTGGTCCCCTGAGACTCGAACTTGAGGAGAACTCTCTGATTAGAGGGACTGGTGAAAGGCGTGAAGAGAAACGCTTTGTCCACCGAGCAGCCTGAACGCATCCTGACAGAAAATGCCAGGCCCTGGTTTTCTGGAGCAGAAGAGAGGCAGTTTTATGCTTTGAGTGGGGATGCAAAGGTCCAGGTCTGGAGTCCCACTCTTTCGATTGTGACCGATCACGGCTGGATCGAGAGACCACCTCGGTGGTCCGTTTCCGTCGCTGAGACCAAGGATCGCTGTATACCTGCAGATAAACCGCCTGAATCAGAGACTTGTGCTCCAAGCACCACTCCCACACCCTCATTGCTTCTTCCGCAAGGGTAAGAATGAGTACCGCTTGCTTGTTGATGTACATCACAGCTTTGTTGTCCGCTTGAAGAATGTTCAGGACAAAGGATATCCTTCAGAGCTCGGATCACAGAGGACCGCCTCATCTCCAGGACATTATGGGTGGAGAAGAGTTTCAACTGAGTCCATACACCTTGAGTGTGGAGGAGTACAGTGGAGCCCCCATCCCAATAGCGATGCGGCCTGTGGTGATGTGGAGACCTGATGATCCGGGGAGCAAGTGAACCTTCCAGGAGATTGCTCTCTTGAGTCTCACCAGGTGAGAGACTCTTCAAAGGGGCTCTGCCACCTGATGGGAAGGAAGATCAAAGGAGAGGCTCGAGACCACTGAGTGGAGAGTATCCATTGCGTGTTCTCTTGTGCAACCGGCCAGGGGTATAGTGTAACACCGAGGACGCCATGAGACCTAACATGCATTGCACGAGAGAGCTGTAACCGATTGGTTCTCCCGATGTTATTGGGCCATCGAGGATGTCGGTCTTCTGTCCTCTGGAAGGAAAGCCTTCGCGAAGAGGTGTCTGGAAGTTGTCCCTGAAAAGGGGCTCTGGGAGGGCTGCAGTTGTGATTTTTTCAAATTCAGCAGAATTTCTATGGTGAAGAATATCTTAGAAGTCGCTTGCACGGCTTCCAAAGTCCCTTGGCTGGAAGGGCTTACAGAAACCAATCGTCTGTAGGGAAACACTGGAGTCCCATCTTCCTGAGATGCGCTATGCAGAACTGCACAACACTTTGTAAAGACTCACGTGCGCGAGGATAGCCCAAAAGGCAGGACTTGAACTGACAATGCTGACCCAGAGCCACAAACCTGAGGAACTTACGTGTGGGTCGGTGGATGGGGATATGCTGGTAAGTCCCATATCCAGGGAGGCCAGTCAGTCGCATGATGCAGCAAGGGTAACAGGTACCTAGAGATTATTTTGAATTCTCCTGGGTAGAAATTTGTTTAACTTTCTGAGGTCTAGAATGGGGCGTATCCCCAGACTTCTTTGGAACCAGGAAGTAATGGGAGTAGCCCTTGTTTCAGATGCGGGGCACCAGTTCTATTGCCCTGTTGCTTAGAAGGCCCGGATCTCAGCGGTGAGGAGGTCTGGATTGAGAGGCGACAACCTGGGTTGTCGCTCTGGGAGCACCGGTGGGTTTCCAAAAATTGAGAGAATAAACTCTTGCGATTATCCAAAGGACCCATTTGTCCGAAGGTTATGGACTTCCACTGGCTGTAGAAGTACGCCAAACGACCTCCCACCGGAGGAGAAAGTTCCACCTGGGCAATGTGGATGGAATCTTGGGCCAGCACTATAAGGTAGCGCTTGGGGCTTTAGGCCCCCGCGCTTTTGAGGTTGGCAGGTCAGCTTTATGGAAGCTTCTCGCCTCTCTGCCTCGAAAGGACTGATTTATCATGAAACTGACGCTTGTTCACATGCCCCCGAGGGAGCAGGCGGAGGTCTGGGCCAACTTAATGGCCGACTCCAGTCTTCTGAGTGGCCTCTAAGGCTTGTTCCACCTGAGGCCGGAAAAGAAAGGAGCTATCTTACCGCGGCAGCGCCATTACCTGCTGCTGAGCATCATTCGTGAAGCCACAAGTATTGGCCAGGAATGGCGCCCAGTACAAACACACCAAGCGGCTGCTGAGAGCGAGAAGCAGTGTCGAAAGTATCCATAGCGAAGCTTTGACCTGCCAAGGCTGGACCCACCCCTAGTAATCGGTCAGAAGAAGCTCTGACTTGGAGTCCGAACCTGAAGAGCCAAACCATTCTTTTCAAACAGTGCCACAGGATATATTCATACTGAGAAAAATAGCCTTGATAACTGGCAACACGATACTAGAGTGGAGGCAGCAAAGACTCTTACCTCAATATATCAATCTTACAAGATCTTTGTTAATAGGTCGAGCTGTAGTAGTTTGAGGAAGAAATGCACCTTTCTGTATTCTCTGCCAGGACTGTAATAGGATCCGCAAAGGCTTGGGATGCCAAAATGGGACCATCCTTGGGAGCTTGAATACTTTTATCAATGGATTAGCCATTGAGGAATAAGAGCAGGATTATTCCATACCCTTTGAGATGAAGGCCTCAAGGAAGGCTGATCGGAGGAGTCAAACTGTGAGGGATCTCCAAACATGAAGGTACTGGAGTCTTAATATCTTCCCAGGATCGATGTCTGAGAGAAAGAGTGATCTGTGGTTCTTCAACAGAGACTTAAAGGACAGGTCCTCACCACAGGCTCTGTAGCAAAGAAAGATCCTGTTTCCTCCACTTCATCACCCAACCAAGGTCTGGGTCAGGCTTTAACATCATCTCCTGATGGTCCAGGAAAGGACTGATTGACAGGAAAGGAGGAAATTTGGAGAGGAGGAACAGAGAAACATGAGAGTCCGGAGGCCTTTAGCCGAGAAGGCAAAACGTGCTGGCGGGACTGCAGAGGTGTAGTGCGCTGGAGGCACGCGGCACTCAGCGCGCCTGCTGACTAAGCGATGCCTGCAGGCGCCGCTATATTATGCGGCGTTTGCAAGGCCGACCGGGCACCTAAGCTAACAGATCTCATGGTGCCGAAGCGCCTGGAATCTAAGTTAGAGAAGGGAAACCAGAGGTGGGGGCATCGGGGTGGCGCCGCGCCTGTGAGGGGGGAAACACTTGTGCGGAGTCACTGCACCAAGAAGGCGCCATACAAGGAAGGTCCAACCGCCTACCCGACGCTGGAGGAGCCGGGGGCCCGGCAACCGAGCCAGGCAGGAGAACCAACCTCCGAGCCTATCGCCCATAAGGCGCTCACTTGATGAAACTGCTCATCTGGAGCCCCGTCCTTGCGTGGGAGGGGTTTGATGTTTAGGATTTATGGTTACGCATTCAAGAAGGAGGAACGGCAACTAGTTACTATAACTGGACCGCCACGCAGGACATATCAGAGGCCACTGTAGTGATGCCTTCTTTTTTGACCTGTGGCTGAAGAAGAGTTTCGAGTTGAACGGCAGCCGAGAATGCGCACTGCTGCTATTTTTATGCCGACAGGGGATCACCATCCCCCGGGTGCATCGACTGACCGTTGTCGGACCCCGCTGAGGAGAAGGAGGTTGACCGACCCAGCCCGCTGACTGAACAGTTTTCAATGAAGTCTCCTACCACCTGACTCTGCTCATGGTCCACTCCATCCAGTAGGCCGAGATTTCTTCAGTAAGTTAAATTTAAAACTATTAGAAAATTTAACGAAACTAGAATAAAATTGCTTATACTACTATTGAGATAATGTTACAAAAAATAAACTGAAAACTATGCTCGCTAGTTTGAAGTTTGACTCCGACAGCAGCTAGCGTCGTCCACTGGCTGCTTAGATTTTACTGGTGGGAAAAAGGAAGTTGTGTTGAGGGTCGCCACGAGATGGTCATTAAGCCGAGCGCTGCTCGCGCGGGGCGCCATCTCTCATGCTGACCTCCAGCAAAAAGTTTGCTCCCGATGGGTCCTAGTGCCTCCGGCGCTAATCCCACTAGTGTGAATGAGTGGTGGAGACTTATGTCCAGGAAGACAGAATGCGTCCTGCAGGTCCAGAGAGCAGAACCACACGCCGTGTTCCAGGGATGGTATTATCTGAGCCAGAGTGACCATCCTGAAGGTTCGAGACCTTAGGAACTTGTTCAGGTCGTGCAGGTCGAGAATGGGGCGCCAGCCCCCCGTCCATTTCGGAATCAGGAAGTACCTGGACACAAACCCCGGGTCTGAGGGAGGGTCCGGCACCTCCTGATCACCCCTTTGGAGGAGGAGAGCGGCTGTCGGCCCCGACGAGCCGACAGTGAGGCTGCGGACCCCGAGGCCCCCGAGGTGCGCATCGGCTCTTGAAGGGCGGGCCTGTTGAATTTCTAGAGGCAGGCTTTTCCCAATTACCTTCAGTACTCCACCTGTCCGTGGTGGCCAACGACCACAGGCGGAAAGGAAGTGCCAGGCATGCCCCCATGGGGGAACCTGGGGTGAGGTGACGGGGTTGGGGGCTTACACCCCTCAGCCCATCATCACAGGTTTGAGGAGGGACTGCCGAGGACCCTGGGCCTTTACCTCCCTGCTTCCTGTTGAGGAAGCCCTGGGCTTGGGTTTGGGATGCCAAGCCTGGAGCCTGCTGGCCCTGACGCTGCTGGCCGGGACGTGCACGCAGGCGCAGAAGACCTAAAGGGCTTAGCTGGTTTGGCGGCCTTTGTCCTTCTTGAGCTGGAAGAGACCGAGTCCAAGGCATTGGACTCTTGATCCTCTGCAGGTGACCTCCACCCCAGGGGTCAAGAGGTCAGTCCCCAAAAAGGAAATATCCGCCAACTTGAGTTGTGTATCCAAGTCTGACGACGATAGCCACTGCGGCTGCCACAGACCTGCAAGTACATGAGTCCCCAATGTCTAAAGCAGTCTGGAGCTGCTGTTTGGCCACTGTTCTGTGCTCCTGGTCCCTGACCTGCCCGACCGCGGTCTGCAGATCCGCTGGAAGATGAGGGACTAATCATCCAGGGAGCCCAACAGGGCATGAGAAAAATGTGCCATGAGGATGGTCGAACTGGCCGGGCGGGTACGAGGGAGGATGCAGCATGACTTCTTCGCCCGCACAGTCCACCCTTGGACCCTTGTCGTGGGAGGTTTGTCCAATATCCCTAGCGCCTGGCATCACCGAAAATGCTGTCGGTAACCAACCCTCAGCCGAGGGGTGTCTTAAAAACGGACAGGGAACCGGGGACCAAGATACTCCTGGCCATCCTGGTCAAGGCGCAGGACAGGAAGCAGGGCGCCAGAGCTCCAAGGCCAGGCCTCACTCATGGCCTCGGCCACCGGAAAGGCTTCGTAGGGAATCCCCGGTCCAGAATCTCCGTGAGGGATACCTGTCTGCTTAGAACGGGTTTGAGCTCATCCCGGTGGACTCGAGATGAGCTGAAGCAATCCTAGGATGGACGGCGGCTATCAGTCTCATCACTGTCTCTCCTGAGGACCCAAGTCCATTCGCTGGAGAAAAAGGGAGGAATCACCGGACGCCCCGGGAAGAGTCCTCAAAGAGCTGGCCTCAGGTTCGAGCCACCTCCAACCGCGTCGAGGCCGGTCGGGGAGTGAGGTGACAGACAGCTTATGGGCAGTCCCTGTTTGACCGAGAATTTTTTGGTCGGAGCCCCAACTAACGCTGTGGAGGTGGAGGTTCCACCGAATCGTGGGCAGCTGATTTGGTCGAACAACCGCCTGGGAACAGGCTCTCTCGGCTAAAACAAGGTTGTTTTGGCCGGCCCGGTGACAGCTACTTAATGGTCGAAGACGTATAGCCGGGCTTATTCTGCCGTCAGAAGGAGCTGTTGCTACGAGTTCCTCTTATACCGACGCAACTTGCGCCGGGCTTCCTCATCCGTAGAGGAGGAAGAGGACGAGGGGCGGCGACGCTTGCCTGGAAAGCCGAGACCGGCTTTGCGATGGCGGATCGGCTGACCGCAAGACGCTAGAGATCGAGAATCCTCGCGCCGAGACGGCAAGCGGGAGGTGTCGCGAATTCAGTACCGGTTCGGATTTTATCAACCGGTGCCCGGAACCGGAGGGCACAGACGAGCCGACGTATCCACAACTCCCACCGGGAAACCGGGGAGAGGGACCGGCTTCTCCAGCCGACAACTCATTCAACGGTCGAGAAAATTCCATCACAGCCGACGGAGTCTCGTCAACTGGTCCGACGGGACACTGTGAGACCAATGGTCAAGCCGTGAAGTCGAATCAGGCCCACGGCCGAACTCGGGAGAGGGAACTTTCCCGGCCCCAAGAGCCGCCGACGGTGAGACTTACCCCTTTCTTTTTGGATCGAGAAACGGGTCCAGAAGAAGTTGACCTCACCTTAGTCGAGAGGGTCAGACAAAGCTCCTTAAAAGAAGCCAATAAGAGGCACCGAGAGAGCGTGGACAATGTCGGAGAGCCGAGGTAGTAGAAGCTGCCCGCTGCCGCCTTCGGAGGGCGCATCATCTGTCGAGCTGATCCGCCGAGTCACAAGAGCGGACATCACCGACCGGTCTCTTTTGACTTTACCGAGGAAATCTTTCTCGGACGCCTCAGTTGTAAACGGGCAGCACGGCTCGAGATCGAATGGGTGCTGAAGAGCAGAGGTCGCGAGGCCCGCGGGTCGTGCTCAAGGCCCAGCAGTAGACGACGGAGTGCGGATCGCCCCTGAGATATCTTCTGCTCTCTAAGGGCATCTCGGAAACCAGGGAGTCGATTTGTCCATCGCAGTCATGAGGGAGAGAAGACCTAAGTCTTTTAGTAAAATTTTTAATTTCAAAATTCTAAGAATTAGGAACCAGTCTTATACGCAGAGCGTTAAGGAGGGAACCTGAGCCCAAGCGTGAAGGAAGATCTGCGCCGTTGGGCGGAGCCGAGTTTTACCACCGGTGGGTGGAGGAGCCAGTTTGAAGACCTTCCGCAAGATTTAAAGCTGCAAGGAACCGCCAGACAGTGTGGATGAACAACATATCCAAGTCCCTAGAAGCTTAGGCCAGCTACCGGCCGGGAGATCGGGTGGAGTCAGGGATGAACAACATATACCATTCCTAGAACTCCTGTATACAGGTGAGTAACCTGTATTTCTAGGGACATGGATATGTTGTTCAACAACACTTTCTGGCAGACTCCTAGCAGTTCTCCGGAGGGGAGGCAAGACAATCTCATACTTGGGAAAGAGAGACTGAGAACCGAGGCCCTCGGAACCAGCATCCCGGCGTGACTCAAGGTCGATGTGGTAGGGTAATAAAGGTATGTGTTGACTTCCAGGTAGCAGCCCTGCAGATATCCTGGATAGGGGACATCATTGGAAGCAGCTACCGATGCAGCGTCATGGCGGGTAGAATGAGCTCTTATCCTCTGGGTGGCTCCATGCCCGCCAAACTCTATGGCAGAGCTCTATGCAGGAGGTGACCCACCTGCTCTATCGTCCGCTTATTGCAGGTCTGCCAGGTGCGCATCAGCGTAGGGTGACAAACAGCATGGCGATCCTCTCTCGAACTTCAGCCATCCGCCTTTCTTATAATTAGCGAGCTCGCCTAGGGTCCAAAGTATGAGCCTATACTCAGCCTCCGAGATGTGATTGGGGTAGATCACCGCAGAGTCAACATCTGGTTAAGGTGAAACTCCGCACCACCTTCGGAAGGAATTTCAGGTGAGGGCGCAGGACAACCTTGTCCCTGTGGAAGACCAGTGATAAGGAGACTGATGGAAAGCGCCTGGAGTCCCCATCCTTCTGGCTGACGTGATAGCCACCAAGAAGGCGGTCTTCCACGACAGGTGCGAAATATCGCACCTGTGCATTGGTTCGAATGGCTTGCCCATGAGCTGGCTACCAGCAGTAGCTCCACGGAGGTGGTGGTTCTCGATCGGAGGGGAAATGGTCATGGACTTGAAAAGCGCTCGACCACCTTCTCTCTGTGTTAGCACCGATTGCTTCTCGCCCGAGGTCGTGGGCAGAGATGGCTGCTAGGAGCACCTTAAGGGTCGCCGACAGAAGCCCTAGCTGAGAAAGGGACACAGGTAGTCCAGAATGCTTGCCAGGACATTCGGAAGGGTCCAAGCTCTTCCCTGACACCAAATGGAGAATCTCTTCCATTTGAAGGTGTGAGCATTTTCTGGTCGCCCTTACGGGACGCCTCAACGACGCTGAGGACCTCGCTGGCCGGAAAGACCCAAGGCCTGGAACTCTAGCCGGCCAGGAACCAGGTCAGGTGTGGGACTGAAGGTCCGATGGAATACCTTCCCTGGTTGATCGAGATCAGGTCCGGCAGGCTGGAAGCCACCTCGAGCCTGGAGTTGAGGCTGAGAGAGATCTGGATACTAGAACTGGCGGGCCAGTCTGGGGCTACCAGGAATCACCTGCGCCTTGTCCCTCCCCGCTTGAGAAGCAACCTTGTGGATCAAGGAAAATGGGGGAAAAGGAAGAGGCCCGTCCACGGGCTCGGAAGGCATCCCCCTGCAGCGAACCCCTGCTTAGGTGGGGCGGGCATGAACAGACTCCGCTTCACATTCTCCGAGGCAAACAGGTCCACCCGAGGCGTGCCCCAGTGGGAGAACAGGGTTCTTGTACTACCCGGGCAGGACAGACCACCAGAAGACCAGCCCTATCCGGCTTAGGGCATTGGCCAGGTGTTGGAGGCCCGCCACGGAATGGCTAGGAGATCTCGACCCAGGCTGCTAATTCGAGGGACCACACATGTGGAGAGCTTCCTTGCATAACAGCATGGAGCGTGTCCCGCCTCTGGCGGTTCAGATAGTACATGGTCGTGGTGTCTGTCCGCCTGGACCTGAACCACTTGACCCGTAGAAACGAGCTTAAGGCAGTGAGAGCTAGACGGACGCCTGAGCTCCAGCAGGTTGATATGGCATCGACTCGTGGGACCAGAGGGCCAGCGCCGGTGTCTCAGATGGGCAAATTCTCCCAACCCATCAGAGATGTATCGGTCGATAGAGAGACCGCTTGGCTCGGGCGGATTTAACGTGGATGCCCTCCCGCAGATGTGCTAAGGAACGATCCACCATTGAGAGTCCGTTCCACATCGTCTGGGTCACTGTCACGGGCTGGTCCAACGGATCGCAACGTTGTGACCATTGGCTGGCCAGTCCCCATTGAAGGGGACGCATGTACCAACGAGCCCAACGGACCACGCTGGTGCAGGCCGCCAAGAGGCCCAGGAGATGCAGGAAGTCCCGGGCAGGGAGCAATTGCCCAACCAGAAATGTTTGGGCAAAGGAGGAATGAACCTCAGCCCTGTCCGCCAGGAGCCGTGCTCTGGCTCGTAGAAAGTCAAGCTCTGCCCCAAATGAAGAGTATCACCTGCTTTGGCACGAGTTCTGACTTGGCCTCGTTGATGAGGAGGCCAACATGAGAGCAAACCTGGAGGGCCAGATTCTGACCGCCTCCGCCTGCTCTGGAGGGGGCTGCAATCAGCCAGTCGCCCAGGAGGGGTACACCCGACCCTTCTGCGCGGTAGGAACGCTGTGCTCACTGCCATGCATTTGGTGAAGACCCTGGGAGCTAGGAGAGGCCAAGGGCAGGGCCCGAACTGAAGGGATCCCTCCGCCTGAAGCGGAGGAATCTCTGATGGATGGACGGAGCACGTGAAAGAACGATCCTGGAGGTCCAGGAACAGAACCACACGCCTCGTCTTTGGATGGGATTATCTGAGCCAGAGTGACCATCCTGAAGGTTCGAGACCCCAGGGAACTCTGTTCAGGCCGCGCAGGCCCAGAATGCGGGGGGGCGCCAGCCCCCATCCGCTTTGGGGACCAGGAAGTACCTGGACACAAACCCTGGTCTGGAAGAGGATCCGCCACCTTCCTGATCACTCTTTTTCGAGGAGCAGGCACATCGGCTCGGGCGGGCTGACAGTGAGGATGCGACCTGCGTGGCTCCCCCGAGGGCGATGGCCGAAAGGGTGGGCCTGCTCAAACCCAGAGGCAGGCCTTTCCTACCACCTCCAACACCCAGCGGTCCGTGGTGATAGCAGACCAGTGGAAAGGAAGTGGCGGCTGCCTCTCATTGGGGGAGGACGAGGCTGGGGGGGCATCCTCAACCCATCACTGGGCAGGCTTGAGGAAGAACCGCCGAGGGACCTCCTGGGCCTTTACCTCCTTGTTTCCTGTTGAGGAAGTCACTGCTTGGGTTTAGACGCCAAGACGGCCTGTTGCCCTGTTGCTGGTGCTGCTGGGCCAGTTGAGATGCAGGGACCGAAGGACGCAAAGGACTTCTGCTGCTGACGGCGCTCCTTGTCGCCTGGGCGGAGGTGACCGAGTCCAGGTGGCATTGGACTCTCTCATCCGCTGGAGGTGTCCTCCACTCCATGGGTCAAGAGGCCAGTCCCCAAGAAGGGATGTCCGGGCCAATCCTGTGCTGGGTATCCGCTGTGAAGGTGGATATCCCTCAGCCACGCCTACGTGTCGCATGGCCACCGCAGCCGCCACTGACCTGGCACAGAATCACCATGTCCAGAGCAGTCTAGGCCGTTGCCTCGCCACCGCCTCCTACTCCTGGTCCCGCGACCATGGCGGTCCGTGGTCTGCAGGTCAGGCGGAAGATGAGGAACAACTCTGCCCAGGGAGCCTGGCAGAGGGCGTGGGAGAAGTGTGCCATCAGCACGCCGAGCTGGCCTGTCGGAGGCCGAGGGAGGACGCAGCGTACACCTTGTGCCTGGCAAAGTCCAGCTTTTTGGACTCTTTGTCAGGGGGCTTATCCACATCCCGAGCGTTACTGGAACACCGGAAAACGTTGTCAGTGACTAACCCCTCGGCAGAGGGGTGCTCCGAGAAACCGGGCAAAGAGCTGGTAGGGACCACGTACTTCCTGGCCGAGGGCGCAGGACAGGAAGCAGGCCGCTGCAAAAGCTCCAAGGCTGGGCCGACAATGGCCTCAGCCACTGGAAAGGCCTCCGTGGAGAATCTCGTCCAGAATCTCCTGGGGGATACGGGTCTGCTTGGGACACGGGCTCGAGCTGCATCCCGGTGGACTCTGAGATGAGTCGAAGCAGACCCAAGAAGGACGATGGGCTATCGTCCACTGACTGGCCCCCAGAGGACTCCAGGTCGACCTGCCTGGAGAACAGTGAGGAGTCGTTGTCGGATTCCGAAGAGTCTGCGGAGAGCTGCCTCGGCCCTGAGCCACCCTCCACCTGCCAAGGACGGTCGGGAATGAGGGTGACTGACAACCTGTGGGGCAGGCCGTGACCCGACCGAGAATTTTGGTCGGTGCCCTGACTTCGGGTTGTGGAGGCTGAGGTTCCACCACAATCGTGGAGCAGTTGGTTTGGCCGAGCAACCGCCCTGAGCGGGCAACCCACTGGAGTGAGTGGTTGCTCGGGTCGTTCAGGCGACAGCCACTTGATGGCTGGGGTCTTGACCGGCTGGTTTAGGCCCGGACAACAGCAACTGCTGCCAAGGATAAGGTCCTTTTCGTAGCGCCGCGCACTTGCGCCGCAGCCTCATCCAAGGAAGAGGAAGAACGTGTCGCCGCTTCCTCTGTATCGAGACCGAGACCGCTTAATGTCGGGCGGAACGGCTGGACCGAGAAGAGGTCCGAGACCGAGACCTTCGGGGACCGAGGTGAGTATGGGAAGGGGCGGGGACACCCGCTCTTCCCTTGGCTCGTTTTACTTTAACCGGGACTGCGCCCAGAAGGCACAGGCAGATCTCGGCATCAACGGGACCGTGAAGCGAGGGTTGTCAGGTTCTCCAGTCGACAGCCCGCTTCAACGGATCGAGAAAAATTCCCACTTCGCCGACGGGAGTCTCGGCAGGCTGGCCTGACGGGGTACTGTGAAGCCAGCGGCTCAGCCGCAACTCGCTCAAGTCGACGGTCAGCTGCCCGGGAAGGGGTCCTCCGCCTCCACTAATGCTGACGTGGCACTTACCTTCACCTTTTTCTTGGGCCGAGAAGAATGTCCTGATGGCCCCTGCCTTTCGTGGAAAGGGAGTACAAAGCTCCTGAACGGCCGCCATATGAGGAACTCAGAGAGCCGGAGCAATGTCAGCGTTTAGGAGGAGGAAGATGGCCTGGGCCGCCTCTCCCTCGAGGGCCATCATCTGCTCTAGAGCTGCTCAGCCAAGCCATCCGCCGGACACCGCCCCAACGAGCCTCTTAGATTTTACTGGCGGGAACGCCGGGCGCCCGAGCCTAATCGGCAGCGCAATCGCTCAGGAATGCTGGCAGAGAAAGAGCGGGTACAACCTCGCAGGCCTGCGGGTCGTGATCTAGGCCTAGGCAGCAGACGACGCGTGAGCGGATCCGCCCTGGACATTTTCTGCCTGCAAGGGCACCTCCGAAAGCTGGGAACAGATTCGTCCATCGCAGCCGTGAGGAAGATGAAGACCAAGTTTAGAAAACTTCAAACCATTTCAGAGACGCAACCCAAGAGTTCAGGATCCAGTCTAAATGCAGAGCGCTATGAGGGAACCTGGAGCTCAAGCGGTAGAAGATCTGATGTTACAAGGAGTTTATTACTGGTAGGTTGCTAGCCAGTCTTCCTCAGACTTAAAGCGAAAGACAGCTGTTGAGGATGAACAACATCCATGTCCCAGATATACAGGCTACTCACCTGTAACAGGAGTTCTAGGAATGGTATATGTTGTTCATCCACACTTATTGGCAGGTCTCTTGCCGCTTAAATCTTGGCCGGAAGGTCTTCAAGCTGGCTCCTCCCACCCACCCAGGTGGTAAAACCTCGGCCCGCCCCATGACGCCAGATCTAGCCCGCTGGAAGCCAGGTTGTGCGTCCAAGCCAGGGAGGTCAGGAATTAGATGAACAACATATACCATTCCTAGAACTCCTGTTACAGGTGAGTAACCTGTATTTCTAGGGACATGGATATGTTGTTCATCCACACTTATTGGCAGACTCCTAGCAGTTCTCTGGGAGGAGGGAGGCAAGGCGCACACCCCTATTAGGTAGAAAGACTGGAGAACCGAGGCCCCGACCAGCACCCCGGCGCGACCCAAGGTCGATGTGGAAGGGGAACGGTAAAGCCTGCTTCCGGGCAGAAGCCCCGCGGATATCCTGACCGGAGTGTCCTTGAAGCAGCCACCGATGCAGCGGAAGGACGGGTTAAAAGACGCTTATCCCTCAGGGAGGCTCCATGCCCCCGCCTAAAGTGGAGACCTTGGAGGGTGACCCGCCCGCCGCCTTCCACTGGGCTGCAATCTGCCAGATGCGGCTTCAGCGAAGGTGATGAACAGCTGGCGAACCTCTCCCGAACTTTAGCTCTACACTCTCACGAGGTGAGCGTTAAAAAGGTTCCCACGGAACCTGAATACGGCCTCCGAGGTGTGAATGTGGATAAACCCCGGCAGAGGCAATACCCCCGAAGGGAAGACTCCACCACCGCCTCCGGAGGAACTTCGGGTGGGGCGCAGGATGACCTAGTCCATGTGGAAGACCGGATAGGAAGGATAAAGGAGCGCCTGGAACTCTCCCAGCCTTCTGGATGGCGGAGTGGCCCCAAGAAGGTGTTCTTCCACAACAGATGGGGGGAAAACGCACCTGTGCAAAGGTCTGGATGGCTTGCCCATGAGCTGCTTATACCAGCAAGGATCCCAAGAGAAACGGGATACCTTCTCAAAGGGGGAGGCGGTCGAGGCCTAGAAGTGCCAGACCACCTCTCCCATCACCAGCTACCCTCTGGCCCGCCCGAAGACAGTGTGGTGACTGCAGAGAAGCAATTCCAGAGGGTGGCCGGACTGCCCTGGTCTGGAAGGATGGACCGCAAAAGGTCCGGAATGCTATGCCCAGGACGGGGAAGGCACCGCTCTATCCCATCATCAGAAGAAGGAAAACTTCTCCCAAAGGACAAGCATCTTGGCCGACTTCTTAGCAGGATGCCTCAAGGACGAGGACCTTGCCGAAGACCCTAGGCTTGGCCCCTAGCCGCACAGGGGACGGCCAACAGGTGCAGGGATTGAAGGTCCAGATGGATAACCTTCCCTGAAAAGGAAAGACAGGACCGTGAACTAGAGACCGTCTCGGGAGCCTGGGGCTGAGACTGAGGAGAGCTGGATACCAGCACTGGCAATCCAGTCTGGGGCTACCAGCATCACCTGCGCCAAATCCCTCCTCGCCTTGCCCGTAGGGCAAGGGAAATGGGGAAGAGGCACGGAGGGGCCCGGGGTCCGTGGCCCCGATGGCATCCCCTACAGCAAGCCTTGCTGAGGGGCCGGCAAAAAACAGTCTCAACCTACTATTCTCCCCAGAGGAAAAGGAGAAGATCCTGTGCTACCTCCGCAGGGGAAGACACTCCATGAGGGCGCAGCTCACGCCTGGCCAGGGCCGCAGCTAGGGAATTGGGCCCTGCCATGAAATGGCTAGGAAGCCTCGACTGCGCAACCGCCCAATGCGGAGAATCTCCTTGCACCGAGACAAGGGGATAGACCGAACCTGGCGGAGTAGGTAGCACATGGTCTTGGAATAATCCAACTTGGACTTAGACCACTAGACCCCGTACAAGCGGAGCGAGCAGGAAGGACATCGGGACTCACAAGAGGACCAGAGGCGACGCACTCTGTATTCCCCAAGATGGGCACCCCACTCATCCGAGAAGCATTGGTCGGAGAAGACCGGCAACTTGGGGCGAACAAGCAGGATAGTCTCCTGCCGAGGTTAGAACGGTCCAAAGGAGCGTTCTCCCAACTCCTGGGGTGTAAGCTGGCGAACTGGTCCAACGTGACACAGCTGCCAGGACCTCTGGCTGGCCCCTCCCATTAAGGGAGCCGGCCTGAGGCCCAGGAGGAGCAGGAGGACCTGGCAGGACGAATTTCCCCGCCAACACGACCGGGCAAGGAGGAAGAACCTCACCCTGTTCGCTCGAGCTGAGCTCGACTCAAAGTCGAGCTTAGTCCCCAAGAAGCTTCACCGCTAAGATATGAGTTCTCACTGCTCCCCAAACGGGAGACCAGTCTGCCTTCCGGTGGGGTGACATCCGAGACCCTTCCATGCCGCAGAGACTGCTGGAGCAAGGAAGTGTTAGGAACTCGTCAAGCAGCCCCCTGCAAGAAGGGTGAGCCTCCCCAAAACGGACGGAATGAGGAGTAGGTACATCCTGGAGACCAGGAAACAGCTACACGCCACGTTCTGAGGATGGAATGTCTGCAGAAGAGAGACCATCCAGGCGTGCGGGAGGATGGGCGCAAGCCCCCGTCCGTAAGAGACCAGGAATACCTGGACGTGAACCCAGGGTTGAATGGGGGGGGAAGGGGTCCACGGCCTTCCTGATCATCACTAACTAGAGAGCCAGGCATGTCGGACGACTGACATAGGGGCAATGAACTCAAATTCCCCGTGGGGCAACAGCTCAAAGGGGATCCGCTCGCAACTTGCGACAGGATCCACCCTAAATACCTCCAGAACGAGGTGCGGAGCCGTACCCCCATGGGAAAACCCAGGCTGGGACGATGGAGCCGGAGCAATGCCCCTTGGCCCGTCACTGAGCAGGCTTAGAGGGGGAAGGAGCCGAGGAGCCCTCGGCTTTCCTGCCTCCCTCTTCCTTTTGAGGAGACGCTGGTTTCACAACAGGCCGCCCAGCGCATTCCTGCTGGCCTCATGCTGGGCCAGGGAGCCCCCAGGGCTCAGGGCAAAGGGGCTTCTCAGCAAAGGCTGGCGGCCGTCCTTGGACCCTGTGGGCGAGAGTGACAGAGTCCGAGTGGCATCGGATCTCTCGGCCCATGGATGTATCCCTCCACCCAGGGCCGAAAGGTCAGTCCCCAAGAAGGGATGTCTGCCAACTCATGCTGGGTTTCAAGGAGAATGATGTTAACCTCAGCCACGCCCTGCGGCGATGGCCATCATGGCCACACCGATCTGGCGCACAGGAGCTCCGCCTTAGATCCAGAGCCGTCTGAGCTGCTGCTTCCGCCACCGCCTCTACTCCTGGTCCCGCACCTGCTCTAACTGTGGTCCGCAGGTCACCTGGGAGATGAGAGAGAACCGTCCAGGGAGCCCAAAAGGTGTGGGAGAAATGTGCCATCAGTGCAACCGAGCTGTCCTGACGTAGGGGCTTTGGGAGGACGAGCTGAACCTTCACGCCCGATATAGTCCATCCTTCTGGACTCTTGTCGGGGGTCTGTCCATCCCCAACGCTTCCAAGACATTGGAAAACGCCGCCGGTAATTACCCCTTCAGCTGAGAGGTGTTCCGAGAAACCGGGCAGAGAACCGACCGGGATAGGGATACCTTCCGAGCTACCCTGGCCAGGAGGCGCAGGGCAAGAAGTAGGCCACCGCCATAGCTCCAAGGCTGGGGCCCATAATAGCCTCAGCCACTGGGAAGGCTCTCGGGAAGAACCCCTCGATCCAGAATTCCAGAAGGTAAAGGAGCCCGATCAGAGACGGGCTTAAGCTGCATTCCAGTAAACTCTGAAATGAGCTGAAGTAGACCCTTAGAAGACAATGGGCTGTCGCTCACTGATGTTCCTGGAAGACCCAGGGTCCTCCCTGTCAGGAAACATGGCAGAGCCTGCTCCAGGCTCTGGCGGTCTGCGTGAGCCGCCAGAGGCCCCGAGGCATTTCTCGTCACCGGGGCGGAAAGGAGTGAGGGAACAGAGGACCTGAAGGACAGGCCATGGTCCGGTCTTGACTCCGCCAAAGGCGGAGGGCAGCAGGTCGAATGAGCAACCGTCCTGGAGAAGGCCTCGACCGATTCGAACGGCTTGCCGACCAAGCGGGCGACTGCTTGCTATCTGGAGAATGAATCGGGTCGATTGAAACCCAGACAACTGCTGTGGCCATAAGTTCCTCGAAAACCGACGCCTAACGGCATCGAAACCACTCCTCATCCGAGGAGGGGACGAGGAAGAACGGCCAGCTACTTAACCCGGTGTTCGATTGAGAACGCCGAGATCGGCGTGAGCGGCTAGACCGAGAGGTAGACCGAGACCCAAATCCTCGGGGTAACCGAGGGCGGGCCTGGGAGAAACGGGGAGCACCCGCTCCTCCCTTGGCTCGGAAGAACGGACAGAGGGCTGTCGACCCGAAGTGGAGGACAGAGCCTCGACTTCCGCCTAAGGCGGTGGGAAGACGGCCTCAGCAGACCTCCCGAAAGACGGGTCGAGAGACTCGACAACGTCGATGGGGATTTTGGCTGGCTGACCTGACGGGGGTACCGTGAGGCCAGAGGCCAAGCCTCGACCGGTTGAGCGGCCGGCCAATGAGGGAGGGAAATTTACCGCCTCGACTTAAAGAGACTCGCCATGCCCTTTAGACATAGGCGGTGAGACAGGTTCCTCTCCCTTGGAGGAGAGGAATGACGAAGCTGAATGTAAGGAATCCAAGGAGAGAGGGATAAGCTCTGCAACCGAAGGAGAGGGAAGGGGAACACCCATCCCTTCCCCGGCAGGATAAGACTGAAGAGAAACAGTCGAAGCGGGCACCCGCCGGTCCGATGGAATCTCCGGAGCGGAAAAAACTACCGGATGTCCGAGCCCCGAACGGGCCGCGCAGTCCTCCGGAGAGCTGACCGAAAGGTCAGAACAAAAGTTGCAAGCCCGAGGATCGTGATCCAAGTCCAGGCAAAAAGAGCACGTGGAGTGCGAGTCCCTCCTGGAGGAACTAACCGCATGTCTCTCAGGGCCGGAAAAAGCCATCGCCGCAGCGAAGAAGAAAAGAAGGATACTTTAATAAATTTGAAGACCGAACTTTTCAGGAACCAGTCAAAAACGCAGAGCGCTAAGGCGGGAACCTGAGCTTCCAAGCGGTAAGGAAGATCTGGCGTCATGGGGCGGAGCCGAGAGTTTTACCACCCGGGTGGGTGGGAGGAGCCAGCTTGAAGACCTTCCGGCAAGATTTAAAGCGGCAAGGGACCTGCCAATAAGTGTGGATGAACAACATATCCATGTCCCTAGAACTACTGTTACGGTAAGTTCTTTGAGATACAGCTCTTGCAGCAGGTTACACCATTAGGACAGATTCCCAAGCTATGGCAACATTGTAAAGCCATCGGGAGGAGGAAAGACGGAGATTAAGACCCCTTCTGAGCCTAAGACAGAAGTCCCTGGAGGACGGCTAGGCCGAAACCAGCCCTTCGCCTTGAAGCGATGTCCAGGCTATAATGCCTGATAAAAAGTATGCACCGCGTTCCAGGTGGCTGCAGCACAGATAGCTGAAGTGGACACATTCTTCAGTGCTGCGAAGCAGGTAGCCACTCCTCTGGTGGAATGGCCCTTGACCGCTCCTGGTAAGGGTTTTCTGCGTTTGTCATAAAGTACAGTTACGCAAGAACTTACCGTAACAGTAGATCTTCGAGAAAGGAAAATTACGTACCTACCGTAATTCTTGATCTTCTTGGACGAGTCTCCACCACTCATTCACACTAGTGGGATTACCGGAGGCACTAAGACCCATCGAGCAAACTTTGCTGGAGGTCGGCGAGATGGCGCCCTGAGACACGGCTCATGAGTAGCGGCTCGAGCGCAATGACCATCTCGGCGACGACCCTCCAACCGCCTCAGTACCTTTTTACCAAGGAGGTCAGCGAACTAACGTAAAGAGTAAACCAATATTAAAAACGGACATAAGATAGTCCGTATGACCCGTGAAGAAGGGTCAGCAAAGAAGTCCTCACGGCCTAAAGATTTGAGGAGTGAAGACCAATACAGCGGTGAGCTCGGGGATGGAGGGAGGAGCGTAGGATGAGTGGTGGAGACTGGCCCAAGAAGATCAAGAATTACGGTGGTAGTGCGTACTTTTCCTATCTTCCTGACATAAGTCTCCACCACTCATTCACACTAGTGGGAGAGTACCAAGCTGATAATCCCCCAAAAGGGCGGTGCAGGAGAGCCAGAGCTCACGCCCTAAGATAGAAGCCCATTAAGGATAGTTCTGCCGAATGCGGAATGTCGCCTGGCATGAACATCCAGTGCATAGTGCTTAACTAAAGTATGCACTGAGCTCCAGGTGGCAGCGTACATATCTGCAATTGGAACATTGCGACTTCCGCTAGGATGCCGCGATCACCCTAGTAGAGTGAGCGACACCACCTTTCTAATTTAACTTGAGCCATGGAATAGTAATGACGAAGGCATGCCACCAACTCATGAAGAGATGCATCTAATAGCGACAGGTTGACCCAGCCGGTGTCGCTTGAAAGAAACGAACAGTTGCTGAGTCTTATGAACATCCTTGGTTCTATCTAAATAGAACCGCAAGGCTCTCTTAACATCCAAGGAATGAAGAGCCTCGCTCCTCTCATTTTGGAAATTAGCTAAGTAAGCGGAGTACCAGAGGTTGGTTCAGATGGAATTCTGACACAACCTTGGGAAGAAATTTAGATGAGTACGGACAACTACCTTGTCCTTATGGAATACAGTATACTGAGGGTCCGTAACCAGGGCATGTATCTCAGAGACCCCATGGGCTGAGGTAATGGCCACCAGGAAGGCAGTCTTCCAGGTAAGAAATTTTAGCTCACAGGTAGCTAAGGGTCTAAAGGCTTCCGAAAGTGAGCATGTCCAGCACCAGGTTAATGTCCCAGGCTGCAACTGGACGCTTAATAGGGGTCTGGTATGGAGAATCCCTTTAAGAAATCTCTTCACCATAGGTAACTGAGCCAGAGTTAAGGAAGAAATCGGTCATGGAACGCTGAGATGGCACTAAGGTGAACTTTAACTGTGGAGCAAAGAAGACCCAAGTTTGATAGGTCCAAAAGATACTCCAGAACCTTGCCAGGAGGACAGGAAAAGGGATTCCAAGAGGATTTTGCATAATTAGAGAGAAAAACGCTTCCATTTGGAAGCCGACGTTTTTCGGTGGCTGGCTTCCGAGCAGCCAGAAGGATGTCTGAGACTCTACGAGAGACGTTGAACCGATCTACTTCTATCTCTTCAGGAGCCAAGCATGAAGGTGAAGGATTTCAGGTTGGGATGGACCAACGAACCCTGAGTCAAAAGACTGATTTGTAAAGGAAGTGGTCTCGAGAGAGGCTGCCAACATACTGTTGAGTAGAGGAACCATAGTTGCCGAGGCCAGGAAGGAGCAATGAGAATCATCTTGGTCCCCTGAGACTCGAACTTGAGGAGTAATTTCTGGATTAGGAGGAAGTGGTGGAAAGGCGAAAGAAAGCTGCTTTGTCCACCGAGCCTGAACGCATCCTGACAGAAATGCCAGGCCCTGGATTTCTGGAGCAGAAGAGAGGCAGTTTTATGCTGAGTGGTGATGCAAAAGGTCCAGGTCTGGAGTCCCCACTCTTTGAACAGAGACCGAGCTACGGTTGGATTCGAGACCACTGTGAGGGTCTGCCTCGCTCTGCTGAGGTGATCTGCTAGGTCGCTTTGTATACCTGGCAGATAAACCGCTTGAATCAGAGACTTGTGCCCAAGCACCACTCCCACACCCTCATTGCTTCCTGCAAAGGGATAAGAATGAGCACCGCCTTGCTTTGTTGATGTAATACATCACTCTTGTTGTCCGCTTGAAGGAGAATGTTCTTGTGACAAAGGACATCCTTCAGAACTCGGATTGCATAGAGGACCGCCTCATCTCCAGGACATTTATGTGGAGATGAGTTTCGAACGAGTCCATACACCTTGAGTGTGGAGGAGAGACAGTGAGCTCCCATCCCATTAGCGATGCATCTGTGGTGATGGAGATCTGATGATCCGGGGAGCAAAGGGAATCCTTCCAGGAGATTGTTTCTGAGACCACCAGGTGAGAGACCTTCAAGGGGCCCGCCACCTTGATGGGATAAGACTGGGGTGAGAGGTCGGGGACCACTGAGTGGAGAGCATCCATTGGTGGTTCTCATGTGCAGTCAGCCAGAGGGACAGTGAAGACCGAGGACGCCATGAGACCCAACATGCGCTACATCGAGAGAGCTGTAACCGATTGGTTCTCCTGATGTAACGGAATACAATGGAAGGATGTCGAGGTCTTCTGTCCTCTGAAGGAAAGCCTTCGGAGGAGGTGTCTAGAAGCGGCCCTTATGAAAAGGAGCTTCTGGAGGGTTGCAGTTGAGATTTTTCAAATTTAGCAGAACTCCCATGGACGCGGAGAAGACGACGATAGGGTGTCTTGCCTGGCAGATTGCCGAAAAAGGGTAAGTTTTGGATAGGATCGGCCATGTCTGAAAAACCCAAGAAAAACGGGCCCACTGGGTTTCAACACTACAGTGTGTGGGGGGAAGCCTTTGCTAAGGCTGATCCCCACACCACCTGTGTTTGTCTGGGGTTTGACCACCTCGATTCAGACTGCCAAATTTGTAAAAGTTTTCCCAAAGCTACCCTGGATAAGAGAGTAGATAGACTGAGGGAAAGGGAGGCAGAGAAGTCCGCTGACCCGGATGGCCAGCCCGGTTCGGTTCTGACTGAACCAGAAGGAGTGACCTCTGACCAGGGCGAAACTTCTTCGGGCAAAAGGAGAGCCGATTCTGAGGAGTCGGTTCCGGTTAAAAGAAAGAGAAGAGAAAAATCATCTGGTTCAGATCCACAAATTCTTTCTCAGACTGCTGATAAAATAGCCAAAGCAATAAGGATAGTTCAGTCGCTAACTTCGGTTCCAGCCGAACCAGCACCATCGGTCAGGGGCTCGGTTCGGTCGGTTCCCCTGGTTCCGGATTATACTTTAGAAGAATTTTATGAACCGGAGGAGGAGGAGGGAGAGTATGAGGATAATGATGATGATGGTGATTATGAAAGTCTGGATGTGCCTATTGACCCGGACATCTCCCCAGACAGACCTTCAGGTTTTCTCCTCCTAGGCTTTCTGAGTCCCTTCCACTTTGTTTTACAAGAAAGTGGCTGAAACCCTCCAGCTTCCAATGGAAGAAGCAGTAGAGGATCAGGAGGAGCCTGATTTTGTTGGCCCACAGATAAGGACTCCAGGAGGATTGATGCCATGGCAAAGAAACAGTACATGGCAGCATCTTTGGGACTTAGGAAGGCTAACTATATTGCCTATACAGCTAGATACTAGAAGTCCAGGTGGGACACTGATGGCTCTAGCTAAACAGGCCCCTGACCAGCTTGCCAAGGAGCTGGAGCAGGTGGCTGCGGATGGGATTGAGGCATCCAAGGTGCAATTTCTTGCTGCTGCGGACTCCAATGACGTTTCATCTAGAATCATGGCTACATCTGTGGCCCTTCGGAGGATGGCTTGGCTCAGAGGTACTACCCTATCACAGGATACCCAGGCTAAGGCCGTGGATTTTCCTGTCATTGGTAATTCTCTGTTTGGGGAGCAGACCGAGAACTACATGAAGAAGATGGACGAGTACAGGACCACCTACAGGAGTGCTCGGGCCAAAGAAAGGCAAGCCACTCCTCAGAGACAGCATTCGGGAAGAGGCAGGCCCTTTCAAAGGTCTTTTACCAAGCCCAGGCCGCCTCTTCTGCTTATGCTCAGAGGGGTTCTTAGAGGAGAGGCAGAGGGGTATGAGCAGGCCTGCTTCCACCCCTCAGCCTAAAGCCCCTGCCAAGCAGACATCCTGATGGGTCTGCCCGGGCCGACTCTCCGATACCTGTAGAGAGCAGGCTGGCTTACTTTGTCCAGGACTGGAAGTCTTTAACATCAGACAAGTGGGTCCTGGAAGTAGTAAGCCAGGAACTGGTTCTCCTCTTCAAAAAATTTCCCAAGATGAGAACCAAATCCTTTCCACCTGCAAATCCATCAGAGGCCCTTGCCCTAGAGGCAGAGGTTTCTTCCCTCTTGGCTCTCAGAGCCATAGAAAGGGTTCCCACCCTACACAGGGGCAAAGGATTGTACTCCAGGTACTTCCTGACCCCCAAAAAGACAGGAGAATGGCGGCCCATCCTGGATCTGATATCTCTAAACAAGCACCTTTTAAAGCCAAAATTCAAAATGGTGACTCTGGGAATAATTCTACCCTCTCTAAGGCCAGGGGACTGGCTAGCCTCCCTGGACCTCAAAGATGCCTATTTTCACATTCCCATCAGGTGCTCCCACAGAAAGTACCTCAGGTTCGAGTTGCCCTCAGGCCACTATCAATTCAGAGCAATGCCCTTTGGTCTAACATCAGCCCCAAGGGTGTTCATCAAAGTGCCTGACAGTAGTGGTTGCTTTCCTAAGGAGAAAAAAGATTTCCATCTTTCCATACCTGGACGACTGGGTCACAGTGGGTCAGTCTCCAGACCAAGTCAAGTCACCTCTTCAGATAACTCCACAACTGCTCACTTCCTTAGGATTCCTCCTAAACCTCCCAAAGTCAGTTATGGAGCCAGTACAGCTCCTCACCTTTATGGGAGTAGAGTTGGATACCATAAGAGCAAAGGCCTTCCTTCCCCTGGACAGGGCAAGGACACTAATAGAACTGGCCTCTTCTTTCACCCTTCAGGTGTCTCGACCAGCAAGACATTTCCTGCAGCTCCTGGGCCACATGGCAGCCTCTACAGCAGTGGTCCAGGGGCAGATTTCAGATGAAGGACATTCAGTTCCACTTAAGAGCCTTCTGGTCCCAGAGAAATGATTCCTTACCAAACTAGTCCCAGTGACTCGAACCCTGATGCTGGATTTGCAATGGTGGCAGGATCAGGACAATTTAAGGCAGGGAGTTCCTTTTGTCACTCAGTCTCATTCACTAATGCTCACCACAGATGCCTCCCTCTTGGGCTGGGGAGCCCACTTGGGGGATCTTACCACCTAAGGGCTGTGGTCACCTCAAGAATCTCTGCTTCACATCAATCTGTTGGAACTCAGAGCAGTGTTTCTGGCACTGCAAGCTTTTTCTGAGTCTGTTCAGAACAAAGTAGTCCAGATCAGAACAGACAATACCACCACAATGTGGTACATCAACAAGCAAGGAGGCACTCGGTCTACGGCCTTGTGCACAGAAGCAATGAAGTTGTGGTCTCTGGCCTATTCCCTGCAAACTTCTCTGTCAGCAGTTCACCTCCCAGGGAAGGACAATGTCCTAGCAGATGCTCTCAGCAGGATATCTCAGGGCCACCACGAGTGGTCCCTAGATCCCCTAATTTTGAAAGTGATATTTTTTCAGATGGGGCACTCCACAGATGGATCTTTTTGCAGCCCCAGACAATCACCAACTTTCTCTCTTTTGCTGCAGACCCCCAGTCTTGGGCTCAGTCCCCCTGGATGCTCTGGTTCTCAGTGGCAAGGGAAGTTTCTGTATGCTTCCCCCCTCCCCCTCCTGTTCAAGGTGCTAGTCAGATGTCAAGATCAGGTGTCAACGATGCAAAGTGATTCTGATTGCTCCAGACTGGGCCAGACAGCCCTGGTACCCACTGTTGCTATCCTTAGCAGTCTGCCTTCCCCTGTCTCTTCCCAGGAATTACAACCTGTTGACATCCTCTCAGGGAAGGATTTGGTATCCGAATCTCAAATCTCTCAATCTCAAGACCTGGCTCTTGAAGAGTTAGAGTTTGCTGATCTGCACCTCTCTCAAGGTGTTCCTGATATTCTTAGGGTTTCTCGGAAGCCTTCCACCAGAAAGACTTACAACTCCAAATGGAAAAGGTTCTCTGTTTGGTGCTCTGGTAAGCATATTTCTCCACAATCTGCTGGGTTGCCTACAGTCCTGAGCTGTATGGTTCATCTCAATGGCTTGGGACTCAGACCAGCTACACTTTTACATTTAGCAGCTGTTTCTGCTTTTTTGTCAGTAGGGAAGCCCTCTTCTCTATCAGCCCATCCTGTATTTTGCAAATTCTTCAAGGGATTGTTGCACACCAATCCTCCCTTCAGGGACCCTGCTCCTGCTTGGGATCTTAATGTTTGCATTGATCAGCTTATGCAACCCCCTTTGAGCCTTTGTCCTCTGCAGAGCTTAAGTACTTGACTTGGAAAACTGTGTTTTTGGTAGCCATTACCTCTGCCAGGCGCATCAGTGAAGTGTAAGCCCTGTCAATGGAGCCTGATTTCATCTTCTTTCATAGAGATAAAGTGGTCCTAAGAACCAACAGGAAGTTTTTGCCTAAGGTGGTTTCAGATTTCCACCATAATTGGTCTTTGTCTCTCCCTGTTTTCTTCACTGACCATTCCTCTTCTGGAGAGAGGAGGTTGCACAGCCTGGACGTAAAAAGGGCCCTTAGCTACTACATAGAGCGCACCAAGGATCACAGGTTTGAGTCCCTCCAGTTGTTCCTCACTTATGCAGAGGTCGGTAAGGGCAAACCTGCCACTAAAAGATCTATTGCCAGGTGGATTGTCTCTTGTATATAATTCTGCTACGAAAAGTTGGGTAGAACCCCACCCTCAGGGCTGAGGGCTCACTCTACTAGAGGTACAGCTGCTTCCCTGGCTGCTGCCAGGGATATTCCTCTTAGAAATCTGTCAAGCAGCCACCTGGAAAACAGTCCATACTTTCACCAAGCATTACTCTCTGGTTATCCAGGCTAGGAGTGATGCTCGGTTTGGCACAGCAGTGCTTCAGAACCTATTCCCAAAGTAGGTTCTGTCCCTCCTCCATGGAGGTACTGCTTGGTAGTCTGCATATGTCAGAATACAGCAAGACTTCATGTTGTTTGAAGAAAAAATTACTCACCTTAGTAATGTTGCTTCTTCTAATGGAGTCTTGCTGTATTCTGATCTCCCCCCGCCTCCCCTCTCAGAACCTGGTTTTTGGGATGTGGGTGGGCAGGAGCAGTGTTGGCACCCTAGAGGTGCCCCTTTTCTCACCCTCCTTTAGTTTGGGTGTGTTGTGTTTTGTTTTTTGGGTTTCCTGACTTGAGTCTTTGCTTTGAAACCAAAAAACCCTTTTTATCAAATTTAGTTGCCAGTTGGCTAGTGTGAGTTTACATTTTCCACACAGAATGCCCAGTGAGTATAGCTCGTAAAGATCTGACGGTTGGAGTTTAAACAACAGCAGACAGAGGCTTCAACCGAGCTCGAGCTCAGCGTTCCATGCCCTGCATGGAAAGTTAACTGTTTCTTCTCTGGGGCAGTTCAAGGGTTGGAGATCACTGCATATGTCAGAATACAGCAAGACTCCATTAGAAGAAACAACATTACTAAGGTGAGTAATTTTTTCTTTTGTTCCCTGGATCTACAGGACGCGTTTTTTCACATCCCAGTCCGTCTGTCCCACCAGCGGTTCCTCCGCTTCAGGGTCGAAGGGATCCTGTACGAGTTCCGAGCCATGCCGCTCGGCCTGTTATCGGCCCCTCGGGTCTTCACCAAATGTATTGCAGTGGTGGCAGCCCATTTTCCACGTTGAGTTGGAATTTACCCTTATCTCGACGACTGGCTCCTGGCGGGTTCCTCCCTTCAGGAGGTGGAGAGATCCAAGGACCTGGCTCTCAGAACCTGCTCTCAGCTTGGCCTCCTGATCAACGAGGCCAAGTCGGAACTCATGCCATCTCAGGTGATGGGCTTCATCAGGGCAGAGCTCGACTCTCGTCAAGCCAGAGCTCGGCTTCCAGCAGACAGGGCAGAGGTTCTTTCCATCCTTTGCCCGATCATTTCTGGTTGAGCTCTTGCACCCTGCCCGGGACTCTCTGCGCCTTCTGGGTTACATGGCGGCATGCACCTCATTGGTCGGTTGGGCCAGGTGGCACATGCGCCCCTTCAATGGGAGCTGGCCACCCAATGGACTCAGTGCCACGGTCATTTCGACCAGCTGATCACTGTAACCCAGAAGATGTGGGACACACTCCAATGGTGGACCGCCCCAGAACAGTTGCAGGAGGGGATCCCGTTTGTCCGCCCCGATCCAGCGGTTGTTCTCACGACCAATGCCTCTCTCATGGGCTGGGGAGCCCACATGGGGGACAACAGGGACCACGGGTTCTGGACCCCTGAGGAGTCCCGATGCCACATCAACCTGTTGGAGCTCAGAGCAGTCAGACTGGCACTGTCAGCATTCGCTCCTTAGCTCCGGGGTCAAGTGGTTCAAGTCCAGACGGACAATATCACGACCATGTACTACCTCAACAAACAGGGCCGCACGCAGTCCCATCTGCTGTGCAAGGAGGCGCTCCGCATCTGGACCCTCGTCAACCGGCTGGAGGCGGATCTCCTAGCCATCTATGTGGCAGGAGTCTTGAACCAGCTGGTGAATGCTCTCAGCCGCATAGGCCAGACATCCCACGAGTGGTCACTCCATCCAGAGGTAGCTTACAGTCTGTTCTCCCGTTGGGGCAGACCGTTTGTGGACCTGTTTGACTCCAGGGAACGCATCAAGCTAGTATTATGCCCTGCCCCCCCGCGCCCCAGCAGGGCTCGCTGCAGGGGATGCCTTTTCGAGGCCGTGGACTCCAAGCCTCCTCTACACCTTCCCTCCATTTCCCTTGATCCACAAAGTGTTACTCAAGGCGAAGGTGATTCTGGTAGCCCCAGAATTGGCCGCGCCAATTCTGGTACCCAGATCTCCTCAGCCTCAGCTGCAGGCCCCCAGAGCAGCTTTGTACACACCCGGACCTGATATCACTGAACTTGGGGAAGGTATTCCATCCGGACCTTCAGTCCCTGCACCTCACAGCCTGGTACCTGAGCGGCTAGAGTTCCAGGCTCTGGGTCTTTCCGGGGATGTCTACACTGTGGTGGAGGCATCTCGTAAGGAATCGACCATGAAATGTTATTCTTTCAAATGGAAAAGTTTTTCCATTTGGTGTCAGGGTAAGAGTCTGGACCCCTTATCCTGCTCTGTTGCTAACATTTTAGACTACCTTTGATCTCTCTTCAAAGGGGGTCTACAGTCATAGACCCTTAGGGTGCACCTGGCATCCATTTCTGCTTACCGGGCGCGGGCTGGTCAGCCGACATTGGCACAAGCGACAGTGGTCGGGTGCTTCTTCAAAGGCCTGGATCACATATCCCCTCCGGTGCGTGAACCTCTACCTCCATGGGATCTCTTGCTGATTTTGGCAGAGCTCATGGGCAAGCCATTCGAGCCCATACACAAGTGTGAGCTCTCACACTTGTCGTAGAAGACGGCCTTCCTGGTGGCTATCACGTCAGCCAGAAGGACAGGGGAGCTCCAGGTGCTTTCGGAGGACTCCCCTTATCTGGTCTTTCACAGGGACAAAGTTAACCTGTGCCCCCACCCGAAATTCCTTCTGAAGGTGTTCTTAGAGTTTCACCTTAATCAGGTGTTGACTCTGCTGGTATACTACCCTAACTACACCTCGGATGCAGAGTACAGGCTTCATACTCTGGACCTGAGATGTACTCTCTCCTACTATAAGGAAAGAATTGCAGAAATTCATGGAGAGGTTCGCCAGCTGTTTGTCACCTACGCTGAAGCCGCTTCTGGCAGACCTGCAGCCAAACGGACCATTGCAAGATGGATCACATCATGCATAGGTCTGTGCTATGAGTTGGCGGGCAAGGAGCCTCCCAGAGGGTTAAGAGCTGATTCTACCCGCCATACTAATGCATCGGTGGCTGCTTCCAGGGACATCCCTATCCAGGAAATCTGTCGGGCTGCTACCTGGAAGTCAGCAAACACATATTTCCCACTACCACATCGACCTTGAATCGTGCCGGGATGCTGGTTTTGGGGCCTCAGTTCTGCAATCTCTGTTTCCTAAGTAAGGGGTGTGTGCCTTGCCTCCCTCCTCCAGGAGAACTGCTAGGAGTCTGCCAAAGAGTGTGGATGAACAACATATCCACGCTCCTAGAACAGGTTACTTACCTGTAACAGTAGTTCTAGGAGTGGTATATGTTGTTCATCCACACGCACACACCGGACCTTCCCGGCCTTAAGGCATGCAACCTTACTTCCAGCGGGCTAAGATCTGGCATCATGGGGCGGAGCCGAGAGTTATACCACCGGGGTGGGTGGGAGGAGCCAGCTTGAAGACTTCCGGCAAGATTTAAAGTGAAAGGGACATGCCAAGGAGTGTGGATGAACAACATATACCACTCCTAGAACTACTGTTACAGGTGAGTAACCTGTTCTTTCTTCAGCTACTGGCCACATGGCACCTGCCGCTTGCACAGTCCTGGTTACAGATGAGGGACATTTAATTTTACCTCAATGCTCACTAGTGTCAGCCCTCTTTCAAAACTAATTATAGTAACAAAAAACATTGTTACCGGACCTCCAAGAGTGGAAAGAAGAAACCAACCTTGGGAAGGGGTTTCCTTTTTTCAGCAAGAGTCCCCATCAGTTGTTCTAATAACAGATGCATCCCTGCTAGAGTGGGGCTCCCATCTGGGGTTCACACCACCCAAGGCATATGGCCAAGTACAGAGTCACTCCTGCATATACATCTGCTAGAGCTAAGAGTAGTGTTACTGCTACAGGCCAGAACAGACAATACCACCGCACTACACTACATGAATAAGCAGGGAGAGATAAGGTCAAATCCTCCCTGCACAGAAGTCATGAAAATATGGAGTCTATAATCAACCAGGCCCACTACGAATGAGCCTTGAACAGTCGGGTGGTGCAAGTGATCTTCAGGAGGTGGGGCACTCCAGTGGTACACTTGATTGTATCCCACCAGAACTACCACTTGCTACAGTTCTATTGCAGACCATCTGATCGTTGAACAGTCCCCCTGGATATTCTGGCTTTGAATTGGTCATGGAGGCACTTTTATGCTTTTCTCCTCCTTTCTTCCTCCCCTCTGGTGCACAGAGCATTGCTGGGGCTCAAGTTCCAATCAGCATTAATAGCTTCAATAGCACCAGACTGAGCCAGGCACCATGGTACACTCTGCTATTCTCCATGTCTGTGGTCGAGCTAATGCATCTTCCTCAGAGGCACAATTTACTGCCTCCATTCAAGGGAGGCTTCTGTACCCCAACCTCAAGTCACTTAGGCCTAAAGCAGGGTTTTGAGAACCTAGAATATGCAGGCTTGCATCTTTCTAAAGTCTTGGACATTTTAAGGGGGTTGCAGAATGCCCTCCACTGGGAAGACCTATGCTACAAAATGGGAAAGGTTTTCTATTTGGATACCAGCACAGACTGGTGGCCCAGCTGTGCTGCACTATCTTACTTATTTGCAATCACTGGGCTTGCAGTTCAGTACCTTAAAAATCCACCTGGCCACAGAATTTGCATACATCTCAGTTGGGCAGAGTATTTCTCTGGCTTTATACCCTGTCTTCAAAAGGTTCTTTAAGAGCATGGTCCGCTTGCACCCCCTCAAAGGGAACCACTGCCAGCATGGGACCTAAATGTGTGCATAGCTAGTCTCATGGGTTACCCTTTTTGAACCTATGCATTCAGCTCATCTGAAATATGTCACATGAAACATGTTTTCCTTGTGCGATTAAACAGGACTACATTTCATTCCACAGAGACAAAGTGGTTTCTAAATCCCATTTGAACCAAACCATTACCTTATTTGTCTTTTTCACTGAACATACTAGTTCTGGTGAAAGGAGACTCCATAGCCTGGATGTCGAAAGAGCTTCTAGCTACTACTTGACAGACGCTGAAGTCCATAAGCAGGACAGAAAACAGCTATTCAAACAACATGAAGTCTTGCTGTATTCTGATTATATGTAGTTAGCCCCAGCACTTGAACTGCTCCAGAGAGTAAAGGGTTAACTCTATGCCATGGCATAGAACGTTGAGCTCGAGTTCGGTTATCAAACCTGTGCCTGTGGTACTCTGAAGAGTAACCGTCAGATTCTTTACTCCGCTTAAGTCTGAAGTCGCTCCAGAGATCCCTCCTGCGCTTCGGTTCAGTTACAGTTCAAATTGGTGGTTTTTTTTCAAACCGTTGCTTCAGTAATTCGGTGATCTTCCCTTGTCAATCTTCACCATTCATTACTTCCTGGGTGTAAGCGGGCGCGCACCGTCACGAGGCTTTTTTTAAAGTTGCCTAGCGGCCCGCCCTCGAGAGCGACGTCATGCGCGAGGGGCGGCCGTTAGTAGCGACCGACTCCTCCTCCAACTCAGTTCTGTTTCTCCCGCCGTCGAGGCAGCACCTGTTTCGGAGCGTCCATATTTTGACTGCGTCTGCGACTCCTCTTTCCCGCACACTCGACGCCAATCGGTAAGACCGTTCTTTTTATTTCTAAAGCGCCGCGGTGTGCTTTCCTACTATTTTTCTTGTTGATTTGCGTTATGTCCGGTTCTGGAGCTAAGCGTGTTTTGAAGGCGGGCGCGCCCTATCGTCGGTGTTACTGTGGCGGCATTTCTCCGTCTCGGACCGGCATAGCGTTTGTCTTCGTTGCCTGGGACCCAACCATGACATGGATTCGTGCGGCGCCTGTTTCTCCATGGACCGCCGTGTCCTCGAAGTCGCAGCGTTCAAGCTCGGCAAAGCCCGCCCGACCTTCGGGGGCGGCGTCGCTCAAGGATTCTCAGGTAAGGTCTCTAGGCCTTCCCGGGTCCCCTCCGGGCCTCTCTGATCTGAGGAGGAGGGTCTCCTCGTCTTTTCTTGCCGAGGAGGCCCTTCAGCGGTGTCGGGGCGTCGTAGTCCCTCCGGGGCGCTGGCGCCCGGCCGCCTCGGCAGTCACCTCTTGAGTGCAGGCTCCCCCGTGGCGAGGCCCTCGACTTTTGGGCCTGGCTGGGTGGACCCTCAGCCGCCGCCTTTGGCGCCGTTCGGATCCTGGCGCCGTTCGCGGTGCGGTGATCGATCTGCGGCGCCGTTTTGAGAATCAGCGCCCGTTTGCGGCGCCGGTAATCAAGCGGCGCCGTTGGCAGCGCCGCTTGGGATCCTGGCGCCGTTCGGCGCCGGTGTCGAGCGGCGGCGTTGGCGGTGCCGCTTTGGAGCCTCGGCACCGTGCTGTGGCGCCGATGGACAAAAAGCGGCGCGTCGGCGGTGCCGCCCTCGCTTCCAGCAACGCCCGCGCGTGGGCCTTGTCCTTCCTCCAGGCGGTGCGGCCTTGCGGCGCCGTTGAAATGTGGAGCTAAGCCTGGCTGCTCCGGCGTGAAGGCGGCGGCGGCGCCTCCCTTAGTACGGGGCGTTTCGTGGCCTCGGGACCCTGGGGTAGCCAGCATTGAGGTCCTGCTGATCTCGTCCTCCTCGGAGGCGATGATTCAACGATGGACCCATCCTGGCACCCCCACTCTTGATCTGGGTCCCGGTGGCTAGAGGTGCCAGGCGGCGCAGCGGGCCCTTCCTCTGTCCCCCTTCCGTCGTCTCCTGAGGGTTCCCGGCTGGGGTGGCGGGAGCCCGGGGGCAGGCGTGGGGGTGGCGGGGAGGCTCCCTCTCTGGAGGCCAGTGACAGCTACCTTCGAGTGCTGTTGCCCTCTCTAGGGACAGGGGCAGCTGTGGTGGGGAGGAGGGCCCTCTCGAGTCCGAGGGTTGAGGTGCAGGGGTCTGCTGCTCGGTCTTCTTTGGCCACTCCAGGGGGTGGCCAGGGCAGTGCAGGCCGCCCCTCCCTCAGGGTTCTAGGGTGTCCTCCGGTGGCGTTTGTGCGGACTGCCCTTCTGGATCCATGCAGTCGGCGTCGTCAGGGGAGGTTCTCCCCAGGGCTCTTCAGGCTCCGCTTCCCCAGAGTTCTGTTCTGCGGCCTGGTCTGATATCCGGGATCCCTCTTTCAGGGCCCCTTTCCCGGATTCCAGAGCCCTCGCAGAAGCAGTTACCTCATGAGGTGCCCCTCCCATCTCTCTGCCTTCACCACCCCGCTCCCAGGCCATGTCGGTCCTACGGGTCCGTTATCCTGGGGGCAGTTCAGGGGTTCTGCCGGCCTTCCCCTCATATGTTAGATACATGCATGAGCGGGTCTTTCGACTCTCCCCACCGCCGCAGGAATCCTCTGGGCATTCCAGTTCCCCATCATCCTCGTCTCCCTCCTCCGAGGGAGAGGAACCCCCTGCTCATCTGTCCTCCGATGCTGATTTCACAGAATATCAGCGTTTCCTCCGAGGATGGTGAGGGATCTCCAGTTCCTACGTTCGAAGAGACAATACCGAACGGGAGACGCGTGAATTCCTTGGTGAATTCAGTGCCCAGCATCTGGTGGTACCTTCCTGGCCTATCCCCTTCCAGGAGGCGTCTATCCAGTCATGGCAGTCCCCTGCCGCTTCTTCCCCAGACCCGGCGGACTGCCAGCGTAGGTATTGTGCCCCCTCTGAGTCTCTAGGTTCCCTTCCCAACCCGTCCTCAGGTTTGGTATACCTGGATACTCCTTCTGGGCGCCGTTGCCTGGCGCACGACCGCCCACCGGATTCGGACTCTCTCCAGTTCGACCGTTGGGGGCGAAGAGTGTTCTCTTCTTCTCGTGCGAGTGCATGTATTGCATCACATCAGGCTCACCGCGCTGCTACAACGGCATCTGTGGTGATGATGTCCCAGCTGCTGGCATCTATGCCTGATCTGAACAAACCAGACAAGCCGTTGCCCTCTCCGGTAGGCCTGGAGCTGGCAAGACACCAAGCAGGGCATCTTATGGCGCCAATGAGGTGGCTTCCAGGCTTGCGAGGATAGCGATCTGCATTAGGCGGGCGGCAAGCCCGTCTTTCCAGGTTGTCACCCCTGGCCCGGCGTAGGTGATTCGCTCCGCCTTCCGGGGACCCGTCTTTTCTCTTCAGAGCTAGGAGACTTTTACAGGGGCTCCCTCCGTCTCCTCGTCCTCGGGAGGCACCTCCTAGCTCTTCTCCCACTTAGGCTTTCTGAATAAGCCAGGGTCTTCTCCTTCTGTTTCTCACCAACAGAAGGCTGGGGTCTTGTTCCCTCAGGTATGGCCTCTTCCCCTCAGGGAAGAGGAGCTTAGACTCACCAGGAAGTAATGAATGGTGAAGATTGACAAGGGAAGATAGGAAAGTGCGTACCTACCGTAATTCTTGATCTTCTCTTGTATCTTCACCATTCATTACTACCATCGCTCCATCCCTCAGTGGCCTCTTCCTGTGGCTTCTCCACCTCCCGTCTCCTTCCTCTCTCTGCATTTATATAAAATATAGGAAAATTGCTTCATTTTCCAAAAAAAAAAAAATCTTGAGGGGTTTAAAATCAGAAAATTATTTACTCTAAGATTCATGGGCCATCTCGTGAGATTGCATTGGCGATCAGACTGCACAACTATCTCTTGCTATTCTTATGGCAAGATACCTCTGGGGTTGTTTGGCCTGGCTCAGGCTATTCAGTTTGATCCTGCAATCCCGTGTTCAGATAGTTGCCCTGAAATCTAATCCCCCTCTATTCTTGCCTTGCAGAGCAGAGAGCAAAAACGTCTGTTCCTTTCTCTTCTAAAAAAAAAAAAAAAAAAAATGCTGGGAACTCTCTCCGACTGCTATAGGCATCTTGGTATCTGGGTCATGCATCTAGTTAAAAAAAAAAAAAAATTTTATCTGTAAAAAAAAAAAAAGAAAAGGAGAAATCAAACAAGAAGGCAAATGAGAAGGTAGGCTATCCTCCTCGCTGTTTTGCTAAGTGGTTTCTCCTTTAAGTGTCCTCCTGGACAATTTTACAGTAGAGCTCTGCTGACCATATCAATCTTAGCCAGCTAAGCCTTGGCGGCCTTAGCCAGTCAGTCTGAGTCCCGTTTCTATCTTGGAACGCCTGAAAGGCTTACATTTTCCATTTCTAAACCCCTGAGCAGCGCTCTCATGCTGCTGGGGTTTTATTCTTCCCTCCTCGGCTGTCCTCCAGTTAAAGGCCTTCCGCGGCCAGGAGCCGAGGTGGGTGTCAAGAACAATGGCATGTTGAAGATGAGGACTATGCCCTCCTGAGTCTGTCTAGCGGGTTCGGTGAACCTTCTCTTCAGCTCTATCTCCGGGGATTCTTGCTTCCCCTTTAGTCGAGCCTTCAGCTACAAGCTAACTATGCTCGTTGGGCATTCTGGTCCCTTCAACATCCCATCTCTCTCTTCTCTTTCTTCTTCTTCTTCTATTTTCTCATTTCCTTACTCATCTCTCCTCCTAGAGTCGCCCAGGTAAGGAGGCCCTGCACTCCCTAGGCTAGGGATGTTCTTATCTCCTCTGTCCTTCCTCCATCGGCTTATTCCTTTTTCAGTTCATTCTTCCTTGCTTTGCTATCCCTCGGCTATCTTGCCTCGCTATCTATATTTTCTGCTTTCATTTTGCCTCTCCGGCTCACAGAACTGAGTTGGAGGAGGAGTCGGTCGCTACTAACGGCCGCCCCTCGCGCATGACGCATGACGTCGCTCTCGAGGGCGGGGCCGTTAGGCAACTTAAAAAAAAAAAAAAGCTCCCGTGACGAGTGCGCGCCTCCGGCTTACACCCAGGAAGTAATGAATGGTGAAGATACAAGAGAAGATCAAGAATTACGGTAGGTTCGTAATTTTCCTTTCTTGCATCTGTCTCGGTGCCAGTAAGTGGTAGTAGTAGGTAGTGGTTATTTCAGTGTTTTTTTGGTTAAGAAATCGTTTTAACTTCAGTTCTTTGCCGGTCAGTCCAGTTCAGAACCGAAACCGATTTTCATTTATTGTATTGTATTGTATAGTTGTGTGTGGTTTTTCTGGTACTTATTGGTTCCTAAAAAAAAATCCGATATTTAGGATTTTTAACTGACCAATACAGTTTTGAACCGTTAAGTGTGTTAATCCCTGGCTTAACCGCTGTATAGGGTGATTTTTTGGTTTGAAGGCATGTCTGAGAAACCGAAAAAGAAAACCGGACCCACTAGGTTTCAGCACTGTACCAAATGTAAGGAGGCCTTTGCTAAGGCCGACCTTCCCTCGTGTGTGTGTGTGTGTGTGTGTGTGTGTGTGTGTGTGTGTGTGTGTGTGTATTGTCTGGGGTTTGACCACCTCAAGGAAGACTGCCAAATATGTAAGAACTTTCCCAAAGCCACTTTGGATAAATGTTTGAGTAGGCTGAGAGAGAGAAGTCTGCTGACCCGGATGGCCAGCCCGGTTTGGTTGTGGCCGAACCTGAAGAGGTGCCCACTGACCTGGGCGATACCACTTCGGGCAAACGGAGAGCCGATTCTGCGGAATCTGTTCCGAGTAAAAGGAAGAGAAAATCAGCCGGTTCAGATCCAGCTTCCCATGTTCCGACCGCTGATGAGATAGCGAAAGCGATTTCAATAGCTCAATCGCTTTGCCCGGTTCCAGTCGAACCGGCATCGGTTCAGATCCGATCGGTTCAGTCGGAAGTGGCTGCTTCGGACATGGATCCTGAGGCATACTATGAGGGTGATTGAGAGGAGGATGAAGACTGTGAAGAAGAGTGTGAAGGCCTAGATGAGCCAGTAGAGCCTGATATCTCCCCAGACAGGCCCTCTCAGGTTTCTCCTCCCAGGCTTTCTGATTCCCTTTGCCATTTCTTGTTTCACAAGAAAGTGGCTGAGGCTCTTCAGCTTCCTGTGGAAGAGGCTGAACAGGATCAGGAAGAACCTGACTATTTAGAAATGATGGATGTCCCGGAGTTGAAGAGGGTGTCTATCTCCTTACACAAATCCTTGGGGAAGCGGACACAAAAAATTTTACAATTGCCTACATCCATACCTCCTGTGGAAAAGAGAATGGACAGGAGGTATACCTTGTCAGGTCCTTGGACGGAATTCATTTAACAATCATAGCAGCCATTTTGGAGTAGTGCAAGCTGCAGCCTGTGACAAGGCTAATATTTCCCTGGCATCTCACCCCCCAGACAAGGATTCCAGGAAAGTGGATGCCATGGCAGAAAAGCAGTGCTTGGCATCCTCTTTGGGACTCAGACAATCTAAGTACATAGCATATGCAGCTAGGTACCAGAGATCTAAGTGGGATACAGTTCTGGAGCTGGCTAAGAATGCCCCCCTTCCCCAAACTAGCCAAGGAGCTGGAGCAGGTGGCTGCAAATGGTGTAGAGGCATCTAAAGGAAAATTCCACGCTGCTGTTGACTCTAATGATGTCCATTCCAGGGTCATGGCTACAGCTATCTCCATGAGGAGAATTGCTTGGCTTAGGTGTACCAACCTCTCACAGGATACCCAGGCTAAGGCCATGGATTTTCCTGTAACTGGTGATTCTGTCTTTGGGGATCAAACAGAGAATTATATGAAAAAAATGGATGAATACAGGACCACCTATAGGAGTGCTGCAGCCAAAGAAAAGCAGACTGCTCCTCAGAGGCAGCAGTTTAGGGGCAGGGGCAGGCCTTTTCACAGGCCTTTTTACCAAGCTTAGGCATCCTCCTCTTCTTTCCAGCAGAGGGGGTTCTTTAGGGGAAGAGGTAGACGTGGGGTGACTAGGACCCCATCAGCTACTCAGTCTAAGCCCCCTACCAAGCAGACACCCTGAGGTGTCAGTCAGGGTTGCCTCCCCAATCCCAGTAGGGGGCAGGCTGGCTCACTACTCCCAGGCCTGGGAGTCTATTACTTCAGACAAATGGGTCCTGGAAGTAGTGAGCCAGGGACTTGCTTTCAGTTTCAAAAGGTTCCCAAGAATGAGACAAGGTCCTTCAGTCCTCCTCTCCCTTGGAGACAAAGGCCTTAGAGGCAGAAGTCTCCTCTCTCCTGCTTTTGCAAGCAGTGGAGAAGGTACCTCTTTGTCACAGGGGAAAAGGACTGTATTCCAGATACTTCCTAACCCCAAAAAAGACAGGGGAGTGGCGACCCATCTTAGATTTAAGGTACCTGAACAGACATTTGACATAACCAAAATTCAAAATGGTGACTCTGAGAGTATTTCTTCCCTCTCTGAGACCAGGATACCACATACCTATCAGACATTTCCACAGAAAGTACCTCAGGTTTGAGTTGCCCTCCGGCCACTATCAATTCAGGGCCATGCCCTTCAGCCTAACATCTGCTCCAAGGGTGTTCACCAAGTGTCTTGCAGTAGTGGTGGCATTCCTCAGGAAGCAGAGCATCCTTCTGTTCCCATACCTGGACGACTGGCTCTTAGTGGGCCAGTCCTCAGACCAAGTCAATTCAGCCTTAGAGGTCACCCAAAAATTTCTAGAATCCTTGGGTTTCATTCTGAATCTAGAGAAGTCTGATCTTATCTGTGTCAGTTTTCACCATTCATCACCTTTGGGTACTTGGCCGGAGGTCATGACCCCGGGGGCTTTATTTTTATTTTGGATGGGCGGGTCGATGCACCATCGATTTCCGCCCTCAGCCAACGCGCGCGCGGGTTGGCCATTAGGTGTTGTCGACTCCGCCCTCCCACCAGTTCTTCATCTCCTGCCATCGAGGTCACCTCGTGGGTAGCTGAGAGGAAATTCTAGAGGCCTACCTCTGTGTTTGAAGCCTTTGATTCTGTGTCGCAGTTCGTCGACTCCGAGTTTAACCTGCCAGTTCTGTTCGCTTTACTGGACGTTGCCTGGTAAGACTGTCCCTTATTTTATTTGCGACGTTGGGTCTTGTTTTGGTGTTCTTTTTCCCGTAGGTCATATCTCGGTCGGAGGGCAAGAAATCTGCTAAGACGGGATAGCCCCATGCGTTGGTGCCCATGTGGCCAAAAGTACACCAACCAGCATGACCATTGCCTCGTGTGTCTTGGCCCGCTACACGACATGGATTCGTGTGACGCCTGCTTCTCCATGGCCCGTTGTGTCATCGAACAACGTGCATGGAAAGTTGGATGAGCTCCGCCGACTTTCAGGGGACGGACGCACATTCGTCAGGCTAAGCCGCATTTTCAAACAACGTGAAGTCTTGCTATATTATGACATATGCATATGCAGTATAACCCCAGGTTAGAACTGCTCCGGAGGTGAAAGAGTTAACTTTCCATGCAGGGCATGGAATCTTGAGCACGAGCTCGGTTGAACACTCTGTCTGTTGAAGCTCAAACTTAAACTGTCAAATTCTTTACTCCGCCTCACTGAACAGTCACTCCGGAGATTCCTCCTGCTGCTCGGTTCGTTTGTTGGTTTAAAGTGTAATTCTCGATTTATTTTACTGAAATTTAACCGCAATCGTCGGTTAAAGCTCTCTCTGTGGTATTGTAAGTATAGATAGGCTTATTTATTATTTTTTTCTTCTGTGTGGAACTTGTAAACGTCTTTTTCGGTTCGGTTTGAACCGATCAGATGGGTTTTAAAATTACCTTCTAGTCCTTTAGAGTGCGGTTCCCGGTTCTTATCGGTTCTAAAAAAAACGGATTTTATTACGTTTTTTTCCACGACCCGTGACACGGTTGGGAACCGATAAGAGAGTCTTGCTTGGTGTATTGCCATTAACGGGCAAGTTTTGGTTAGGCTGGCACTATGTCTGAGAAACCCAAAAGAAAAACCGGACCCACTGGGTTTCAGCACTGTGGCCTCTGTGGGGAAGCCTTTGCTAAGGCTGACCCACACACCACTTGTGTATATTGTCTGGGGTTTGACCATCTCAATGCAGACTGCCAGATTTGTAAGAATTTTCCTGCTACCGTGGAAAAAAGTTGGTAGGCTCAGGAAGGGAGGCCAAAAGTCCGCTGACCGGATGGCCAGCCCGGTTCGGTTCAACCGAACCTGAGGGAGTGCCCTCTGACCAGGGCGATTCTTCCTCGGGCAAACGAAAAGCCAGCTCTGAGGAGCCGGTTCCAACTAAAAGGACTAGAAGGTCAGCTAGTTTGGGGCCAAAAGTTCTTTCTCCAACCGCTGAGGAAATAGCCAAAGCTATTCAAATTGTCCAGTCTCTTTCCCCAGTTCCATCCGAACCGGCACCATTAGGGAAGCACCCGGTTCGGAAGGTTCTCCCGGTTCAAGATTATGATTTTGAGGATATTTATGAACCGGGGGAAGGGGAGGAGGGGTACGAGGAGAGTGAGTGTGATTTTGAAAGTCTGGATGTGCCCATTGAACCGGACATCTCTCCAGACAGACCCTCAGGAGTGTCCCCTCCCAGGCTGTCTGAGTCCCCTTCTCATTTTTTGTTTTACAAGAAAGTTGCTGAGACTCTGCAACTCCCTGTTGAGGAAGCTGTTGATGATCTAGAAGAGCCTGATTTTGTGGAAATGATGGATATTCCAGAGTCTAGGAGACTGTCTATTCCCTTGCATAAATCTTTTAGGAAAGACAGTAAAAATTCTGAAAACTCCTCATTCTATCCTTCCTGTGGATAAAAGGATGGACAAGAGGTATGCTTTATCAGGCTCTGATACGGAGTTCCTATCCCAGCAGTGCAGCCATGTGGGGGTAGTGCAGGCTGCAGCCTGTGACAAGGCTAATATTCCTCTAGCCTCTCACCCTCCTGAAAAGGATTCCAGGAGGATGGATGCCATGGCAAAAAAGCAGTACATGGCAGCATCTTTGGGACTCAGACAGGCAAATTATATGGCTTACGCAGCTAGGTACCAGAAATCCAGGTGGGATACTGTCCTGGCCCTAGCAAAACAGGCCCCTGACCAGCTTGCCAGAGAGCTGGAGCAGGTGGCTGCGGATGGTATTGAGGCATCCAAGGTGCAATTTCATGCTGCAGTAGACTCTAATGATGTTTCATCAAGAGTCATGGCTACATCTGTGTCTCTTCGCAGAATGGCCTGGCTCAGATGTACTGCCCTGTCACAGGATACCCAGTCTAAGGCTATGGATTTTTCTGTTGTGGGGAATTCTCTGTTTGGGTAGCAGACAGAGAATTATATGAAGAAAATGGATGAGTATAGGACCACCTATAGGAGTGCACAGGCCAAAGAAAGGCAAGTCACTCCTCAAAGGCAGCATGTCAGGGCAGGGGCAGGCCCTTTCATAGGACGTTTTACCAAGCCCAGGCCTCCTCTTCTGCTTATGCCCAGAGGGGGTTCTTTAGAGGAAGGAGCAGAAGGGGTTCTAGTAAGCCTGCTTCTACCCCTCAACCCAAAGCCCCTGCAAAACAGGCTCCCTGATGGGGTGGCCAGGGCCGATTCTCCACTATGGGTAGGGGGCAGGCTGGCTTACTTTGTCCAGGACTGGAAGTCTTTAACATCAGACAAGTGGGTCCTGGAAGTAGTAAGCCAGGGACTGGTTCTCAGCTTCAAAAAATTTCCGAAGATGAGAGCCAGATCTTTTCCACCTGCAAACCCATCAGAGGCACTTGCCCTGGAAGCAGAAGTTTCTTCCCTCCTGGCTCTCAGAGCCGTGGAAAGGGTTCCACCCATACACCAGGGCAAAGGGTTGTACTCCAGGTACTTCCTTACCCCAAAAAAGACAGGAGAATGGCGGCCCATCGTGGATCTCAGGTATCTAAACAAGCACCTTTTAAAACCAAAGTTCAAAATGGTGACCCTGGGGATTATTTTACCCTCTCTAAGGCCAGGGGACTGGCTAGCCTCCCTGGACCTCAAGGATGCCTACTTCCATGTTCTCATCAGAAGCTCCTATCGAAAGTACCTCAGATTTCAACTGCCCTCAGGCCATTACCAGTTCAGAGCAATGCCCTTCGGCCTCACCTCGGCCCCAAGGGTGTTCACAAAATGCCTGGCAGTAGCAGTTGCTCATTTAAGAAGGCAAAAGATTGCCATCTTTCCTTATCTGGATGACTGGGTCATTGTAGGCCAGTCTCCAGAACAGGTCAAACTACACTTACAAGTAACCCAGCAACTGCTTACATCTCTAGGTTTCCTTCTCAATCTTCCAAAGTCAGTTCTGGAGCCTGTCCAGCTTCTCACCTTCATAGACGCAGAACTGAACACAAAAGAAGCCAGAGCCTTCCTTCCTCTGGAAAGAGCAAGGACCCTGGTGTTTCTGGCCTCCTCTTTCACCCTGCAGGTCTCTCAACCAGCAAGGCATTTTCTACAGCTCCTGGGGCACATGGCTGCTTCTACAGCAGTGGTGCAGGGAGCGAGATTTCAGATGAGGGACATTCAGTTCCATTTGAGAGCCTTTTGGTCTCAAAGGACAGATCCCCTAACCAAATTGATTCCAGTGACTCGAACCCTGATCCAGGCCCTTCAGTGGTGGCAGGATCAGAACAATCTGAGACAGGGGGTTCCCTTCACTCCCCAGGCTCATTTCTTGACCCTTACTACAGATGCATCCCTCTTTGGGTGGGGAGCTCGCATGGGTGACCTTTCCACCCAGGGGCTGTGGTCCCCTCAGGAATCTCTGCTCCACATCAATTTGTTGGAACTCAGAGCAGTTTTTCTAGCACTCCAGGTTTTTTCCACATCTGTCCAGAACAAGGTGGTTCAGGTCACAACAAACAATACCACTACAATGTGGTACATCACAAGCAAGGGGGCACTCGGTCTACGGCCTTGTGCACCGAAGCAATGAAGTTGTGGTCTCTGGCTTATTCTCTGAACGCCTCCCTTACGGCAGTTCACCTCCCAGGCAAGGGCAATGTCCTAGCGGATACTCTCAACAGGATTTCCCGGGGCCATCACGAATGGGCACTGGATCCCCTAGCACTGGAGGTAGTATTTGCCAGATGGGGCACCCCGCAAATAGATCTCTTTGCAGCCCCGGACAATCATCAACTTCCCCTTTTTTGCTGCAGGCCCCCAGTGTTGGGCTCAGTCCCTCTGGATGCCTTCCTCCTCAGTTGGGAAGGGAAGTTTCTCTATGCTTTTCCCCCCTTCCCCCTTCTTTTCAAAGTGCTAGTCAGAATCAGATCTCAATCCTGCAAGACAGTCCTGATTGCTCCAGATTGGGCCAGGCAGCCCTGGTACCCACTCCTCTTGTCCTTAGCAGTCCATCCTCCCCTATGTCTTCCCAGGAATCACAACCTGTTAACCTGTGCCCAGGGGAGAGTTTGGTATCCGAACCTCAAATCTCTCAATCTCAAGGCTTGGCTGTTGAAGAGTTAGAGTTTGCTGACCTACACCTTTCTCAAGGTGTATTGGATATTTTAAAGGAAGCCTTCCACCAGGGCTACCTATAATTCAAAATGGAAGAGATTTTCCATATGGTGTGCTGGTAAACATATTTCCCCAGAATCTGCTGGCGTGCCCACGATCCTGGATTATTTGGTGCATTTGAATTCCTTGGGGCTGAGACCAGCTACCCTAAAAGTGCACTTGGCAGCTGTGTCTGTCTTCTTATCAGCAGGTAAGCCCTCTTCTTTATCAGCTCACCCTGTGTTCTCCAAGTTTTTTAAAGGGTTGCTTCACACCAACCCCCTTCAGGGACCCTGCCCCTGCTTGGGATCTTAATATTTGCATCGCTCAGCTTATGCAACCCCCTTTTGAGCCATTGTCTTCAGCAGAGCTTAAGTACTTGACTTGGAAAACTGTGTTTCTGGTAGCCATCACCTCTGCCAGGCGCATAAGTGAGCTACAAGCCTTGTCAGTGGAGCCTGTTTTATCTCCTTTCATAGAGATAAGGTGGTCCTCAGGACTAACAGGAAGTTTTGCCTAAGGTGGTTTCAGACTTTCACTTAATCAATCCATGTCTCTTCCTGTGCTTCACTGACCATTCCTCCTCTGGAGAGGAGATTGCACAGTTTAGATGTCAAAAGAGCCCTTAGTTACTATATAGAACGTACCAAGGGTCACAGGTTCGAATCCCTCCAATTGTTCCTCACTTATGGTGAGGTTGGTAAAGGGAAACCTGCCACTAAAAGATCCATTGCCAGGTGGATTGTCTTTTGTATCCAATTCTGTTATGAAAAACTGGGTAAGGTTCCTCCCTCAGGCCTGAGGGCTCACTCTACCAGAGGTACAGCTGCGTCTCTGGCTGCTGCGAGGGACATTCCTATCCTAGAGATTTGTCAAGCAGCTACCTGGAAAACAGTTCACACTTTTACTAAGCATTACTCCTTGGATATCCAGGCTAGGAGTGATGCTCGATTTGGCACAGCTGTGCTTCAGAGCCTATTTCCCAAGTAGGTTCTGTCCCTCCTCCATGGAGGTACTGCTGTGTAGTTCAGACATGTCATAATATAGCAAGACTTCATGTTGTTTGAAGAAAAAATTACTCACTTTAGTAATGTTGTTTCTTCTAATGGAGTCTTGCTATATTATATCTCCCCAGCCTGCCCCTCTCAGAACCTCTATTTTTTGGGATGTGGGTGGGCAGTGCAATGTTGGCACTTCATTGATGCCCACTTTATTTTCACCCTTCTAGGGTGCTTAGGTGTTATCTTAATTTTCTTTCTTGAATCCCCGACTTGAGTCTTTGTTTTGGGATCAAGAACAAAAAGGTGTTTTTGTAGTTAGTAGCCAGTGGCTAGTGTAGGTTTACGGCTTCCACACAGAACCTTAGTGAGTTTTTGCTCGTAAAGATCTGACAGTTTAAGTTTGAGCTTCAACAGACAGAGTGTTCAACCGAGCTCGAGCTTAAGATTCCATGCCCTGCATGGAAAGTTAACTCTTTCACCTCCGGAGCAATTCTAACCTGGGGTTATACTGCATATGCATATGTCATAATATAGCTAGACTCCATTAGAAGAAACAACATTACTAAGGTGAGTAATTTTTTCCTCTCGCCCTTTTTTCCGGGTCCCCTCCCGGTTCTGTATGGACCGAGGAGGAGGAGGGGGGTTTCTGCCTCTTGTAGCCTAGCTGTGGCAGAGGCCCCTTCCGAGGTGCAGGAGGCCTACTCTGTCCCCCCCGGGGAACAGGCAGAAGGCACCGTTTTGGCACTCACCCCTTCAGGGGCGAAGGCTCCCCTGGTGGTGTACCCTTGACTTGGAGGGCCTGGGTCAGCGCCGTCTTGGGCCTCTACTCTGTGGGCCATGATGGTGCCATCCCTGACTGTTTCTCACCCTGGTGCAGTCCACGGTGCCGTGGTTGAGCATGGTGACATGTCCAGCTCTGGGGCCCCTCACGGCTCCGAGCGAAGACACAGCGCTGTGGGGGTTTCAGAGCTCAGCGCCGAAAGTGCAGTCGGAGCTGTCAGCGCCATCTCTGTCTTCAGCACTGCTTGCTGTGCTGTGGGGCAGGTCGGTGCCTTCTGCAGCACCGAGAGCACGGTTGGAGCCATCGACGGCACCATCTCTGGTTTCGGTGCCGCTTGCGGCACCATGGACTGGGAAGCCACCGTGACAGCATGCGGCTCCAAGGCTGCTGCCATTTTGGAGCCATGTCTTCTGCTGGCCCCGACTCTGGTGCAGTCTCTGGTTCTGGTGCCCTTTTCATTCGGGATGGCAGCGGGCGTCCATGCACTGTTTGGCACAGAACTTTGATCTCCACCTCTTCAGAGGAGGAGTCGGACTCTGAGTCAGACAGGCAGTCTGATTTTTCGGAGTTGGCTGCTCACGTGGACACCTTGGTAGTGTCCTCGACTGGCCGGAGCCAACCCCCTCTGAGGAGCGGACAGTAACTCCCAGGACCAGGGTCAGGGGTGCTGACCAGCAGGCAGTGGTGCAGGCCACCATTGCTCTGCAGCCTGGTCTTGGAGGGTTCTCTGACCCCCTCAGTGGTGGTACCCCCTCATGTGGTGTGCCTGGATCGCCCAACGTTGGGACTGATCAGAGCTCCCATGGGAGGGGAGGGTGCTGCTCCCTGGGTAGCTCCTTCAGGGGCCAACTAGGGCTACCAGCTGCCTAGGCTGGCTCTCTCAAAGAGGAGGGCACTCTCAGATTCCAAAGGGTTTGGGGTCTGTACGGCAGCCTTTTTCCGGAACCCACCCAGGCTCTGGAAGAAGCCATAGTGTGGATCTCTGCCCTTCTCTTTCGGTTTCCTCGAGAGGGCCCCGTTCTTTGGAGGTAGGGGACCGTCCTTCTGGACCTTCACGACCCCCTCACAGGGGGGAATTTTCAGGGTGCAGCCTAGGCAATTCCAGCTTGGTTGATCAGCTGTTGGCTGTGGAGTTTTCCAGAGCTCCTCTTTCCCTTAGGGCTCCTGGTGCACTCCCTAGCCCAAGCGGAGGTCAGTCTATTTCTGTTGTCAGCTCTGCCCCCATTCCTCTGCCATGTTCTCCTGCACTCCCAGGTATTCTTGGTCCTAGCGGTCCTCTCTCCTGGGAGCAGTTCAGAGCGGTGGCTGCTCAATTTCTCCTGTACGTTAGGGCTATGGACAGACAGGTTTTTCAACCTCCCCCTGAGCAGCCAGCTACTTAATACTTGAGGTCCTCTGACTCTTCATCCCTCTCTTCTGGGGGAGAGGAGCAGTCTGTCCACATCTCCCTAGCTGCTGATCTCGCTGAGTGTCAGCGATTCCTCGTGAGGATGTTGGAGGACGTGCACATCACCCCACCCACTCAACACAATCTGGAGCACTCGGCGCATGCCTTTCTAGGCGATTTCAGTGCGGGAACCCTTGTGGTGCCCCCCTGGCCTGCTCCCTTTTGGGAGGCGTCGTTGCGTTCCTGGCAGAGACCCTTTTCCGGAGTTCCAGCCCCTAGGGATCTCTGCCAGCGGTATTGTGCCCCCCCCCGAAGTCTCCAGATTCCATGCCTCACCAATCTAACTGGACATTCCTGATGGCTTGCGCCTCACTGTGACCAGACCCCAGATCAAGATTCCATGGATTTTGACTTCTGGGGGTGGAGGACGTTCTAATCTGCATGGGTGCTGCTCTCTATTCTAACCCCAGTAATGCTCAGTTTATTCTTAACTTTGTGCAGTGAGCCTGTAGGATTGTACTACTCGGAGAGATGGAACACATGCAAATGATGGAACACTTTGCTCGTGAGCATCTTTCAAACACCGCCTCTACTAACTGCCTGTGTTCTAACCTCTTCAGATTTTTCTCTCTGCCTGAAAAGTCTGGTCGCTCAGAGTCTCGTTCATCCACTTTCTCCTGCGTGAACAAAACATCAGATACTGTTTAAGTGTACCTTTTCTTTTTCATTTACTTCCTCTACTGTTTGTTTGTCTAGATACTCTTATTTAATTTAAAATTGTTGATCTTCCTGGACATAAAGTCTCCACCACTCATTCACACTAATGGGATCTATGCCGGAGGAGCTAGGACCCAGCAGGAGCAAACTTTTTGCAGGAGGGCTGGCACCAGAGATGGAGCCGTGAGCCTCTGCTCATGTGGCAATGACTATCTCAGCGTCGACCCTCCAACCTCCTCAGTTCCTTTTTTCCCGCCGTCGAGTGCACTTCAGTGACGACGTCGCTCACCCGCCAGGAGTCAAACTTCAAACTAGCAGCATAGTTTTCAGTTTTTTTATTTTGTAGTATTTCTCGAATAAAGTACTGCTTACGATAATTATTCTCATTAAAGAAAGAAGTCTCAGCCTACTTTGAAGGAGTCGACCATAAGTGGGTCAGGTAACGGTAGGGAGATTTCGTATGAAAGCTGCTTAGTCAGATGGGCTAGGTCAGGTCCACCGCCTTCTCCAGAAGAGGGTCTGACAACAGACGATCCAATGCCAGGGGAAGGGCGGTCCCCCCAGAAGCATAAAAGAAAACTGTCACATTCTCGGCACCGTTCAGCCTCGAGCTGTTCTTCGACCCATAGGTCAAGAAAGAGAAGGCATCACTCAAGGTCGCCTTCTAATATGTCTGCGTGTCGATGGTCGGTCAACGGGGTCAGTTGCCGGTCTCCTCATTCGGAGTCGCCAGCTTCTGTTTCTGGTCACCGACCTCTTCGACATTGGAGCCCTTCCCTGCCTTCTGGTAGGGCTTTCAATGAGCAGTTTCATCAGTGGGCCGCTCTTATGGAGCAGTGGGCTCGGAGGTTGGTCCAGCTGCCTGGCCCGGGCACTCTGGGGCCTTTGGGTTCTTTAGAATATCGGGCAGGGTGATTGGGCCTCCCTGGTCGTGCGGCGCCCTTTTCGGTGCCGTCGTCCCCGTGCTCAGGTGTTCTCCCCTCTCACATGGCTGCGGCGCAGGGGGCCACATCGATGCCTTAATCTCCTGGTATTCTTTCTTTCCCCTCAAATCCAAATTTTCAGGGCCCTGGGTTGGTGTCGCGCCGTCGGTAGGTCGCTCGGTGCCGATGCGCCTGTCAGCGCCGTCTTCGGCACAGTGTGGTTCTTCAGCACTATTGAGATTCTTGGCGCCATGTGTCCTTTCTGCGCTGTCTTCCGCACCATGCGGTTCTTCGGCACCATGTTCCTCTTCGTCGACGAGGCCAGGCTTTTCGTCAGCCAATCTTCAGGGCTTCTTCTCTCCCAATCCTTTTCCTTCTTCTTTTCCTGCTGATTTTCATTCCTTTCCTGTCCATACAGTCCCACCTGCACTGTCAGGAGATAATATTGAGCCTGACCCAGATCTTAGACTGGGTGATGATGTGGAAGGAGCAGGGCCTAATCCTGTTACAGAGCCTGTGGTCAAGGACCTGTCTTTTAAGTCTCTGTTGAGAAATTTGAATTCCACTCTCTCTCTCCACACTATGGACATCGATCCTGGGAAGCTTTTAAGACTCCAATACCTTCATGTTCTGGACATCCCTATGGATTTAACTCCCCTGGTACAACCCTCCTTTGAGGCGCTGTCTCAAATGATATGGAATAATCCTGCTCTCACTCCTTTTGTGGCTAAATCCATAGATAGGAAGTGTGCTGCTCCCAAGGATCGACCTATTTTGTCCTCCCAAGCCTTTGCAGATCCCATTGTAGTCTTGGCAGAGAATGATAAGGTTGTCCTTCCTCAGACTACTACAGCTCGACCTATAAACAAAGAATCTCGCAAGATAGACTCTTTAGGTAAGAGAGTCTTTGCTGCATCCACCCTGGGTATGCATATCGCCAGCTACCAGGGCTATTTCTCTCAATATGAGTATATTCTTTGGCATTCGCTCAAACAAATGGTTGAAGCTCTACCGGATTCAGTCGCTAATTCAGAGCTTCTTCAAGCCATAACCAGGGGTATCGAGTCCAACAACCAGCATGTTAAAGCAGCTATGGACACCTTCGATACAGCCTCATGAGCGGTGGCGGAGGGCATTTGTACCCGCCGCCATTCCTGGCTGCACACTTCAGGTTTCACGAATGACACCCAGCAACAGGTCATGGCATTGCCCTTCGATGGTGTGTATCTCTTCGGCCCTCAAGTAGAACAGGCTCTAGAGACCACACAAAAGACTAGGTCAGCCATTAAATTGGCTCTACCTCCTCCCGGCCCCTCTTGAGGGGGAATTAACAAACGCCAATTTCATATCCATCAGTCCTTTCGAGGCAAAAGCGCGGGGGGGGTCAATAAAATCCAAGCCCCTCAGCCTCAAAAGAAAAAGCAGCAGAAAGCGCAAGGACCTAAAGTGCCCAGTGCCGCCTTCTGAGTTGTTGGCCCAAGTCCCACCTCAGCTGCCCGAGGGGGACTCTTTCTCAGCGGTGGGAGGTCGTCTGACTCAATTCTACAATTGGTGGAAATCCATAACATCGGACAAATGGGTCCTCCAGATAATCCGCGTGGGGTATTTCCTCAGTCTTTTAGAGGCCCCTTTGGATCGTCCTCCCAAACGACAGCCCAGGCTGTCAGTACTTCAGTCAGAACTTCTCGCCTCCCAGATACAAGGCCTTCTGAACAACAGGGCAGTGGAAGTAGTCCCGCTGGATCAACAGAACACAGGGTTCTACTCCCATTACTTTCTGGTTCCAAAGAAATCCGGGGGCATGCGCCCCATTCTTGACCTCAGAAAATTAAACAAATTTCTTCCCAAGGAGTTTCAAGGAGAAATTCAACATTATATCGCTAGGAACCCTGTTATCTTTTCTTCATCAACACGACTGGTTAGCCTCCCTGGACATGCAAGATGCTTACCAGCATATACCTATTCACCCAAGGCATCACAAATACCTGAGGTTCGTGACTTTGGGCCAGCATTATCAGTTCAGAGTCCTGCCCTTTGGGCTCTCCTTGGCACCGCAAGTTTTTACAAACAAAGTGTTGTGCAATACTCTCAGCGCATCTCAAATAAATTAGAATTAAAGTGTTCCCATACTTGGATGACTGGCTTCCAGCAAGCCCTTCCAGGCAGGGAACCCTCAACGCTATTGCCATGGCTTTGGACTTTCTCACGTCCATGGGAGTCCTGCTAAACTTCAAGAAATCACAGCCGCAGCCCTCCCAGAGGCTCCTTTTCATAGGAACTCTTCTGGACACTTTCTGTGTGAAAGCTTTTCTACCAGAGGACAGAAGGACCAATATTCTGCAGATTGCCCAGTACATCAGAGAGAACAGCTCAGTAAGAGCTATCTCGATGCAGTGGATGCTAGGTCTCATGGCATCCTCGGTGTTCACTGTACCTGTAGCACGCCTGCACATGAGAACCTCTCAGTGGATGCTCAGTACTCAGTGGTCTCTGACCACTCACCCTCAGTCCTTTCTCATCTAGGTGACAGAACCTCTGAAGAAGTCACTCACCTGGTGGTCGCAAAAGGACAACCTTCAGAAAGGGTACCCCTTTGCTCCCCTCAAACATCAGGTTTCCATTACCATGGACACGTTCCTGATGGGGTGGGGAGCTCACTGTCAGACTCTCCACACTCAAGGTACATGGACTCAGAAAGAGTCCCAGCTTCACATAAATGTCCTAGAAGTGAGGGCCGTCCTTTATGCAGCCCAGGCTTTGAAGGACATTCTCTGTCACAAGAATATTCTCCTCCAAACGGACAACAAAGCAGTGATGTATTACATCAATAAGCAGGGCGGTGCTCACTCTTACCCTTTATGCAGGGAAGTGATGAGAGTGTGGGAATGGTGCTTGGAGCACAGGGCTCTAATTCAGGTGGTCCACCTGCCAGGTGTACAGAACGACTTGGCAGACCGTCTCAGTAGAACAGAGACAGATCCTCACGAGTGGTCTCTCGACTCAACCATAGTTCAGTCACTATTCGAAGAGTGGGGAACTCCGGTCCTGGACCTTTTTGCGTCCCCACTCAATGCAAAACTGCCTCTCTTCTGCTCCAGAAGTCCAGGGCCTGGCATTTTTTGTCAGGATGCGTTCAGGCTGCGGTGGACAAAACGCTTTCTTTACACCTTTCCGCCTCTTCCTCTAATTCAGAGAGTACTCCTCAAGTTCAAGTCTCAGGGAGACAAGATGATTCTCATTGCTCCCTTTTGGCCTTGACAAGTGTGGTTTCCACTTCTCAACAGTATGTTGGCAGTTCCTCCGAGACCACTTCCCCTGCAGATGAACCTTTTAACTCAGGGACTGGTGGTCCATCCCAATCTGAGATCTCTTCACCTTCACGCTTGGCTCCTGAAGAGGTAGAAGTAAATCGGTTCAATGTCTCTCAGTTTCTGATATCCTTCTGGCTCTGGAAGCCAGCCACTGGAAAACTTATACTGCTAAGTGGAAGCTTTTTCCTCTGGTGTGCAAAGTCCTCTTTGAATCCTTTTCCTGCCCTCCAGATAAAGTTTTAGAGTACCTTTTGGACCTCTCAAATTCAGGTCTCCAGTACTCTACAGTTAAAGTTCCCTTAGTGCCATTTCAGCGTATCATGGGCGTTTTTCTCTTTCACTGGCTCAGTTACCTATGGTTAAGATTTCTTAAGGGCATTCTGCACACAGACCCCTACAAGGCGTCCGGTTGCAGCCTGGGTTAATCTTGTGCTAGACATGCTCACCCGGAAACCTTTTGAGCCTCTAGCTACCTGTGAACTGAAGTTCCTCACCTGGAAGACTGCCTTCCTAGTGGCCATTACCTCAGCCCGTGGGGTCTCTGAGATGCATGCCCTGGTCACAGACCCTCCATTATACTGTGTTCCATAAGGACAAAGTAGTCCTTCATACTCATCCTAAATTTCTTCCTAAGGTTGTGTCAAATTTCATCTTAACCAACCTTTGGTCCTTCCCTCTTATTTTTGGACTTCCAAAATGAAGGAACGCTCTCTTCATTCTCTGGATGTTAAGAGGGCCTTGCATTTCTACTTAGATAGAACCAAGGATTTTCGTAAAGCCCAGCAACTGTTTATTCCTTCAGTGAGGCCGGCTGGGTCGGCCTGTCGCTATTAGATGTATCTCAGCATGGCTAGTGGCGTGCCTTTGTCACTGCTATTCCATGGCGCAGGTTAAGTTGGAGGGTAGAGTTTACGCTCACTCTACCAGAGCGGTAGCGGCATCCCTAGCGGAAATCCGCAACGTGCCCATTGCAGACATCTGCAATGCAGCCACCTGGAGCTCAGTGCATACTTTCGTTAAGCATTATGCACTCGATGTCCATGCCAGACGACATTATTCCTTTGGCAGAGCCATCCTTAATGGACTTCTGTCTTAACAAACATGAGCTCTTGGTTTCTCCTGCTGCCCTCTCGGGGGATTATTAGCTCGGTACTCTCCCAATAGTGTGAATGAGTGGTGGAGACTTATGTCCAGGAAGATATGAAAATTACGTACCTACCCGTAATTCTTGATCTTCTTGGACGAGTCTCCACCACTCATTCACACGCCCACCCTCCATCCCCCGAGCTCACCTCTCTTGTTGGTCTTCACTCCCTCAAATCTTTAGGCCTTGAAGACTTCTTTGTTGACCCTTCTTACACGGGTCATCCGGACTATCTTATGTCCGGTTTTTAGGTTAGGCTACCTTTCTAGGTTAGTTACGCTGCACCTCCTTGGTAAAAAAGGTACTGAGGCGGTTGGGGAGTAGACACTGAGATAGACATTGCCGCGCGAGCTAGGGCTCGCGGCGCCATCTCTGGCGTCGACTTCCCAGCAAAAAGTTTGCTCCCGATGGGTCCTAGTGCCTCCAGCGCAGATCCCAATAGTGTGAATGAGTGGTGGAGACTCGTCCCAAGAAGATCAAGAATTACGGTAAGTACGTAATTTTCATTTCTCTGACTAAAGAACCACCTATATTTTCTCTAATTTTGCCAAAATGTTGGGTTTTTAAACCGATAAATCTCAGTTGCTAAACCACTTTATCGGTTACGTTTTAACAAACGTCCCAGTTTCTCCAGTTCCTTTTCGGTTCCTGAAACCGATTAAAAATAAATAAATAAATAATTGGGGTTTTTCTCTTGGCGGTTGCTAAAATTTTGAATATGTCAGAAAAACCCAAAAAGAAAACCGGTGAGCCTGGTTTCAAAAACTGTACCCAATATGGAGAGGTCTTTGCAAAGGCAGACAAACACACACTTTGTGTAGTTTGTCTGGGCTTTGACCATTTACAGTAAGTGAGGAATGTGAAGTATGCAATACATTCCCTGAGAAAACTGTTGAGAAACGCCTTGAAAGGCTAAAGAAGAAGTTTCCTAGGAGTCTCTCTGGCTCTGACCAGTCGATGCTTCAAAATATTGTGGCTGAACCCACACTGTCTTCAGTTCCTGCCCCTGAGACGGGCACAAAGGGAACTAAAAGAGCAATTGAACCGGCCGACTCCCCGGTTCCAGCAAAAAAAGGAAAGAAATTAACGCCTGTCAAACCGGGGACTTCTGTGGCTGCTTTGCCTGTACCTACAGCCCTAGAGATTGCTCAGGCTTTTAAGATCATTCGGTCCTTACAGGCACTAGTCCCTCCTCAACAGCCTCCCCCCCATCCCAGGTCCCCAGGTTGGCAGTGATGTGCATCCTCTTCCCCTAGTAAGTGGGGAAATTTTAGGTGATGATGACACTGATGTTTATGATGAGGAGGAGGGACCAATAGAACCACAAGTGTCCCCTGAACAGGACTTTGGTTCTCCCCCAAGGGTGTCTGAGGATTTTTCATCCCATTTCACCTTTGTAAGAAGGATGACAGATGCCCTTGATATCCACCACTGAGCAAATTGAAGATGAGGAGGAGGTGGAGTATTTAGAAATGATGGGGTTAACACCCACAAAGGCTCTCCTCCTCCTCCCTGTCTATAAATTCTTTAAAAAGGATGCACTGAAGATTTTACAGGCACCAAATTCCACCCCTCCTATAGACAGGAGGATGGATAAGAAGTACCAGCTGGAAAGAAAGGGAGCTGATTTCCTCTTCTCCCACCCTGACCACCAGGGGATTATACAACAGGCTGCCTGTGACAAGGCTAGGGTCCCTCTGTCCTCACACCCTCCAGACAAGGACTCTAGGAAAACAAAGTATGGCCAAAAAAGGGTACCTGTCGGCCTCTTTGGCTATGTGTCAGGCTACCTTCCAGGCATATGCTGCCCAGTACCAAAAATCCCTGTGGCAGTCAGCCCTGGCCATGTCTCAGAAGAAAAAATTACTCACCTTAGTAATGTTGTTTCTTCTAATGGAGTCTTGCTATATTCTGACATATGCAGTGAGTCCCAACCTTCGAACTGCCCCGGAGATGAAAGGGTTAACTTTCCATGCCAGGCATGGAACGCTGAGCTCGAGCTCGGTTGAGACTCTGTCTGTTGTTCTTCAAACTCAAACCGTCAGATCTTTACGAGCTAAGCTCACTAAGGTCCTGTGTGGAAGCTGTAAACCTACACTAGCCAACTGGCTACTAAACATAAAAACACATTTTTTGGTCCCAACACAAAGACTCAAGTCAGGAGACCCAAAAATGAAAACACAACACTCACTCACTCCAAAAAAGAAGGGGTGAAACAAAAAGGGTGGGCACCTACTAGTGCCAACACTGCACTGCCCACCCACATCCCAAAAACAGAGGTTCTGAGAGGGGCAGGCAGGGGGAGGTCAGAATATAGCAAGACTCCATTAGAAGAAACAACATTACTAAGGTGAGTAATTTTTTCTTCAGACAACATGAAGTCTTGCTATATTATGACTATTACAGACTACACAGCAGTACCTCCATGGAGGAAGGACAGAACCTACTTAGGAAATAGGCTCTGAAGCACAGCTGTTCAAGCCGAGCATCACTCCTAGCCTGGATGTCCAGGAGTAATGCTTGGTAAAAGTGTGAACTGTTTTCCAGGCAGCTGCTTGACATATCTCTAAAATAGGATGTCCCTGGCAGCCGCCAGGAAGCAGCTGCACCTCTGGTAGAGTGAGCCCTCAGGCCTGGGGAGGAACCTTACCCAGTTTTCATAGCAAATTGGATAGGAGACAATCCACCTGGCAATGGATCTTTTAGTGGCAGGTTTCCCTTTACCAACCTCACCATAAGTGAGGAACAGTTGGAGGGAGTCAAACCTGTGAACCTTGGTACACTCTATGTAGTAACTAAGGGCTCTTTTGACATCTAAACTGTGCAGTCTCCAGAGGAGGAATGGTCAGTGAAGTACACAGGAAGAGACATAGATTGATTAAGGTGGAAATCTGAAACCACCTTAGGCAAGAACTTCCTGTTAGTCCTGAGGACCACCTTATCTCTATGAAAGGAGATAAAAATCAGGCTCCACTGAAAAAGCTTGTAATTCACTTATGCGTCTGGCAGATGTGATGGCTACCAGAAACACAGTCTTCCAAGTCAAGTACTTAAGCTCTGCTGAAGATAAAGGCTCAAAAGGGGGTTGCATAAGCTGAGCAATGCAAACATTGAGGTCCCAGGTAGGGGCAGGGTCCCTGAATGGAGGGTTGGTGTGAAGCAATCCCTTGAAAAACTTGGAGAAAACAGGGTGAGCTGAGAGAGAACAGGGCTTACCTGCTGAAATAAAAGCAGACACAGATGCACTTTCAGTGTAGCTGGTCTCAGCCCCAAGCTATTTAAGTGGACCATATAATCAAGGACTGTGGGCAGATCAGCAGATTCTGGGGAAATATGCTTCCCAGAGCACCATATGGAAAATCTTTTCCATTTAGAATTATAAGTAGCCCTGGTGGAAGGTTTTCTAGAAGCCTTCAGGATATTCATTACACCCTGGGAGAGGTGTAAGTCAGCAAAAACTAACTCTTCAAGAACCAGGCCTTGAGATTGAGAGATTTGAGGTTCGGGTACCAAACCCTCCCCTGAGCACAGGTTAACAGGTTGTAATTCCTGGGAAGACACAGGGGAAGATGGACTGCTAAGGACAATAGGAGTGGATACCAGGGCTGTCTGGCCCAGTCTGGAGCAATCAGGATCATCTTGCAGGGTTGAGATCTGATTTTGACTAGCACTTTGAACAGGAGAGGGAAGGGGGAGAAAGCATAGAGAAACTTCCCTTCCCAGTTGAAAACTAAGGCATCCAGGGGGACTGAGCCCAACACTGGGGGTCTGCAGCAAAAAAGGGGAAGTTGGTGATTGTCTGGGGCTGCAAAAAGATCTATCTGCGGGGTGCCCCATCTGGAAAAAAAGGGGATCCAGTGACCATTCGTGATGGCCCTGGGAAATCCTGCTGAGAGCATCTGCCAGGACATTGTCCTTTCCTGGTAGGTGAACTGCCATGAGGGAGGTGTTCAGGGAGTAAGCCAGAGACCACAACTTCATTGCTTCGGTGCACAAGGCCATAGACCGAGTGCCTCCTTGCTTGTTGATGTACCACATTGTGGTGGTGTTGTCTGTTCTGACCTGTACAACTTTGTTCTGAACAGATTTGGAAAAGATTGAAGTGCTAGAAATACTGCTCTGAGTTCCAACAGATTGATATGGAGCAGAGATTCCTGAGGGACCACAACCCCTGGGTGGTGAGTTAGCCCATGTGAGCCCCCCACCCCAAGAGGGAGGCATCTGTAGTAAGGATTAAAGAGTGAGACTGGGTGACAAAGGGAACCCCTTGTCTCAAATTGTTCTGATCCTGCCACCACTGTAGGGCCTGGATCGGGGTTCGAATTACTGGGATCAGTTTGGTCAGAGGGTCCTTCCTTTGAGACCAAAAGGCTCTCAAATGGAACTGAATGTCCCTCATCTGAAATCTTGCTCCCTGCACTACTGCTGTAGAAGCAGCCATGTGCCCCAGGAGCTGTAGAAAATGCCTTGCTGGTCGAGACACCTGCAGGGTGAATGAGGAGGCCAGAGAGACCAGGGTCCTTGCCCTGTCCAGGGGAAGGAAGGCTCTGGCCTTCTCTGTGTCTAGCTCTGCGCCTATGAAGGTGAGGAGCTGGACAGGCTCTAGAACTGACTTTGAGAGATTTAGGAGGAAACCCAAAGAAGTGAGCAGTTGCTGAGTTATCTGTAAGTGTAACTTGACTTGGTCTGGGGACTGGCCTACTATGAGCCAGTCGTCCAGGTAAGGAAAAACGGCAATTTTCTGCCTCCTTAGAGAAGCAGCTACTAGTGCTAGGCATTTTGTGAATACCCTTGGAGCAGAGGTGAGGCCAAAGGGCATTGCTCTGAACTGGTAATGGCCTGAGGGCAGCTCGAACCTGAGGTACTTTCAATGGGAGCTTCTGATGAGAATATGGAAGTAGGCAACCTTGAGGTCCAGGGACACTAGCCAGTCCCCTGGCCTTAGAGAGGGTAGAATTATTCCCAGAGTCACCATTTTGAATTTTGGTTTTAAAAGGTGCTTGTTTAAGCATCTGAGATCCAGGATGGGCCTCCATTCTCCTGTCTTGTTTGGGGTAAGGAAGTACCTGGAATACAATCATTTGCCCTGGTGTAGGGGTGGAACCCTTTCCACAGCTCTGAGAGCTAGGAGGGAAGAGACCTCTGCCTCTAAGGCAATTGCCTCTGATGGATTTGCAGGTGGAAAGGATCTGGTTCTCATCTTTAGAAACTTTTTGAAGCTGAGAACCAGTCCCTGGCTTACTACCTCCAGGACCCATTTGTCTGATGTCAGAGACTCCCAGTCCTGGACAAAGTAAGCCAGCCTGCCCCCTACAGGTAACTGAGAATCAGCCCTGGCAACCCCATCAGGGTGCCTGCTTGGCAGGGGCTTTGGGCTGAGGGGTGGAAGCAGGCCTGCTTGTACCCCATCTGCCTCTCCCTCTAAAGAACCCCCTCTGGGCATAAGCAGAAGAGGAGGCCTGGGCTTGGTAAAAAGGCCTATGAAAGGCCTGCCCCTGCCCCTGGGAAGCTGTCTTTGAGGAGTGGCCTGCCTTTCCTTGGCTTGTGCGCTCCTATAGGTGGTCCTATACTCATCCATTTTCTTCATGTAATTCTCTGTCTGCTCCCCAAACAGGGAATTACCCACAACAGGAAAATCCATGGCCTTAGTCTGGGTATCCTGTGACAGGCTAGTACATCTGAGCCAAGCCATTCTTTGAAGTGCCACAAATGTAGCCATGACTCTTGATGACACATCATTTGAGTCCACTGCAGCATGGAATTGCACCTTGGATGCCTCAGTACCATCAGCAGCCATTCGCTCCAGCTCCTTGGCAAGCTGGCCAGGGACCTGTTTTGCTAGAGCCATGACAGTGTCCCATCTGGATTTCTATCTAGCAACAAAAGCCATATAATTTGCCTGTCTGAGTCCCAAGGATGCTGCCATGTACTGCTTCTTTGCCATGGCATCAATCCTCTTGGAGTCCTTGTCTGGGGTGTGTGAAGCCAAGGGAATATTTGCCTTGTCACAGGCTGCAGCCTGCACTACCCCAACATGGCTGCATTGTTGTGTAAGGAACTCCGTATCAGAGCCTGACAATGTGTACCTCTTGTCCATTCTCTTATCCACAGGCGGTATAGTGTGAGGAGTTTTTAGAATTTTAAATGTCTGTTTCCCAAAAGATTTATGCAAGGGAATAGACAGTCTCCTAGACTCTGGGATAGCCATCATTTCCACATAGTCAGGCTCCTCTTGATCATCCACAGCTTCCTCCATAGGGAGCTGGAGGTTTCAGCCACTTTTTATAAAACATAAAATGAGAAGGGGACTCAGAAAGCCTAGGAGGAGACACTCCTGAAGGTCTGTCTGGGGAGATGTCCGGGTCAATGGGCACATCCAGACTTTCAAATCCACATTCACTCTCCTCGTACTCCTCTTTCCCCTCCTCCAGTTCATAATATTCCTCTAAATCATACTCTTGAACCGGTGGAACCGGCCGAACCGGCGGCTTACCTGACGGTGCCGGTTCAGTCAGAACCGGGGAAAGCGACTGGACAATTTTGATTGCTTTGGCTATTTCTTCAGCGGTTGGAGAGGAAAGTTTTGGCTCCACACCAGCTGATTTTCTAGTCCTTTTTGCTGGAACCGACTCCTCAGAGTCGAATCTCCTCTTGCCCGAAGAAGTCTCGCCCTGGTCAGAGGGCACTCCTTCTGGTTCGGTTGGAACCGAACCGGGCTGGCCATCCAGTTCAGCGGACTTTTTGGCCTCCCTTTCCCTGAGCCTACCAGCTCTCTTCTCCAGGGTAGCTGCAGGAAAATTTTTACAAATCTGACAGTCTGCATTGAGGTGGTCAAACCCCAGACAGTAAACACAGGTGGTGTGGGGATCAGCCTTGGCAAAGACTTCCCCACACACTACAGTGTTGAAACCCAGTGGGCCCGGTTTTTCTTTTGGGTTTCTCAGACATAGTGCCAGTCCTATCCAAACTTACCCGTTTATGGCAATCCACCAGGTAAGACACTGTTATCGGTTCCCAAACTGTGTCACGGTCGTGGAAAAAACCGTAATAAAATCCGGGTTTTTTTTTAGAACCGATAAGAACCGGTAACCACACTCTAAATCACAGATTAAGATTTTTTAAACAACTTGATTGGTTCAAACCGAACCAATAAACCGTTTACAAGTTCCACACAGAATAGAATTAATGTAAAACCTGTCTAGTACTCACAAATACCACAGACAGAGACTGAACCGACAGGTTGCAGTTTAAATTTGGTCGAAAACCGAGAAAAACGGTACTTTAACCGACAAAATGAACCGAGCAGAAGGAGAAATCTCCAGAGCGACTGTTCAGTGAGGCGGAGTAAAGAATCTGATGGTTTGAGTTTGAAGAACAACAGACAGAGTCTCAACCGAGCTTGAGCTCAGCGTTCCATGCCTGGCATGGAAAGTTAACTCTTTCATCTCCGGGGCAGTTTGAAGGTTGGGACTCACTGCATATGTCAGAATTTAGCAAGAATTCATGTTGTTTGAAAGCTCCCTCACCCTTGTCAGACAACCTGGCTGAAACTGCCAGGTTTGAGTTGGAGGCAGCTAAGTACCAGTTCCAAATGGCTGCCGACACTAATGATACTGCAGCCAGGTGGATGGCAAATACAGTGGCACAGAGGAGGTTTGCTTGGCTTAGGCCACAAACCTTACTCAGGATACACAACTAGAGGCCCTGAATTTTCCCCTAGAAGGAAATTCTCTCTTTGGGGGAGTCGGCTGTAACAAATATGAAGAAGATGGATGAGTATAAAGCCACCTACAGAAGCAACTCTGCTAAAGAAAGAGAGCTTCTACATCCACCAGGCCTTATGGAAGGGGAGGCCGGGGCAGGTCCTTTTACACCAGGCCCTTCTTCCAACCTGTGGCATTACCCCAGTACTAGCAGTACCCACAGCAGGGTTACTGTAGGAGCAGGGGCAGAAGGGGCTCGAGGTGAGGGTATCATACTCGGCCTCAGCCACAAACCAAACAGACCCCCTGAACCGCAGGCCGCTTTCTCCCTACCTGTCGGAGGCAGACTCTCCCACTTTCTTCCAACTTGGCTGAAAATCACCACAGACAAGTGGGTGTTGGAGGTGGTGGAACAGAGTCTGTCTCTGGGGTTCAAGTCTTTTCCCTTTCAAAAATCAAGAGTGTTCCGCTCTCCCTCCCTAGCAGAAATAGTGCTCCTGGAGGCAGAGGTTCGGAACTTACTGCAGCTAAAAGCAGTGGAACCAGTTCCAAATTCTCAAAGGGGAAAAGATTTCTATTCCAGATACTTTCTGACCACAAAGAAAAGTGGGGATTGGTGGCCTATACTGGATCTAAGAGTTTTAAACAAGTTTTAAGAAAACCAGAGTTCAGGATGGTAACTTTGGCCCTGATCCTGCCTACACTTCAGAAGGCAGACTGGTTGGCATCACTGGACTTGAAAGACACCTATTTCACATCCCCATAAAAGAGTCTTACAGAAAATACCTCAGATCCAGACTCCCTTCAGGTCACTACCGGTTTTAAACCCTGACTTTTGGCCTTTCTTTGGCCCCAAGGGTAGTCACAAAGTGCCTGGCAGCTGTGGTGGCAAATCTTCACAGACAGGGAATAACTGTTTTCCCTTACCTGGACAACTGGTTGGTCATGGGAAAATCTCCCCTACAAATGCAGCAACATCTGAATGCCACTCAGGACCTCCTGGAGTCCCTCGGATTTCTAATCAATCACAAAAAGTCAGTTTTCACCCCTATGCAGGTATTGCAGTTCATAGGAGCAGAAATCAATACCCTACAGGCCAGATCATATCTGCCCCTTGAAAGGGTAAAAAAATATTCAGATAACACTCTTTCAAGCTCCACAATTCAAAAACTGCAAGACAGTTTCTTCAGTTACTAGGCCACATGGCTGCATCCTTGGGCACAGTCCTAGGTGCAAGGTTTCACATGAGGGACATTCAGTTCCATCTCAGGTCCCACTGGTCTCAAAGGAAAGATTCCTTCTCAAACATGATCCCAGTAACATGGTTACTGCTGCAGGCTCTCTTGTGGTGGAAGGAGGAATCCAACTTAAGACAAGGAGTTCCCTTTCAAAAAGAGAATCCTTCAGTGATCCTCGCAACAGATGCATCCCTTTTGGGCTGGGGCGCCCATATAGGGGATCACACAACTCAGGGCACCTGGTCAACCTCAGAGTCCTTCAGCACATAAATCTTCTGGAACTCAGAGCAGTGCTGTTGGCTCTAAAAACCTTTACTCACCTGGTCAAGGGCAAGGTGGTGCAGGTCAAAACAGACAGTACCACCACAATGTATTACTTAAGCAGGGAGGCACAAGGTCAGGCCCCCTCTGCTCGGAGGCCATAAGGATTTGGACTGTGGCCTATTCATTAGAAGTGTCTCTGCAAGCAGTTCACTTGCCAGGGAAGGACAATACCCTGGCAGATGCCTTGAGTCGAATAAACCAGGCCCATCACGAATGGACCCTAAACAGACAGGTGGTTCAAGTTACTGTATCTTCAGAAGGTGGGGTACTCCAGAGGTGGACTTGTTCACATCCCACCAGAACCACCATCTGCCACAGTATTGTTGCAGACCTCCGGATCAGGGAACTTTCCCTCTGGATGCCCTCAGTCTGCACTGGTCAGGGAGGTTCCTTTATGCTTTTCCTCCCTTCCCTCTCATTTACAGAGTGCTGGTCAAGCTCAGATCCCATACAGCATCTTTGATCTTAATAGCTCCAGACTGGCCGAGACAGCTATGGTACTCTCTTCTGCTCTCAGATGTCTCTTGCAAACCCAATACATCTTCCTCGGAGGCACAACCTATTGACCTCCAATCAGGGAACCTTATTATACCTGAACCTCAAGACTCTCCATCTCAAAGCTTGGCTCTTGAAGAATTAGAATACGCTGATTTAAAACTTTCTGCACCTGTTTTAAGCATTCTAAGAGGTTACAGAAAACCATCAACTACAAAGAATTACTTTACCAAATGGAAGAGATTTTCTGTCTGGTGTTCGGGTAGGACTCTGGTTCCAGCAAAAGAGGTATTGGAGTATCTCACTCACTCACACTCCCTGGGCCTACAGTCTAGTTCTTTAAGGGTTCACCTTACAGCATTGTCTGCTTACCTCTCTGCTGGGAAAAAAGGTGACATTGGCTTTTAACATTATTTTCAAAAGGTTCCTTAAGGGCCTGGATCATCTGCATCCTCCTCACAGACCACCAGTCCCAGTTTGGGATCTGAATGTGTGTATAGTCAAGCTGATGGCTGCTCCCTTCGAGCCCATGGCTACAGCACACCTTAAATATGTCACTTGGAAAACAGTTTTCCTAGTGGCAATGACTTCTGCGAGAAGAATCAGTGAGCTTCAAGCTCTCTGTATAGATCAGGACTATATCTCCTTTCATAGGGATAAAGTAGTCCTCAGAACAAGCAGGAAATTTCTCCCCAAGGTAGTTTCTGATTTTCATTTAAATCAATCTATTACTGTACCTGTCTTTTTTTCACTGAGCACTTCACTTCTGGTGAAAGGAGACTGCACAGTTTAGATGTGAAGAGGGCCCTTAGTTACTACATGACAGCCACTAAGGACCTTAGACAGGCTAGAAAGCAATTGTTTCTGACCTATGGGTATGTGGGAAAGGGCAACCCGGCCTCAAAAAGATCTATTTCTCGTTGGATAGTCCAGTATATCCAATTCGGTTATACTAGTGTGGGCAGAGCCCCCATCAGGATTAAGGGCTCATTCTACAAGAGGGATAGCTGCTACTCTAGCAGCAGCCAGGGATGTCCCATTAGTGGATATATGTAAAGCAGCTACCTGGAAAACAGTACACACCTTCACTAAGCACTTCAACTTGGAAATTTTATCCAGAAGTGATGCTAAGTTTGGCACAGCAGTCCTGCAAAGTCTGTTTCCAAAATAAAGTTCTGTGCCCACCTCCAGGGATACTGCTTGGTAGTCTGCACAGAGTTAGGAATATACTGAGCATTATTGGGGTTAGAAGAAAAAATTACTTACCATAGTAATTGTGTTTCTTCCCAGTGATGCTCAGATATTCTTAACTTACCTCCCTACCTCCCCTTCCAGAACCTCAGCCTCTGCACTCCACATGCTGGTACCACTTATCATTTTACACCCTTGGGGGGGGGGGGACATTATCCTCTGCACCTGTACAAATAGGAGAGCAGATCCCATTGTGTTTATTTTTGGTAATTTTTCTGACATGTTGTTCTACCTTATTTAAACTTCTTTCCACCAGTTGGTGAATTATTTTAGTAAAATCCAGATTATTAGGTAACCCCAATTTTAATGATAAGAATTTAGTAGTGTTATTGCATTATCCTGAGCCATCTTTTTAGGCTCCTTCATAAAATCTGAAGAGGTTAGAACACGGGGAGTTGGTAGAGGCAGTGTTTGAAAGATATTCATGTGCAAAGTGTTCCATCATTTGCATGTGTTCCATGTCTCCGGGCAGTCCAACCCTACAGGCTCACTGCACAAAGTTAAGAATATCTGAGCATCACTGGGAAGAAACACAATTACTATGGTAAGTAATTTTTTCTTGCAGCACATCAGGCCCACTATGCAACCTATGACAGGTTCTTGTGGTCCAGGCTAGGCGAACTCCTTGCCTCGATGCCTGACATGGAGGAAACCAGACAAGCCATTGCACTCTCTGCATGTGCCCTGGAGCTAGCAAGGCACCAAGCAAGGGCATCGTATGACACCAGTGAGGTAGCTACCAGGGTTGTAGGGACAGCGATCTGCACTAGGCAGATGGCATGGCTGCGTCTCTCCCAGTTGTCACCCTTGGTCCGGCGTAGGGCGATTAACTCCACTCACCAGAGAACCTATCTTTTCTCCCATATGGTAAGATGGCGTCAGTTGGGGCAACTTCCTACCCCCTCCGGGGGGTCCCCGTCTCACTCTTCCCACTCTCGGGCCTCTCCAGTCCCGTGAAGGTTCTCCCTCTTAGTGTGTCACCCACTGAGAGCTAAGGGACTCAGTCTTTTAGGGTTATAATCCCCTTCAGGGGGGCTCGGCACTCACCCAAAGGTGATGAATGGTGAAGATTGACACAGATAAGATATGGAAATTACGTACCTACCATAATTCTGATCTTTCTGTATATCTTCACCATTCATCACAATCCCGCCCTCCATCCCCCTGGGGCCTCAGTCTCTGCGTCCCCCTCCCTCTCTGTGCCCATCCTCGCCCCCCTTCTTTCTGTTAGTCAGGAGTGGGGTAAACTGGGGCACATAGTGGGATAATTTTCTTTAGGGGCAGAGTGGTCAGGATGGGGGGGCACTCTTTCTTCAGTGCTTCGACCCTACCCCTGTGGGGTTGGGGTTGGCAGTTACCCTCCTTTCTTTCTTTCTCCCCATCAGTCCTTTGATTTCCTTATCCTTTGGGCATAACCTCAATTAATTTAAGAAACTAGATTTCTTACACCAAAATTTGCTTTGAGAGGGGGAGATATCCATATATCCTGTCTTTCTTCCAGAATAGCCAATTCTGCCTTGTTGGAGTTATTGCCAGTGATTCTGTGCCTTGAATTCTGGCAGTTAGCCTCTTGGCTACTCCTTCGCAGTTCCTATACAATCTGGAGACAGGTCAAGGTTCCAGGGTATGTTCTTTCATCAGAGCTTGACAAATTTTAAAATTATGTAGTTGTCCACAGACAAGTGGCTTGTCAAAAAGTAGTTGTCCTGGTGCTTGAGTTGGTAGTCCAGGTATAAAATGGTGCATTTTTAGTAGAAAGTATAAAAATACAGAAAACATAAATGAATTTATTGTGGAGAATAAAATAGTTTGCTTTGGCTTATTTCTTTGCATTTTGTTTTAATTCTATGCAGTTACGAAAATATTGAAATACTGTACTCAATAAGAATGTTATCTTATCTTTGTGTGTGTTGTGTCATTTTTTACATTAAGCTGCTGTGCTTAGTGCTTGCACCTTACAGCACAACAAGAGGACCTGGGCAGGACAGAGCAGATGGGAGTAGGAGGGAGGGAGCAGAAGCAAGCTACTAACTCTGAGAGAGTCTGCAGTTGTTCACTTCTAAAAGTTCCTATACACTCTCTCTCTCTCTCTCTCTCTCCCTCTCTCTCTCGGCAGGTTAGGTCACACACACCCCACCCATACCACTACCAAAGAAGAGGTTTTATTTCTGTAGCTGTGTAGCACAAAAATGTTTTTCCTTTTAGTTCTAGTAAGTCCGCAGTTGTTCCCTAAGTTCCTCTACCCTCTTAGGGCAGGTTAAGGTCTCACAGCTGCACACATACCTCCACCAAAGGGTTTATTTTTTTCCCATAGCACAAAAGATGTTTTTCCCCCTTTAGTTTATTTTTAGTAGGTCTGCAGTTGTTCCCCAAGTTCCTCTACCCTCTCAGGGCAGGTTAAGGTCTCAGCCACCCATACCTCCACCAAAAGGCTGCTTATTTATTTTTCTGTAGCGCAAAAACTGTTTTTTGTCAGTTTTTAGTTTATTTCCAATAAGTTCTCAGTTGTCCCAAGTTCCTGTCTGACCTCTAACCTTTTTAGGATGGCACACAACACCTCTCTCCACAACACAGCCCACACAGAGTTAGTCAGCTCCTTCTAATGCTCCTATTTAATTTTCTTTAGAATATTTTTTTATAGCTTTCTCTTATATATATTTTTTTAACTTTTTTTAATCAATTGAATTACTTTTTCTGATTATCTCAGTGATCAGGTGGGTCACTGGTTGGGGAGGGGAGCAGGGTCCACTTTTCGGTAATGTCTCTAGTCTGTAATAGTTAGCAAAGTCTCTCTTGCTTACTCCTTTGCAGCAGTAGTATTTCATATATAATACACTTGTCCAAGGCAAGTCGTCCAGTCATTAGTTATTGTTAGGCGGTGCGGGTTTTGTTTTGTTCAGTTCTGCTGCCCTGTTCTGTTAGGAAGTTGGAACTTAGTTTTTAGTTAGGCAGGACTTTATTTGGAATCAGGATCACAAAAATAAAAGCCCCCAGCCAACCTGCTGCCTGCCTACACACAGACTAGTACACTCACTGAGTCACTGACTGTACTGTGCATGTAGTTAGTAGTGCACATGTACGGTCAGTCAGTTGTTTCCCCAAATTTGTCTGATTGCCAAGAATGCACTGTTTTAGCATTCTAGTTTGGGAAAAAATGGATATTCAGCCCTTGATGTACTGCAGCTGGAATCCTCCACTCTGCTACCTCTGGTCTTCTGCAGACAGTTACCACATGGATCCTGCCCTTTTCTCTCTTCACCCTCACCCTCCCATCTGTCTCCCTCCTTCAAATTCAAGTGCTGCAGCTGCAACAACCCCCCCCCCCGGCAAGGCTTAGGCAGCTAATGAGCAAACTGCAGCAGTAATAGTTTTAAATGCAGCAGTCTCCCAGTCTTGCACTCGAGACAGCTGCAATGGCACTACTGAAGAGACGTCCCTTCACTGTGAAAGCCAGACTGTAAATGAGGGATTGAGTGCGAGACGTCTCCGTCTCATCCTATGCCCAGGAAATCACCGCCATGGCCCGTGGGCTTCCCCGACCTTGAAGTTTGTTTCTGCATCAACTCTGCAGGTCTGCCATTCGAGGACTGCCTCCTCCTCCTCCAATCCCTCACAGACACCGCTCGCTCCCATGAAATAGGTGATTGCGCTGTTACCCGCTCCACAACCTCGATCACATGAGCATCGCTCAGTCAGCGGGTCAGATGACCACTGGGACTCGGGAGCACTAGAGAGACGGTACAGGGGTAGCCGAATGAACTGCCTGGAGTGAGGAGCAGCCTACTGGCGGAGGACTGTACTGCATTCTGGTAATGAAAAACTGTGCTAGCCTGGGGACAACTGGCACAGAGTAAGCTGCCAGCAAACTGCTTGTCCTTGACGTTTTCCTGGTAGCCTGGGATGTCTGGCTATGGGATTTGTCAAGCCCTGTCTTCCATTTCCCCCTCTGATTCGTATCCTTATTTCTAAAATCCTTAACCCTCCCTCCCTCCTTTTCTGCTTCCAGAGATTGGGGCCGCTACCCAATCCCCTTAGTCTTTCAAACTTGTTCTGTCCTCTGTCGCTTATTTCTCCTTCCCTTGGACTTCCTTGTCCCACCCCTGTTTTCTCACATCTGCGGCGACTCAGAACTGGCGGGACGGCGGAGTCGACAACACCTAACGGCCAACCCGTGAGCGCCACACAGTGCGTCGGCCTCGAGGGCGGCACCAATGGTGTGTCAACTCCACCCATCTAAAAAAAAAAAAAAATAGCTCCCCGGGGTCATGTCCTCCAGCCAAGTACCCAAAGATGATTAATGGTGAAGATATACAGAAAGATCAGAATTACGGTAGGTACGTAATTTCCATTTCTGGAGCCAGCCCAACTTCTCACCTTCATAGCGGTGGAAATAGATATTGTTCAGGCAAGGGCATTTCTCCCTCTCTCAAGGGTTCAGTCATTGATCACTCTGGCCTCCTCTTTTCATCCTCTAGTGTTTCGTCCAGCCAGGCACTTTCTACAGCTGCTGGGCCACATGGCAGCGTTCACAGCAGTAGTTCAGGGAGCAAGATTTCAGATGAGAGATGTTCAGTTTCATTTCAGATCTTACTGGTCTCAGAAAAAGGACCCTCGCTCCAAACTGGTTCCAGTCTCTCAAACCTTAGTCCAGGCCCTCCGGTGGTGGCTGGAGGAAGACAGTCTTCGACAAGGGGTTCCCTTTATCAGTCAAGTCCCTTCTGTGACTCTCACTACAGATGCCTCCCTGCTTGGGCTGGGGAGCCCACTTAGATCATATTACAGCTCAGGGAACCTGGTCTTACCAGGAGTCTCTTCTCCACATAAATCCTCTTGAATTGAGAGCTGTCTTTCTAGCACTTCAGACATTCTCAACTGTGGTCCAAGGGAAAGTGGTGCAGATCAGGACAGACAATACCACAGCCATGTGGTACATCAACAAGCAGGGAGGCACTCGGTCCTCGGCCTTGTGCACAGAGGCCATGAAAGTATGGTCTCTAGCTTATTCCCTTCAGGCTTCCCTGATGGCTGTGCATCTCCCAAGGAAGGACAACATTCTTGCAGATGGTCTCAGCAGGATTTCTCAGGGTCATCACGAATGGGCTCTGAACCCTCTAGTTCTTCAAGTCATTTTCAAGAAGTGGGGCACCCCACAGATAGATTTCTTTGCAACCCTGGACAATCATCAACTTCCTCTTTATTGTTGCAGACCACCCTTTCTGGGTCCTGTCCCTCAGGATGCTCTTCTACTGAACCAGACCAGCAGGTTTCTGTGTGCATTTCCTCCTTTTCCTTTGATATTCAGGATCCTGATAAAAATCAGATCTCCGCCTTGCAAGATGATCCTGCTGGCTCCAGATTAGGCCAGACAGCCTTGGTATCCTCTACTGTTGTCACTGTCAGTAGCACTGCCCTTGTGTCTTCCCAGACAACACAATCTCCTCACCTCCTCTCGGGAGGATTCTGTATCCCAACCTTCAGACTCTCAGGCTCAAGACCTGGCTCTTGAAGAACTAGAATATGCAAGTTTGCATCCCTCCCAATCAGTCCTTGATATTTTAAAAGGCAGCAGGAAACCTGCTACTAGGAAGACTTACAACTCAAAATGGAAATGGTGTGGGTTTTGGTGTTCCAGGAGGCATACTAAGCTAGAACTGGCTGATATTACCACTGTATTGGACTATTTAGTGCATCTTAACAGTTTAGGCCTCCGGACTACTACTCTTAAGGTACGTTTGGCAGCTGTGTCTGCCTTCCTTTCTGCTGGTAAGGGCTCCTCCCTAGCTTCCCATCCAGTTTTCAAGAAATTCTTCAAAGGTTTGGTTCATGTCAATCCTCCCTTTAGGGAGCCTACCCCTTCTTGGGATCTGAACATCTGTATTGCTCAGCTTATACAGACCCCTTTTGAACCTTTATCTTCAGCTGAGCTGAAATATTTGACTTAGAAAACTGTGATCTTCCCTTGTCAGTCTTCACCATTCATTACTGCTGGGTGTAGCTGGAGGCACGCACCCACCACGGGAGGTTTTTTTTTCCAGAGGAGTGGCGCTGACAGCCCGCCCCGAGAATGACATCATGCACGCGCAAGGGCGCCGCTAGGGCGCCTCAGACTCCTCCTCCATCCCAGTTCTGTTTCTCCCGCCGTCAAGGCTGCATCTGCTGCGTGGAGTCGCTGAATTGTTACTGCATCATAGGCCGCATAGTGTTTTTCAACGCCGCTCCTTCATCCCGGTTCTTTACCGACGTCATTGGCTGGTAAGATCGCTCTTTTATTTGATATTTCGACAATGCCAGGAGTTTTTATGTTTATTGTATTGATTTTACTTCATGTCAGGTTCGGGGGCAAAACGCAAGACTAAGACAGGCCGTGCCCCTATGTGTCGGTGCCCCTGTAGCTGGCAGTTTTCCGTCTCGGACCGTCATGATGTTTGTCTCCAGTGCCTGGGACCCTACCATGATATGGATCATTACGATGCCTGTTTCTCCATGGCTCGCCACATGTTAGAAATCCGCGTGTTTAAAGTCGGAAGAGCTCCGTCCACTTTCAGGAGACAACGTCGCCTGAGGGCCTCCCAGGCCAGAACTCTTGGTACTTCCTACGGGTCCCCTCTCGGGTCTATACGGCCTGGCGAGGAGGGAACCTCCTCCACTTCTAGTCTTGCCAAGGAAGAGGTTTCTTCTTCGGCGCTGGAGGAACGGGGTGATTCCTCCCGGGGTCACACCATTGGTGCCATCCCGGCAGTCACCTCCACAGAGGTGCAGTCTCCCCCAGTGTCGCGGCCCGGGGTTGCGGGGCCTGGCGCTAGTGGACCCTCTCTTTCACCCGACCTTGCTGTGGAGTCTGGTGCCGTCCACAGTGCCGGGGACTCTGGTGGCGCTGTCGGAGGCATCGCCGTGGGTCTGAGCTCTGGAAACTCGTGCGGCACCGCTCGCAGTGCCACTTTGGGTTCCGGCGCTGTTCGCGGTGCCGGGGACTCAGGCAGTGCCGTCCATGACGCCGGTGACTCTGGTGGCACCGTTCGCGGTGCGGCCCAGGTTTTCGGTGCCGACAGAGGTGCGGCTGACTCCTCTGATGCTGTCGGTATTGCGGCCTTCAACGGTGCCCGGCCTGGTGCTGTTTTGGTGGAGGTTCCTCCAACAGAGTCTGCTCTGGTCGACCCCTCTTCAGAGGAGGATGACTTGAGAGAGGCCCCCCTGTCTGGCAACCTGAGTCTTCTCACTCGGAACCTCCAGTGGGCCACAGCACTAAGTGATCCAGTATTCCTGTCCCTGAGTCCCCAGAGCTGGTTAGCCCAGATGATTCCATGGTTCAGAGTGGCATGGAGTCTTTTTTTTTTTTTTTTTGAAATTATATTTCTTTATTATTTTATATAAAGGTAATATACCTAAGAGAATAGTACAGGCATTACACATTATGACCAATGACATAAACAGTATGGCAGCTGCAGTGTGACAATATACAACATTTTGCAGAAATCCCTGAATCTAGAAAAACAATGAAAAATCCCCCCCTACCCCTCACCCAGATCCATTGACCCCATCCCCCTCCCCAGGATGTGCCTTCTATAAAGGAAAAAAAAAAAAAGAAGAGAAAAAGAAGAGAGCTGATCTGATACATATGAGATGCATAAAGTGTATCAGCTGCCAAGGTAGCTAGAGGTGTACCTAACAGGACATTAATTCAAATAAAGAGCATATAATTTGCCCCATTTCCGATCAAACAAAACCAGACAATTCCGAGAACTTGCTATTAACCTTTCAGTCCGAAAGCAGAGAGAAATTTCACTGATCCATTCTGCATACGAGATAACCAATTGGTCCATCCAATGCCTAAGCACCAATCTTTTAGCGACCATCAAGATTAAAGCCATGTGGAATCTATGCTCCATCACCTGTATATTGGAAAACATCCCTAAGATACAAACTTTTATAGTAAATAAATCATCAAGGCCCAAAAGAGGGTCTAGGTTAGATTGAATGGACTGCCATAACGGAGCCACCTTCTCACAATACCAGAAAGTGTACCAGGTTCGTTTCCACTGTGCCACACCTTGTGCATAGAGTTGAAGATAATCTATTTAATTTAACCAGTTTAACTGGGGTGTAATACATGTTGTTCAATATATGGTATTGGATGAGTCTATGTCTGTCTTGAGAGAGATACCGATATGTGTCTGCCCAAATCTGTTCCCAATCTAGGAGGGTGTCTGGCAGAAGAGAGGACCAGCATTTGGAGCCAGGCAGGGAGTCCGGGAATTTAGTGTCCAGTAGGAAAGAATAAAGCTTAGAAATACTATGGGCCTTGGTTGCCTGCTCCTGTATCTGATTTAGGAAGGGTTTAATTTGAAACGGTATGGGACTGGAGCCGAAGCTGGAAGCCACTAGGTGTTGTAACTGAAAAACTTTAAAAATGTACTTCTGAGGAATATTATACTTGGTCAGAACCTCCCCAGAGGGTAGAAGAGAGTTATTCAGGAATAAGTCGTCCACACAGCAGTCTCTCAGCTGAGGAAGCCAGTCTAGAGAAAGCGGGAGACCACCGATCCTAATATTTAAATTAAGGGTAAGAAGTTGGGAAGTGTCTTTCCTGGGAGAGAGATTGGAAAAATGCCAGCATTGATTTAGCACCTTAACAGAAGTATCAATGATGCTCCCCTGTAAAAGTGGAGGCAAAGTGGATAGGCTATAATAGAGGAATCTGGATGGGGGAAGGCCAAACTCGGTTAGAATCTTTTTCTCAAGTTGTACCCAAATTGGTAGATACTCATCCACCCTCTGGTCGTACCACCTCCCAATTTTCGCCATGTGGCTTGCCGAGTAATAGAGCATAAAGTTGGGAAGACGGAGCCCCCCCTTCTCTTTGGGTAAATTAAGTTTTAAAAAGGCTTTCGTGGGCTGTTTACCCTGCCAAATGAACTTGGAAATAGACCTGTGAAAGTGATGAAAATAGGACATCGGCAGATAAATGTTCATTAGGCTAAGTGGGTAGAAGACCCGAGGCAACACATTCATCTTAACAATATTAATACGACCCCACAGCGATAAAGGGAGGGCAGACCATCTCTGAAGGTCTTGTTGAATTTTAATCAATAGATTATCTAGGTTAAGCTTCCTGAAGAGTTCAAGGTCTTTAGTAAGGAAAATGCCTAAATATTTGAGAGAGGAGGCCCATTTCATACCAAACTGGGAGAAGTTGACCTGAAGCGTGTTTACGTTCAGTGGGAATATGATTGATTTAGCTAAATTCAGCTTGTAATTAGCCACTTGGCCAAACTGGGCAATAATGTGTAGTATATGTGTTAGAGACACTTCAGGGTTAGTCAAGTGTAAAAGAATATCGTCAGCATAGGCCGAGAGAACCAGAGACTGTTGCTGAATGAAACATCCCGTGACCAGTGGAGAGTTTTTGATACTGAGAAGGGGAGGCTCCAGATATAGATTAAACAGGAAAGGTGACAGGAGGCAGCCTGCAGTGCCTGTAAATAGCGAGAATCGAGAAGAAAACCCCGTTACAATAAATTCTGGCAGTAGGGGATTGGTAGACCGATTTAATTCATTGAATAAAGACCTCCGGAAGCTCATTCTCTCCAATATAATCCAGAGAAATTCCCAGTGGACTCTATCAAAGGCTTTCTCCGCATCTAATGATATCAGAGCCATAGAGACTTGAGAGCCCTGGGTGGCCTGAAAAATATGTGAGGGAGTACGCAGGTGGTCTATAGAGGACCTGCCCTGCACAAACCCTACTTGTTCAGGACTCAACAAGTTAAGCGAGACCCGTTTGAGTCTAAAGGATAGTATTTTCATTAGGATTTTAATGTGGCAATTAAGAAGTGAGATTGGGCGGTAACTAACAGGATCCGTCGGGGATTGGTCTGGTTTCAGTATCAAAACAATAGTGGCTTCCAGCAGGGAAGGGTCCAGAGTGTTAGTGTTAAACTTGTACTCAAATAATTTCGTGAGGAGAGGGGCAAGTTCCTTCCCAAAAGTTTTATAGAAATTGGAGGGGAAGCCGTCAGGTCCCGGAGCTTTGTCCGGAGCAAATTCCTTGATCACCTCCTCCACTTCCGTTACCGTGATAGGAGTAATCAAAGCTTCTAGGGACATGGATATGTTGTTCATCCACACTTACTGGCAGGTATCCTTGCCGCTTTAAATCTTGCCGGAAGGTCTTCAAGCTGGCTCCTCCCACCCACCCGGGTGGTAAAACTCTTGGCTCCGCCCCATGACGTCAGATCTTCCTTACCGCTTGGAAGCTCAGGTTCCCTCCTTAACTTTCTGTGTATAAAACTGGTTCCCTAATTCTTGGTTTACCGAAATAAAGTTTAGGTTTTCGAGACTTGGTCATTTATTTCTCCTAGGTAGCTGCATTGGACAAATGCGACTCCGGTTTTGAGGTGCCCATGCGGGCAGAAAGATGTTTGGACGGATCCGCCTCCCGTGCGTCTACTATAGGTCTTGAGCGACCACCCGCGGGCCTGCGACCTGTGCTCTTCCTTCTCGGTCTACGTCATAGAGGACCGCGCCACCTGTTTACAACTTGGGCGCCCCGAGAAACGTTACCCGCCGGTGAAGTCGAAGGAGGCCTGTTTGGTGGTGTCCGTGGTGGCTGGCTTAGCGGAACAGCTCGAGCAGATGATCGCCCTCAAGGAGGAGGCGGCGCAGGCTGCATCTTCGTCTTCCTCGGCAGCGGCCTTTATCCCGCTCTCCTTGGGATCCTCCTATTCAGCTTCTTTTAAGGAGCTCTGTCAGTCCCTTTCCACCAAGGGAGAGGGGCCATCGGGACTTTCCTCTCGGTCCAAGAAGAAGGACTCTAAAGGTAAGTCTCTCCGTCGACGCTCTTGGGAGCGGGAGAGGTCCCCCTCCCTGAGTAGTCGACCCTCGACTTTGGTCGATCCTTCAGCTTCGGCCACTGGCCTCACGGCGTCCCCGTCAGTTCAGTTGACCGGAGACACCCGTCAACACAGTCGAGATTTTCGACCCATCGAGATGAGTTGTCGACGATGAAGCCGAAAACCCTTACTCGGTTCCCCGAGGCCGGAATCGAGGTTCATGGACTTGCCTGTGCCTCCGGTTCCAGAGTCCATTGTCGAAACTGCCATGCCGAGGGAAGCGGGTCTCCCCCGCCCTGCCCCAGAACCCTCCTCGGAAATGCCGAGGTTCTCAGTCTCAGACATCTTCACGGTCTAGCCGATCCTGCCAACATAGGCGGTTTTTGGTACTGTAAGCGGCGTCGCGCTTGTCCACATCTTCCTTCTCGGATAAAGAGGCTTCGGCCCATGGTGCGTCGTGATCCAAGGACCTCATGTGGCAACAGCTGCTTCTGTCCAGGAGCAAGCCGATGTCGTCGCCTTCCCCGGCCATCAAGTGGCTGTTACCGGAGTGGCCGAAGCAACCCCTCGCCCTAGCCGAGGCGCCTGCCCCGGGCCTGTTGCTTGACCAAAACCAGCTGCCCCACCGATTCTGGTGGAACCTCCGCCTCCACAGCCGAAATTTGGGGCCCCGACCAAGAATTCTCGGTCAGGCCAGGGCCTGCCCCATAGGCTGTCTGTCGCCCTCACTCCCGACCGCCCTCGGCAGGTGGAGGGTGGCTCAGGCCCAAGGCAGCTCTTTGCGGACGACGCAGCTGCGACTGACCTGGAGTCCTCCGGAGGTCAGTCTCTGGACGATAGCCCATCGTCCTTCATGGGTTTGCTTAGGCTCATCTCGGAGTCCACTGGGATGCAGCTCGAGCCCGTATCCAAGCGGGCCAGTATCCCCTAACGAAGGTATTGGACCAAGGGGATTCTCCCACGGAGGCCTTTCCGGTGGCCGAGGCCATTGTTGGCCCGGCCTTGGAGCTCTGGCAGCGTCCTGCTTCCTGCCCTGCGCCTTCGGCCAGGATGGCAAGGAAGTACGCGGTCTCTACCGGTTCCCTGTCCGGTTTTCGGAACACCCTCAGCCGAGGTTGGTTACCGACAGCGTCTTCCGCCATGCCGGTAGCACCAGGGACATGGACAAGCCTCCCAACAAGGAGTCCAAGAAGTTGGACTACGCCAGGCGCAAAGTCTACGCTGCGTCCTCCCTTGGTCTTCGTCAGGCCAGCTCAGCCGTGCTGATGACACACTTCTCTCACGTCCTGTTGGGCTCCCTGGACGAGGTAGTCCCTCATCTCCCGGCTGACCTGCAGACCACAGTCAAGCAGGTGCGAGACCAGGGCAGGGCAGTGGCCAAACAGCAACTTCAGACTGCTCTGGACATAGTCGACTCGTGCCAGGTCAGTCGCGGCCGCAGTGGCTATGCGCCGTCGGGCATGGCTGAGGATATCCACCTTCACAGCGGATACCCAGCACAAGTTGGCGGATGTCCCCTTCTTGGGGACTGACCTCTTCGTCCCTGGAGTGGAGGGTCACCTGCAGAGCATCGAAAAGTCCAATGCCACTCTGGACTCGGTTTTCTCTGCCCAGAGGGACAAGGGCCACAGACCGCAACCCAAGCCCTTTTGTCCGTCTGCGCCTACGGCACATCCAGCCCAGCAGCATCAGGACCAGCAGGCTTGCACTTGCATCCCAAAGCCAAGCCTGCAGCTTCCTCTTCCAGGAAGCAGGGAGGCAAAGGACCAGGAGGTCCCTGGGCGGTCCCTCCTCAAGCCTGCCCAGTGGCGAGTTGAGGGGTGTCACCCCAACCTCGTCCTCCACCCAAGGGTTCCCCATGGGGCAGCTCTACCACTTCCTTTCCGCCTGGTCCGCTATCACCACAGACCGGTGGGTGCTGGAAGTGGTAGGAAAGGGCCTGCCTCTGGAGTTCGAGCAGGCCCCGCCCTTCCGAGCCGTCGCCCCCCCGGGGGGCCTCGGGGTCTGTAGCCTCGCTGTCGGCTCGCCGAGCCGACATCGCTCTGCTCCTCCAGAAGGAGGTGATCAGAGAGGTGGCGGACCCTCCCTCAGACCCGGGGTTTGTGTCCAGGTACTTCCTGGTCCCAAAACGGATGGGGGGCTGGCGCTCCATTCTTGACCTGCACAACCTAAACAAGTTCCTAAGGTCTCGGACCTTCAGGATGGTCACTCTGGCTCAGATAATACCACCCCTGGAACGAGGTGTGTGGTTCTGTTCTGTGGACCTACAGGACGCGTTCTTTCACGTCCCTATCCATCCGTCTCACCAGAGATTCCTTCGCTTTCAAGCGGAGGGATCCCTTTACGAGTTCCGAGCCATGCCCTTCGGCCTTTCTCTTGCTCCCAGGGTCTTCACCAAATGCATGGCAGTGGTGACAGCATTCCTGCGGCGCCGAGGGATCCGGGTGTACCCTTACCTGGACGATTGGCTGATGATAGCCCCCTCCAGACAGGAGGTGGAGCGGTCCAGAGATCTGGCCCTCCAGGTTTGCTCTCAGATCAGCCTTCTCATCAACGAGGCCAAGTCGAAACTCGGACCGAAGCAGGTGATTCTTTTCAGCGGGGCAGAGCTCGACTCTCTTCGAGCCAGAGCATTGCTCCCGGCGGACAGGGCCAAGGTTCTTTCCTCCTTTGCCCAATCATTTCTGGTTGGGCAATCGCGCCTCTTTCGGGACTTTCCTCGCCTCCTGGGTCTCATGGTGGCCTGCACCAGCGTGGTCCGTTGGGCCCGCTGGCACATGCATCCCCTTCAGTGGGGATTGGTCAGCCAGTGGTCACAGCGCTGCGATCCATTGGACCAGCTAGTGATGGTGACCCAGGTAATGTGGAACGCTCTCCAGTGGTGGACCGTTCCAGCCCATTTGCAGGAGGGCATCTCGTTTGTCTGCCCCGAGCCGGCGGTCTCTCTATCGACCGATGCCTCTCTGATGGGTTGGGGTGCCCATCTGCGGGAGCACAGAGCGCATGGCCTCTGGTCCCCTCAGGAGTCCCGATGCCATATCAACCTGCTGGAGTTTCGGGCAGTCTGTCTAGCCCTCACCGCCTTTGCTCCGTTTCTACGGGGTCAAGTGGTTCAGGTCCAGACAGACAATACCCTGACCATGTACTACCTAAACCACCAGGACGGAACAGCGCTCCAGCATGCCTCTGTGCAAAGGCTCTCGTGTTTAGTTCTCGTCACATAGCCTAGGCGGATCTCCTAGCCATCCATGTGGCAGGAGCCTCCAACACCCTGGCCGATGCCCTAAGCCGGATAGGGGCTGTGTCCCACGAGTGGTCTCTCCTGCCGGAGGTAGTACAAGATTTGTTCTCCCATTGGGGCACACCTCAGGTGGACCTGTTTGCCTCCAGTGAGAATGCAAAGCTGAGGCTGTTTCATGCCCACCCCCTCAGCAGGGTTCGCTGCAGGGGGATGCCTTCTCGAGGCCGTGGACCCCAGGCCTCTTCTACACCTTTCCCCCATTTCCCTTGATCCACAAGGTGCTTCTCAAGGCAAGGAGGGACAAGGCGCAGGTGATTCTGGTAGCCCCAGACTGGCCCCGCCAATGCTGGTATCCAGATCTCCTCAGCCTCAGCTCCAGGCTCCCGAGGCAGCTTCCAGCTCGCCCGGACCTGTTATCAGTCAGTCAGGGGAAGGTGTTCCATCCGGACCTTCAATCCCTGCACCTGACGGCCTGGTTCCTGAGCGGCTAGAGTTACAGGCCTTGGGTCTTTCAGACGAGGTCCTCAGTGTAGTTGAGGCGTCCCGTAGGGAGTCGACCAGAAAATGCTATGCCTTCAAATGTAAGAGATTCTCCATTTGGTGTCAGGGCAAGGGCCTGGACCCTTCCTCCTGTTCCTTGGCAAGCATCTTGGACTACCTATGGTCCCTTTCTCAGCAAGGGCTTAGGTAGATGACCCTAAAGGTGCACCTGGCAGCCATCTCTGCTTACCGGGCGCGGGCTGGGAAGCAGTCAGTGGCACAGGAGAAGGTGGTTGGGCGCTTTTTCAAAGGCCTGGATCACATATCCCCTCTGGTGCATGAACCTCCACCTCCGTGGGATCTACTGCTGGTATTGGCAAAGCTCATGGACAAGCTATTCGAACCAATGCACAGGTGTGACATCTCTCACCTGTCGTGAAGACCGCTTTCTTGGTGGCTGTCACGTCAGCCAGAAGGATGGGAGAGCTCCAGGTGCTTTCCATCGAGTCTCCTTACCTGGTCTTTCACAGGGACAAGGTTGTCCTGCGCCCCCACACAAAATTCCTTCCGAAGGTGGTGTCAGAGTTTCACCTTAACCAGGTGTTGACTCTGCCGGTGTTCTACCCCAATCACACCTCGGAGGCCGAATATAGGCTCCATACTCTGGACCCTAGAAGGGCGCTCGCTTACTATAGGGAGCGCATGGCTGAAGTTCGGGGAGAGGTTCACCATCTGTTTGTCACCTACACTGAAGCCGTACCTGGCAGACCTGTATCCAAGCGGACGATAAGCAGGTGGGTCACCTCCTGCATAGATCTCTGCTATAGTTTGGCAGGCATGGAGCCTCCCTGAGGGATAAGAGCTCATTCTACTCGCCATACTGCTGCATCGGTAGCTGCTTCCAGGGACGTCCCTATCCAGGAAATCTGCAGGGCTACTACCTGGAAGTCAGCACATACCTTTATAACCCACTACCACATCGACCTTGAGTCACGCCGGGATGCTGGTTTTGGGGCCTCGGTTCTCCAGTCTCTATTTCCTAAGTAGGGGGTGTGCGCCTTGCTTCCCTCCTCCCGGAGAACTGCTAGGAGTCTGCCAGTAAATGTGGCTGAACAACATATCCATGTTCCTAGAAATACATGATCTTACTTCGAGATACAGCTCTTGCAGCAGGTAACACCATTAGGACTGAAGCCGGCAGGCGGCAGGACCCCACGGAATTCTTCTAGCTAGCTAACTTCAGCGAGGGACCCCCGATGTTGGTCCCTTCCTCAACGTCAGGCGTAGTACATAAGAGGGCGGTCCACAGATTCCCAGTTCTTTTCCGCCCGTCGGCTTGCATGTCCTAAACCTTTCGGATCGTTTCTAGCGCGCGACGCATGGTTAAGTTCTTCCTTCGGGAAAAAGTTCATTTTTTCGGCTAAGTTGCTGTCTGATGTCCTCTCCAACCTCCGTTGAAGGCCATCTCTCGAAGTGCGCCTGTGGGAAGCAAATCTCGTTCAAGGATCCGCATTCGGCCTGCGTCCGGTGCCTAGGCCCAGACCACGACACCCGGTCCTGTATTTTCTGCCAGGGGTTTAACAGCTGGACCCGGATCCGCCGCCAGAAGGCTCTGCAGGCATTCCTGCTCGAGGAGAAAGTTAAGGCCATGGACACCTCCAAGGGGAGTTCTGCTGAGAAAGCCTGGAAACATTCTGAGAAGCATAGGGAGAAGGCTCCATCCAGGTCCCTGTCTAGGACCTCTGACTCCTGTAGTTCCGGCTCTCGGTCCGACCGTTCGCCATCCCGGGCCCGCTCTCAGCCTCCCTCCGCTGCGGTGAAGAAACCTTCGGGCTCCTCTTCCTCCTCACAGGCCCTCTTCGTCCTCTTCTTCCAAAGCCCTGGTTAGGTCTGGGGACCATCATCACCGCAAGTCAGGTTCCCGCCATTCCGAACCCGATGTCAGGTCTGCCTCCTTGCCTCCTCCTCCCCAGCGGAAGACCAAGGAGCTTACCTCGCTCAAGAAGCCATCAGACCCGACGTCTGCCACTCATCACAGGTCCCAGGAGCCGCCGACCAGACGCCCGTTGCCGGTCAGGCCTTCGCCCCCTCGATCATCAGCAGGAGGGCCGACATCCGCACGAGTTGAGAAGAGGAACCCGACGCCTCCTACCGACATTGGTCAGGAGACTATCACGGAGGAGGAACTGACGCAGCCCGAGGACCAGACGGGCAAACCCGGTCCTGTCGAGCCTCCAAGGGAACCCTCCCCGCAACCTAAGGCTCCTGAGGAGCCGACGCCGGAACCCAATGACCGGCCACCGGCGCCTGGTCCATCGTCGGGCCTTTCTTTCTCTGAGGTGAAGGAGCTCTCTACCTACTGGTGGGATACCATTAAAAAGGATGTGGTTCCCACACCACCTCTTCCTCCTCCGCCACCTGCGACCCCTCTGGCCCCTGCGCCCCCTTCTCCATCCGGGGCAGCGGGCCGAGTACCTCCTCCCCCGGAGCCTACGGACCCTCCAAGGGGAAGACCAGATAGAAGGAGACCTCTGTCTAGATCCTCTTCAGGGTCACCCAGTCCTAAGAGACCCAGAAGACGACGCCGTTCGCCTTGGACGGAGGATACGGGATCGGAGTCCTCGACAAGATCCAGATCCCTCTCTCCCCTTCTGATCCCCTCTCCGGACCCAAGTGAGCTTCCTAAATCTCCTCCGGATGACCCATCATTCTCGGAAATCATGAGACATATCCAAGAGAACATGGGCTGGGATGCGGAAGAGTTAGACCCCGAGAGATTACGCCTTGCTAGATATCTTCGGCAGAAGGACCCCAAGCCTGTGGTGGTGCCACTCTTGGTGGACACTTTTGTGGATGTCACCAAGGCTGCGTGGAAGCGTCCACACTCGCTCCCGTCGATGCCGAAGAAAGCTGACCGCCTGTACAAAGCTCTTAAGGAGGACCAGTACTTGGCTCAACATCCTCTGGCCGAGACTCTGGTCATACCAGCCTCTCATGACCGGTCCCAGAGACCGCAACATTTGAGCACCCTGCCACCGGACCCGGAGTCCAAACAGCTGGACGCTATGGGCAGGCGCACGTATGCTTCCGCTACCTGCGCCATCAGATCCCTGAACTACTTGACCCACATGGTGCAGTTCCAAAATGCTTTGTGGGAACAGGGACTGGATCTGGTGGAGAAATTGCCAGAAGGTGAGCAGAAGGAGGAGATGTTGCAACTCCTCGTGCGAGTTCGGACATGGGAACCCAGGTGCTGCGAGCAGCGTATGACTCCGCGGACTCCTCGGCCAGAGCGGCAGCTTCAGGCTTATGCCTCCGGAGACACTCATGGCTTCATGTCTCCGGATTTACCCCGGACGTCTAGAAGAACATCATGGACGCCTCTTTCAAAGGAGAAGTTCTCTTTGGTGCACCCTCTGAGAAGGTTCTCACCAAGCTCCAAGAGGCCGGGAAGGCGGTGAGGTCGGTCCAGGCAATGTACCGACCAAAGCTTAGTTCCTTTCGTAGGAACCAAAGCCATTTTCGTGGACAGACACAGAGACAACAGTCCCGCACCGGTCCACAACAGAGGGGCTCCGGTTCCTGCAGAGCCCAAGGAAGACAGCCCGCGGGCAGAAGTCAGCGCCCAGCTAAGCTGGCTCAGCCCGCGGCTCCCTCCGCCGCCACAGCCTGACTCCTTCCCAGCCCCTCAGGATCAACGGGACATCAAGGTAGGGGGACATATTGCGAATTACCTGCCAGGATGGCAGTCCATTACCACTGACAGGTGGGTTCTTCAGTTGGTCGAAAAAGGCCACTTTATAGAATTCGCAGACAAGCCACCCTGGAGGCCTCCTCTGCTCTCCCGTTACTCAGGTCAGCAGCAAATTGCTTATCAGGCAAGAAATACTCGTGCTCCTGCAGAAGGGAGCAGTGGAGTATGTTCCAGAGAACCAGATAGATTCTGGATACTATTCCCACTTCTTTCTGGTTCCCAAGAAAACAGGGGACCTCCGTCCAATCTTGGACCTCAGCGACCTAAATATGTCGGTCGCCTACAAATGATTTCGCATGGTGACCCTTCCGGGCCTCATTCCCATGCTGAAGCAGGACACCTTTTTAGCGTCCCTAGACATGCAGGACGCCTACCTGCACATCCCTGTGGCTCAAGCGCACATGAGGTTCCTGCACTTCGAGTTCCTCGGCTACCATTTTCAGTTCCGGGCCCTTCCATTCAGACTGTTATCGGCTCCCAGGGTCTTTACCAAATGCATGGCAGTCGTGGCAGCGTCCTTAAGGAGACAGGGCCATTATGTGTTCCCGTACTTGGACGATTGGCTTCTCATGGCCGCCTCCAGAGAGGCGTTGTTGCTGGCTATTCAGAGCACTCAGGACTTGTTCCAGTCTCTGGGCATTATAGTCAACTACGAGAAGTCTCTCCTCGTACCGTCACAGAAGCCGCAGTTCATAGGCGCAGTTCTGGACACCGTTCAAGGGAAAGCCTTTCTCCCAGATGACAGAGCGGAATGCATATCAGATCCCTCATCAGGGATCTCTTGGCGAAGAAAGACTGTCCCTGCCAGGCTGGTCCTTCGTCTGCTCGGACACATGGCTGTGGCCATTCCGACCGTCCCTTTGGCAAGGCTCCACATGCGGGTAACTCAGTGGATGCCCAAGGTGCAGTGGGACCAAAGGCAAGACCACATGCAGCATCTGGTCAGAATCACAAATGCCGTGATTCGAGACTGGCAATGGTGGCTAGACCCAGGGACACTTTCTGCAGGTGTCCCGTTTTCAGCACCATCCCCGGAGATTATCCTCTCCACAGATGCCTCAGGGCTAGGGTGGGGAGCGCACTTGAACGGGGTGAGGTCCCAGGGAACATGGACCCCTCAGGAAGCCCACCTCCACATCAACGTGCTGGAGATGAGGGCGGTCCTCTACGCCCTGCAGGCCTTTCAGTCAGAAATCCCGTCGTGCACTCTTCTGCTTCAGACAGACAACACGGCGGTGATGTATTACCTCAACAAGCAAGGAGGCGCACAACTCTTACCCCCTTTGCAGGGAAGCCATGAGAGTGTGGGATTGGGTAATTCGACACGGCGCAAACCTGATTGCAGTTCATGTTCCCGGAGTGGACAACACAATCGCAGACAGCCTGAGTCGCTCCCAGGCCAGAGTCCACGAGTGGAAACTTCTTCAAGGGGTTGCAGAGGATCTGTTTCTTCGATGGGGCACTCCAGAACTGGACTTATTCGCTTCCCCATCCAACGCAAAACTGCCCAATTTTTGCTCGCTAGATCCAGGGCCTGGTGTTTTCTGGCGAGACGCGTTGTCCCTCTCCTGGGCGGACAAATTCCTCTATGCTTTTCCTCCCTTCCCGTTGATCCAGAGAGTTCTTCTCAAACTGCACAGGGAGCATGCAACAATGATACTGGTAGCCCCATTCTGGCCCAGACAGATCTGATTCCCCTTGCTAACGCAGCTGTCCCGGGAACCTCCAATTCCGTTGCCTTTCAGCTCCCACCTCTTGTCTCAGGAGGAAGGTTCTCTAGTCCACCCGGACTTACGCTCACTGAACCTGCATGCTTGGCTCCTAGAGACATAGCCATTTTGCGACACGGGGTCTCGCAAGAGGTGGCGGAAGTCCTTTCCACGGCCAGAAAGCCGGCAATGCATGCGACGTACACCATGAAATGGCGCCGTTTTTGTCTGTGGTCACAAGCACGTGGCTTTTCCCCTTTAGGTTGCCCGGTGAAAGCGGTGCTAGAATACCTGCTCTCCCTTTTCCATTCGGGTCTCGCCTACTCCTCTATTAAGGTGCACCTCTGCACTATTTCTGCTTACCACTTCCCGGTGGGACAGCGCACAGTGGCGCAACTTGACGCCTCTCGAGACTTTCTGAGAGGGGTGTTACACCTTAGGCCACCCATTAAGGACCCTGTTCCTCCATGGGATTTACTCTTTGTCCTGGAACAACTCACGCTTCCCCTTTTGAACCTGCCGCGGATTGCGAGCTGCGTTTCCTGTCATGGAAAACGTTATTTTTAGTTGCTGTTACGTCAGTAAGGAGAATTTCTGAGCTTCACGCTGTCATGTGTAAGGAACCTTATTTGATTTTCCACCAGGACAGAGTGTTCCTGAGGACGAATCCTAAGTTCTTGCCTAAGGTGGTTTCTGCACTCACTCTCAATCAGGACATTGACCTGCCTGTTTATTTCCCTAAATATGCTAATAGAGGAGAAGCGTTGCTCCACACCCTGGATGTTCACCGCTGCCTTAGGTACTACCTGAGCAGGACTAAACAGCTTCACAAGTCGGAGCAACTCTTTGTTTCCTTCGCTGAGAGGATGATGGGCCAACCAGTATCGAAGCAGTCCCTTTCTCGCTGGCTTGTCCAGTGTATATCATACTGCTATGATGCTAAGCAGAAGCCCCTCCTGGGTATAGTCCGGGGCCATTCCACTAGGGGGGTGGCTACCTCCTTTGCAGCACTCCGCAACGTCTCCTCCTCTGCCATCTGTGCTGCAGCCACTTGGAGCTCTGTGCATACTTTTATCAGGCATTACAGCCTGGACATTGCTTCACAGCGAAGAGCCAGTTTCGGCCTGGCTGTGCTACAGGGTCTCCTGTCCTAGAGTCAGGACTTGGTATGGATTTTCCTAGAGTCCTCCTCCCAGAATGCTTACAAGCGTTATTGCTTGGAAATCAGTCCTAATGGTGTTACCTGCTGCAAGAGCTGTATCTCGAAGTAAGATAGTACAGTTACGTAAGAACTTACCGTAACAGTAGATCTTCGAGAACAGCTCTTGCAGCAGGTACCTTCCCGCCCACCTTCCCCCTTGGAGGAGGCATGGCTTACCGAGCCTTGAGCAGGGGCTTACGCCCTTTTGTCTTCTGATGGTGGATCCTCGGTCTCCCATTCTGATGTCGTCCTGTGGCCGGAAGTCTCCGGCGGGAGAACTGGGTAATCTGGCGGGACCGCCCCCTTATGTACTATGCCTGACGTCGGAGGCGGGACCGACGTCGGGAGCAGTCCCCGCTGAAGTTAGCTAGCTAGAAGAATTCTGTGGGGTCCTGCCGGCTTCAGTCCTAATGGTGTTACCTGCTGCAAGAGCTGTTCTCGAAGATCTACTGTTACGGTAAGTTCTTACGTAACTGTACTTACTCACCTGTAACAGGAGTTCTAGGAATGGTATATGTTGTTCATCCACACAGCCCGACCTCCCGGCCTCGACAACACAAACCTGAGCTTCCAGCGGGCCAGATCTGACGTCCATGGGGCGGAGCCGAGAGTTTTACCACCCGGGTGGGTGGGAGGAGCCAGCTTGAAGACATTCCAGCAAGATTTAAAGCGGCAAGGATACCTGCCAGTAAGTGTGGATGAACAACATACACCATTCCTAGAACTCCTCTTACAGGTGAGTAACCTGTATTTCTCCTAGGTGAGTTTGGAGGGTAGGAAGGGGCAGGCCCTCCAGAAACTGGTCCACAAGGGAATGAGAGAGGTGGAAGGCACCACTGCCATAAAGTTCCTTATAAAATGACTCAAAAATTCGTGAGATATCCCTGGGAGAAGTTTTAGGGGAACCATTGGAAGATAATAATGAGGGAATCCATCTCGATCCCTCTACTTCCCTCAAACTTAGAGCTAGCATTTTACCCGATTTCTCCCCTTGATCGAGATAGAGGACCTTTGTTTTAAGGAGAGCATACTCTGTCTTATCTCTTATCCAGTCTGAGTATTCATTTCTAAGTTTCATTAGGGTTTCTAGATCAACTTGGGAAGAAGAGGAGGATAACTTATTCTCTGCCAACCTAATTTGGTTTGACAATAACATGATCTTGGCCTCCCTCTGTTTTTTCCTCCTAGATGCGAGTTTAATAAATTCGCCCCTGATGAAGCATTTAAGGGAGCACCAAAGCAGATCCTCCCTCTCGATTGAACCTGTGTTGGTCTCCACAAATGAGGTGATTAGGGATCTAATATGGGAGACTATGCCCTTGTCCTTTAGAAGCTGGGTGTTTAGTTTCCAAGCGGTGTCTCTTTGCACCTGCGGGTTCGTGGAGACCAGAATCCACGCCACCGAGTGGGGCATGGAGTCTTCTATGGTGGACCCTTCAGGAGGCCCAGAGAGGACGCCCTCTTCCCAGAGGTCCCATGCAGCTGCCATCACTGTTGCTGCTGGGGTCCTTCAGGGGAAGGTGGAGGATCCTGTCTCAGTAAGTTCCCTTCGGGGGCTCACTCAGCAGGGACCTCCCGCACTGGTATCGAGAAAGAGGGCTGCTTCGGAGTCTGAGGGATTGAGAGGTCGGGGTGAAGAGCGGTGGCGAGCCCCCACCGCCCTGCGGGGCGCTGGGAGGAGTTGCAACGCTGATCCCCGCCTTTCTCTCAAGGTCTTTAGAGCGCCTTCTAGTGGCGGTTCTGAGGGCTGCCCTTCTGGACTCATGCAATCCGAGGTGCGTCACATGGGAGATCCCCCTTCAGGCTCTTTACGGAGTTGCCTCCTCCTCTTGTCTCTTCACAACCCGGTATGATCTCAGGGACCCCAAGTCTGGTGGCATCGCTATCTGGATCTCAGAGCCCTGGCAGAGGCCAGGCACGTGCTATTAGGTGCCCTTTGCCCATCCCTCTGCAACCACCACCACCCTCTCTCCCAGGCCATGTGGGCACCCCGGGACCGTTAACTTGGGAGACATTCAGAGCTACTGCGGCGGCCTTCCCCATCTTATGTCAGGGCCATGGACGAACAGGTTTTCCGCCCGTCTCCTCTGCCACAGGAGTCCTCCGAGCATTCGAGCTCCACTTCCTCATATGAGGAAGAGGAATTTTTCACTGAATATCAGCGGTTCCTTTCGAGGTTGGTTTCGGAGCTTCGCATCTCCTACATTCATAGGGACAATACTGAGCGGCAGACGCATGCATTCCTTAGCGAATTCAGCGCTCGCCACCTAGTGGTGCCTTCCTGGCCTGTCCCTTTCCAGGAAGCGTCTATCCGCACTTGGCAGTCTCCAGCCACGGCAGACTGCAGGCCTGTCTTTCTAGGCTTCCAGGAAATCTGAGGTTTTTAGAACTAAGGCAGTTAGTAGAAGGCAGCATTTGAATAGTGGCATGCACAACATTTTTTGCACATGTTCCATCTCTCCGGGCAAGGCGGGCAGCTCTGTCTTTAAGGGTCACTGCAAGAAGTTATAAATACTTCGGTATCACTGGGAAGAAACAAGGTTACTATGGTGAGTATTTCTTTTCTGCCAGGATGCATTCAGACTGTGGTGAACAAGACGCTTTCTGTACGCATTTCCCCCCGCTACCCCTAGTTTAGAGGGTGCTGCTCAGATAAAAGGTGCAGGAGGGCAATGTGATTCTAATTGCACTTTATTGGCTTCGACAGATCTGATTTCCTTTAATCAGCAAATTGTCAAAGGGTCCTCTGAGGCAACTGCCTCTTCAAACGGACCTCCTGATTTTGGGATCCCAGTCTGCACTCACTTTATCTCCATGCCTGGCTCCTGAGGAGATAGAAGTGGGCAGGTTTAGAGTTTCCCAGAGAATCCCACAGATTCTTTGGCAGCACGTAAGACCTCCACCAGAAAGATTTTCGCTGCTAAATGAAAGTGTTTTTCGCTGTGTTGTGCTAATATCCCTCTTGATCCATTCTGATGTCCACCAAATAGAGTGTTGGAGTATCTCATGGACCTTTCAGAATCAGGATTGCAGTATTCAACGTTCAAGATACACCTTTGCGTGCTTTCTGCTTATCATAAGCCAGTTCAGAATATGTCCCTGGTTCAGCTGCCTTTAAAAGATTCCTCAAAGGCATTCTACACACAAGGCCTTCAGTTAGGAAGCCAGTTGCCATGTGGGATACCAGTCTCATGCTGGATATGCTCACTCGTAAACCTTTCCTGACCTGGAAAACCACTTTTCTTGTGGCCATCACTTTTGCTCGCAGGGTCTCTGAGCTACATGCCCTAGTCACAGTACACTGTGTTTCACAAAGACAGGGTGGATCTTCTTCACCGTTTAATCACACTTCTGGGTTCTTCACCAGAGGTTCTAGGACCTTGCAGGAGTCCAAAACTTTAGGGAGGGTTGTCGCCAAGATGGGATCGCAGATGCGTGACACAGCAAGACTGACTCATGCCTTATAGGCTATCTCTGTGTTGACCCCAACCACCTCAGTTCCTTTTTACTGCCGTTAAGTGCAGCATTATTTGTTCAGTTTAGTTATTTTTACTGTTGTTTTTTATCATTAAAAAAATTTAAAATTTTTCTAGGAGCATGGCTATGTTGTTCATCCATACTGTTTGGCATTGTCCCCTTCCATTTTAAATCTGCCAGAAGTCTTCAAGCTGGCTCCTCCCACCCACCCGGGTGGTATATACCTCAGCTTCACCCCATGACACCAGATCTTCCTTCACGCTGGAAGATACAGGTTGCCTCCCTCGTGCTCTCGCATTTTGTAGGCCTTGGCTTCCAAATTGTCGGTTTTACTGAAATTGAAACTCGTTCAAGTTAGCGATCGTGCTTTTGCAGCATCGATCATGGAGGAAAAATCTTCCCCGAGATTTTGCCAGTGTCCCTGCTGCCAAAAGATGTCACACACCGATCCCCACCTGATGTGCATCTACTGCCTAGGTGTCGGCCATGACACCTCATCCTGCAATTATTGCTTGGCCTTCCATCCCAATGTCCTGGACGACAGCAAGGCACACCTGAAGCTGGGGAGACTGGAAAAAAGGAACTCTTTGGTGAAGTCCAAGGGGGCTAGGTGGGCAGTTTCCGCAGCTGCGGGCTCCGCCGATCAGCTAGAACACATGAAGGCGTTCGAAGAGGAAGCTACTCGCGCTTCGACCAATCGAAGCTTCTTTGTTCCTCTCAACCTAGGCTCCACCATTACTGGTTCTTTTAAAGAGTTGTGCCAGTCTTTCCCCAGCCGGGGTGAGGCACCCTCAGGCTCGCTCTCCTCTCGCTCTCGGAAGAAAGAAAAAGAACCTTCGTCTTCGTTTCGACGAAGACGATCTTAGGACCGAGAGAGGTCTGAGTCCCAAAAGCATGCAGTCTCAACCTCGGTCGAGATCGACTCCTCGGCCACCGGCTTTACTGATCTTCCGTTTGGCCAGGGGACCGAGGAAGTGGCCGACGAGGTCGAGATAATCCTCGACCCAATCAACCATTTGTCGCCGTCTGTGGCCGAGGACTCCTTAGAACAGACTTCGGTCCTAGTATTTCCTGATGAAGAGACCCAGCCTGCCGGCGTCCCCATCAAGGATCTGGTTCCGGACCCTCAGGTTTCACCAATTCCACTGGTGTCTTCCGATCGACCGAGTTTGCCTGCCCAATCTTGGTCTAGGTCCAGGATCCCCTCGGCCAAATGACCGAGGAAGAGCCATAAGCACTCGAGGAAGAGGCGACGCCACAGGTCATCCTCATCCTCCTCAGACGAGGAGAAGCTCAGGTGGAAACTCTGGTGCTATGAGGACCTTATGTGGCAACAGCTGATCCTGACTGGGCACAAGCCTGCTCCACTGCCCACCCTGGCCATTACTTGGCTTTCGCCTCCCAGGCTGAAGCTGACCCCTCCAGAACTGAAGTCTCTGGTTCAGCCTATATCGGTCTCTCTACCTATTCCGGTGGAACTGCCACATAAGCAGCCTATGGGAGGGGCTCCCTCGAAAGAGGACCGACTAGACACCGGACTTCCCCGACGTCTGTCGGTTACAGTCACCCCAGACCTCCCTCGGCATATCGAGGGTGATTTAAGTGGTAGACCGCTGTATCACGACTCTTTGTACTCGGATATCACTGGGCTCCACTGTCATCCTGGGGATGATGAGTTGTCCATTGGCACAGGGATGGAGGAAGGCCCTTCCTCCATCCAAGGGATTCTCCATCTTATTTCTGACTCCACTGGAATGCCCCTGGAATCTATCCAGAAAAAGGTGGAGTACCCTCTCACAGATATTCTAAAGAGAGGGAATACCCCGGCGGAGGCCTTTCCAGTGGCTGAAGCCATTGTTGGCCTGGCCCTTGAACTTTGGCAGCACCATCTACCTGCATTGCCCACAAGTACACGATACCCATGGGGTCCCTTGCGGGGTTCACAGAGCACCCTTCAGCCAAGAGCCTGGTGACCGCCTCTGTGTTCAGGCGTATCGGTAGTTCGGCCAACACTGACCAACCTCCGGACAAAGAGTCCAAAAATATGGACCACACTGCCCAAAAGGTCTGTGTGGCCTCTTCTTTGGGCCTCCATCAGGCCAGCTCGGCTGTCATTATGGCACACTTCTCTCATGCCCTTCTCAGGTCATTAGATGAGGTCCTCCCTCATCTCCCCGTGGACATGCAGACCACGGTCAAACAGGGCCATGATCTTGTCAAACAGCAGCTACAGACGGCCCTGGACATCGGGGATTCTTGCGCCCGCTCCATAGCTGCCGCAGTGGCCTCTCGCCGTAGGGCTTGGCTGAGGCTTTCCTCCTTCCCGGCGGATACTCAGCACAAGTTAGCTGATGTGCCTTTCTTGGGGACCGACTTGTTTGGTCTAGGAGTGGCTGGTCACCTACAGTGCATAGAGCAGTCCAATGCCACCTTGGACGCTGCTTCTGCCAAGGTTTCTTAGGGCAAGAACCAGGAGAAGAATCCTTTTCGGCACTCTTCCCCTGCGGTCCGGCAGCCCTCCTATCAAGGAGGGACAGCATCAGCAGCAGGCTCAAGCTTGGCGACCTCGGCCCAAGTCTGGACCCCAACAGGCCCACAAAGGAGGCCAAGGCTCATTACCTGGAGCCTCCTCCTCCAAGCCTGCCCAGTGACAGGATGGGAGTTGCCACCCCTATCTCCATCACGCCAGCTCTGGGCCCTCCCATGGGGGGTCGGCTCTGCCACTTCCTTTCCGCCTGGTCCTCTATCACTTCGGACAGGTGGGTTTTCGAAGTGGTCGGTCAGGGACTGCCTCTAGTGTTCAAGCAGTACCCTCCCAGCCGAGCCCGCACCCCTCGGGAGGAACTGATTTCCGCGTGTACCCAGTCAGCTCTTCGAGACGACATAGCTCAGCTCCTCCGCAAGGAGGCAGTAGCTCCTGTGGCTGATCCTCCAGCAGACCCAGGCTTTGTCTCCAGGTACTTTGAAGTGCCCAAGCGGACAGGGTATTGGTGCCCCATTCTGGATCTCCACGACCTGAATCAGTTTCTCAGGTCTCGCACCTTTCAGATGGTCACTCTGTCCCAGATCATACCATCCTTGGAGTGAAACATGTGTTCTAGGAGCGTGGATATGTTGTTCATCCTCACTCTCCGGCATGTCCCTTTCCCCTTTAAATCTGGCCAGAAGTCTTCAAGCTAGCTTCTCCCACCCACCCGGGTGGTAAATACCTCCGCTCCACTCCATGACGCCAGATCTTCCTTTCCGCTGGAAGATTCAGGTTCCCTCGTGTTACTTCAGCAATTCGTAGGCCCTGGATTCGCAAAGTTGGTTTTCACCGCTAATTACTCTGAAACTCGTCAGAGTTCACGACTCTGATTACAGTGCATCGAACATGGAGGACGAATCATCCCCCGGATTTCACTGGTGTCCCTGCGGCCAGAAAATGTCACGCACCGATCCCCACCTCTCGTGTGTCTATTTTCTGGGTGTCGGACATGACACCACATCTTGTACTTTCTGTTTGGCCTTCCATCCCAACGTTCTGGATGATCGCAAAGCGCGCCTAAAATTGGGGAGACCAGAGCTTAGAAACCCACCAGTGAAATCTAAGGAGGCAAGGTGGGCAGTTTCCGCGGCTGCGGGATTCACCGAGCAGCTTGAGCAGATGGCTGCTTTCGAGGAAGGCTTCGTCCAGTCGCAGTTTTTTTTGTTCCTTTCAATCTTGGCTCTACCTTTTCGGGCTCCTTTAGGGAGTTGTGCCAGTCTCCCCCCCAGGGTTGAGGCGCCCTCGGGCTCGCACTCCTCCCGCCCTCGGAAGAGGGACAAGGACCCTGAGTCGTCTTCTTCCAGAAGGAGACACTTCTGGGACCGAGAGAGGTCCGAGTCCCAGGAACACGCCGTCTTGACTTCGGTCGAGATCGCTTCCTCGGCCGCCGGCTTTACGGACCTTCCGTCTGGCCAAGGCACTGAGACCAAGGAAATGGCTGAACTGGCTGAGATTACTCTCGACTCAATCGAGCCTTTGTCGCCAACTCCTTAAAAAGGACGCCTGTCCTTTCCTTTCCCGATGAGGAGACACTTCCCTCGGGTGTCCCATTGAGGATAAGGTGCCGGAACCTTGGTTTTCACAGACTCCGGTGTCCCCCGATCAAACCAGCCGACCCCGTCGGTCTCGATCGAGGACCAGAACGGCTTCAGTCGATCGGACGAAAAAGGGCCACAAACATTCTAAAAAGAGGCGCCGCCGCCGGTCCTCATCCTCCTCAGACAAGGAGAGGCTTCGTCAGAAATTCTGTCGACGCTATGAGGATTTGACATGGCAGCAGCTGATTTTGACCGGACAGAAGCCAGCTCCGCTGGCCGCCCCGGCCATCACTTGGTTCCCACCTCCTAAGCCGACACTTAACCCTCCGGAACCGAAGGCCTTGGTTCCACCTCCCATAGGTCCAGTGCGTATACCGGCTCGGCCTAATCCAGTTTCTCCACCGATTTTGGTGGAGCCACCACCTAAGCAGCCTCAGGGAGGGGCTCCCTCAAAAGAGGACCGTACAGACACCGGGTTTCCCCGACATCTGTTCATTACTGTCACCCCCGACCGCCCACGGCGGGTTGAAGGGGACATAGGCAATAGGCCAATGTACCCTGACTCTTCGACTCGACACACGGGTTACACTCATCCGGGGGATGATGAGTCATCCGTGGCCGGACGGGAGGAAGGCCCTTCCTCCTTTAAGGGTATTCTCTGCCTGATCTCTGTGTCCACCGGAATGCCACTGGAACCCATCCAGAAAAAGGCAGAGTACCCCTCTTACGGATATCCTCAAAAGGGGGGATACCCCGACGGAGGCCTTTCCGGTAGCCAAAGCCATTGTTGGCCCAGCCCTTGAGATTTTGCAGCATCCTACTTCCTGCCCAGCCCCATCTGTCCGCATGGCCCACAAGGATACGGTGCCCATGGGGTCCCTGGTGGGGTTCACAGAGCATCCTTCAGCTGAAAGCCTGGTGACTGCTTCTGTGTTCAGGCATACTGGTAGCTCAGCCAACACTGACCAACCCCTGGACAAGGAATCCAAAAATATGGACCACTCAGCCCGTAAGGTCTTTGCGGCCTCCTCCTTAGGTCTTCGTCAGGCCTGCTCGGCTGTCATCATGGCACACTTCTCTCATTCCCTTCTTGGGTCATTGGATGAAGTCCTCCCTCATCTCCCAGCAGACATGCAGACCAAAATGAAGCAGGTCCATGATCAGGGCCGTGCTGTTGCAAAACAGCAGCTCCAGACAGCCCTGGACATTGAAGACTCCTGTGCCCGTTCTTTGGCAGCCGCAGTGGCCACTTGCCGCAGGGCTTGGCTGAGGCTATCCTCCTTCCCGGTGGATACCCAGCACAAGTTAGCTGACATGCCCTTCCTAGGCACCGACCTCTTCAGTCCAGGAGTGGCTGGTCACCTCCAGCGCATACAGCAGTCCAATGCCACCTTGGATGCCACTTCTGCAAAGGGTTCTTCGGGCAAGAACCAGCAGATGCGCAAGAAGAAGCCTTTTTGGCACTCTTCCCCTGCAGTTAGACAGCCCTCCTATCAAGGAGGCCAGCAGCAACAGCAGGATCAAGCTTGGCACCCCAGGCCCAAGCAGGGTCCTCAACAGTCCCATAAAGGAGGCCGAGGTGCCAGTCCAAGAGTCTTCTCCTCCTCTAAGCCTGCCCAGTGACGGGTTGGGGCTTGCCACCCCTACACCTGTCACGCCAGCTCTGGGTCCTCCCGTGGGGGGCCGGCTCCACCATTTTCTTTCCACCTGGTCTGATATCACCTCGGACAGGTGGGTTCTAGAAGTGGTCGGCCAGGGACAGCCTCTGGAATTTGAGCAGTACCCTCCCAGCCGAGCCTGCTCCCCTTTGGGAGGAAAGGATCTCAGCTCACACTCAGTTGGCTCTTCAAGACAACATTACTCAGCTCCTCTGCAAAGAGGCAGTAGCTCCAGTGCCGGATCCTCCTACAGACCCAGGCTTCATATCCAGGTACTTCCTGGTGCCCAAGCAGATGGGGGGTTGGCGCCCCATCCTAGATCTCCATGACCTGAATCAATATCTCAGGTCTTGCACCTTCCAGATGGTAACTCTGAACCAGATCATACCATCCGTGGAGCGAAACGTGGTTCTGTTCGGGTGCATTCTTCCATGTCCTAATCCATCCGTCCCATCAGCAATTCCTCTGCTTCAGGGTCGAAGGGACCCTGTACGAGTTCCGAGCCATGCCATTTGGTCTGTCATCGGCTCGAGGGTCTTCACCAAGTGCATCGCAGTGGTGGCAGCCCATCTCCGGCATCGAGGAGTTTGGATTTACCCTTATCTCGATGACTGGCTCTTGGCAGGTTCCTCCCTCCAGGAGGTGGAGAGATCCAGGGATCTGGCTCTTCAAACCTGCTCCCAACTAGGCCTCCTGATCAACGAGACAAAGTCGGAACTCATGCCCTCTCAGGTGATGGGCTTCGTCGGGGCAGAGCTTGACTCTTGTCAAGCCAGAGCTCGGCTCCCGGCAGACAGGGCGGAGGTTCTTTCCTCCTTTGCCCAATCATTTCTGGTTGGGCACTTGCACCCTGCCCAGGACTTCCTGCGCCTTCTGCATCACATGGCAGCGTGCACCTCAGTGGTCTGTTGGGCCAGATGGCACATCCACCCCCTCCAATGGGAGCTGGCCGCTCAGTGGACTCAGCACCATGGTCACTTCGACCAGCTGATCACTGTGACCCAGAAGATGTGGGACACTCTCCAATGGTGGACCACCCCAGACCGGTTACAGAAGTGGATTCCGTTTGTCCACCCCGAGCCAACGGTTGTCCTCATGACCGATGCCTCTCTCATGGGCTGGGGAGCCCACATGGGGGACAACAGAGCCCACGGATTCTGGACCCCCGAGAAGTCCCGATGCCACATCAACCTGTTGGAGCTCAGAGCAGTCAGGCTGGTGCTGTCAGCTTTCGCTCCTCAGCTCCGGGGTCAAGTGGTTCAAGTCTTACCACAACCATGTACTACCTCAACAAACAGGGCGGCATGCACTCCCGTCTGATGTGCAAGGAGGCGTTCTGAATCTGGACCCTCATAAGTCGGTTAGAGGTGGATCTCCTAGCCATCCATGTGGCAGGAGTCTTGAACCAGTTGGCGGATGCTGTCAGCCGCTTAGGCCAAACATCCCACGAGTGGTCTCTCCATCCAGAGGTAGCTTACAGTCTGTTCTCCTGTTGGGGCAAACCGTTGGTGGACCTGTTTGCCTCCAGGGAAAACAAGCTGAGGCTGTACCATGCCCGGCCCCCTCAGCAGGGCTCACTGCAGAGGGATGCCTTCTCGAGGCTGTGGACCCCAGGCCTCCTCTACGCCTTCCCTCCATTTCCCTTGATCCACAAGGTGTTACTCAAGGTGGGGAGGGAGAAGACGAAGGTGATCCTGGTAGCCCCAGATTGGCCACACCAGTTCTGGTACTCAGATCTTCTCAGCCTCAGCTGCAGGCCCCCGGAACGGTTTTGTACATGCCCGGACCTGATATCTCTGAACCAGGGGAAGGTATTCCATCCAGACCTTCAATCCCTGCACCTCACAGCCTGGTACCTGAGCGGCTAGAGTTCCAGGCTCTGGGTCTTTCCCAGGATGTCTACACCATGGTGGAGGCATCTCGTAAGGAATCGACCAGGAAATGTTACGCCTTCAAATGGAAGAGATTTTCCAGTTGGTGTCAGGGTAAGAGTCTGGCCCCCTTATCCTACTCTGTGGCCGACATTCTCGACTACCTTTGGTCTCTCTCCAAAGGGGTCTACGGTCATCGACCCTTAGGATGCACCTGGCAGCCATTTCTGCTTACGGGCATGGGCCGGTCAGCCAACATTGGCACAGGAGACAGTGGTCGGGCGCTTCTTCAAAGGCCTGGATCACATATCCCCTCCACTGCGTGAACCTGCACTTCTGTGTGATCTGTTGCTGGTTTTGAAAAAGCTTAAGGGCAAGCCATTTGAACCCATGCACAAGTGTGAGCTCTCACACTTGTGGAAGACGGCCTTCCTGGTGGACATCACATCAGCCAGAAGGACAGGGGATCTCCAGGCGCTCTCGGTGAACTCCCCTTATCTGGTCTTTCACAGAGACAAAGTTGTCTTGCACCCCCAACCGAAATTCCTTCCGAAGGTGGTGTCAGAGTTTCACCTTAACCAGGTGTTGACTCTGCCTGTATACTACCCTAATTACACCTCGGACGTAGAGTACAGGCTCCATACTTTTGACCTGAGATGTGCTGTTTCCTATTATAAGGACAGAACGGCGGAAATTCAGGGAGAGGTTCGCCAGCTGTTTGTCACCTATGCTGAAGCCACTTCTGGCAGATCTGCAGCCAAATGGACCATTGCAAGGTGGATTACATCATGCATAGGTCTGTGTTATGAGTTGGCGGGCAAGAAGCATCCCAGAGGAATAACAGCTCATTTTACCCGCCATACTGCTGCATCGGTGACTGCTTCCAGGGACATCCCCATCCAGGAAATCTGTTGGGCTGCTACCTGGAAGCCAGCAAACACCTTTATCACCCACTACCACATCGACCTTGAGTCACGCCGGGATGCTGGTTTTGGGGCTTCAGTTCTCCAGTCTCTGTTCCCTAAGTAGGGGGTGTGCACCTTGCCTCCTTCCTCCCAGAGAACTGCTTGGAGTCTGCCAAACAGTATGGATGAACAACATATCCACGCTCCTAGAACAGGTTACTCGCCTGTAACAGTAGTTCTAGGAGTGGTATATGTTGTTCATCCACATGGACCCACCCGACCTCCGCGGCTGCGGACACACACAACCTGGCTTCCAGCGGGCTAAGATCTGGCATCATGGGTTCAAGCCGAGGCATATACCACCCAGGTGGATGGGAGGAGCCAGCTTGAAGACTTCCGGCAGATTTAAAGTGGAAGGGGTCAATGCCAAACAGTGTGGATGAACAACATATACCACTTCTAGAACTACTGTTACAGGTGAGTAACCTGTTCTTCTCAGCCCTGTCCATTGATGGAGTCTACTATGGACAGTCTCTGTGATGGTAAGGATGCTTCTGTGGAAGGCTGATCTGTCAGTGGGGCTGCAAGGGAGGACAGCCTTCCCGTACACACAAAAAGAAGCAGACCCATTCTTGATCTAGATCAGGGACCCAATGCCGCTTGAGTTCCTCCTCTTCCCATCGGAAGAAGAAACAGTACCACTGGAGTTCACCCTCTGATGTGTCTCTCAGGGAGTCTCCAGTAGTCGAGAGCCCTCTGGGTTCCCCGGTGGCTTGTGCTCTCGACTACCTAGACTCTTGCCACCGGAGCCCTTCTCTTCCTTCTTGCGTGGCTTCCGGTGGACAGTTTCATCATTGGGCCACTCTTATGGAGCCGTGGATTCAACGCTTCTCTTGTTTGCCCTTGCTGGTGGATCTGGTGCCTGAGCCTTCGTGCCGCTGCACCGCCAGGCTGCAGCTGGAGCTTTTGGACTGGGATCTGCATTCAGTGCCTTCTCCAGTGCTGGCGTGGTCGACGCTGGCCCCGTGTGCCTCTCCCCCTCACTCTGTTTTCCCACAGGGGTCAGCACAGATACCTACTCCCTCCTCTTTTTCTAGGGATGTCAGGTTGCCAACTCTTCAGTACCATTTGCAGCACCATTGGCTTCAGTGCCTCGTGCGGTGCCAGAGGCTTGGTGCCATGTGTGATCTGTCGACTTCGATACCACATGCGGCACTGTCCGCTTCGGTGCTGGCTCAGTTCTGGTCCTGATATTGCCAGTATATTCCTTTGCCAGGTTTGGCCTTGGTGAGGCAATTCCTGATTTCTCTGGGGGCGGATGTGGAGCTTGACGTGGAGCTTTACAAGTCCGATCCTGACCTTATAATTTCAGACAATGGAAATGATTACTTGTTTTATAGCTTGAATGAGAAGCTCTCGATTCCAACTGAACCCGTAGTTTTTTTTTTAATTTTAGTTGTTTAACCAGGTATAGCACACTAAGCTGAAAGCTTTTTTACAGGAGCGACCTGGGAGCACAAGTAGTTTAAGTGACTTGCTCAGGGTCACACAGTATGCAAGTGGAAGCTGTGGGATTCAAACCCAGGTCTGGTCTGCTGGATGTCACCAGATTTGCAGCTCAGAGCCTTAGACCACTGCGCTATACTGCCTCCTGTTGAAGTTGTAGTTGAAGACCTGTCTTTCTAATCTCTTCTTAAAAACATGGGTTCCCCTCTGGCTGTACAAGCCCTCTGATGCAGACTCAGGAAGGTTTTTGCAACTCTTAATTTCTCCACATTCCAAAGAATCTTTCCACTCCTGTTCCACTCTCTTTTGAGACTTTGTCACAGGCAGTGTGGGAGAGACCAGCTCTGATTCCTTCAGTGGCCAAATCCATAGATCGAATATATGTTCTAGGGACATGGATATGTTGTTCATCCACACTGTCTGGCAGGTATCCTTGCCGCTTTAAATCTTGCCGGACGGTCTTCAAGCTGGCTCCTCCCACCCACCCGGGTGGTAAAACTCTCGGCTCCGCCCCATGACGCCAGATCTTCCTTACCGCTTGGAAGCTCAGGTTCCCTTCTTAACGCTCTGCGTATAAGACTGGTTCCTAACTCTTCGGTTTTCCGAAATTAAACTTTAGGTTTCTAGACTTGGTCAACTATTTCCTAGCAGCTGCAATGGACAAATCGACTCCCGGTTTCCGGAGATGCCCATGCAGGCAGATGATGTCTCGGACGGATCCGCACTCCACGTGCGTCTACTGCTTGGGCCTTGAGCATGACCCACAGGCTTGAGACCTGTGCTCTCTTTCTCGGCCTACATCCTGGAAGACCGTGCTGCCCGTCTGCAACTTGGGCGACCCGAAAAGCACTACCCTCCGGTAAAGTCGAAGGAGGCCCGGTTGGCGGTTTCCGCGGCGGTGGGCTCGGCAGAACAGCTAAAGCAGATGATCGCCCTCGAAGAGGAGGCGGCGCGGGCCGCATCTTCCTCGGCCGCGGCATTTATCCCGCTCTCCCTGGGATCCTCATATTCTGCTTCCTTTAAGGAGCTTTGTCTGTCTCTCTCCACTAAGGGAGAGGGACCAACATCTGCTGGACCTTCCTCTCTTTCCAAAAAGAAGAACAAGGGTAAGTCCCTCCGTCGATACTCTTGGGAGCGGGAGAGGTCCCCCTTCCCGAGTGGTCGACCATCGACTTCGGTCAATCCTTCGGCTTCGGCCACTGGCTTCACGGTGTCCCCGTCAGGTCAGTTGACCGAGACTCCCATCGACGCAGTCGAGATCTTTCTCGACCCGTTGGACGGGTTGTCGACCGCCGGGCCGGAATCCTCTCCCCGGTTCCCCGGTGGTGGTTGGAGGATCCGTGGGCTTGCCAGTGCCTCCGGTTCCGAGCCCCTGGGTGACCCCTCCCGACCCTCCTCAGAAAAGCCGAGGTTCTCTGTCTCGACTTTCATGGGTCCAGCCGCTCCTGCCACCATGGGCGGTCTTGGCAGCTGGCGCCGCCGCTCCTCATCCTCCTCCCCGGACGAGGGAGGCTTCGACGCAGTTGGGCGCTGACGATCACGAGGACCCTCATGTGGCAACAGTTCTTTCTGGCCGGGAACAAGCAGACGCTGCCGCCTTCCCCGGCCATTAAGTGGCTGTCACCGGAGCGGCCGAAACAACCCCTCGCTTTAGCCGAGGCGCCTGTTTCCAGGTCTGTTGCTCAGCCAAAACCAGCTGCTCCACCGATTCTGGTGGAACCTCTGCCTCCACAGCCGTTGCTTGGGGCTCCGACCAAGAACTCTTGGTCGGCTCAGGGTCTGCCCCATAGGCTGTCTGTCACCCTCAGGCCTGAGGCAGCTCTTTGCGGACTCTTCTGAGTCCGACGACGATTCCTCCCTTTTCTCCAGGCGAGTGGACTTGGAGTCCTCTGGAGATCAGTAGCTGGACGATAGCCCTTCGTCCTTCCTGAGTTTGCTTAGGCTCATCTCGGAGTCCACCGGGATGCAGCTCGAGCCCGTATCCAAGCGGGCCAAGTATCCCCTCACGGAGATATTGGACCGAGGGGATTCCCCTACGGAGGCCTTTCCTGTGGCCGAGGCCATTGTGGGCCTGGCCTTGGAGCTCTGGCAGCACCCTGCTTCCTGCCCTGCGCCTTCGGCCAGGATGGCCAGGAAGTATGTGGTCCCTACCGGTTCCCTGTCCAGTTTCTCGGAACATCCCTCAGCCGAGGGGTTAGTTACCGACAGCGTTTTCCGGCATGCTGGAAATGCTAGGGACGTGAACAAATCTCCCAACAAGGAGTCCAAGAAATTGACTATGCCGGCTTAAAAGTCTATGCTGGCGCCCCTCCTGGTCTTCGCCAGACCAGCTCGGCTGCATGATATGGCACATTTCTCCCATGTTCCTGTTGGGCTCCCCTGGTCGAGGTAGTCCCTCATCTCCCGGCTGACCTGCAGACCACGGTTAGGCAGGTGCGGGACCAGGGCAGGGCAGTGGCCAAGCAGCAACTTCAGACTGCTCTGGACATTGGAGACTCATGCGCCAGGTCAGTCGCGGCCGCAGTGGCTATGCGCCGTCGGGCATGGCTGAGGATCCATTTTCACATCTGATACCCAGCACAAGTTGGCGGATGTCCCCTTCTTGGGGACCGACCTCTTCGGCCCTGGGGTGGAAGGCCACCTCCAGAGGATCGAGAAGTCCAATGCCACTTTGGACTCGGTCTCATCCACTCAGAGGGACAAGGGCCACAGACCACAGCCTAAGCCCTTTCGTCCGTTTGCGCCCATGGCACATCCGGCCCAGCAATGTCAGGGCCAGCAGGCTCACGCTTGGCATCCCAAACCCAAGCCCACAGCTTCCTCCTCCAGGAAGCAGGGGGGTGAAGGCCCAGTAGGTCCCTCAGCCGGTCCCCCCTCCAAGCCTGCCCAGTGACGGGTTGAGGGGTGTCGCCCCCAACCTCGTCACCTCACCCCAGGTTCCCTCTGTGGGGGGGGCGGCTCCGCCACTTTCTTTCCGCCTGGTCCGTTATTACCACAGACCGGTGGGTGTTAGAAGTGGTGGGAAAGGGCCTGCCTCTGGAGTTCGAGCAGGCCCCGCCCTTCAGAGCCGTCACACCTCGGGGGGCCTCGGGGTCCGCAGCCTCACTGTCGGCTCACCGAGCCGACATCGCTATCCTCCCCGAGAAGGAGGTGATCAGAGAGGTGGCGATCCTCCCTCAGACCCGGGTTTGTGTCCAGGTACTTCCTGGTTCCGAAGCGGACGGGGCTGGCGCCCATTCTCACCTGCACGACCTAAACAAGTTCCTAAGGTCTCGGACCTTCAGGATGGTCACCTGGCTCAGATAATACCATCTTCACGTCCCTATCCGTCCGTCACATCAGAGATTCCTTCGCCTGAGCGAAGGATCCTTTTGAGTTCCGAGCCATGCCCTTCGGCTTGTCTCCTGCTCCCAGGGTCTTCACCAAATGCATGGCAGTGGTGACAGCATTCCTGTGGCGCCGAGGGGTCCGGGTGTACCCTTACCTGGACAATTGGCTGATAGCAGCCCCCTCCAGAGGGGAGGTGGAGCGGTCCAGGGATCTGGCCCTCCAGGTCGGCCTCCTCATCAATGAGGCCAAGTCGGAACTCGAACTAAAGCAGGTGATTCTCTTCATCGGGGCAGAGCTCGACTCTCTTCGAGCCAGAGCACGGCTCCCGGCGGACAGGGCCGAGGTTCTTTCCTCCTTTGCCCAATCATTTCTGGTTGGGCAATCGCGCCCTGCCCGGGACTTCCTGCGCCTCCTGGGTCTCATGGCGGCCTGCACCAGCGTGGTCCGTTGGGCCTGCTGGAACATGCGCCCCCTTCAATGGGGACTGGCCAGCCAGTGGTCTCGATGCTGCGATCCATTGGACCAGCTAGTGACGGTGACCATGGGGATGTGGAACACTCTCCAGTGGTGGATCGTTCCAGCTGATCTGCAGGAGGGCATCCCGTTTGTCTGCCCCGAGCCGACGGTCTCTCTATCGACCGATGCCTCTCTGGTGGGTTGGGGTGCCCATCTGGGGGAACACCGAGCGCACGGCCTCTGGTCCCTGCAGGAGTCCCGATGCCATATCAACCTGCTGGAGCTCCGAGCGGTCCGCCTAGCTCTCACTGCCTTCGCTCCGTTTCTTCGGGGTCAAGTGGTTCGGGTCCAGACGGACAATACCACAACCATGTACTACCTAAACCGCCAGGGCGGGACGCGCTACATGCTTCTATGCAAGGAAGCTCTCCACATTTGGTCACTCATGCGCAGCCTGGAGGCGGATCTCCTAGCTATTCATGTGGCAGGAGCCTCCAATACCCTGGCCGATGCCCTAAGCCGGATAGGGGCTGTGTCCCACGAGTGGTCTCTCCTGCTGGAGGTAGTACAAGATCTGTTCTCCCACTGGGGTACACCTCAGGTGGACCTGTTTGCCTCCAGGAAGAACACGAAGCTGAGGCTGTTCCATTCCCGTACCCCCCCTCAGCAGGGCTTGCTGCAGGGGGATGCCTTCTCGAGGCCATGGACCCCGGGCCTCTTCTATGCCTTTCCCCCATTCCCCTTGATTCACAAGGTGCTTCTCAAAGCAAGGAGGGACCAGGCGCAGGTGATTCTGATAGCCCCAGACTGGCCCCGCCAGTACTGGTACCCAGATCTCCTCAGCCTCAGCTCCAGGCTCCCGAGGCAGCTTCCAGCTCGCCCGGACCTGCTCTCAGTCAATCAGGGGAAGGTGTTCCATCCGGACCTTCAATCCCTGCACCTGACGGCCTGGTTCCTGAGCGGCTAGAGTTCCAGGCCTTGGGTCTTTCCGATGAGGTCCTCAATGTAGTTGAGGCGTCCCGTAAGGAGTCGACCAGAAAATGCTATGCCTTCAAATGGAAGAGCTTTTCCATTTGGAGTCAGGGCAAGGGACTGGACCCTTCCTCCTGTTCCTTGGTGAGCATTTTGGACTACCTATGGTCCCTTTCTCAGCAAGGGCTTAGGTCGACGACCCTTAAGGTGCACCTGGCAGCCATCTCTGCTTACCGGGCGCGGGCCGGGAAGCAGTCGATGGCGCAGGAAAAAGTGGTCGGGAGCTTTTTCAAAGGTCTTGATCACATTTCCCCTCCGGTGCGAGAACCTCCACCTCCATGGGATCTACTGCTGGTACTGGCAAAGCTCATGGGCAAGCCATTCGAACCAATGTACCGGTGTGATCTCTCTCACCTGTCGTGGAAGACCGCCTTCTTGGTGGCTATTACATCAGCCAGAAGGATGGGAGAGTTCCAGGTGCTCTCCATTGAGTCTCCTTACCTGGTCTTCCACAGGGATAAAGTTGTCCTGTGCCCCCACCCGAAATTCCTTCCGAAGGTGGTGTCGGAGTTTCACCTTAACCAGGTGTTGACTCTGCCGGTGTTCTACCCCAATCACACCTCGGAGGCCGAATATAGGCTCCATACTCTGGACCCTAGAAGGGCGCTCGCTTACTATAAGGAGTGCACGGCTGAAATTCGGGGAGAGGTTCACCAGCTGTTTGTCACCTACGCTGAAGCAGCACCTGGCAGACCTGCAGCCAAGCGGACGATAGGCAGGTGGGTCACCTCCTGCATAGATCTCTGCTATAAGTTGGCGGGCATGGAGCCTCCCAGAGGGATAAGAGCTCATTCTACCCGTCATACTGCTGCATCGGTGGCTGCTTCCAGGGACGTTCCCTATCCAGGAAATCTGCAGGGCTACTACCTGGAAGTCAGCACACACCTTCATCACCCATTACCACATCGACCTTGAGTCACGCCGGGATGCTGGTTTTGGGGCCTCGGTTCTCCAGTCTCTATTCCCTAAGTAGGGGGTGTGCGCCTTGCCTCCCTCCTCCCGGAGAACTGCTAGGAGCCTGCCAGACAGTGTGGATGAACAACATATCCATGTCCCTAGAAATACAGGTTACTCACCTGTAACAGGAGTTCTAGGAATGGTGTATGTTGTTCATCCACATGACCCACCCGACCTCCCCGGCTTCGACGCACAACCTGAGCTTCCAGCGGGCCAGATCTGGCATCATGGGGCGGAGCCGAGAGTTTTACCACCCGGGTGGGTGGGAGGAGCCAGCTTGAAGACCTTCCGGCAAGATTTAAAGCGGCAAGGATACCTGCCAGACAGTGTGGATGAACAACATATACCATTCCTAGAACTCCTGTTACAGGTGAGTAACCTGTATTTCCCGCCCCCCTCCCAAAGGAGAGGCCCTTCTTAACTTAACAGCCCACTGCAGATGCTCTGGTTGTCCTCGCTGAGAATGACAAGGCTGTTCTTCCTCAGGAGACAACAGCTCATCCTATCGACAAGGAATCTCTTAAAATTGATACCTTCTGGAAACGAGCTTTCGCTGCCACAACTTTGTGTATTCAGATTGCAAGATCTCACTTCAAGATAGAGCTCTTGCAGCAGGTAATAACCATTAGGACTATGCCACCAGGCACTAGGGCCCCACAGAAAAATTCTAGCTAGCAGTCCAAGATGGAGGACCATCACCAGTGGTATAAAGGGGCGGTCCCCCGGCACCACCTCAGTTTTTTTTTTTCCCGCTGTTGACCCATACATCTCGGCTCCACAGTCAACTCCTGCTTCCAGTTTACTGCCATTTTCGCGCTTCATGCAGTTATCGTTGTTTCATCTAAATAAAGTGTGTGCAGCAAGCAGATCCTGGCAAAAAATGGCCATTCGGCATTCCTGTTGTGCCTAAGCCCTGACCATAAGCTGGAAGCCTGCCCACGTTGCCTCAGGTTCAGAATCGCATTCGCTGCCTGAAGACTTTAAAAGCATACCTCCTTGAACAACAAGTGGCCGCTATGCAGAAGACCCACTCGGGGCACAGCTCGTCTTCCTCCTCCACCAAGGATTCCTCACCCAGAAAGAAGAAACAAAGTGGGAAGTACCATCATCGGGTCCAGATCAGAATCCTGACCCAGGTCTCCACATAAGGCTTCCGAAAGTTCTGCCTCCAGTGGGAGGTCAGACTCAGCCCCTCCGGTTTCCCTGGCTCTCACAGGGTTACTGTCAAGGAAGCTCTCTTATGGGCTAGGGCTTTCCCAGGCCTCTGTTTCCCTGGCTATAGGCCCCACAAGCTTGCGCTATGGTCTCAGCCAGCAGGACTGGCCCATTCGTCGGGCAGCAGGTCGGAGCCTGCTGTCCTCAAGGCCGTGGCTCTGGGTCATCGGATAGGATGACAGGGCCCAATGACGCCAAGAGGCGTCAGGAATAAGAGCACCACAAGAAACCACGCTCCTCTTCCAAGCAGTTGTCGACCAGGGCTCCAGACTGACGTAAGTCCTCAACGCCCTTTGACTTTTGACTCCACTACAGAGCCGGACCAGACCACACCTTTCAAGTCGCCGTCTGATCGGCAGGGCTCTGAAAAAGATCTGACTGCTGACCCAACTGGATACCTGACGCCTGCCTCCAAGGGAACCATGGACCAGGCATCACCCCCTCAGCCGCTACTTCCCCCTTGGGAGCCTGATGAGTGGACGCCAGGGAACCCAATGCCAGCGGATGGCATACCACCAGACCTAGCGTCCGATACAGTGGCACTGTCAGACCTGATGGGACTATACTGCAGGGTCCGATGCCAGGCCCCTCGGGCATCCCTATGCCGAAGCCAAAACCCCAGCTGGGCCCTGACATCCCTTTGGTTGAGGTCAGTGCTCTTTTCACTAGCTGGTGGAACACTATCAAGGGGAACCTTTTGCCCAGACCACTATAGCCACACCCCACCCCCGCGGGGATCCCAGTCTTGGCTCCACCTACGCATCCGACTCCTCCACGCAGATCACCTTCACCACCCCGGACATCAGCCCACCCAACTCCAGGGAGCGAACAGGAATCTCCTGAACATGTGTGACACGGTCATCACCCGTCATTTAGATCCTCTTCTAGATGCCGTAGTAGTTCTGGGGACGCCGGTCTGCATCTTTAGAGGAATCTAGCAGAGGTTCCTCCTCCTACGATTTGTCAGAAGATGACTTGTCTCTTCCATCCCTGGACACATGTAGGGATTCCCCAAGATTTCTTCTGGACGATCCTTCCTTCCTAGATGTGATGAGACACATTCAGTTCCTTAATCAGTGGGAGATGGAGGATTTAGACCCTGAGAGACGCTTCCTGGCAAAATTCTCAGGAGCCACTGACCCAAAACCATTAGTCATTCCACCATTAGGTGAGCCCTTCCAGGATGTTACGGAAGTAACCTGGAGACACCTTTCCATGACCTCTGCATTTCCTAAGAAGGTTGACCACCTACATAGGACCCCTAGGGAGAAGCCACATTTGAGTCAACAACCCAAAGCGGATTCAATGATTCTTACGGCCGCTCATGGGAGGACTCAACAGCCTAAACATATGAGCTCCCAACCACCAGATGAGTCTAGAAAGATGGACCATTTTGGCTGAAAGGTGTACACTTCAGCCACTTGCACGGTCAGGTCATTAAATTTTCTGGCACACATGGTGTATCAGAAATCTCTCTGGAATAAGGCCATGGATCTGGCTTTGTCACAACCTGACTCCACTAACAAGTCAGAGCTCTTAGCCATTCTCCAGTCTGGTGCTGACATTGGTAAGCACGTCCTCAGGTGCTCATACGACTCTGAAGACACTGCCACTAGATCAGCTGACACATGGATATGCCTACGGCGCTACTCTTGGTTGAGGGTTTCAGGCTTCTGCCAGGATTTGCAGGAAGCTATCCTGGAAGCCCCTTTCCAAGAACCAGATCTTACTTCGAGACACAGCTCTTGCAGCAGGTTACACCTTTAGGACCGAAGCCGGCAGGCATCAGGACCCCACGGAAAAATTCTAGCTAGCTATCTTCAGCAGGGACTCCTCCCCCGACATCGGTCCCGCCTCCGACGTCAGACGTAGTACATAAGGGGGCGGTCCCGCCCAATTCCCCAGTTCTTTCCCGCCGTCGACTTGCATGTCTCGACCCTTCAGTTCAGTCTCTAGCGCACAACGCGTGGTTAAGTTTTTTCCTACAGGAAATTCGATTCTCTACAATCAAGTTTTTCACTGATGTCCTCTCCCACCTCCGGTCACTCCTCGAAGTGTGCTTGTGGGAAGCAGATCCCCTTCAAGGAACCTCACTTGGCCTGCGTCCGGTGCCTAGTCCCAGACCACGACACCCGGTCCTGCTCCTTTTGCCAGGGGTTTAATAGCAGAACCCGGATCCGTCGCCAGAAGGCCCTTCAGGCATTTTTGCTGGAAGAAAAACTCAAGACCATGTCTTCCAAGGGGGACTCTTCGAAGAAGGCCCACAAGCACACTGAGAAACATAGGGAGAAGGCCCCTTCCAGGTCCCCGTCTAGGGCCTCAGACTCACGCAGCTCTGGTTCCAGGTCCGACCGCTCCCCTTCCCGGGCCAGCTCTCAGCCTCCCCCTGCTGCGATCAAGAAGTCTTCATCCTCTTCTCAGGCCAAGACTGCTAGACCTTCCTCATCCTCCAAGGCCCTGGTCAAGTCTGGGGATTGCCACCATCACCATAAGTCGGGTTCCCGCCTTTCTGAACCCGACGCCAGGTCGCTTCCTTGCTCCTCGCAAGACTTTGAGCTACCTCTCTGAAGAGTCCGCAGGACCCGACGCCAGGTCCGTGCTGCCGTCCTCGCCACAGATCCCTGGAGCCGCCGGCCGACCAGACGACCGCCGCCGCCAGGCCACGCATCATCGACGCCGTAGGGGACCGCGCCACTCCTATTGAGAAGAGGACCCCGGACGCCCGACCGATGTCTGTCAGGAGACCATCACCGAGGAGGAGTTGACTCAGCCCGAGGACCAGACGGGCTTACCTCGTCCTGTCGAGACGCCCAGGAACCTCGCCATTACCCGAGCCCCCTGTGGAGCCGACGCCGGGACCTGACGACCGTCCACCGGCGCCCGGACCGTCGTCCGGCCTTTCCATGGTAGAAGTGAAGGAGCTGTTCACTTACTGGTGGGACACCATAAAGAAGGACATGGTTCCCACTCCACCTCCTCTTCCTCCTACACCGATTACTCCTCCGGTTCCTGCGCCCCCCTTTCCATCGGGGTCGGCAGGCCGACTACCTCCTTCCCGGGAGCACAGAACACCTCCAAGGGGGAGATCAGACAAACGGAGACCTCCGTCCAAATCCTCTTCCAGGTCACCCAGTCCTAAGAGACCCAGAAGACGCCGACGATCGCCTTTGACGGAGGACACGGGATCAGAGTTCTCAACATCCAGATCCCCATCTCCCCTCTCCATCCCTTCTCCGGATCCACGCGAGATGCCAAAGTTTCCTCCGGATGACCCTTCATTCTCGGATATTATGAGACACATCCAAGAGAACATGGGATGGGATGCGGAAGAGCTAGACCCCGAAAGGCTAAGCCTTGCAAAGTATCTTCAGCAGAAGGACCCCAAGCCTGTGTGGTGCCACCTTGGTAGACACTTCTCGTGATCGCCACTGGGCATGCGGAAGCGCCAATTTGCTCCCCGGCGATGCCAAAGAAAGCTGATCGCTTGTACAAGGCTCCCAGGGAAGACCAGTACTTGACTCAGCATCCTCAGGCCGACTCTCTGGTCATAGCAGCCTCACATGACCGGTCCCAGAGACCGCAACATCTGAGCACCCTGCCACCGGACCCAGAGTCCAAACAGCTGGACGCTATGGGTAGGCACACGTATGCCTCCGCTACCTGCGCCATCAGATCCCTGAATTATTTGACCCACATGGTGCAGTTCCAAAATGCCTTGTGGGAACAGGGTCTGGATGCGGCTGAGAAACTGCCGGAAGGTGAGCAGAAGGAGGAGATGCTTCAGCTCCTTCGTATGGGTTCGGACGTGGGAACCCAAGTGCTACGAGCCGCGTATGACTCCCTGACTTCTCGGCCCGAGCAGCAGCTTCAGGCGTATGCATCCGGAGACACTCTTGGTTACGACGTCTCCGGTTTTATCCCGGACGTCCAGAAGAATATCATGGACGCCCCATTCGAGGGAGAAGTCTTGTTTGGTAAGCCCTCAGAGAAGATAATTACCAAACTCCAAGAGGCCGGGAAGGCAGTGAGGTCGGTTCAGGCCATTTTCCGACCCAAGCTTAGTTCCTTTCATAGGAACCAAAGCTGTTTTCGTGGACTGACGCAGAGGCAACAGTCCCGCCCTGCTCCACAACAGAGGGGCTCCGGCTTCCACAGAGCCCAGGGGAAACAACCCGCAGGCCGTAGCCAGTGTACTTCCAAGCTGGTCCAGCCAGCGGGACCCTCAGCCACCACAGCCTGACTCCTTTCCGGCCCCCGCCCCTCAGGATCAACGGGAAATCATGGTCGGGGGTCGCATTGCGAACTTTCTGCCGAGATGGCAGGCTATAACCACCGACAGGTGGGTTCTTCAGTTGGTCGGAAAGGGCCACTTTATAGAATTCGCAGAAAAGCCACCCTCGAGGCCTCCTTTGCTCTTCCGGTACCCGGGTCAGCACAAGTCACTGATCTGGCAAGAAATACTCGCGCTCTTGCAAAAGGGAGCGATAGAGTACGTCCCGGAGAACCAGAGAGGACAAGGATACTATTCCCACTTCTTCCTGGTTCCAAAGAAAACAGGGGACCTCCGTCCGATTCTGGACCTCAGCGACCTCAACGTGTCGGTCGCCTACAAGAGATTCCGCATGGTGACTCTTCCGCGGGTCTCATTCCCATGCTGAAGCAAGACACCTTCTTAGCGTCTCTAGACATGCAGGATGCATACCCGCACATCCCTATAGCTCAGGCGCACAAGGGGTTCCTGCGCTTCGAGTTTCTTGACCACCACCTTCAGTTACGAGCCCTTCCATTCGGACTGTCTTCCGCACCCAGGATTTTTACCAAATGCATGGCAGTCGTGGCAGCGTCTCTAAGGAGACAGGGCCATTATGTGTTCCCGTACCTGGACGATTGGCTTCTCATGGCCGCCTCCAGAGAGGCGTTGTTACGAGCGATCCAGAGCACCCAGGACCTGTTCCGATCTCTGGGCATCCTAATCAACCACGAGAAGTCTCTCCTGATTCCGTCGCAGAAGCTGCAATTTATAGGCGCAGTACTGGACACCGTTCAGGGAAGAGCATTTCTTCCAGACGACAGAGCGGAGCGCATCAGATCCCTCATCAGGGAGCTTTTGTCGAACAAGACCGTCCCTCCCAGGTCGGTCCTTCGCTTGCTTGGACACATGGCTGCGGCCATTCCCACCATCCCTTTCGCAAGGCTCCACATGCGGGTAACTCAGTGGATGCTCAAGGTGCAATGGGATCAAAGGCAAAACCACATGCAGCATCCGGTCAGAATCACGAACACCGTGATTCGAGACTGGCAGTGGTGGCTAGACCCAGGTCACTCCTAGAGGCCCCGCTTATAGTGCCGCCCCGGAGGTAATCCTCACCACAGATGCCTCAGGTCTGGGGTGGGAGCACACCTGGACGGGTGAAGTCCCAGGGTACTTGGACCCTCTGAGGCTCATCTCCATATCAATCTCCTAGAGATGAGGCGGTCCTTTATGCCCTGCAGGCCTTTCAGTCGAAATCCCTCAGTACTCTCCTGCTTCAGACAGACAACACGGCGGTGATGTATTACCTCAACAAACAAGGAGGCGCACACTCTTACTCCCTTTGCAGGGAGGCCATGAGGGTGTGGGATTGGGTAATCCGACACGGCGCGAATCTGATCACAGTACATGTTCCCGGGGTGGACAACACAATTGCAGACGGCCTGAGTCGCTCCCAGGCCAGAGTCCACGAGTGGGAACTTCTTCAAGAGGTAGCAGAGGATCTGTTTCTTCGATGGGGAACTCCAGAGCTGGACTTGTTCGCTTCCCCATCCAACGCAAAACTGCCCAATTTTTGCTCGCTAGATCCAGGGCCTGGTGTTTTCTGGCGAGACGCGTTGTCCCTCTCCTGGGCGGACAGATTCCTCTATGCTTTCCCTCCCTTCCCATTGATCCAGAGAGTTCTTCTCAAACTGCGCAGGGAGCAAGCAACCATGATCCTCGTGGCCCCCTTCTGGCCCAGACAGATCTGGTTCCCTTTACTGATTCAACTATCCCGGGAACCTCTGCTCCCGTTGCCGGTCAGCTCCCATCTCTTGTCTCAGGAGGAAGGTTCACTGGTCCACCCAGACTTACGCTCATTGAACCTGCATGCATGGCTCCTAGAGACATAGCCATCTTGCGTCACGGGGTCTCGCAAGAGGTTGCAGAAGTTCTTTCTGCAGCCAGAAAGCCGGCAACGCATGCAACATATGCCATGAAATGGCGCCGTTTTTTTTTATGGTCGCAAGCATGCGGCCTTTCCCCTTTAGGTTGCCCGGTGAGAGCGGTGTTAGACTACCTGCTCTCCCTTTCCGCTCGGGCCTCGCCTACTCCTCTATCAAGGTGCACCTCTGTGCCATTTCAGCCTACCACCTTCCGTGGGACAGTGCTATGGCACAATTAGATGCCTCGGGAATTTTTGGAGGGTGTTACATCTTAGTCTCCTCCCATTAAGGACCCAGTTCCTCCATGGGATTTGCTCTTTGTCCTGGAACAACTCATGCTTCCCCTTCGAATCCCGCCGCGATTAAGTAGATGCGTTTTCGTCGAAAATGCTGTTTTGTTGCTGTTACGTCAGCGAGAAGAGTTTCTGAGCTTCACGCTGTTATGTGCAAAGAGCCTTATTTAATTTTCCACCGGGACAGAGTATCCCTGAGGACGAATCCTAAATTTTTGCCTAAGGTGGTTTCTACACTCACTCTCAATCAGGATATTGACCTGCCAATCTACTTCCCAAATTACTCTAATAGAGGAGAGGCACTGCTCCACACCCTGGATGTTCACCGCAGCTTGAGGTATTACCTCAACAGAACTAAACAGCTTCGCAGTTCGGAGCAACTTTTCGTTTCCTTTTCTGAAAGGATGGTGGGCCAACCAGTATCCAAACAGTCCCTGTCTCACTGGCTTGTCCAGTGCATCTCATACTGTTATGATATCAAACAAAAGCTCCTCCCGGGATCAGTCCGGAGTCATTCCACTAGGGGTGTGGCCACCTCTGCCATATGTGCTGCAGCCACTTGGAGCTCTGTACATACATTTATCAGGCATTATAGCCTGGACATCGCTTCACGGCGAAGAGCCGGCTTCGGCCTGGCTGTGCTACAGGGTCTCCTGTCCTAGATGCAGGACCTGGAATGTAATTCCTAGTTTCCTCCTCCCAGAATGTTTGCAGCGTTACTGCTTGGGAATCAGTCCTAATGGTGTAACCTGCTGCAAGAGCTGTGTCTCGAAGTAAGATAGTACAGTTACGTAAGAACTTACCGTAACAGCAGATCTTCGAGAACAGCTCTTGCAGCAGGTACCTTCCCGCCCACCTTCCCCCTTGGAGGAGACATGGCTTAGGCCTTTACTAACAGGGATTTTTCCCTTTGGCTTCTGACGGTGGATCCTCGGTCTCCCATTTCGATGTCAGCCTGTGGCCGGAAGTCTCCGGTGGGAGAACTGGGGAATCGGGCGGGACCGCCCCCTTATGTACTACGTCTGACGTCAGAGGCGGGACCGACGTCGGGGGCGGTCCCTGCTGAAGATAGCTAGCTAGAATTTTTCCGTGGGGTCCTGATGCCTGCCGGCTTCAGTCCTAATGGTGTAACCTGCTGCAAGAGCTGTTCTCGAAGATCTACTGTTACGGTAAGTTCTTACGTAACTGTACTTTCTTTTTGGCCAAGAGGCCGAAAAGATGATCACCGATCTGCAGGACTCAGGAAAAGCAGATCTTGCTTTGAGAGGGTTCCTTCAGTAGGTCATTACATATCGGAATGACGTCACCCGGCGTCTGGCCGCATGGCAGACTTTCTATCAATCCTGATGGGACCGCCCACCCGGCGTCATGTGACAGATGTCGGCGTGGTGAAGTATATATAGTGGCGGTCCCCACACCCACCCGCCAGTTCTTTCCCGCTGTCGCCTCATGTCAGTCGCATAGCAGATTTCCAGTAGCGATCGTCTTGTTAGTTCTTGTGTCGGATTCTTTCCTTCGCTATTCTTTTCTGAGATTTTGCTTATGTCTTCACCTAAGAAGAAGTGCTCGTCCTGTGGCACACAAATACCTCTTAAGAATGGTCATCTGAAGTGCATGATCTGCCTGAGCCCAGACCACCCTGTCTCATTCTGCTCAGAGTGCCAAACATTTAATCAGGCCACCAAAAAGTGGAGACAGCAGGCTTTGGAGGCCCATCTTCTAAAAGTACGTCTTGCTTCTCTAGAAAAGGAGATGGACCATATCCGCGAGTCCTCCTCAAAAAAATCTTCTCCTTCCAAGAAACACCACAAGGAGAAATCTTGGGAGCGCTCCACGGAGGCCCAGCCTGAGGCCTCGTGGACCTCGATGAGCAAGGCCACCTTACAGCCGCCGCCTAAGACGACTTTAGATGGTAAGTCTGATAAACTTTCCCACGGGTCAGTCACCCATCGGCTACTAGGCTTCAGGGACCAGCCTGGCTACAGCCGAGAAGTCGTCTGGGGGCTCCTCCCCCACCCAGATTCATAGATACATAGACAGTGTCGGCAGATAAAGGTCTATGGCCCACCTAGTCTGCCCATTTGAGCTTGTAAGTTCAGTTTATGTTTTCCTTGAAGTTTGTTGCCCCTTACCCCTGACCTCCAGAATTCCTTTATGTCTATCCCATTCATTCTTAAATCCCATGATTGTTTCAGCCCCCACCACTTCCTCTGGCAGGGTGTTCCACTTGTCCACCACCCATTCTGTGAAGAAATGCTTCCTGATGTTTACTCTGAATCGTCCTCCCTCCAACTTCATCCCATGCCCTCTAGTCCTGGAACATCTTTTTTGCTTAAAAATAGTGTATTCCTGCACCCAGTTCCTCCCTGTAAAAACTAGTCCTAGGTGGACTTGAACAACCAATCTTTTGATTAAGAATCCAATGCACTACCCGATTGCGCCACAGAGAGAACACTTCTGGTAAGATGCCTGTCTCTGACGGCTGCTCAGGCGGGGTTCCCCAGTTGGGGCCTAACGGCGCCATCCCTGACATCCGGTGGAACCAAGGGGAGACTTCCCCCTCTCCCCCCTTCTTTCCCACCAGTACCATCCCCTTCTCAGGCGGGTACCTCAGGCGAGGACAGTGCGGGAACCCTCGACATCGAAAACCATTCCTCAGAGTCAGTTCCGCACTCCCCTGACAGGGTCACTGGGAAGGATGCTCCTTCTCAGCCATCTGGTCTTATGGTGGAGGCCCCTCTTCACCCATGGGGTGGGATCCCTCCAGATCCGGTGACTATCCCGGTCCCTATCCCACCATGAGATCCTGCGGCTCCAAACCCGATGCCAGATCCTCCAACTACTACTTCTCAGCCTGGGCCCCATGGTCTGCCCCAACCTTTGGCACTGGCACCAGACACAGTCCTTCTGTCAGGTCCCCTTCCTCCGGCCCCTCCAACGCCGGATCGGGTGGTGCCGGTCCTGACATCGGTACCCCTGACGTTGGCTATCCTAACACCGGATCTGCCACCTATATATATATATATATATATATATACACACACACACAACGGCGGGTCCGACGTTGGTCCCCCCTCCATCAGACCCCCTGATGATGAGGATTTATTATAGACCTCGGACTATTCCTCATTACCCACAGGAGGTATCCTGCGGACCACTACCCAGCTGTGTCCTCCTCCTGATTGGAGTTCTTTGGGACACTACTACCCTGGGTACAGTCCCTACCACCACTTTCAGGGTCACCAGGGGTATCTTTACCCTCTCCCCCGGTAATTCTACCTCCTTCTCCACCCCACCCCCAGCCTCAACCTCCACATCCACCGCCTCCGGCTACGCTGGACTTCAAGACCTTAATTCAGTCTTGGTGGCAGGGGGCACGCTTGGAGTTGGTCTCAGATCTGGAGAGCTGGCTCCCACTCCCATGATCTCCCAGATCTCCATCCCCGAGGAGCTTCTCTCCTTCCACGGTCCACATCTCAGGGACAGCACGTCTAACCATTGTCCTTCTGGACATTCGGGGCCTTCTGGATGAGGGGGCGGATGATGAGAATGCCGACATGTCGGCAGGGAATGTTTTGGAGGAACCCGAGGGTCTGAAACGCAAGGTTTCCCCCAAGTTCCCTCTGGAGGACCCTGCCTTTTCAGATCTTTTGAGGTCCATGAAAGATTTTTTTGACTGGAAGTCAGAGGATCAGGACCCCATGACACAGAGACTAGCCAAACACCTGGACTTAGAGTCTCTGTCCCTGGTCCCGATTCCTCCTTGGATCGGACCTCACCTCTACGGTCTGGCAGATGCCTCATTCTCTCACAGCTGTCCCTAAGAGGGTGGGCAGGGTGTACCAAGCGTCGAAGAAGCTCCCTTCTTCAAGACACATCCTAAGGCAGAGTCTGTTGTTATTTCAGCTGCTCCTGATCGCTCGTCTGCCCCCAAGCACATGAGCACCTCTCCTCCAGACAAAGAATCGAGGCAGATGGACCAATTCGGCTGGAAAGTTTATGCTTCGGCCACATGTGCGCTTCAGTCCCTTGACTATGTGGCCCACATGGTGTCACACCAAAAAGCTACCTTGGCCAGGTTGGAGGCCCGAGTCCAGGCAATGGACCCCTTGAGCCTCAAGAAGGAGCTCGCCAAGGATCTTCGCCTCTCTCGCTTCTCCTGTAGGCATGCTCTACGGGCTACATACAACTCTGTCGATTCTGTAGCTCGAGCCTCGGTGACTGCCGTCTCCTTAAGACGGCATTCCTGGCTTTGCATCTCTGGCCTCATTAAGGAGGTACAGTCTGCGATTCAGGATGCTCCCTTCTGGGGCTCGGTGCTTTTTGGTGGGGACACCAAAGATGATATTACTGATCTCCAGGACAGAGGCCTCGTCCTAAGATCTGTGAGGTCCATGTACCGATTGGGCACTCATCAGCAGCAACAGCCCTTTTGGAATAGGACCTGGAGGCAGAGGAAGCAGGCCTCGGCTCGACGCCAGGGCAAAGGCAAGGCCATGGGTTCCGCTACTACTCCTCCTCCCTCCAAAAAACAGATGTTCAGGAGGCCCTCTGACTGATTGCCCTGCCACTTCCTGACTCCCTATCCCCACTACCTCCTCAGACTCATGACGAGGATTGGGAGGGTATAGGTTTGCCCGCCATGCACAGGAATGGCAGGCAATAACCACAGATGCATGGATCCTGCAACTGGTGTCCATTAGACACACTATAGAGTTTCTGGAAATTCCTCCAGAATCTCTGCCAAAAAGGTCCTCCTACTCCAGGGATCAGGCTCTTCTAATGCGAGAAAAAATTCAAAGCCTTTTGCTCAAGGAAGCACTAGAGCTCGTTCCCCTCTGGCAAAGGGGCAGAGGGTTTTACTCCCATTTTTTCCTGGTTCCAAAAAAGACAGGAGACTTGAGACCCATTCCCCACTTGAGCAGTCTCAGTCTGTTCTTCAAGTACAAAAAGTTCCGGATGCTAACACTCCAGAATCGTCTTCCACTCCTTTTGGAGAATCACTGGTTGTGCACTGTGGATATGCAGGATGCTTACCTGCACATCCTGATCTTCCCCAGCCAACGCCGATTCCAAGGGGAACACTTCCAGTTTCGGGCCCTCCCCTTTGGTCTTTCCTCGGCATCTCGGGTGTTTAGCAAGTGCATGGCGGCGGCCTTTTTGTGCAGCCAGGGTATTGTGGTTTTCCCTTACCTGTATGATTGACTGATCTCAGCACCTTCCAGGGACTCCTTACTGGAGGCTCTGTCCTTTACTCTGGACCTCTGTGGCAAACTGGGAATTATTGTCAGTATTCCCAAGTCATCCATGACCCCATCCCAGAGACTACAATTAATTGGGGGTGGTTTTGGATATGGTCCAATGCAGAGACTTCCTTCCTCTAGACAGGGTGGAGACCCTGGTCCGTCAGGCTTCTTTGGTAGCTTCATCCAGGACCATCCTGGCCTGGGAGGTCCTCCGCCTTCTTGGCTTGATGGCAACCTCCATCACTACCGTTCCTCTGGCGAGGCTCCACATGAGACTTACTCAGTGGTCCTTGCGGGTGCAGTGGGATCAACTCATGGAAGACCTAGACCATCTGTTACTGGTGTCGTCAGCAGTTCAGGAAGAATTGCTGTGGTGGAGGGACCCCTGCTACCTTTCCTTGGGTCTTCCTTTCAGGAGCCCGGCTTCCTCGGCATCCCTCACTACAGATGCATTGAACATGGGATGGGGAGCACCAAGCTCAAGGATTGTGGTCCAGCTTGGAAACATCATTACACATCAATGTTCAGAAGATGAGGGCGGTCTTGTATGCCTTCCAGGCCTTCCTTCCCAAGGGATCACTGCTGGTCCAGACGGACATGTCAATAGTTTGGTACTTCAACAAACAAAGAGGAACTCGCTCATACCACCTGTGCAGGGAGGCGATGCGGGTATGGAATTGGGTGGTCTAGCACAATCTGACCCTAGTGGCCATGCATGTTCCAGGCGTTCAAAATGTTCTGGCGGACAGTCTCAACAGGTCTTGGACCCTAAATCACAAATGGGAATTAAATCAGGAAGTGGCAGAATCTGTCTTCCTAAGGTGGGGGCATCCAGAAATCGACCTTTTCTCCTCCCAATACAACGCAGAACTTCCCTATTTTTGCTCGCTCGTTCCAGGGCATGGTGCTTTCTGGCATGACGCGCTGTCTCTCTCCTGGACAGGGAAATTTTTATATGCCTTCCCTCCGTTTCCCATTCTCCAGAGGGTCCTTCTCAAACTTCATGCCTGGCTCCTGCAGACATAGCAATTTCTTGCTTTGGGGTCTCCTCTCAGGTCACTCTGATACTGTTAGAGGCTAGAAAATCCTCTACTCGTTCCACTTATGCCATGAAGTGGAAACGTTTTTCCATCTGGGCGACTTCCAAGAATTGGAATCCCTTTTCTTGTTCTGCCCCACAAGTCATGGAATACTGCCTTCATCTGTCAGACTCAGGTCTGTCATATTCTTCCCTGAAGGTCCACCTTTCAGCAATTTTCGTGTACCACGAACTGGTGGATGGTAAACCTGTGGCTCAGCTGGAGGTTTCAAAAACCTTTCTGAAAGGGATCCTCCATCTGAAATCCCCCATCCACAGCCCTACTCCACCTTGGGATTTGAACTTTGTGTTGGAGAAACTTGCTCTCCCCTTATTATTATTATTATTGGATATGTTCATGAAAATGTTGTACCAAATTGTGACAAGAGGGATTAATTTTCAAATGCAGAGTAGATAATATTTTTCTAGCATTTTAACATGTCATGACCCTACAGTGAAAAATGCAGTGTGTTGCAAGATAACTGACTTTTAAATGACCAAGAAAAATAAGCTTCAGTGTTCTGAATGTACCATTGGACACCAACCTTGTGTTCTGAATGTACCAGTGGACACCAACCTTGTGTTTTGAATGTACCAGTGGACACCAACCTTGTGTTCTGAATGTATAGTGGACACCAAACGTGCATTGTCAATGTGGCAAAGACCAACAAACAATGTAGGTTCATAAAAGTTTACTAGTTGTGATCTATGTTGTAAAGAATTATATATTCATGCACTGAAAGAAGAAAAAAAAATCTATAAGATGTAAAAATTAAAAAGTCAGAGAAAAGATTGTGCATAGCAAATGATATTGTCCAACACTTTAAATGCTGTCAATTCCAGTAATTCTTGAGTTTATAGTTTGCAGTTCATCCTGTGCAACTGCAAAGCTTACATTTCCTGACAGATGTGCAGGTCCATGGAAAAGTCTGTGTTGTCTCACCATATCAGTGTCCTGCTGTTGTGGCCATGTGAGACACCGATTTGCATGCTGTTCCTGGAATTTGACAGTGAAAGTATATTGTAGTTCATTAAATGTAAGCACTTGCCCGATTAAAAAAAATGTTTGGAATCGTAGACTGCATAGAATTTTTCCAGCTGTATCTTGTCTGGGTTGAATTTTTTTTTTTTAGCAGGTGGACAGTCAGCAAGCACACTAGGGACAGAAGCAGTGAAGGCCATTGCTGAAGTTTCTTGAGTAGAAGAATTGTCCATTGCTTCAGTGCCTGAAGCAGAAATCAGGTTGGCTGAAGAAGTGCTAGTAACAACAGAGGGGGTCTGTCAGTAGAGTGGCAGGAGCAAAGGGGTCAGTCACTGGGGTCTGTTAGTAGAGTGGCAAGAGCAGAGGAGGGGTCAGTCACTGGAGTGCAGGAAACAGCAGGAGTGTCCGTATCTGCAGTGCTGTGTTCATGGGCACTCTTTTTTGTGCACCGAGTTGTAGAGGAGTTCGTTGCTGGCATTGCTGGACAGTGTCCTTCCTGAGTTCAAGCATTTGAGCTGTCTTAGAAGTACTGCTGCTGCAGGTTTTCAGACTGGGCCTCTTTGAAGTCCATTGATCCACATGCTCCATGTTCACACATGGGCCATTATCATTTTGGCACTTATGGCGGACACAAGACAGTGCTCTGGTGGCAACCACACCACCCTCCACAGATCTTACGCTCTGGACATGTCTTGTCCCAGGAAAAGCTATAATACGCTGTCATTTTGACCTTCTCATGGATTTATCAGGCATCCAGAAAAATGTTCTCTTGGAATGCCTACACCCATCACTTGGAGGTATTCTGGTCAGATTATCACAGCATTACGTGAACATCTCTTCCGCTGTTAAAAATGATAGTGATTCGTGATTTCATGGCCCTGGTTGCTGACTATTTCACCACACCACTCTCCCCACCTGAGTGGTGCTTAACATGGTGTGATCAAAAAATTGGCATATTCGACAGGGAATCTATACTCTGATGAAGCCTTTGAAATTCCATAGAAGGACCATTTTGATTTGTACTAACTGGCGCAGCCATCTGTGAAATGTACCTACTCGCTAATTTTTATGTGGCGAGTGTTCATGATGTGTATATTGGCCATCTTAACAAAATGTCGAAAAGCATGGTGGTAATGTGTGAGGTCATTTGAGATGAATACCAGGTATTCCATGACAAGGTCATTACAATGTGAGCACCTGTAATATGTAACTATCTGGTGCACTGTAGCCCACTTGTGATGCCAGTGGCGGGACTGAATCTCATCCTGGTACTTGCAGGCATAGTTTTCTGCAAAGTCCAGCACCATGATGACCCAGGCTTGTTGTAGATTTGTCTTGAGTAATGCAAATTGAATTATTTGCCAAAATGCCACATGTAGATGGTGACCGAGAAACTGTAGGCCTTCCAATAAGTTGTTATAACGTGATCTTCTTGCTGACCAACATTTTGTGGGATGTTTTTGTGTTAATGCCATCATTTGTTTTGTTCACTGTGATGGTTTCTCACTGGTATCAGCTCAACATTTCTAACCCATGTTGATTCAATAGAGCTTCTGCATGTTTTTCAATTGCCTTCACTGCACAAGCCCCACATACCTTCTCCAGACAGTCTTTTATGAAAAACATGGAACCTTCATTTGCACACATTGTCAGCTCCACAGTTTTGTAAATAATGATGACTTTGCACTCTGGCAGTTTGTAAAAATCTGCCCTGTGGTTTAATGATTGCAGTTTTAATGTGTCATTTTCACAGTACATGCATAGGCATGTGTCCAGTTTTTGTTGTCTGGCACGTTTTATATGCTTGGGGCACAAACTGTTGAACTTGATGGCACTGATATGACACTATGGGTGTTGCTTCAGAAATTCTGCATGTAGTAAATGAAGGAGTTTTGATAGGAACACTTTTGTACATTGGCTTCTTTTTAAGAACCCCTTCTTGTATGGCAGAGGGGTTGCAGAAAAGCTTTTTACTTTGTAATTTCCTGGGGCAGTACAGAATTGTGTATGCTTTTTACATGTTTCCATTCACTATGAGATGCATTCATGAGTGTTGTCCAACTAATTCCAAGGGTTGTGCTTGCATACATAGCATCTTGTAATTTTCCAGCACCAAAACTGCTCTGACCCACTCTCGTTCCTGTTATCAATTCTTCATGTTTTCCTTCATGACATCCACAATGTTTGCCTCCAAGTTGTGACATCATTTCATGTTTAGTCCTCTTCTTTGCACTGCTGCCTGCTTTGCAGGTGAACTTGATATTATCACTTATCACTTTATTGTTGATGCAAACTATGCAGATGACTAAGGCAGTCCTGCTTGAGTCCTTTGAATTGCCTTTCGGTTGGCAATGTCTGATCGGGTGTCCCCAACTGGAGCAGGATCACTGAAATTTACTTGCACTGCTACTGTTGTGGCTGTGTTTATTTGTTTCATAGTGAAGTAAAGGAAAAAACAGAGATAGTCCATGACCTACTTCACAGCAGAAAAAGCAATGGAACAGAATGTGGATAATTACTTCATAACGGGGGAAAGGAAGAAACAAAGAGATTGCCCATTAGTTGCTTCACAGCAGATGGAATGGCAGAACAGAAAGTGGGCAATTACTTCACAGTGGGGACAAGAAAGAAACTAAGAGATCACCCAACAGTTACTTCACAGCACATGAAACAACAGAATACAGAAGGTGGACAATTACATCACAGCTGGTGGAAGATCACCCATCAGTTGCTACACAACACAGTGTGATGAATGTAAGGAGAACGGTGCACTGCAACAGCAGCTAAATTCCAGTATAACTATCATTTGTATCCCATCACTACCATCACACATGGTCTTAAAGTGAATTGCTGACTAGTTGCTATAAGGTATTAGGCTTCATAGCCCAATAACTTACAGCAACGTGAGCTCACCCCTGCAAAAAATTGAAATTTAAATTCCATAGTTTTAGCATGGAAAGGGATCGTAACTGGCACCGAACACTCAGCTAGCCAATCCCTTCCAGCTTCCTGGTGCCCCCACGCTCTCTGAAACTGTGATCTGTGCCCAGAGAGAATGTGGGGGTGAACCCCATATAAGTCTATGGGGGCTATTTTTAAAGCCATTTTTTTAGTAATTTTTAACAGTCCTAGAGGAAAATTAAAGCCCTCACTTAACTAGTAGGGTCCCTACTAGTTAAGTGACTGCTTTAATTTTCCTCAAGGACTGTTAAAAATTACTAAAAAAATGGCTTTAAAAATAGCCCCCATAGACTTTTATGGGGCTGGCCCCTGTGCTCTCCGTGGCCACACATCACAGTTTCAAAGAGTGCAGAGGTGGAGCAGGGGCAGCTGGAAGGGATTGGCTGGCTGAGGTTTCATTGCCAGTTACAATCCCTTCCCATGCTAAAATGACTAACTTTAAAATTAAACTTTTTGCAGGGGTGAGCTCAGGATGATACAAGGTATTGGGCTATGAAACCCAATACCTTATATTGGAAACTTCCTTTAAAATGGCTGCACACTGAGTGCCTAACAAAAGAGGACTGTATTCAGCATGCAGCCATGTTAAGATCATGCAGGGCACATTAGGAAGCACATTGTAGCAAAACATTGAGAAATATTTTAAGAACAGTGCATATCCTCACTCTGAGCCCCAAAGTACCTGGGTGCCCCCATTTCCACAGCTACATGGTTTGAACATGGCTGAGGGCTGAGAAGCAAACAATGGCCTGCTCAGCACCCAGCCATATGGTAGGTGGTAACACAAAAGCAGAGGGACATCAGGGCCCAGCAGCACAGAAATGGACACAGCAGGTAAACATTGAGCTCGAGCTCAAAGCACTGTCCTCAGTACATTCTATATAACTGACCAGATTCTTTACTTCGCTCACCTGAGAAGATGCCTCAGAAACTGCTTCTCAACTTCTTCGGATAAATTTTAAATTTCGACTGTTTTTCATACTACCATTTAATTTCTTTTAGTTTCAAACCTCTGTCCTACGGTTACAGGTTAGACTAGTCTAGGTTAGTTCATTTCGGTAAGTTTTCAGTTTCTAAACAGTGCCTCGCGACTGGGAGGAAACCAAAAGTCTTCTTTCCATTTGTTGAGGTAAAGTTTTATTTTAGTGTTTCTATGCTGTGTTTGAGGTATCCGGTTCAAAGTTTTGGACTAAAAACCGAAATTTCTCTCAATTTTTAATGTGGGCGCTGAACTGTCTGCTGCCTAAAATTTTGTCTCTCTTTTTTACCCGGCCTAACCAAGCCACCAGGGGTAAATACAGTTATTTAATCTTTCCTTATCCGGGCCTGGCTAAGCCATTTCGGATAAAAGATATTTCATTGGCTGTGCTTAACTGCTCCTAACTAAGCCACTTCTGTTAAGCTCTAAATTTTGTGAAGGTTATGTCACTAAAACCCAAGAGAAAAAACGGTCCCACTGGGTTTCAATGCTGCACCGAGTACGGGGAGCAATTTGCTAAGGCTGATCCACACTTAGTGTGTTTGTACTGCCTTGGGTTCGACCACCTGCAGACAGACTGATAGACAACTGGGTAAATTGAGGGATAGAATGGCAGAGAAATCGTCCATTGAGGTCCGATTCTAAAGATAAACTGGTCGAACCGGAGACCGAGCCTTGTGACCGGGGTGAGACCTCATCGGGAGACCAGCAGATTCAGCCCCTGATACGGGCCCTGCAAGAAAGACTAGGAAAAGCGGTTTGGAACCACGTAAACAGGTGGTTGTGGCTCAAACCGCTGAGGATATAGCAAAAGCTGTCCGTATTGTTCAGTCGATACAGCCCGGTTGGGGTGAACCGGCTCAGTGACAGATAATCCATACCTCGGTTTAGTCGTCTGTCGGTTTGGTTCCTTTAGGCTGTCTGGACCCAGAGGAGTTTTATAAGTCGGAGTATGAGAATTATGGAGAAGAGAATGCATTGGGTGAACCAGTTGAGCCTGAGGTTTCCCCCTAAACATCCTCAGTATGAGTTCCCCCTTCACCTTTCCAAAGATTCTACCTCACACTTTACTTTCATGAGGCAGGTAGCAGAGACATTACAATTGTCTGTGCAGGAGACCAGAGAGGAGGAGGAGGAAGATGACTACAAGGAGATGGCGGATCTCCCTGTCTCTCAGGGGCTTCTGGTTCCCATTCATAAGTCTCTCAAGAAGCAGACCTCTAGGATCCTTCAGACCCCAAGTTCTGTCCCTCCAGTGGACAAGAAAATGGATAGGAAATACGTGTTGGCAAGCAATGACACTGAATTTCTAAGTAGCCACTGCAGTCATGTAGGGAGTAGTGCAAGCTGCAGCTTGTGAGAAAGCTGGCACCCCTCTTGCTTTTCACCCTCTTGATAAGGGTTCATGGAAAATTGACTCCCTAGCAAAGAAAGGGTATCTGGCTGTCTCCTAGGGCATCAGACAGGCATCTTACATGGCCTACGTGTCTGGGTACCAGAAGTTCCTCTGGGAATCCGTTGTACAGCTGGCTAAAAAGGCTCCTTCTGAACTGGCAGCAGATCTACAGGAGTTTGTCAGTAAGGGGATTCAGTCATCGAAACATCAGTTTCACATGGCAGTGGATGCCAGTGATGCAGCCTCCCGTTCAGTGGCTTCAACCATTTCCCTCAGGAAATTTTCATGGCTGAGATGTACAAATTTCTCCCAAGACACTAAGAACAATGCCATTGATTTTCCCCTGGTACAAAATTCATTGTTTGGGGAACAAACAAGGGCGTACATGAAAAAATTGAATGAGTACAGGGTAGCCTACAAGAATGCGGCTGCCAAAGAAAAAGCTGCCACTCCTCAGAAGCAACAGAATAGGGGAGGCAGAGGTAGGCCTTTCTATCAGGCTCAGGCTTTCCGTTCCTACCAACAGCCTATGGGTTATTTTGGAGGCAGAGGTAGAAGAGGCACTGGTCATGCTGGTTCCACCTCTCAGTCTACTACACCCCCTAAGCAGACACCCTGAGGTGTCTGTCCAGGCTGCCTTCCCACTACCGGCGGGGGGCAGGCTGCCCTATTACCTTCAGGCCTGGCAGTCCATCACTTCAGACAGGTGGGTCCTGGAGGTAATAAGCCAGGGTCTTGCTTTCATTTTCAAGCTGTTCCCAAAAACAGGAGCAAGATCATTCAAACCTGCCACCCATTCAGAAACAACCCTGTTGGAGGCAGAAGTTTCCAACCTACTTCAAGTCAGGGCGGTGGAACCTGTCCCTCCTCAACACAGAGGAAAATGGTTGTACTCACGGTACTTCTTAACCCTGAAGAAAAACGGGGAGTGGCAGTCCATTCTAGATCTCAGATATCTCAACAAGTACCTCACAAAGCCAAAGTTCAAAATGGTCACTCTGGCTGCCATTTTACCTACTCTCAGACAAGGGGATTGGCTAGCATCCCTAGATCTAAAGGAGGCCTATTTTCACATCCCCATCAGGCAGTCTCACAGAAAATACCTCAAATTCAGACTGTCTTCAGGTCATTACCAGTTCAGGGCCATGCCCTTCGGATTGACATCTGCTCTAAGAGCCTTCACAAAGTGCATGGCAGTGGCCGTGGCACATCTGAGAAGCCTAGGAGTCATGGTTTATCCCTATCTGGACGACTGGTTGGTAGTGGGTCACCCCCCCAACAGGTAGAGGAAGCCTTGACCCTCACACAAGATACCCTCCAATCCTTGGGGTTCCTGGTGAACTTCAAGAAATCAGTTCTGAAACCTGACCAGATCCTGGATATCATAGGAGCAGAGCTGGACACGATTCAGGCAAAGGCCTTCCTGCCTCTAGAAAGAGCAGACACCCTGGTTCAGTTGACAGAGTCCTTCTGTCTACAGGTTCCTCGACCTGTGAGGTACTTCCTACGACTCCTGGGCCACATGGCTGCTACCACAGCAGTAGTCCCAGGAGCCAGATTTCAGATGAGGGCTATCCAGTTCCACCTGGGTTCCTTTTGGTCCCAGAAGAGGGATTCTCTGTCCAAACTAATATCAGTAACTGCCGCTTCAAACAACATGAAGTCTTGCTATATTATGACCATTGCAGTTTGCCCCAGCCTTAGAACTGCTCCAGAGGTGAAAGAGTTAACTTCCATGCAGAGCATGGAGCTTAGAGCGCGAGCTCGGTTAAGAAGCTCTGTTTGGCTGGTTTCAAACCGAAACCGTCAAATTCAAACAACATGAAGTCTTGCTATATTATGACTATTGCAGTTTGCCCCAGCCTTAGAACTGCTCCGGAGGTGAAAGGGTTAACTTCCATGCAGAGCATGGAGCTTAGAGCGAGAGCTCAGTTCAGAAGCTCTGTTTGGCTGGTTTCAAACCGAAACCGGCCAGATTTCTTTACTCTCACCACTGAACAGTCGCCCGAGATTCCTCCTGTTGCTCGGTTCATTTCTTCGGTTTAAAGCGCTATTTCTCGGTTTAATTTAACCGCGATTTCTTTATTTTAACCGCAAAACCGATTGGTTCAGGCTCTGTCTATGGTAATCGTAAGTAATAGATAGGGTTTTTTCTGTGTGGAACTTGTAAAGTATTATTGGTTCGGTTGAACCGATCGATTTGTATTTAAATATAAGTTTAAAGGCTTTTTAGAGTGCGGTTCCTGGTTCTTATCAGTTCTAAAAAAAAACGGATTTCATTACGGTTTTTTCCACGACCCCTGACACGGTTTGGAACCAATAAGGGTGTCTTGCCTGGCACCGCCATCAAAAGGGCAAGTTGGTTGGTTAGGCTGGCATCATGTCTGAGAAACCCAAAAGAAAAATCGGGCCCACTGGGTTTCAACACTGTAGTGTCTGTGGGGAAGCCTTTGCCAAGGCTGACCCACACACTACATGTGTCTATTGTCTGGGGTTTGACCACCTCAATTCAGACTGCCAGATTTGTAAAAATTTCCCTGCAGCCACCCTGGACAAGAGAGTGGGCAGGCTCAGGGAACGAGAGGCCAAAAAGTCCGCTGACCCGGATGGCCAGCCCGGTTCGGTGCCTACCGAACCGGAGGGAGTGCCCTCTGACCAGGGCGAGACTTCCTCGGGCAAACGAAAAGCTGGCTCTGAGGAGCCAGTTTCAGCAAAGAAATCTAAAAAATCAGCAGGTTTGGAGTCCAAAATTCCTTCTCCAACTGCTGCTGAGATAGCCAGGGCAATACAGATTGTCCAGTCCCTGTCCCCGGTTCCCTTCGAACCGCCACTGTCTGGCAAAAGGTAGGTTCGGTCGGTTCCTGTGGTTCAGGATTATGATATAGAAGAGTTCTATGAACCAGAGGAGGGGGATGAGGATTATGATCAGTGTGAATGTGACTTTGAAAGTCTGGATGTGCCCATTGAACCGGACATCTCCCCAGACAGACCTTCAGGTGAGTCTCCCCCTAGGCTTTCTGAGTCCCCTTCTCATTTTTTGTTTTATAAAAAAGTTGCTGAGACCCTCCAGCTTCCCTTAGAGGAGGCTTTGGATGAGCAAGAGGAGCCTGACTATGTGGAGATGATGGATATCCCAGAGTCCAGGAGGTTGTCCATCCCTTTACATAAATCTTTTAGAAAACAAACAATAAAAATTTTAAAGCTCCTAATTCTGTGCCTCCTGTGGATAAAAAGATGGACAGGAGGTACACTTTGTCAGGTCCTGATACAGATTTTCTTTCACAGCAATGCAGTCATGTTGGTGTAGTTCAGGCTGCAGCCTGTGATAAAGCTAATATTCCACTGGCTTCACATCCTCCTGACAAGGATTCCAGGAAGATTGATGCCATGGCCAAAAAACAATACATGGCAGCATCCTTGGGACTCAGACAAGCTAACTATATGGCTTATGTTGCAAGATACCAGAAATCTAGATGGGATACTGTCATGGCCTTAGCCAAACAGGTCCCTGGCCAGCTCGTAAAGGAGCTGGTGCAGGTGGCTCTTGATGGTATTGAGGCATCTAAGGTGCAATTCCTTGCTGCAGTGGATTCTAACGATGTATCCTCTAGAGTCATGGCTACATCTGTGGCTTTTCGCAGATTGGCCTGGCTCAGGTGTACTACTTTGTCACAGGATACCCAGTCTAAGGCTATGGATTTTCCTGTGGTGGGAAATTCTTTGTTTGGGAGCAGACAGAGAATTATAGAAGAAAATGGATGAATATAGAACCACTTACAGGGTGCACAAGCCAAGGAACGGCAAGCCACTCCTCAGAGGCAGCCCCAGGGGTAGGGGTAGCCTTTCACAGGCCTTTTACCAGACTCAGGCCCCTCCTCTTCAGCCTATGTACAGAGGGTTCTTCAGAGGAGAGGCAGGCGGGGTTCGAGCAGGCCTGCTCCCACCCCTCAGCCTAAAGCCCCTGCCAAACAGGCACCCTGATGGGATGCCCAGGGTCGGCTCTCCACTTCCTGTAGGGGGCAGGTTGGCTCACTTCGTCCAGGACTGGCAGTCTTTAACTTCAGACAGGTGGGTCCTGGAAGTAGTGAGCCAGGGTCTGGTTCTCAGCTTCAAGAAATGTCCAAAGATGAGAGCCAGATCTTTTCCACCTACAAACCCTTTAGAGACTCTTGCTTTGGAAACAGAAGTCTCAACCCTCCTGGCTCTCAGAGCTGTAGAAAAGGTTTCTCCCCTTCACCAGGGCAAGGGTCTGTACTCCAGGTACTTCCTTACCCCAAAAAAGACAGGAGAGTGGCGGCCTATCCTGGATCTAAGATATCTAAACAAGCACCTTTTAAAGCCAAAGTTCAAAATGGTGACACTGGGAATGATTTTACCCTCCCTAAGGCCAGGGGACTGGCTAGCCTCCCTGGACCTCAAAGATGCCTACTTCCATGTTCTTATCAGAGCTCCCATCAAAAGTACCTCAGATTCAGACTGCCCTCAGGCCATCATCAGTTCAAGCAATGCCCTTGGCCTCACTTCTGCCCCAAGGGTGTTCACAAAGTGTCTGGCAGTAGCAGTCGCTCACCTAAGAAGGCAAAAGATTGCCATTTTTCCCTACCTGGATGACTGGCTCATTGTGGGTCAGTCTCCAGACCAGGTCAAATCACACCTGCTAGTTACCCAGCAGCTGCTTAGCTCTCTGGGATTTCTTCTCAATCTTCCAAAGTCAGTTCTGGAACCTGTCCAGATACTCACCTTTATAGGCGCAGAACTGGATACAAAGCAGGCCAGAGCCTTCCTTCCCTTGGAAAGGGTAAGGACCTTAGTGGCCCTGGCCGCCTCCTTCACTCTGCAGGTCTCTCGACCAGCAAGGCATTTCCTGCAGCTCCTAGGGCACATGGCTGCCTCCACAGCTGTGGTGCAAGGAGCAAGATTTCAGATGAGGGACATTCTGTTCCATTTGAGAGCTTTCTGGTCTCAAAGAAGAGATCCTCTGTCCAAGTTAATCCCAGTGACTCGAACCCTGATCCAGGCCCTTCAGTGGTGGCAGGATCAGAGCAATCTGAGACGGGGTGCCTTTCATCCCTCTGTCCCATTCCTTGACCCTTACTACAGATGCATCCCTCTTGGGATGGGGAGCTCACATGGGCGACCTCTCCACCCAGGGATTATGGTCCCCTCAGGAATCTCTGCTCCACATCAATCTGTTGGAACTCAGAGCTGTTTTTCTAGCACTTCAGGTTTTCTCTGCATCTGTTCAGAACAAGGTGGTACAGGTCAGAATAGACAACACCACTACAATGTGGTACATCAACAAACAAGGGGGCACTCGGTCTTCGGCCTTGTGCACCGAGGCGATGAAGTTGTGGTCTCTGGCTTACTCCCTGAACACTTCCCTCATAGCAGTTCACCTCCCAGGCAAGGACAATGTCCTGGCAGATGCCCTCAGCAGGATTTCCCAGGGCCATCACGAATGGTCACTGGATCCCTAGTACTGGGGATAGTGTTTGCCAGATGGGGCACTCCTCAGATAGATCTTTTCGCAGCCCCAGACAATTATCAACTTCCACTGTTTTGTTGCAGGCCCCCAGTGTTGGGCTCAGTTCCCCTGGATGCCTTTCTCCTCGATTGGGAAGGGAAGTTTATTTATGCCTTTCCCCCCTTCCCTCTCCTGTTCAAAGTACTAGTCAAAATCAGGTCTCAGCCCTGCAAAATGATCCTGATTGCTCCAGACTGGGCCAGGCAGCCCTGGTACCCACTCCTTCTGTCCTTAGCAGTCCATCTTCCCCTGTGTCTCCCAGGAACCACAATCTGTTAACCTGTGCTCAGGGAGAGTTTGGTATCCGATCTCAAATCCCTCAACCTCAAGGCTTGGCTCTTGAGCAGTTAGAGTTGCTGATTTGCAACTTTCTCAAAGTGTTCTGAAATCCTGAAGGCTGCTAGGAAGCCTTCCACCAGAGGCTACCTATAACTCCAAGTGGAAAAGGTTTTCCATATGGTGTTCTGGGAAGCATGTTTCCCCAGAATCTGCTGATCTGCTCACTGTATTGGACTACATGGTCCATCTTAATTCTTTGGGACTGAGACCAGCCACCCTGAAAGTGCACTTGGCTGCTGTCTCTGCCTTCATTTCAGCAGGGAAGCCCTCTTCTCTCTCTGCTTATCCTGTATTTTCCAAGTTTTTTAAAGGATTGCTTCACACCAATCCTCCATTCAGAGACCCTGCCCCGTCTTGGGATCTTAATGTATGCATTGCTCAGCTAATGCAACCCCCCTTTGAGCCTCTGTCTTCGGCAGAGCTTAAGTATTTGACTTGGAAAACTGTATTTCTGGTAGCCATCACTTCTGCCAGGCGTATAAGTGAGTTACAGGCTTTATCAGTAGAAACTGACTTTATTTCCTTTCACAGGGATAAAGTGGTCCTCAGGACTAACAGGAAGTTTTTGCCTAAGGTGGTTTCAGATTTCCACCTTAACCAATCTATTTCACTTCCAGTGTTCTTCACTGACCATTCCTCCTCTGGTGAGAGGAGGCTGCACAGCTTAGATGTTAAGAGGGCCCTAAGTTACTACATAGAGCGTACCAAGGGTCACAGGTTTGACTCCCTCCAACTGTTTCTCACTTATGGTGAGGTTGGGAAAGGGGAGACCTGCCACTAAAAGATCCATTGCCAGGTGGATCGTTTCTTGTATCCAATTTTGCTACCAAAAGCTGGGTAAGGTTCCCCCCTCAGGCCTGAGGGCTCACTCTACCAGAGGTACAGCTGCATCTCTAGCTGCTGCTAGAGACATCCCTATCTTGGAGATATGTCAGGCAGCTACTTGGAAGACAGTACACACTTTCACCAAGCATTACTCCCTGGATTTTCAGGCCAGGAGGGATGCTCGGTTTGGCACAGCCGTGCTTCAGAGCCTATTCCCTAAGTAGATTCTGTCCCTCCTCCATGGAGGTACTGCTGTGTAGTCTGCAATAGTCATAATATAGCAAGACTTCATGTTGTTTGAAGAAAAAATTACTCACCTTAGTAATGTTGTTTCTTCTAATGGAGTCTTGCTATATTATGACCTCCCCCCCAGCCTGCCCCTCTCAGAACTCCTACTTTGGGGTATGGGGTGGGTAGTCCTCTGTTGGCATTTATTGATGCCCTCTTTCATGTTTGGGTGTTGTGTTTATTTAGTTATTTTATCTTAATTTTCTGGTCCACTGACTTGAGTCTTTGTGTTGGGACCAGCAAAATTGTTAATATATTAGTGGCCAGTTGGCTAGTGTAGGTTACAGCTTCCACACAGAACCTTAGTGAGTTTTTGCTCGTAAAGATCTGACGGTTTCGGTTTGAAACCAGCCAAACAGAGCTTCTGAACCGAGCTCACGCTCTAAGCTCCATGCTCTGCATGGAAGTTAACTCTTTCACCTCCAGAGCAGTTCTAAGGCTGGGGCAAACTGCAATGGTCATAATATAGCAAGACTCCATTAGAAGAAACAACATTACTAAGGTGAGTAATTTTTTCTTAGCTGCAAGCACTACAGTGGTGGCAAGACAGGGACAACCTCAGGGCAGGAGTCCCCTTTCTGCAACAAGCTCCTTCAGTAATGCTGACCACAGATGCCTCACTACTAGAGTGGGGAGCTCACCTGGGGGAACACAGTGCTCATGTAACATGGCTCCAGCAGGAGTCTCTCCTGGACATAAATCTGCTGGAGCTCAGAGTAGTGTTCCTAGCATTTCAGTCATTCGCCAAGATGTTATAGAGTAAGGTGGTGCAGGTCAGAATAGACACCACCACGTACTATATCAACAAACAGGGAGGAACAAGGTCTCCAGTGCTGTGCACAGAGGCCATGAAGATCTAGAGTCTGGCCTACTCCCTAAACATCTCCCTATCAGCAGTCCATGTGCCAAGGAAGGACAATGTCCTGGTTGATGCTCTCAGTAGAATCAACCAGGGTCATCACGAATGGACCCTGAACAGACAAATCCTGTTGACAGTCTTCAGAAGATAGGGCACTCCAGAGATCTCTTTGCAGCCCTAATCATCAGCTTCCCCAGTTCTGTTGCAGGCCCCCAACACTGGGCTCAGTACCCATGGATGCACTGCTTCTGGACTGGTCAGACAAATTCCTGTATGCCTTTCCTTCATTCCCTCTGATAGCCAGAGTTCTAATCAAACTCAGGACTGAGTCAGCCACTATGATTCTGATTGCTCCAGATTGGGCCAGACAGCCATGGTACTCGAATCTGTTGTCCCTATCAGTGGACAATCCAATTTGCCTCCTCAGGAGGCACAACTTGCTGACATCCTCCCAAGCGAGGATTCTGTACCCCAACTTCGAGTCCCTCTGGCTCAAGTCTTGGTTCTTGAACACTAGGTATGCAGACCTGCATCTCTCAGGAGGAGTCCTGGACGTCCTTAGGGTTTCTAGGAAGCCTTCCACCAGGAGGACCTACACTTCTAAGTGGAAGAGATTCTCCATCTGGTGTTCCTAGAAAGACATGGACCCTCAGGAGGCCACCCTGGCAGTCCTGTTGGATTACTTGGTTCACCTTCAGTCCTTGGGCCTGCAGCCCTCCACCCTGAAAGTGCATCTGGCAGCTGTGTCTGCCTATTTGTCAGATGGGAAGGGCATTTCTTTAGCTGCCCATCCTATTTTTAAGAAGTTTTTCAAGGGGTTGCTCCATCTTCACAGGGAGCCTACCCCTTCTTGAGACCTGAACATCTGCATAGCGCAGCTTATGCAGCCCCCTTTTGAACCCATGTCCTCAGCAGAACTCAAATTCCTGACATGGAAGACTGTGTTTTTGGTGGCCATCACCTCTGCCAGGAAGATCAGTGAGCTTCAGGTCCTGTCAGTAGAATCCAACTACATTGCCCCTCACAGGGGCAAGATTGTTTTAAGAACTAATAGGAAGTTTCTCCCCAAAGTAGTCTTGGACTTCCATTTGAATCAGTCCAAACATTGGCTGTATTTTTTACTGATCATTCCAGTTCAGGTGAAAGGCTGCATAGCCTGGATGTAAACAGATCCATCAGCTATTATATGGACAGAACAAAGGACCATAGGAAGGACTGTACTCAGTTGATCTTCCTGGACATAAAGTCTCCACCACTCATTCACACTAATGAGATCTACGCCGGAGGTGCTAGGACCCATCAGGAGCAAACTTTTTGACAGGGTCGGTGCCAGAGATGGAGCCGCGAGGAGCAGCACCATGAACCATGACTCGTGCAGTAAAGACTACCTCAGCGTAGACCCACCAACCGCCTCAGTTCCTTTTTTCCCCACCATCGAGTGTGCTTCAAAGACGATATCGCTGGCCACCAGGAGTCAAACTTCAAACTAGCAGCATCATTTTCAATTTTTTGTTTTGTAATTTATACTTTGAAAGTACAGAGTAGTTTTTAATTTAAACTTATTGATTAGTAAAGAAGTCCTCACCCCTCCATTGACGGAGTCGACCATGAGCGGGTCAGATGATGGTAGGGAGACTTCGGATGAAAGCTATTCAGTCAGCCAGGCTGGGTCCGGTCCACTGCCCTCCCCGGAGGGTGGGTCTGATAATGGACGGTCCAATGCTGAGGGAGATGGGCAGTCCCCGCAAAAGCATAAAAGGAAATGATCCCATTCGCAGCACCATTTGGCCTAGAGTTCTTCTTCAGCGCATAAGTCAAGAAAGAGAAGGCATCACATGAGGTCGCCTTCTGGTATGTCTGCACATTGACGGCCAGTCATTGAGGCTAGGCACCAGTCTCCTCCCCTCTCAGAGTCACCGGTTTCTGGCTTCGGTGCCCAACATCGGAGCCCGTCCCCACCTATTGGGATGGCCTCTGATGAGCAGTTTCACCAGTGGGCTACTCTTATGGCGCAGTGGGCTTAGAGGTTGGTCCATCTGCCTGGCCCGGTCACTCCGGGGCCTTTGGGCCGCTCGAGGGGCTGGGTAGAGCGGCTGGACCTTCCTAGTCACGCGACACCTTCTTCAGTGCCATCGACTCCGTGCTCAGATGTTCAAACAACATGAAGTCTTGCTGTATTCTGACTATTGCAGTTAGCTCCAGCACTTGAACTGCCCCAGAGAGTACAGGGTTAAATTTCTATGCAGGGCATGGAATGTTGAGCTCGAGCTCAGTTGAAGACTCTGTCTGCAGTGCTTTGAAACCAAACCGTCAGATTCTTTACTCCACCTCACTGAACAGTCACACTGGAGATTTCTCCTGCTCGGTTAAAGTTGTCGGTTTTATTCCGATTTTATTTTCCGCATTGTCGGTTCAGGGCTCTGTCTGTGGTACAGTAAGTACTTGGGTAGTATCTCTGTATCTTATTGTGGAACTTGAAATAATTGTATTTCTAGGAACATGGATATGTTGTTCTATCCACACTTACTGGCAGGTTCCTTGCCGCTTTAAATCTTGCCGGAAGGTCTTTAAGCTGGCTCCTCCCACCCACCCGGGTGGTAAAACTCTCGGCTCCGCCCCATGATGCCAGATCTTCCTTACTGCTTGGAAGCTCAGATTCCCTCCTTAGTGCTCTGCGTTTTAGGCCTGGATCCTAACTCGTCGGTTAATCCGAAACTCATTTTAAAGTTTAAAAGACTTTGGTCTTCCTTTTCCCTCGTGGCTGCGATGGACAAATCAACTCCTGGATTTCGGCGGTGCCCTTGTGGGCAGAACATGTCTCGGACCGATCCGCACTCCACGTGCATTTACTGCCTTGGCCTCAAACATGATCCGCAGGCCTGCGAAGTGTGCAAGTCTTTCTCGGTCAACGTTCTCGAAGACCGTGCTGCCAGGCTTCAACCTGGGCGCACCGAGAGACGTATTCCTCCGGTTAGGACAGAAAAGGGGGTCTGCACTGGTATCCGTGGGGGTGGGCACAGCTAATGTTTCAGCCTATGGGCCTTGTCAACTCAAACAGTCCTTTTATTCCTAACAGCAATCCTGTGTCCAGGTACCCTTCCCTAACCATACCCCTAAATATAAAGCTGAGTTTTGTTCTGTGCAGATCCTGTGTTGTGAGCATATTATTAGTGATAGACATTAAGTATATGTATTTTTCTGTGTTGAAAAACAATGTAGTATTCAGTGTGTGGGGTGACTGGAAGGGGAGGTACAGCATCCCAGGGGGCTGTACTATTCAAACACCTGGCCCACTGTTATCCTACTCTAGATGGAGGCACCGCACTATTTTATTTCTATTCTGGGAAAGAACACCCACGTGTCATCGAAACAGAACCCAAGCCCCTTACCCCATGGGGTAGTCAACAGGCAGGGGTAGTAGCTCACTGGCACACGACACCTGAGTGACACAAAGATTGTTCATGGTCTGGGAAAGGAGCCCTGTGAGTCTAGGATGTCCCAACTGAATTTATATCTATTAGAATTAAGGTGCATAAGGGAGCCCTGTTGGAAATGTATAAAATTTTACTAACATACTAAAATGCCAGCAGAATAGGCCTAACAGTCTTTCGTGTCTGCTCGTTTGATCAGCACCCACCCTGGGAGCTGACCTTACTGCCCCCCCCCTCGCCCTCTCTGGTTTATAAGAGACAGCCAGCTGATAGATAGCTTGGGTCTACAATTTGGCAACAGAAACGTCAATTTGAGAAGTCATGTATATCAAATTAAACTGATATTACTGAGGAGGAATGCTAGAAGGCATTTCTACACACAAAGGGTCATACCACTATGGAATAGTCTGCCTAGGGAGGTATTGGACACTAACTCTTTTGTTACTTTTAAAAATAAGTTGGACAAGCACTTGCTATTAAATAATGGTTCCAGATGGCCCCGCTGAGGTGGAAGATAGGCAAAACTGTCAATAGCCTTCAGCCTGTTTTAAAAACCAAGTATAGTACCAAGTAAAGGACTATTCAGCCAGGCTAACTACACAAAGGGCAGCGTTTACAGATCTGCCTCACTGTCTTCAGAAACTGGGTGTCTGGTACAAAATGGCCTATCTAGCCACCTTTAAAACTTGACAGAAACATGGTCTTTCATAATTTTGATGATCCGACAGAGGCATCAGCTTTTAGTCATTGCACCTGGGGTGGGAACAAGCCATCTGCAACACCTAATCCGAGAACTCATACAAGCCATCCTGAAACAGAGCCCCAGCAAATGGAGTCAGTTCCATATTCACTGGCTCCTTCCACCATAGAAATAAGAGTTTGATGGCAAATAAGGACCACTTGGCCCACCTATTCTGCCTAGTTCCCCTACCTACTATAACACTGCAGACCCTACTTAATCTCCAGCTCCCCCGTTTCCTTACCACTAAGATTCACTTATGCCTATCCCATGCCTTCTTGAATCCCACTACAGTTTTCACCTCCGCTGGGAGGCTGTTCCAGACATCCACCACTCTTTCTGTGAAGAAGTACTTCTTTACATCACCCCTGAGCCTAACCCCATCCAGCTTCATTGTATGACCCCTCATTCTTGAGCATCTTTTTCTCTGAAAAGGCTTCCTTCTTGAGCCTTATTTATACCTTTGAGGTATTTGAAAGTCTCTATCATATCCCCCCCACCTCCTTTCCTCCAGGGTGTACATATTGAAGTCCTTCAGTCTCTCCTCATAGGACTATTGATGCAGACCCTGCACCATTTTAGTTGCCCTTCTTTGGACCACTTCTACTCTGTCTATTTCCTTCTGGAGATGTGGTCTCCGGAACTGGACACAGTACTCCAGGTGAGGTCTCACTAGTAATTTACACAACAGTATCACCACCTCCCTCTTTCTACTGGTGATACCCCTCCCTATACACCCCAGCATCCCACTGGCTCACCCACTGCCTTGTCACACTGTTTGGCCACCTTTAGGTCATCAAATATGATTACCCCTAGGTCTCTTTCCTGTTTGGTGGTCGCCTGTAGCACTCTCCCAGTTTTGTACTCCGCCCCTGGGTTTCTGTGCCCCAAGTGCATGATTAACACTTCTTCACACTGAAACTTAGTTGCCACACTCTTGATCACTCCTCAAGCTTTCTTAGATCCCTATTAATTTTTTCCACCCCGCCCTGGAGTGTCTACCCTATTGCAGATCTTAGTGTCATCTGCAAAAAGGCATGCCTTCCCTTCTAGCCTCTCTGCAATGTCACTAATGAAGACATTAAAGAGGACTGGTCCCAGTACTGATCCTTGAGACACCCTGCTGGTCACCCTTCTTTCCTTGGAGTCAACTCAGTTTACCACCACCCTCTGTCGCCTATCTCCCAATCAGTTTCTTACCCAGTTTACTACCTTTGGACCCACTCCTAGGCTGCTCAGCTTATTTAAGAATCTTCTATGTGGAACAATGTCGAAGGCCTTACTGAAATCTAGGTAGGCCACATCCACTGCTCCACCCTGATCCAATTTCCCTGGTCACCCAGTCAAAGAAATCTTACCAGATTTCTAACCCCAGGAATTCTTCAATATGCAGTCAGCCTGCTGCGTTGAACTGCCCCAGAGATAATGGAACTTATGCAAATGATGGAACACTCATTGGTTCATGCCATCATCCAACCTACTGCCCTTACCAACTGCTGCGTTAACAACGCTCAGATTTCATTTTCCGCCTGCCTAGTAAGACATCTCAGAGACCACTCCTTGGAGTAACTGTATTTACATTTATTTTTCGTGAGAAAAAGTAAACTGTATTATTTTTTACTTTTTCTGCTGCCTTTATCCTAGTTTTATATAGTTTAGCACTAGTTTTAGTTTATATTTACTTCAGTTTGCTGTTCCACAGTAGTTCCTAGTAAGCATCAAGGAACTGGAGTTAAACCTTTATTTTTTACCTTTTTCGTATATTTTATATATATATATTGCTTAAGTGGACCTGTTTCATAATTTGTTAATTTCAGTTTATTTCTATCAGACTGTTGTTTCTTTCCTGTGAAGAACTGACTGTTCCACTTCTGTGGTCTGACAGGAACCGAATTATGTATTTAAATTCATACAAACTTTGGTTCAGGAACCGAGCTTAAGCCCACCTTTATTGGTTTCTAAGTATCTCCGATAGGCCAAAAAAGGAAAAAGGGCCTTCTGGGTTTAAAAATTGCTTAAAGTGTGGTGAGGTGTTCGCTAATGCGGACAAGCACGAGTTGTGCTTATTTTGTCTAGGTGAATCACATTTTAAAGCAGACTGTGAAATCTGCAAAATGTTCCCAACCAAAACTATTGAAAAGAGGTTGGAAGGTTTCAAAAAGAAAATGACTACTTCCGAGGTTCCGGGGGATCAGGTAATGGATCAACCAAGCCCCTATTCTTCTAAAAAGGAAAAAGTTAAGGAGCCAGAACCGACCACTATGGATAAAGGTGAGCCCTCTAAACCGAAGTGCACTGCGGAACCAGCTGGTGAGTTGGTTCCAGCAAAGAAAAAACAAACGAAAACACACCGATCCTGCTGCTGAAAAAGCAAAGGAGCTCCCAGTGCACAAACTGGCCATGCTAATAGCCGAAGCAGTTGCTCAGGCTCTGCAGGTGCTTCAAGCCTTGCAAACTGCGACTTCACAAGGTCTGATACCATTTCCAGTGCAACTGGTACTGGCAGACCCACCGGTTCCTTTATTGGTTCCGCGCACTGTTCCACTCGCCCAGGACCCCTATCATGAGGAATATGTTGAAGAGGAAGATGACGGGGAATTGATAGAACCAGAGGTTTCTCTGGATCAAGAGTTTGATTCTCCTCCCAGGCTACCGGAGGACTGTTCATCCTATTACACCTTTGTGAAGCAGATGGTGGAAGTCCTGGATCTTACCACTAATGAAACTGTGGAAGAGGAAGAAGAGGCAGAATTTTCAGATATGATGGGTCTGCACCCACCCAAAGACTTTTGCTTCCTATAAATAAATTCCTATGGAAGCAGGTCATGAATGTTTTAGAGACTCCAAATTATGTCTAACCCACTGAGAACAAAGCTGATAAGAAAGACCAGCTGGACAGATTAGGGGCTGAATTTCTTTTTTCTCACCCTGATCATTAAGGGGTAGTACAAGCTGCAGCTTGTGACAGTGTTAGGGTACCACTGGCATCACATCCACCTGAAAAAGATGCCAGAAAAATTGATAGCATGGCAGTGAAGGGCTACTTAGCTGCTTCTTTGTTCATTAGACAGGTGAATTATATGGCCTATGCTGCTCAATATCAAGACACACTGTGGAACTCAGTGATAACTATGGTGGATAAGGCACCCGCAGGATTAGCTGCTGATCTGGCAGAAACAGCCAGGTGTGGACTGGAGGCTATAAAGTACCCATTTCACGTGGCAGTGGATGCCAATGACACTACTGCCAGATAGATAGCACTTACAGTGGCTCTGAGGAGGTTTGCTTGACTTAGAACTACAAACCTCTCTCAGGATACCCAAACCGAAACCATGGGTTTTCCCCTGTGAAAATAATTCCCTGTTTGGTGATAAAACAGAGACTTGCATGAAGAAGGTGGATGAGTACAAAACCACCTATAAGAATAATGCTGCAAAGGAGAAACCTTTCACCTCCTACAGGCCACAGGGAAGAGGAGGTAAGGGTAGGTCAGCCTATGGCAGACCATTTTTCCAGGCCCAGGCTGCTCCAGAATACCCACAGCAGAGAGGTTATTTCAGGGGCAGAAGGGGTTCCAGGCGTGGGGATCAAGCCTGCCAGGCTAAATCCTGGCCCAAGCAGAATCCCTGACATGTTTGCCAGGGTCGCCTCCCCACTTCCAGTAGAGGGCAGACTGACACATTACTTCCAGACTTGGAAAAAAAAATCACCACAGATAAGTGGGTCCTGGAAGCAGTGGGTCAGTGTCTGGCCTTCAGTTTCAAAGCATTTCCCAGGCTAAGGTCAAGACTTTTCAGACCAGCTTCCAATACATAAAGGACACTTCTGGAAGCAGAAGTGTCCAACCTTCTGCAGTCAAGAGCAGTAGAATATGTTCCCTTACTCCAAAGGGGAAAAGGGTTCTACTCCAGGTACTTCCTGACCTTAAAGAAAAATGGGGAGTGGCGACCCATTTTAGATCTAAGAGCTCTAAACCAACATTTGGCAAAGCTAAGATTCAGAATGGTAACCTTAGCAATGATCCTTCCCAAGCTTCAGCAAGGAGACTGGCTGGCATCACTGAATTTGAAAGATGCCTACTTCCAAATTCCAATAAGGGAATTCCACAGAAAGTATCTAAGGTTCAGACTACCATTGGATCATTACTAGTTTGCAGCTCTGCCTACTCTGCCCAGGGTATTTACAAAATGCCTGGCTTTGGTGGAGGCTTCCCTAAGAAGGTAGAGCATCACAGTATTCCCCTATCTGGACAAATCACCACAGCAGGTAAAGGATGCTCTAAAGTCCACCCTGGATACCCTAGAGTCCCTGGGGTTTCTGGTCAGTGCCCAAAAGTTGGTTCCTCAGCCTGTTCAGGTACTGAACTTCATAGGCACAGAGCTGGATACCCTGAGGGGAAGGGCCTTCCTTCCTCAAGAAAGGGTGGACAACATCCCACAGATTGCTGGTACATTCCATCTCAACTCACCAAGGCCAGCAAGGCATTTCTTGCAGTTACTGGGCCACATGGCTGCAGCCACAGGAACAGTCCTGGGTTCCAGATTTAAAAAGAGAGACATTCGGTTCCACCTCAGGGCACATTAGTGCCAGAGGAGGGATCCTCTCTCAAAACTGATATCAGTAACAAGAACCCTACTGCAGGCTTTACAATAGTGGCAAGATGGGGAGAGAAGGGGTTCCATTCCAGAAGGAGTTCCCCTCCCTAGTGCTCACAACAGATGCTCCTCTACTAGGTTGAGGTGCACACCTGGAAGAACGCACAGTGCATGGGACTTGGTCCACAGCAGAGCCACTCCTGCACATAAACCTGCTGGAGCTCAGGACAGTGTTCTTAGCACCGCAGGCTTTCACATCTCTGGCGCAGGACAAGGTGGTACAAGTCAGGACAGACAACACCAGTGCCATGTACTACATAAACAAGCAGGGAGGGACAAGGTCCAACCCCCACAGAAGCAATGAAAGTGTAGAGTCTGGCCTAGTCCATACAGGTGTCCTTGCAGGCTATTCATCTGCCAGGAAATGAGAAAACTCAAGCGGATGCACTCGGCAGAATCAACCAGAACCACCTGGAGTGGTCGCTGAACAGACAGGTACTAGAGGTGGTGTTCAGGAGGTGGGGCACTCCAAAGATAGATCTCTTTGCCTCACAGGATAACCATTAGTTACCCAGATTCTGCTGCAGACCACCAGCAAAAGGGACAGTACCCCTGAATACCTTAGTGTTGGATTGGTCGGGGGGAACCTGTACGCATTTCCCCCCTTTCCATTGCTGCTCAGTGTCCTGATCAAGCTCAGGTCCCAGCCAGCCTCAATGATCTTGATAGCTCCAGACTGGACTAGGCAGCCTTGGTACTCTTTGCTGTTCTCCCTATCAGTAGCCCCACCCATACACCTCCCTCAGAGGCACAATCTCCTAACCTCCTCACAAGGGATGATCCTGTATCCAAACCTCAGGCTCAAGGCCTGGCTTTTGAAGACCTAGAGTATGCTGATTTGCACATTTCTGAGGGTGTTCTCACTGTCCTAAGGGGATCAAGGAAACTCTCCACCAAGAAAACCTATGCTTCCAAATGGAAGAGGTTTTCCATATGGTGCACTAATAATGATATAGTGCCTTCTCAGGCAGGGTTAACAGTCTTGTTGGACTACCTCACCCATCTACATTCTCTGGGCTTACAACCCACTACCCTTAAAGTCCACCTGGCTTCAGTCTCAGCCTATGTCTCAACTGGCAAGAGTGTCTGTATGGCATCCAATCCCATTTTCAAGAAACATAGAACGTGTCAGCAGAAAAGGCCTGCCAGGCTCACCCAGTCTGCCCAGTATGCCTAGCAAGTCACTCGGACTTTGCTATTACCTTCTGTCTGCCCCCTCCCTGGAACTAACAGACCCCTGTGTATCTCCACGCTCTCCTGAACCCCCTCACAGTTCCTGTCCCAACCACCTTCGCAGGGAGTCTGTTCCAGTTTTCCACCACCCTCTCCGTAAAGTAGAATTTTCTGATGTTTCCACTGAAACTCCCCCCTTCTGTCTGCATATCATGCCCCCTTGTTATCAATTGCTCCCTTAGCTGGGAGAGGTCCCCTACTGGCACCCTGTTAATACCCTTGATATATGTGAAGGTGTCAATCATGTCCCCCTTTCCCTTCTTTGTTCAAGGGAGTACATGCTGAGGTCCCTCAGCCGTTCCTCACATGACAGATGACTGACTTCCCTTACCATTTTTGTCGCCTTCCTCTGGACATGCTCCACTCTATCCACATCCTTCTTGAGGTATGGTCTCCATAACTGGACCCCATACTCGAGGTGAGGCCTGACAAGCTGCCTGTACAAGGGCATTATGATCTCCTTCTCCCTGCTTGTTATTCCCCTGCCGATACAACCCAGCATCCTACTGGCCTTTGCTACCGCCCTTTCACATTGCTTTGCCACCTTCAGGTCCCGTGAAATGAATATGCCAAGGTCCCTTTCCAGCTCTGTAACCTCTAGGGTATGCCCCCCATACGGTATTCCGCTCCCTGGTTATTCCTTCCTAAGTGCATGATCTTACATTTTTTTGTGTTGAAGGACAATTGCCATTCCTCCAGTTTCTTCAGATCCCTGCACATGCTCTCCACCCCCTCGGGCGTATTCACTCTATTGCAGACCTTTGAGTCGTCGACGAATAGACACACTCTTCCCTTTAGCCCCTCTGCTATGTCCCCTATAAATAGGTTCTTTAAAGGGTTGACCTACTTGCAGCCCCCTCATAGGGAGCCGGTGACAGCATGGGATCTCAATGTCTGCATTGCCAAACTCATGGAACCCCCATTCGAGCCCATGACTACAGCACATCTGAAATCTGTAACTTGGAAAACTGCCTTTGTGGTAGCTATCACTTTGGCCAAACATATTAGTGAGCTACAGGCCCTTTGTATACAGCTGAATTACATCTCCTTCCACAGAGATAAGGTGACTCTCAGGACTAATAGGAAATTCCTACCAAAAGTAGTTTCTGATCTCCATCTGAACCAGTCAATCACCTCGTCAGTCTTCTTTACTGAACACTCTAGCTCAAGTGAATGCAGGCTGCACAGCCTGGATGTTAAGAGAGCTTTGAGCTACTATATTGATCATACCAAAGCCCACAGGCAGGACAGACAACAGCTGTTCCTGTCCTATGGGGAGGAGGGAAAAGGAGAACCAGCTTCTAAAAGGAGTATTTCACGCTGGATATTGGCATGTATCCAGTTCTGCTATAGCAAAGCTGGTAAGGACCCCAGTAGGCCTGAGGGCCCATTCCACAAGGGGCACAGCTGCTACAATGTCAGCAACAAGAGTTGTAGTTTCCTGCCTCTGCCTTGCTCCAACATTTGTGAAGGGGAATCACATCCACCCTCCTCCAGTCCTCAGGTACCATGCACTCATCCCAGGATTTGTTAATGTAACCCCCCTACAAATGGGGGTTCCTGAAAAGTCTTCCTTGAGCTTGCCTAAATGCTCACTGCCAGGCTATTGTTTTGCATTTTAGTAGATTAAATGTACTGCCACAGAGTGCCTGTATAGCCTCTGTGTACTGTCTCTTTAAGAGCTGCCTGGATTGCAGTCTTAATTAATCTAAAAGGGAACTCTGTTAGAAGATGTGCTTGTTTGCTGATCATTTGTTAGAGTAGTAATAATGTTGCAGTTTGTTCTAACCTGCTTTCTTTGCAGCAAGGACTGTTCTAACATACTAAAATGCCAGCAGAATAGGCCTAATGGTCTTTCGTGACTGCTCGTTTGGTCAGCCCCCACCCTGGGTGCTGACCTTGCTGTCACCCTCGCCTTCTCTGGCTTCTCCCTTCCCAGTTCCGGATATTCTTGCTGCATTGGATTTTGCTTCCTGAACCCTTCCCTGTACCTGTCCCACCCCTCTTGAACCCCTCCACTGTCTCTGCCTCCACCAGCCCCTAGGTAGTGCATTCCATGGCTCTACCACCCTCTCAGTGAAGTAGCACCCCTCCTTTCTCCCTGAATCTTCCCTCCAGCTTCCACCCATGCCCTCTAGTGGCCCCTCCTCTTCCTTCGAAGCACCTTCACTGTTTCCCTATTTACCCTCTTCATGTACCTGAAGACCTCTATCATGTCCCCCGGTCCCTCTCTCTTCCAAAGTGTATATATTTAGCTCTTGAGCCTCCTCCTCATAGGTCCTGTCCCCAAGCCCCAAATCATTTTGGTTGCCCTCCTCTGGACCCTCTCCAGGAGGTTAATGTCCTCTTTAAGTGCGGCCTCAAAACTGCACGCAGTACTCCAGGTGCGGCCTCACCAAGCAGTTATACAGAGGAGTACTCACTTCCTCCTTCTGGAGGTGATCCCCAGCGATGCATCCCAGCATCCTGTTGGCCTTGGCTGCTCCTCCCACAAGTCTCAGAGTTGTTCATCTTGACATCCACCACCACCCCCAGGTCCCTCTCAGCCATTGAGACTTGTAGTATTTCCCCAGGGTGTACACTTGGCCTGGGTTTCTGGCCCCAGGTGGAGTAATTGCATTTCCTGCATTAAACCTCAGCTTCCACTTCTTCTAGACCATCTTTCCAGAGCCTCCAGGTCCCTGCAGGGCCACCCCCTCCTCCCCATCCACCACCGCCCCCAGTTTCGAGTCATCTGCAAAGAGACTCATCTCACTCCTGATTCCTGTCCTTATGTCAGATACGTAGGCGTTGAACAGAAGGAGCCCAAGGACTGATCCCTGTGGGACCCCACTAATGACCCTCCTTGGGGAAGAGACTATCCCACCAACTACGACCCTCTGGGTCCGGTCCTGGAGCCAATTGCCTATCCATCGGATCATCTGGTTTCCCACCCCCATTTCTCCTAGTTTATCCAACTCTGTTCTGTTTATCTCCACCAACTTGGCCTGGGACTGTCAGAATGAGGCAATCAGTAATGTTGGGACTCTAAAATAGAGCCTGCCTACAGGGGCTTGGTGGGGTTAAAACTTGTAGGAATTGTAGTTTTTGCATTTTGGCACCTAAAATAACTTGGAGGGGGGGGGGGCCCTTGTTGTGACTTACAGACAGATCAGTCAACCAAACCTTTTGGATCTTAGGGAAATTCCCAAGCTGCTTGCAGCTAGTTTCAGTTCTGAGTTGGGAAGTGAAGAGATAACAGCTTGAATGATTCAAGCAGCATCCCCGGCGTAGATTCGCAAGGGAGAGCTGTGGAAAGGCCTGAGTTTTGGCTGCATGCCTGCCTGCTGTCCCTGAGAGGGAACCTGTGCCGTTTTTGGACTGAATCCGAACTTGGAGAGTGAAGTAAGCCATTGAATTGTGACAAGGCTCCTACCTGAAGAAGACCGAAGATTTGCTGAATGCAATCGGCCTGTCTGGACTTCCAGCCACCTCTGAACTCCCAGATTTGTGCAGAGAATCTGTAATTGCGACCAGAGAGCCTCTTGCCTGGTACAGTGGAATTTCCTTACATGTGAATGTGTTGTGTGCTTATAGTGGGTCGTGATTTGGTTCCCCACTGTGGTTTGAATTGCGTTCTGCTTGCTAGAAGCTGCATCCAGCCCTACGGACTGAATCCAAAACCATCTCTATTGGGCCTGGGCCTTGCCACACTGGCCCAGCCCGACTACCCACTGCACAGAGAAAGCCATCGACGCGAGACCTGCCTGGGGATCAGCCCCCTGCTCAACATCTGAACAGGAATGATGCCTTGATGATTCGTGCAAGCCCCACTTCTCTGGGCACTCCAGCTCTAACAACCTGCAGTCTCGATTTTGTCCTGCCTGTGTCCAGTATTTGGTATCGTGAGCAAACATCAGGGTAGCTCCCTGCAACAACAGCTAAATCTAAAGTGTTGTCATCTGATTGTCTGGTTGCTCTTTCTTTCACGAACTGAGCCGTCCGGCTCTGGATTACAAATAGTGTGTGTTGCACATGTTGCTTTCTTCCATCACAGGGCCCCAACCAGCTGCAATGTTCCTGGCTAACCCATTGTCTCCCTACCTGGATACCCAGAGGTGTGACTGTGTGGGGACTTAAAGCGTATGCATAACTGTTGATTAATATAGCCTTTAAGCCAATCAACCTGATTACGCCCCTTCCTTGTTCAAGTCCTCTGAATAAATCAGATCTGACTTTTTTGCTACATTTAACCTGACTGTAGTTCCAGTTTGTGCCAAGAGTACTATACTGTTGCTATTTACTGTGCATAACCTTGTTTTACAGGGGGGTCCCCAGGGTCGAGCCAGAGGAACAGGCCCTGGTGGTAAATGCAAACAGTGTGGGTGCTGCAAAAGTGATTATCGTATATTGCTCACGCCACTAGAAGGGAAAGAGGGGGATTACAGTGTCCCGGAGGGCTGTGCCCAGGTTAGTTTGACCACTACCAACCCTGAACTCCAGGTGGAGGCACCTGTTTCAGAACTCAGGCCCCTTAACCTGCTACTGTCCGCACAGGCAGAGGTAGTAGCCCTTGGGATAGCGCCACCAAGGGGTTAAAAGAGTAGTCAGCAGTGTTACTAGATCTCCCCTTATTTTGTTTAGAATTCTGGGGTGAATCCCATCAGGCCCCATTGCCTTGTCCACCTTGAGTTTTAGGAGTTCTTTCAGGACCCTTTCTTCTGTGAATGGACTGGTACTGACCCCCTATCCAGAGTGCTTCTATTGTTTGGTTTAGGTACGTCCCCCTCCTCTTCTTTTGTGAATATTGAGCAGACGTATTCATTCAATATCTCTGCCTTTTCACTGTCACCCTCTGCCCATCCCCCACTTCCCTTTATTAAGCCTCACTTTCCCTCTCTTGGTCTTTCTTCGCTCACTAATGCACCTAAAAAATGTTTTATTCCCCTTCTTAACTGAGTTGGTTATCTAATTTATAGAGGATTTGATTATTTACTATTAAGTATTGTTAGGATAACTTAGTTAAGGGCCTTACCCCGCAGACTGTCATGAATATGAGCATTATAGAACGCAGCAGTTGGTAAGGGCAACAGTGTGAATGGTGGCACGAGCCAATGAGTGTTCCATCATTTGCATAAGTTCCATTATCTATGGGTCAGATCAACACAGGAGGCTGACTGCAAGAGTTAAGCATACTGAAGAATACCTTGGAAGAAACAAGATTACTACGGTGAGTAATTTTTGCTTTTGGCCAATGACAGGCTCCAGCGACCCTACAAACGTTGTCAGGTATGCTTCGATATCATCTGAGGAACACAGCTTTGTAAGTTTAATCTCTTGTAGGTTGTTTGTGTTTTGTTGATCTACTGGACCTGTACCAGATCCTCCAGCTGTGATAGTTTGCAAAGCATCCAGTCATCGCTGCTCATGTTGCTGCGTTTCTTCTCTGTGTCTCTAGATGCTGCATCTGTTTTTCTCTCTGTTTCTCAGGCTCTCTGTGTTGTAGAGCCCACCATTTGAAATAGGCAGACATGCTTTCTGGTTCTGTCCCTGCCTGTTTCTCTTGTTCCATCACTGTTGCTTTTTGTACAGTCCCAGTTTGGATTTGTGTTTCTACTTCTAGTTTGGCTGCTATGCTTGTAATCACTCCTGGGCTTGCTGTTGCTGGATCCATACCTTTCTTCTATGCTTCCCCTGGTACCAGTTCTAGTACCCATGCACAAAACTCCTGGCTTTTTTATTTATTTTATTTATTTTTTATTTATTTCAATTCCAGGATTACAATTACCTTTGAGCCCAGGGCTCTTTTACAAAGGTTCCACGTCAAGACATAGTTATCACATGACAATATACAAAATCGTTACACAAATAAGGGTAAACTATATCAAATTAATTTCGAACAGACATGGGAGAGGGTAAAGTGGAAAGGAAGAGGACAATGGGAGGGTGGTAGAAAGAAATGAGAGGGGCAAGGGGGAGGTAAGAAAATGAGAAGAGAGGAGAGGTGGGGGGTAGGTAAGGATGGGGGGGTGGGGTGGAGCTGCCAGGAGGGTGGCATTGTCAGGTACTGTAGAGCGTGTAGGGCAGAGGCCAAACTAGGGGCAAGTACGTTATGTAAGGAGCTAGATATAGGAAAGAGCGGTAGCGGAGTGGAGTTGCATAGTCATTATTAGGCTTAGAGTATGAACGATATAAATCACATTTAGTCTGACACCAACTGTCATAGAAGCATAAGTCAGGAAGCATAGTAAACCCAGGAGAAGTTGTAAAATTCATTAGTAGCATTTAATTATTAACAATAAAATAAAAAAATGAAATTGTACAGGATAATGCTTCACAAAGGCAGTAGAAAAACAAGCATTTGTCAATGCCGAATGTCTTGCTGGCATTGGCATTGATAGTGCAGGAGTTAGAGAGATGCATAATGGGAATGACAGTGAAGTATTAAACAGGCGCTAACTCACACCCCACCCTCAGAGACTGACAGGCATTAGGGTGTGCCCTTGGGTCGTCGACCATAACGCCAGTACCATAGGAAGGGTATGGTGGGGCAGTCGCCCGGGCGCAAACCTCCTAGGGGTGCAGTTTGATCTGAAGCTGACTCTATTATTAATTTGAAAAGTGAGCACTGCAACTTTAATTTTTTTTTTACTTTCTTTAGGTAATTACTATTTGCTGCCAGCAGGAGCGATCCGCAGACCAGCAAATCGGGGGTCACATAATATGTTGCTGCAGCAAGAAGAACAATCATGTGGTATACAGAGCAGACAGTTTGTCTCTGGGGGCAGGCTGGCGCCAAGTGAAGTATATAAGGTAACGTAAGCAGCAGACTCCAGAGCGTTGTTAGAGTGGCAGAGCAGTTGAGCAGAGGCGGTTAGAGGAGAGCTGGAGTAAAGGAGAGAGCGAGAGAGTGACTAGTGTAGTAGAGAGAGAGAGCGTGGAGTGTTTAAATTGATTTTGTGTAGCACCATGTAGCAGACAAGAGAACGAAGCTTCCTTCCATGTCCGTAATCCGTCTAATTAAATAAATGATGATGACCTGTTTGTTGCGGGGAGGGGGGTTGAAAACAAAGTAAAAACTACTTACTGATCATCCCTGGTTCAAAGAAGGCGAAGGGTTAGCCTAGGATACATAGGATTAGATAATTTGGCTCAGGGCTGGCTGCTGTGTATAACTTGTCCCTTTTACTTTGCTTTTGGAGTGGACCCGTGTGCTGACTGACTGCCCGGCGCGGCCTTGTTCTCCCTCATCCCCGCCCATCCCCCTGATTCATTCGTCCTCCCTCTGAGGCAGGCTGAGTGATCATTTGTGAATGATGGGATTCCTTCTGGTCTGGCCCTGGGTCTCAGTTCCCTGCCCCTCTTGCTGACTCCGAGGTGATTTTTATTTTACAAGACAGAAAACAACATCTTGTTCTCCACATCCACGGTCCCGGATTTCCACCTCGCAAAAGTTGATTCAGTGATTCTTGATTCCCCAGTCCCAGGTCCCTGCCAGCTGCCACACCCACCTGTTTTGCTGACTCCTGCCAACTCCCGATTAAGCCTGGAGGCTGCTTGGCCTGGCTGCCCCTGCCAGCTGCCTGCCCCACACTTGCTGCTTTCCTAATCCCGCCCGGGTGTCCCAGCAGTAGTTACTTAGTTTGTGCTGCTCAGTGCTGCCGGCTGCACTGCCTTTGTAACCAAGTCTGCTTGCTGGGGCCTAGGCTGGCTGCATTCTTTAAAATAAAAGCCCAGTGCCTCATGCCTCCGAGTCAGTCCTGAGTCTGACCCAGACCCTACTACAAAAGTACAGTATTTACAGAAACAAAAATTATTCTGTGTGTGTGGTGGTGGTGGGTTGGGGATTAGCAGTAAAAAAAAAAAAAAAAGTAAAATAAGCAGTTGAAACTCAAGTCTTCTTTCTTTGTGTGTGTCAATCTGGTGGGGTATTAGTGGTATTAAAAATAAAATAATCTGCAGGGAGTCTGAAGGGGACTATGCTTAAAAAAGATCAAGGGACACAAGTGAGACACAGGGTCCTCTTACTGAAGGAGCTTTGCTATACGTGCTTGGGCATCCTGTGGGAATGCAGGAAGGGCCTGAAACTGGGATTTCTGTGTGCTGGTGCCAGCAAACAAAATAATCTGAGGGACAGGGTGGGATTAAAGGAGGGTAAGGAGATATCCAGAATAGTGGTAGACTGGGTGAAGATTATGGGTTTTTAAGTGACTGCTAGAGAAATCCTGTCTGGGATACCCCCTGATAAAAGGGTCTCTGCCCATGAAACAACTTCAGCAGTGCTACTGAAGCACTAGGGATGGGGACCCTATGTCAATAGGTAAAGCAGGGGCATAAAGGAGTCATTCGAGAGGATGTGGAGAGCTATAGGGGGACAGGGTAGGAAGGAGGCATCACAGGCCGCAGCACCCGTAGTGCAGTCATCTTCAGGAAAGTCCTCAGGAGGCAGTGATGTTGCCTGATGTGCAGCAGATTTGCAGCACTCACTGTGGAGCTGGGTGCAGTAAAGGATGAACTTAACCTTTTTACAGTGAGTCCCAGTGGACACTGGTGCAAGCAGCCACTACTCCTTTCCACTGCACACCATGCCACACCTACTGTAGGTAGGGGTGATGGGGGAAGAAGGGTCTAGATAGACTGAGACCCTGAGGTGGCAATAGCAAACAGATTCCAGTTGGACAACAGGACGCAAAGGGTAATAGTAAACGGAGTCCACAGTGAAGAAAGGAAGGTAACTAGCGGGGTACCGCAGGGTTCGGTACTGGGACCGGTCCTCTTTAATATCTTTATAAGTGACATTGGAGAGCACCAGGAAGGAAAGGTATGCCTCTTTGCAGATGACACAAAGATCTGCAACAGGGTTGATACACAAGGTGGGGTGGAAAGAATGAAAAGGGACTTGGCAAGGTTGGAGGAATGGTCAAATACGTGGCAGCTCAGATTAAATGCAAAGAAATGCAAGGTAATGCATCTGGGAAACAAAAACCCAGGGGAAGAGTACACAATGGGGGGTGAGATACTGACAACAACAAAAATCGAAAGAGACCTAGGAGTAATTATATCAGATGACCTAAAGGTGGGCAAGCAATGTGAGAAGGCAGTAAGGAGGGCTGGGGGGATACTGGGATGCATAGGGAGAGGCATCAACAGTAGAAAACAGGAAGTTGTTATCCCTCTCTACAGAGAGTTAGTGAGACCCCATCTGGAGTACTGGGCACTCTGGAGACCCATCTCCGCAAAGACACAGACAGAGTGGAGGCTGTTCAGAGGAGGGCAACCAAAATGGTGCAAGGTCTGCACCAGAAGACATAAGAGGAGAGACTAAAGCAGCTTAATATGTATACCCTTGAGGAAAGGAGGAGAGGGGGACATGATAGAAACTTTCAAGTATTTCAAGGAATTAACAAGGTACAAGGGGTAGTATCTTTCAGAAGAAGAGATGCAAGAACAAGGGGGCAATTTGAAGATAGAGGGGACAGCTCAGAGGTAATGTTAGAAAGTATTTTTCACAGAGAGAGTTGTGGATGATGGAACAGCCTTCCTGAGGAGGTTGTGGAGTCAGGAACAGTGGGAGAATTCAAGAATGCATGGGACAGGCATAAGGCAATTCTAGTGGGGGACAGGAGGAAGTAAGCTGTTGATTAACTAGAATCTGCAGCTTATCTATCAGGTAGGGAAATGGGCAGACTGGGTCGGCCCAGCGGTCCTTATCTGCCATCAAATTCTATGTTTCTATTCAGCCCTCATATGCAATTTGGTTCATCTAGTCCCCCAAGTGAAAAGGCTGTACCCTGCAGGCATGCAAGAGATCAGGTCTGTGCTTAAGAGTACACCTTACATGTGATCGAAGTCCAAGAGGCAAGACAGTGCTAGGAAAGAACTTATGATAGGTGATTCCATCATAAAGAGGACAGAGGGGGTAGTGGGTGCAGAGAAGCAGGGGACAGGAAGGTTAGATGCCTTCTGGGGCTTTGGTTGGATGGGATGTAGACAGGGTAAAAAGAATTGTTAATAGAGTGGAAAGCAGTCCTACTAGCCACCGATAACATGGTTTGCAGACTCCTAGAGGAGGTTAAGAATAGCTTTAGAAATTTTGTGGTGGATATCCAAGCTGGCAGTCCAATTGCTCACTTCAGCTCATGGCTGATGGAGTGGTATAGGCAGGAGGGATGGGGTGCCTTGGATATTGGAGCCACTCTTGGATGGATTGAAAGCTATTGAAGCTGGATGGCCCTCAACCTCTGAGAAGGGCATTAGGATACCAGGAGCAAGTTTAAAGAATTATTTAAAAATTAGGCAGCTTTAAACCAGCAGAGGGAGATGCTGTGCAGATGCGGACAACAAATACACCTACTAAACTGCTAAAAACATGGAAGGAACAATATGGCATAACAAATGTGGAGAAAGAGTGAGGTTGGAACAAGCTGGAGGAAAGGTGTTGCAATACTGGATCTGGGTATCTAGGAAGGAGGAGATAGGCAGGGCCAAGGCATGAGAAGAGAATTGATTTTAGTTTTCCCTTTGTTTACACACTTTTAAATATTGTGTCTGTCTGCTTATGCTCAAAGATTGTATTTTGTTAGATTTTACTTTTCTGTATGAAAAGTATGTTTTTCTTCAGAAAAGCCCCCAAACCCACCAAAAGAGCATGTAAACCCTCCAGAGCTTCTGGGGGCCTTGCAGCCCCCAGACCCCCAGCTCTTTTCTGAGGGGGGCACAAAATTAGTCTCTTGCCCAGGGCACCAAAATGCCTTCCTACAGCTCTGCATAACGCTCATGCCATTTCACCTCACCCTACCCTGCAGACACTGACAAGTGTCGCAGTGTGCCTTGGGGTATTCGGGCCTTACGCTCACTCCATTCCATAAGGAAATACACTGAGATGGGTGCAGTATAGGAGAATGGGGTGAACTTTGGGGCAGAAGAGTCCAAGACACACCTCAATGCCTGTCACTGGCTGCAGGGTTGGGGGTGGAATGGCATAAGCATTACAGCAGACAATCCTAAGTCACACCCCTGACGTCTGTCAGTCTCTACATGGTGGGGTGTTACGGTTGGAAATCTTAATGCCCCAGGCATTTGTTGGTGTTTTCACTCCAAATTTTCAACATGGGCAGTTTGTTAGCCGAAAGGTGATTTTTTTACAATGACTGCACCCATATTGCAATTATTTTAGGGATTTTTTTAACCAAATTTTCAACATAGGCATTTTGGGACCTCCACTCATGAATAGTGTCCATATGATTTTGTTTATCTGACCCGAATATTGATTTCCCGTAGCGACTGCGCCATTGTGCACCACATCTGCTAAAACACATTTTGGGCAGGATGTGAAAAATGACAGCTGTACTGTTCATAAGGAGGTGTGAAAAAATGGCAATGGTGAAAATATTAAAAATTGTCAGACTTACGAGTGTGCATGGAAACTGTGCAATGCACACTTGTAACAGTCATTTTTTGAAATTGTTTCACCAAATTTGCAACATTGGCTTTTTGGGTCTCCACCTCATGAACAGTGGAACTGTCATTTCCTTACTCGATCCTGAAAGATGATTCCATGCAGTGACTAGAAAATTACCTTTTGGGACCAAATAATGAGATGACAGTACATGTGTTCATGAGGTGGGGTCCCAAGAACCCCATGTTGAAAATTTGGAGCCAAAATTCAAAAAAATAGCTGAGATATCCACTTAAGTTGACCCCCCCATTTATGCCATTATACTGCTTACCGGCATTTCTTCAGTTCGTGGTCAGCTTTGAAGAGTGCAGTTGTGTTCTTGCTCCACCAAAGATTGCAGCTGGACCTCGGAGGTAAGTATGGGGTGGGGGAGGTGGGGTGAGCAGAGGGTGGGTGTAGGTTGGGGGAAGGGAGGTGCCACAGACAACGGACCATTTTCTTTGTTTCAGGTACCCAGAAAACAAGCTGGACCTCACAGGACTGTTTTATTTCTTTACAGGTGAAATTAAACAAATGTTGGGCACACCGGAGTGGGCTCCCAGTGTGCCCCATGACTGAGGCATGATGTTGGCCACACTGGGGTGGGCTCCCAGTGTGCCACACAATGGAGGTGGGCTAGGGCAGGGCAGGGCAGAAACATGCTGATGCAGTCAGCTATCTCAAAGCGGCAGCACACAGGGGTGAGCTCCCAGTGTGCTACACAATGTGGGGGGGTGGCAGACATGCTGACATAGGCATTGCGCCCCCGATGTCGGCCTTCTTTGGGCAATGTGTGGTGGACGGCAGGAGCCTTCGCCATGTTTACTGAAATGTTTCACCAGGAAAGGCACATAGGGGAGGTGGCGTGTCATCTGTGCCGCTGCATGACGAGCTTGTCTCAGATTGCAGTGGCACATTTCTTTCAAGCTGGTGGCATTTTTCATATATTTGTGTCAGTGCTAGCATGCTGGCTCACTGGGCAATGATGAATTCACCTACTAAAGCGTGCCCTGCATTCACCACTACACTGACACACCTCTGAAACTGCTACTACCTCAATATGTTGTTTGTGCATGTGCACAAGCCAACATAAAAAACAACAAAAGTCCTTCATCTGAGAGTCTATTTTCAATTCAAATCTCAGTCTCTCTCTCTCTCCCAAACAAAATATTGTGCTTTTTTTTTTACAAGATGTCCTTGCCTGTCAGTTTAACCTCTGAATCCTGTTCATCAGTTTAATCTCCTGTTTTTCACAAAATTCAACAAGACTTTTCTTGATGACCTTCATGTGACCAGCCTGAAGAGTACATTAGTCTTCTTAACAGGTGCACCCAATTAAGACTTTCTGCCCCAGGGCTGATTTCCTGCTGATAATCCTGCAAACAAGCGTGTGGAGGTCAAAATACACCTCAAGTTTAACCCCTTGTATTACAGATTTCCATTTTTAAAAGAAACCCAAATAGCTTTCTGGATTCATTTCAACAGTATAATTATATACATTTGCAAGTCAAGAGATCCCAGTTTCACATACAGATTCATATATATATATATTAACCACAGAGAAGCAAGAGAAGGAAGAAAGAAAGACTAGAAACAGCAAATGAAGCAAGGGAGAAAATGAAGAAATTGTGGGACCATCAGAGTGGCCAATTCCTAGGTGCCACAAGGAAAATTTGATTGTGCAATCAGACAGGCAAGAGATAGACAAGTAACAATAATAATATAATAATAATATTCTTTATTTTTAGCGCCTTTCAAAAATCAAGGCGCAGGACAGGTTATAAGATCACACCATAATAAAACATTGCAATACAAATCAATAATACATCACATCAGACAACATGATAAAATAGTAAAATCAAACCAGATCAACCTCTTCCCCATAAGCATAAGTCTATAGGAATGATTTTAATGCTTGTTTAAAAGCTCCCACTGTCGCACACTCTCTAATCCAACATGGTAGAGAATTCCAGAGGGTCGGAGCCACAAACGCAAAAGCCCGGGCACCAGATGATTTCAAAATAACCCTTGGAATCTCTAGCAACCCCTCACTGGCCAAGCGGAGCAGTCACTCCGGCAGATAGGGAACCAGGAGCTCTTTCAAGTAGTCAGGGCCCAAAACGTGCAGGGCTTTGTAGGTCTGCAGACCGACTTTAAAGGTGAACCGCCACTGAACCGGCAGCCAGTACAGTCTCCGCAGCACCGGTGTAACACAATAGGACACAGGACACAGTACAACCACTGCTCTCCTGGAGTTCTCTCAATACCTGCACTCTGCTCTCGACTCCGGCAACCTGGCTGGTGCAGTGTTCATTGACCTCTCCAAGGTCTTTGACACTGTCTGTCACCCCCTCCTACTCGACTCTCTCCACCAACTCAGTTTCTGTGCTGGTCCCCTTACCTGGTTTTCCAGCTACCTCTCTGCTAGATCCTAGCGTGTAAAAATTAACGGCTCCCTCTCCAACATTCGACCCGTTAGCTCTGGGGTCCCACAGGGCTCAATCCTGGGTCCCATTCTCTTCAGTCTTTACCTCAACACTCTCCCCAGCTCCTGCAATAGCAAGATGCTCCTTTATGCAAATGATGCAGTTCTCTTTGCCTCACACCCAGATCCCTCCACTCTCCAATCATCCCTTCAACTCGCCTACAACCAAACAGAAAGGTGGTTGCTTGATCACAGACTAGTCATAAACCTTAAGAAAACAAAATCAATGCTCTTCTCTCTCCACCAAAATAAAGCTAGACGTGCCCCCCCTCCTGATTACCCCTAACTCTCGGCTCCCATTAGAGCAAGTGCCTACATACAAATACCTAGATATCACTTTCGATACTGCCCTCACCTTCCACACCCACATCAATGCTCTTTCCTCCACCATAAACTCTTGGATTGGCCTACTTTACTGCCATAGGGATTGCCTGCCCTCCGGCTGGCCATCACCACCTCCATCCTGTCCCTAGTGGACTACGGCTTACCCATCTATGCTGCAGCTAATAACACCACCCTCTTTAAAATTCAGCTCTCCATCAGTAAGGCCTGTAGGCTCCTGACTGGAGCCTCCAGCTGCACAGACACCTGCCTGCTCTATTCCTCTGCCAACCTGTTCAACTTTGAGGAACATCTGCTGTATTAGACCTGCCTTCTTGCTAAGAAATCCCTGCTCAAACTCTCCCCCCAGGAGTCTCTACCTCCCTATCACAATCATCCTCATCCATTTCCACCCGCAGCTCGTTAAAACCACCTTCAAAGTGCCCAGAACCAAGACCTTCCTCACCCAGAGGTCCTTCTTTTATCGACCCCCCACCTGGTTCAACTCCCTCCCTATCTGCATCACCAATGCTGCCAAACTTGGTCCCTTCAAAACCGCTCTCCAGAACCATCTCTTTAATGTCCGCTGCTGTAGGTGCAACTAACCCTGCCCCCCCAATCCTACTGTAGGACCTTTCCCTGCCTGGCCCCCCTAAACTCAACAAGGTCCCCTGGACTGCCGATCCATCTTTTCCCCTACCCATTTTTACTTACCCCTTTAGATTTATACAAGGATGTATTCCACTGTAACTCCAGAGAAATTGTGCATCTTTAATTCTAAATCTGTATTTTATACCAACAAGTAACTAAAGTGTATTCTGTGTTCAATGTCTGCACCTGTAATGTTGTCCAATGTTGTATCTGCACAATGTTCTATTGTCTTGCCCTCCCTGTGACGAGGTGCTTTTGTAAATGAGTCCCTGACTCAAACATTGTAAATCTGAGTTTTTCAAATAAATAAATAGGAGAGGACAGAATAGATCTTGCTTTTAACTCTTTCTGCATAACAAATGGGACGGAGTCTTATCCCAACCCTGTCACAGTCTCTGACTGACAAAGAGGGAGTCAGAGCCTGACTACAGGAAGAGAGAGAGAGACAGAGAAAAAAAAAATACCCCAAAGCAGGAAGGACACTTATAGACATGATGGGAGTGGTGCAGGGCAGTGGCTGTGGACCAGCAGTCTTCAGAGAGACTTTCTGGAGGTTGTGGTGCTGTCCTATTTGCAGGCACCTCTCTGGGCTGAGGGTGGAGGTTGCTCATCTCTAGGCCTAGTTGGCTGGGATTCAGGGGACCTCATCCCCCACCCAGGGACCACTAAGTCTGCCCCTGCTGCCTCAACAGTTGCCAAGGAAGAGGAGTGGCTGGATGACAGTGGGCTCAGGAAAGGGTGAGGATGGTGGGGAAGAGACACATCTCACCTATGGTTCCACTCCATAACTCCTATGCTGCTCTGGCAGGGTGGGACTGTCCCAGAGAGGCACTCACAGTGGTAACCAAGGAGGATGTGGGGGTCCTCCACAGATGGAGACCCCGTGGGGAGGCAGAGGATCCTGGAGGAGGAGAAAGTGACTCCTGGTTGGGACCCTATCATCAGGGGGGGTAGATTTGGGGCCAGGAGGAGAGGGAGTGAGGGAGGTCAAGTGCCTACCCAGTGCCACAGCTTGAAGGGATGGACAGAGCAACCTAAGGATTGCTGGGGCCACAGGACAGGAGGGTCAGTTAGATGTCATTGTCCAGCTGGGGACCACTGACTTGGCAAGTGGTGAGGCTAGGGTAGTGTAGGAACAGTTCAGGGAGTTACGGAGGGGTCTTAGACAGGTTGCATGCACTGTAACCTTTTCAGAGGTGTTACCCACTGAGGGCAAGGGGGAGAACAGGGTACTCCTCACCAAGAGATTCAATGCATGGCTGAAAGACTGGTGCGGAGCAGAGGGATTTGGTTTCATTGGGGACTGGGGTTTCACCTGGAGGAATGCAGGCCTGCACAGGGGTGATGGCCTGCATCTATCCATGGTGGGAATCAGGATCTTCAGTGAGAGGTTTAAATGTTTAATCAGCAAGCATTTAAACTAGCGAAGGGGGTGGCAGAAATAAGCTGGGTGAAGCAAACAGCCCCCCCACAAAATGATACAGATGGCAGAGAGGATCCTAAGGTTGAGAAATTGCCAAAGACAAAACCAAAATAGGTAAAAATGCAGAGAAAAGGCAGAATGGGAGTAAGCACAAGAGGGCTATGGAGGAAAGACATGGGGACAGGAGAGGAGTTATTATGAGAGGAGGCAGTGAAAACTGGAAGGTCATGTGCACAAATGCAGGCAAAATCCCAGACCTAGTGGCCCTGATGGCTGAGGCAGACCTGGACATTGTCGCTGTTGTTGAGACATGGTTCACCCCAGGAATACTCCAATATTCCTAACTCTTCTGCAGTATATCTTTAAGGTCAGATTTGCCCGGAGATAGAATGCTATGCTAATGATGGAATTATTGGCATGAGCCACTTTTCAAATACTGCCACCTATCAACTGCCTACATTCTAACCCTCAGAAAAGACACCTGGAGATTTCCTCATTATCATCTAGTCAGAGAAGCCTTTATTAATAACAAATACTTAAGCATTTTTTATTTATTTTCATTTGCTGCCTCTTATCAGTGTTATTTTAATAACCGTTAGTTTATTAACTAGTTTTGTGTTGTTTTCTCGGTTTGTCACGGTTCTGAATAACCGCTGAGGAACCGAGGTACTTTTAGTTAGTTTTGGGGTTTTCCCCTGGTTATTTACTAGTTTTTGTAAATTTTATATGCTAAAATCTTTGTTTTTAGAACTGATACCTTCAGTTCTGAACCACTAATCCCAGTTCTATTTATATCGGTTCCCAGTTCTGCTCGGTTTCCCCGATCGGTTCCTGAACTGGCCGCAACCGATAAAAATTATTGTTTTTTGAATTTAAAAACCTTTAGTGCTTTGTGTTGTGGTTTTTCTTCATTATGTCAGAAAAACCTAATAAGAGAACCAGAGAACCCGGTTTTAAAAACTGTTCTGAGTGTGGTGAAGTTTTTGCCAAGGCAGATAAGTACTCTGTTTGTGTTTTCTGCCATGGTTTTGGCCATTTTAAAACTAAGTATGTGTGGTTCATAGCTCAGGCTTGTGCTGCGTTCTGTAGCTGACAGATGTAGGTTGTGCTTGGATACAGAGGCCGGACCAGTAAGTAGGATAATGCCCAAAGAGTATTAGTTCTATGACATGATTGGTGCTTAGATACTTCAGCATAGGCATGAGCAAGTCAGTGATTGTAGTACTTGTGAATTGGATAGTATATTCATGGTGCTTAGATGCTTGAACTGATGAATAACTTATGACTTGACGTTTTGGCCTTTCTCTGTATCCCACCTTAGGAAGGATGCTTAGTCAAGTAGGATGAGACACCCCAAAAGGAAAAATGATTACAGGTATGATTGCCTCCTCCAGCTCCGAAGAGTGTGGCCAGTAGCATGCAGGAGAGGAAAAAAAACCCCTTGGGGAAAACTTCTGAGGACCCATGGCTACTGACCTGCCCATCCTTCTGGGCATACCAAGAGAGAGTAATCCTAAATAAGCAATATATACGTATATCGGCTAGTCCAAAACCTCATGAGGGGAAGATCCAAAGGTCGAGAAGAGCAGATGGAATCCAGTACTGATGATGAATGGACAGCGACGATGGTAGCATATAGATACTTAGATACATAAACAATGTCAGCAGATAAGGGCCTACGGCCCACTCAGTCTGCCCATTTGAGCTTGTAAGTTCACTTTATGTTGTCCTAGAAGTCTGTTGCCCCCTTAACCCTGACCTCCAGAATTCCTTTATGTCTATCCCATACATTCTTAAATCCCATGATTGTTTCAGCCCCTACCACTTCCTCTCCGGAGCAAGTCCCAGGCTGAGCTGTCAATGTCCATGGTAAACTATCAATAGAGGGTCATCTGGAATCTAGGTGAATGCACAGTCAATCTTGAAGTAGAGGTCTGAGTTCCGATGCATGAGGCAATGGAAGCAGAGAGTCCGGGAAGGCAAGGCAAGGCGAGTAAGCTGGATACAGGTGGGAAGCTGAGGAAGGTGGACCAACTGAACCCCTGGTCCTGAGTAGGTGAGCAGTAAATGGACATAAAGCCAGAAGCCCAGAAAACCTCCAACTCATCCGGCGAAGCAAGTCTGGCAAGGGACAGGACCTCCCTGCCACGAGCTGGGCGAGGGAGGAGTACAGCAGAAATAATCGAACCTCCAGGCCAATGGTTGGGCAAGGCAGGCATAGAGTAGGAATAGACAAACCCCCAGGCCCCGATACTGGGTGAGGCAGGTGAAGGGTAGATTAATCGAACCTCCAGGTCCTGATGCTGGGTGAGGCAGGTGTAGGGTAGAAATAGTCGAACCTCCAGGCCCTTATGCTGGACAAGGCAGGTGTAGGGTAGAAATAGTCGAACCTCCAGGCTCCGATGCTGGGTGAGGCAGGTGTAGAGTAGAAATTCGAACCCCCAGACCCCAATGTTAGGTGAGGCAGGTGCAAGCTAGAACCCCACGTGGCCAGTGACAATGGCTGGACCCCACGTAGGCCAGGTGGAAGGGAGAGGGAGCAGCTGAGCAAGCCCCTATGAAGGCTAGCAGGACCTGGGGAATGCCACCACGGACGGCCGCCTGGTGCAGCAGACATCCCAGCGGCTGAAGCCGAAAGGATGGCAGTAGGCAGGTAGCAAAGATTGCGGAAGCAAAAAGGGGGGGCCTCCCAACTGACACTCAGTATGAGGAACATCACTCAGTGAACCCCCGAGAAGACCACAGCTCCAAATGAAGAAGGAATATGCCACAAGTCCATTGAGAGAGGAAGCAGAAAGTCACAATCATCCATCAGGCTCCTGAGCAGCAAACAGAAGCAACAGCAGTGCACAGACAGCAATAGCATTCAGAATTTGCAGAGCAAATGTAGAAGCAATGTCACACAAGCAGATATGGCTAGACAGGTAGGACATTCATTCTCAGTGTGCTGCAGACCCAGAAAGTCAGTTGGGAGATGCAGGTGAAATAGCACTATTCAGTGAGGCACCCGACACACAAGAGCAGGGCAATATTGGAAGCTGCAGCCAAAATGCCTGCGAGGAGCCGAGAATGAAGTTCTGCCGGGGGGAGGCTCCTGGAATAGGCCGCAGAGCAGGCAAAAGCTGAGGCAGGAAGGCAGCCGAGCAGGGAAGCCGAGGGCTTCAAGCAGCAGGAGCAACAAGCATCAGGGAGGAAGTCCAGGAGTCCACGAAGCGCGGCACCAGGAGCTACGGAAGCCCAGGACAGCAAAGACAGTGGCAGCTGTGATGGAGGAGTAGCACAGAAGCGGCGGGGTCCAGAGCAGTGGAGGGAAAAGAAAACAAAGAAACAAATGACAAGGTGGTGGCGTAGAGCGATGGCTACTCGAGGAACAGGAGCAGAAGGTGAGGGAGGAACCAAGCAACAGAATGCAGAAGTAGGGCAGAAACAGAAAGTGAGGGTCATTGAAGACATGGCCCAACAGGCATGGAGCAGAAATGGGAATCCCCAGGGGAGGTACAGGATGGGGCAAGGGAAGGGGGGGAACAGAACGAAACGAAAGGAGCAGCCAAGCACCATGCTCCGCACACTTGCGAGTGTGACTCACTCTAAGCAGAGCGGCAGAGCCTGATGCGTTATGTAGGATGTGGGGGAGGAGCTCTTCCCCCACATAAATACAGGCATGCGCCTTTCCATTGTGACATTTGCAAATCTTTTCCAGAAAAGACATTGGAAAAATGTCTGGAGAGATTAAATAAGAAATTGAAAGTTCCCTCTAGCTCTGACCAGCCGAAACCCTCAGGGTCTGTGGGTGACACCACAACTTCTACTGTTCCTACCCCGATACGGGTAAAAAAAGACCCTCTGAAATGGCTAGCTGTCTGGTTCCAGGAAAAAAGTAAAGAAAACAGCACACTGAACCCCCTGTGGAAAAGGGGGACTTCTGTGATGCCTGCCACTGTGCCTTCTCCTTCAGAGATTGCACAAGCAATAAAAATAACGCAAACCTTGCTGCCTATGGTTTCACAGTCCCCAGTCCAGACCTCTGCACCTTCCAACCCATCCTCCTTTCCTGAGGAGTGTGGTTAGGAGGAGGAGGAGGAGGAAGAAGAAGAAGAAGGTGAGCCTATACAGCCTGAGTTCACTCCTGAACAGGAGTTTGGCTCCCCTCCCAGGACTACAGAAGATTATTCTTCTTATTTTTTCTTTATCAGGAAAATTGCTGATGCCTTGGACATCTGTACCTCTGAAGCTGTGCAGGATGAGGAGGAGGTTGAATATCTGGAAATGATGGGTCTGACTCCTACTAAAAAAACTCACTCCCCATAAACACATTTTTTAAAAGAGATATTTTAAAACTCCTCCAAGCTCTTGGGTCTGTCCCTCCTTTGGACAAAAGGTTGGATAAAAAGTATCAGCTTGACAGAACAGGGGATGAATTCTTATTTTCACACCCTGACCACCAAGGGGTGGTGCAAGCTGCTGCTTGTGACAAGGCAAAAGTCCCTCTGGCTTCTCATCCTCCAGAGAAGAACTCTCGAAAAATTGAAAGTATGGCCAAGAAAGGTTACCTGTCAGCCTCTCTGGCCATTAGGCAAGCTAATTATTAGGCATATGCAGCCCAGTAACAGAAGGCTCTCTGGCAGTCTGTCCTGGACATGGCTAAAAAAGCACCTTCTCCTCTTTCGGCTGACCTAGCTGAAACTGCTAGGTTTGGCCTGGAAGTTGCCAAATACCAGTTCTAGATGGCAGCAGACAGTAATGAGACTGCTGCAAGGTGGATGACAAATACCATCGCACAGAGAAGGTGTGCTTGGTTGAGTGCCACAAACCTCACGCAGGATACCCAGAATAAGACTCTGGATTTTCCTATGAAGGGCAATTCCCTATTTGACAGCCTTACCGAGGCCTATATGAAGAAGGTGGATGAGTATAAAGCCACCTTCCATAGCAATTCTGCAAAAGAAAGACCCTCTACCTCCTCTAGACCTTTCAGTAGGGGAGGTGGGGCAGACAATTTCATTCCAGGCCTTTTTATCAGGCCATGGTACTTCCTCAGGCACACCAATACCCTCAGCAAGGGTATTTCAGGGGTAGGAGCAGAAAAGGTGCCAGGCGTGGTGCCCAGTCTCGGCTCCAATCTAAGCAGGACTCCTAACTTCATTGATCAGGCTGCCTCTCCTTTGCCAATAGGGGGCAGGCTGACACATTTTTTCTAGAATTGGAAAACCATCACCACAGACAAGTGGGTTCTGGAGATAGTGGGTCAGGGCCTGTCTTTAAGTTTCAAGTCCTCCCCTGTTCAAAAAATCAGAGTTATCAAACCAGCTTCCCTCCTGGAAATCAAAAGGCTGGAAAAAGAGGTGAAACACCTTCTTTCATTAAAAGCAGTGGAACCAGTGCCTTTGCATCAAAGGGGAAAATGACTTTACTCAAGGTATTTTCTCACACCAAAGAAAAATGGAGATCTGTGGCCTATCTTAGATCTCAGGGTCCTCAACAGGTTCATAGCAAAACCAAAGTTCAAAATGGTGACTTTGTCTCTGATTTTACCAGCACTCCGAAAAGGAGATTGGCTGGCATCATTGGACCTAAAAGATGTCTATTTCCACATCCCCATAAGGGAGTCTCACAGAAAGTATCTCAGGTTCGGAGTTCTGTCAGGTCATTATCAGTTCTCAGCTCTACCCTTTGGTCTCACTTCGGCACCAAGGGTGTTCACAAAGTGTCTGGCTGTGGGAGTAGCTCACCTGCGCAGACAAGGTGTCACAGTATTCCCCTATCTAGATGACTGGCTGGTTGTGGGAAAGTCACCACAACAGTTAGCAGAACACCTACAGCTCACTCAGCAGCTTCTGCGATCTCTGGGTTTCCTTTTAAATCTAGAAAAATCATTTTTTCTTCCTTCTCAAATTCTGCAGTTCATTGGAGCAGAATTGAATACCATAGTGGACGGAGCCTTTCTACCCAGAGACAGGGTAAAAAGCATCCAGCAGTTGGCAGGTGCTTTTAGGCTCAATGTCCCAAGGCCTGCAAGGCATTTTCTTCAACTTCTGGGCCACACGGCAGCTGCATCGGGCACAGTGCTAGGCTCCAGGTTTCAGATGAGGGACATTCACTTAAGAGCTCATTGGTGCCAACAAAAGGATTCCCTGTCAAAGCTCGTTCCTGTAACAAAAACATTTATCCAAGCTCTTCAGTGGTAGAAAGAGGAAACCAACCTCAGAGAAGGGGTTCCTTTCCAAAAAGAACTTTCATTAATGATTCTCACAACAGATGCATCCCTTTTGGGCTGCGGGGCTCATCTTGCAGAGCACACTACCCAGGGCACTTGGTCAAGTGTAGAGACTCTTTTACACATAAACTTGTTAGATCTCAGGGCAGTGTTTCTGGCAATGCAAGCTTTCAAACCACTGATACAGGAAAAAGTAGTGCAAGTCAGGACAGCAAACACTACAACCATGTACTACATAAACAAGCAAGGGGGAACAAGGTCAAGCCTCCTGTGCATGGCTATGAGAATTTTGACCCTAGCTTACTCACTGGGCTCCTCACTACAGGCCATTCATCTGCCAGGCAAAGATAATGTTCTGGCAGATGTCCTGAGCCGAATCAGCCAGGACCATCACGAATAGTCCCTGAACAGGCAAGTGGTGCAGACCTTATTCAGGAGGTGGGGCACCCAGAAAAAGACCTCTTTGCCTCTCATCAGTCACCACTTCCCACAGTTCTGTTGCAGACCTCCAGTAGTGGGCATGGTTCCTCTGGATGCCCTTATTCTGGATTGATCAGGGAAATTCCTGTATGCATTCCCTCCATTTCCCTTGGTATATAGGGTGCTGTTGAAACGCAGGTCTCAGCCAGCAACAATGATTCTGATAGCCCCAAACTGGGCCAGGCAGCCATGGTACTTCATATTGCTGTCTATGTCAGTGGACAAACAAATACACCTCCCCAGGAGGCAAACTCTTCTGGCCTCCAACCAGGGGAGGCTCCTGTATCCGAACCTTAAGTCACTCAGGCTCAAAGCTTGGTTCTTGAGGACCTAGAGTATACTGGTTTACATCTTTCTGAACCAGTTATGGATGTTTTAAGAGGATACAGAAAATCCTCTACCAAGAAAACCTATGCTGCAAAGTGGAAAAGGTTTTCTATTCGGTGCTCTAGTAGTAGTATAGTGCCAACCCGGGCAGGAGTGCTGTTGGTACTGGACTACCTGGTCTACTTACATTCCACAGGCTTACAGCCTTCTACACTAAAGATTAATTTGGCTTCAGTCTCGGCCTATGCATCTGCAGGCAAGTCTGTTTCTTTGGCATCAACCCCCATATTTAAAAGATTCTTCAAGGGCCTTTCTCATATGTTTGCACCGGTGAGAGAACCGGTACCAGCTTGGGACCTTAATATCTGCATTGCTCAACTCATGGTCCCTCCCTTTGAGCCTATGTTTTCAGCACCTTTGAAGTATGTCACATGGAAAACAGTGTTTCTAGTGGCCATTACTTTAGCTAGAAGAATTGGTGAGCTCCAGGCTTTATGCATTAAAAAGGACTACATTTCCTTCCACAGGGATAAGGTAGTCCTATAGACAAATAGGAAATTCCTTCCCAAAGTGGTTTCAGACTTCCACTTGAACCAATCTATCACTTTGCCAGTGTTCTTCACTGACCATTCTTCTTCTGGTGAACGTAGGCTGCATAGCCTGGATGTCAAAAGAGCTTTGAACTACTACATGACAGCCACTAAGCCCCATAGGCAGGACAGAACACACATTTTCCTCACTTATGGGGATGTAGGAAAGAGGAATCCAGCATCTAAAAGGTCCATTTCCTGTTGGATTGTCCAGTGTATCCAATTTTGATATTCAAAGGGGGCAAGGAAGCTCCAGCAGGGCTTAGAGCCCACTCCACAAGGGGTACAGCTGCAACACTGGCAGCTGCAAGGGATGTACCCTTGGTGTATATCTGTAAAGCAGCAACCTGGCAAATAGTACTCACATTTGTCAAGCATTACAGCTTGGATATGTAGGCTAGGGCTGACACCAGGTTTGGTACAGCTGTCCTGCAGAGCTTGTTTCCAAAATAGGTTCTTCCCACCTCCTAAGGTACTGCTTTTTAGTCTGCAGAAGAGTTAGGAATATTGGAGTATTCCTGGCGTGAGAAAAAAAAAGTTACTTACCAAAGCAACCTTGTTTCTCCCAGGGGATACTCCAATGTTCATAACTCTCCCACCCTGCCTCCCCGTTTAAGAACCAGTGACCTCGGTATTCCATGCTGTACGTTAGTGTTTGCATGCCACATTCTACTTTTTTTGGAACTTGTTCTTTCATTTTCTCCTGTTCAGGTGATTCTGACATAGGAGCTTGTAGGATTGTTTATGATAAGTTTATATTTCCTCCAGTTGGAGGTTTGGGTGGGGAATTTTGAAGTTAAATTTTATATATTTTAAATTTTGGGACCTGTCCTTACAGGCGTCCATGAAATCTGAGGGCTAGAATGTAGGCAGTTGATAGGTGGCAGCATTTGAAAAGTGGCTCATGCCAATGATTCCATCATTAGCATAGCATTCTATCTCCGGGCAGATCTGGCTTTAAAGGTATACTGCAGAGGAGTTATGAATATTGGAGTATCCCCTGGGAGAAACAAGGTTACTATGGTAAGTAACTTTTTCTTATACTCTATTCAGGAGGGACAGGGTGGGTAAAAAGGGAGGAGGAGTGGCTATCTATGTCAGGGAAGGAATTAAGGCAACTGAAGTACAGGGAATGCAAGCAGAGGCACTGTGGATCACCCTGGAGATGGGAAATGGCACTGCCATTCACACTAGTGTGATCTACAGACCTCCTTCTGGTAGGAGACTTCAGTCTGCTGGATGTGGATTGGGGCAACCAGTCTGCAGCCTCAGCCAGGAACAGAGACATCCTGGAAGCCTTGCAGGGGGAGTGCCTAAGACAGCTTTTGACAGAGCCCGTATGAGAGGTAGTGACTTTAACCTGGTACTCACCAATGGGGACAGAATTACAGACGTAAAAAGTGGGGAGCCATCTGGGATGAAGTGATCACAATACGCTGTGGTTCAATGTGAGAACAGCAGAAAAGTCAAACCACACGAATGCAGGGGTCCTGGATTTCAGGTCTGCCGACTTTGCAAAGATGGGGGAATGTCTTACAAAATCACTGATAGGGAAGGAGAAAAGGGGGGTGGAGGAACAATGGGAGACTCTTAAGGGAGCCATAGCAGAGGCAACAAGCCATTGCATTAAGCAAGTAAGCAAAACAAAGAGAAAGAAAAAAACACTATGGCTCTCAAAGGAAGTGGTTGAGAAGGTAAGGGTGAAAGGGGTTGCATTCATGAGGTACAAAGAAATACAGAGAGAAGAAGACAGGGAAGTGTATCTGGAAAAGCAGAGGGAGGTGAGGAAAGCAGTCAGGAGTGCAAAGGCACAAACAAGAAAAGAAAGCCCAGGCAATAACAAAAAGGGACAAGAACTTTGTCAGGTACATAAGTGAATGAAAAAAGACTAAGGGTGGGACTGTGAGACTAAAAAGGGAAGGAAGGAAGTGTGCAGAGGGGGACCAAGAAAAAGAAATCCTGAACAAGTATTTTTGTTCAGTATTCACAGAAGAAGGGGAAGGGGAAGGACCAAAGTTAAGTGACGGAAGCACCACTGGGAGAGAGGTGGACACCAGTCCATTTAAGGAGGAGAGAGTCTTAAATGAACTTGCTAATCTGAAAGTGGACAAGGCAATATGGCCGGATATATTCCAGAGTGTTAAGAAAAATCGGAGAGGTGCTGGTAGCACCACTGACAGCCCTGTTCAGCAGTTTGCTGAAAACAGGTGTAGTATCAAAGGACTGGATGAGGGTGAATGTAGTCCCTCTCCACAAAATTGGAGCAGGGAGGAGGCTGGCAATTACAGGCCAGTCAGCCTGACCTCGGTAGCGAGGAAACTAAGGGATTCACTACTAAAAGAAAGGCTTGTGATATATCTTAAATCCAACAGAGCACAGGATCAGAGGCAGTATGGATTCTCAGCGAAGTGATCTTTGTCAAATAAATCTGATAGGGAAGTGGATCATGGAGGAGCAGTGGATGTGGCCTATCTGGATTTCAGCAAAACCTTCGACACTGTCTCATGTAGGAGACTAGTAAACAAGCTGGGCAGCCTGGGAGTAGGTCCCAGGGTGGTAAACTGGGTCAGAAATTGGCTGAGCGATAGAGCACAGAGGGTGGTGGTGAATGGATTTCAATCCAAAGAGAGGGGGGTGACCAGCAGGGTCCTGCATAGGTCAGTGCTTGGACCAGTCCTCTTTAATGTCTTCATAAGTGACATTGCAGAGGGGCTGGAATGGAAGGTGTGTCTCTTTGCAGATGACATGAAGATCTGCAACACGGTTGACACTCCAGGAGGGGTAGAGAAAATGAGAAGGGACCTAAGCAAGCTTGAGGAGTGGTCAAGGATGTGGCAACTAAGATTTAATGCAAAGAAGTGCAAGATCATGCACTTGGGGAACAGAAATGCAGGGGAGAAGTACTTGATGTGGGGGAGGTACTGATGGCCACCAAACAGGAAAGGGACCTGGGAGTAATCATATCTGATGGTTTAAAGGTTACCAAACAATGTGAGAAGGCTGTGAGGAAACCCAGTGGAATGCTGGGGTGTATAGAGAGAAGTATGTCCAGCAGAAAGAAGGAGGTGGTGATGCCACTGTAGAGAACATTGGTGAGACCTCATCTAGAGTACTGTGTCCAGTTCTGGAGGCCGCATCTCCAGAAGGACATAGAGTAGAAGCAGTTCAGAGAGCGGTGACAAAAATGGTGCAGGGGCTGCACCAAAAGTCACATGAGGGGAGACTGGAGGATCTCAATATGTATTCTCTGGAGGAGAGGAGAGAGAGGGGGGGGGGACATGATAAAGGCTTTCAAATACTTCAAGGGTGTAAGTAAGGTACAAGAGGGTGGCCTCTTTCAAAAAAAAAAAAAGTGGTTCAAGAACAAGGGGCCATTACATGAAAATGAAGGGGGGTAGACATAGGAGTAATGTGAGAAAGTATTTTTTCATGGAAAGGGTGGTGGATCCATGGAACATCCTCGCGGCAGAAGCTGTAGGGGAAGAAACAGTAGGAGAATTCAAAAATGCATGGGGACAGACATAAAGGACCTCTAGCAATAGGAAACAGAGGGTAAGCTACAGAACATTTAAGAACTGTGGTATATGAAACAAGTCGGGAAAATGGGCAGATGAAGAGGGCCAAGCATTCCTTACCTGCCATCAGTTTCTATGTTTCTAAAGAGATAACTGCTGTTATTACCAACCTGGGATCATTGACCTCACAGATAGCTTTTCTTATCTTTTTGCTAGGCCTTTTCCTCATGGCTGCTTATAAAGTAATCACTAGGCTATGGCTGAAACCAGAATCTCCACCCCTCACAAAGTGGGAGGACACTATCTGGGAGATATATAAAATGGAAACACTTTCATCTTGTTTACATAAAACAGGGATGAAGCTAGTCAGCTGGGCCCCCACTGACAACTGATCTGTCACAAGACGCAAGGGAGACTGGTGGAACTCAAAGCAGTTTCTGTTTGGCCTGCATGCCTTAGGAATTATGGAAGGTTGGAGCACTTCAGAAAAGATGATTTTTATGTTGTAATTTTATTTATGGAAGGTATGCTACCATTGACTAAATATTTTCCCGAGAATACCTATTACCTGCTGTAGGGTAGGCTCCTTCCCCCAGAGGTTTTTCGTTTGTTTCTACCAGTTGGTGCTCATTGGCAAGGGTTAAGAAATGCCACATAGGACGGCTCATCCTGGCCCTAGAAAAGACATGGAAGTTGGAGACCTGAAGAATCAAAGGATCAGAGGAAGATTAGAGGCATGTGGAAAGGCGTGTTGGAAGCTGGAGATCCACTTGAGATACAAGGAGGAACCGTGTTTCAAGGAAGAATTGAAGCAAGCAGGGAAGATCTGCAGCAGAGCAGAACATTGACTCCACAGAAGGATCAGACACCAGAAAGCTCAATAGATGGTCCTGACATGGAACTCGGATCCCTCAGGACAAATTAAACAGATGGGCACCTAAGGATACAGCAGGTTTGTAATGAACTTGTTCCATGGTGTGGACAATGTAGACAAACATTGTCCACACCTGCTCTCTCTGCCCCCCAACAAGCACTAGGCAGGCCTCCGGTACCCCCTTCCTCTGTCCCTTCATATGACTTGTCCCAGCAATCAGTTTGCATCATGTTCTTTTGGCACCCGCCACCCCCCTTCCCCAACTCACAGTCCCGTGAGTTTCTCCAACAGTCACTACTAATGCAGGCTGCCTGACCATGCGCTGTCATACCCCACCATTTTACTCTAGCTTGTCGTCTCCGCTCAGCCTCCCCCACCCCACCAATCTTCCTGGACATAAGTCTCCACCACTCATTCACACTATTGGGATCTGCGCCGGAGGCACTAGGACCCATCGGGAGCAAACTTTTTGCTGGGGAGTTGGCCTACAGAGATGGCGCTTGAGCCGCGAGTCAGCTCACAAGGGTATCACCATTCTCGGCGTTGACTCCTCAACTGCCTCAGTTCCTTTTTTCCCGCCGTCGAGTGCGCTTCAGTGACGACGTCGCTCACCTGTCGGGAGTCAAACTTCAAACTAGCAGCATAGTTTTCAGTTTTTATTATTTTGTAGTATTATCTCGATTCAGTATCGCTTAAGTTATTCTTATTTTTAAATAAAAACGATAAAGAAGTCTCAGCCTACACTGACGGAGTCGACCATGAGCAGGTCAGGTGACAGTAGGGAGACTTCGTATGAAAGCTGTTCAGTCAGTCGGGCTGGGTCCGGTTCGCCGCCTTCTCCGGAAGGAGGGTCTGACAACGGTCAGTCCAATGCCCGGGGGGATGGGTGGTCCCCGAGGAAGCATAAAGCCAAACGGTCGCATTCTCGGCACTGTTCGGCCTCGAGCTCTTCTTCAACCCGCAGGTCTAAAAAGAGAAGGCATCACTCGAGGTTGCCCTCTGATACATCTGCGCATAGACGTTTGGTTATCGGGGCTAGTTGCCGGTCTCCTCCTTCGGAGTCGCCAACAGCGGCTTCTGGTAGCCAGTGTCTTCGACATCGGAAGTCCTACCCCGCCCGCAGGTAGGTCTTCAGATGAGCAGTTTCATCAGTGGGCCGCTCTGATGGAGCAATGGGCTCAGAGGTTGGTTCGGCTACCTGGCTCGGTCGCTCGAGGGCCTTTGGGCTCTCTGGGCGACCAGGTAGGGCGGTTGGACTTTCCTGGTCGCGCGGCACCTTCTTCAGTGCCGTCAACTCCGTGCTTAGGTGTCCCCCCACATGGCTTCGGCGCAGGGGGCCAAACTGATGCCCTTATCTCCTGCTCTTTTTCTTTCAAAACCTGTTTTCAGTCTCTGGAGTGCCTTCGCGCCAGTACTTCGTGGCACCACACGGCTTCTCGGGCCACTGGCGGTGCTGCACGGCTTCATGGTGTCACCTGTGGAGCCATGCGGCTTCTCGGCGTCGCTTGCCGGCGCAGTGCAGCGTGCTGTGCCGTCCACGGCACCGTCACGACTCGGCACTGTTTTCTGCGCTGTGTGGTTCCTCGGCGTCGTTCTCGGCGCCGTGCGCCTCCTCGGCGCCGGAGACTCTCGGGGACTTCCCTTTTGTCTCTTTTCCTCCTTCCTCTTCTGGCTTTCATCCCTTTCCTGTCCATACAGTCCCTCCTGAACTGTCAGGAGATGACGTTGAGCCTGACCCAGACCTTTGGCTGGGCGATGAGGTGGACGAAGCAGGATCTTTTACTGATGCAGAGCCTGTGGTCGAGGACCTGTCATTAAAGTCTCTGCTGAAGAATATGAGTTCCACACTTTCTCTCCAGACTACAGACATCGATCCTGGGAAATTGCTAAGACTCCAATACCTTCACGCCTCGGAGATCCCTACGGATTTGACTCCTCCGATTCAGCCTTCCTTCAGACGCTGTCTCAAATGGTATGGAATAATCCTGCTTCTTCATCGGTGGCTAAATCCATTGATAGAAAATATTCAGCCTCAAGGATCGTCCCATTTTGGCATCTCAAGCCTTTGGATCCTATTGTAGTCCTGGCAGAGAATGATAAGGTCGTCCTTCCTCAAACCACTACAGCTCGACCTATTAACAAGAAATCTCAGAAGATAGACACCTTAGGTAAGAGAGTCTTTGCTGCTTCTACCCTAAGTATGCGTACAGTTACCAAGGCTATTTTCTCAGTACGAGTATATCCTGTGGCACTCTCTCAAGCAAATGGTTGAAGCTCTTCTGGAGTCGGATTCAAAACCAGAGCTTCTTCAAACCATTACCAGGGGTATCGAATCTAACAATCAACAGGTTAAAGCAGCCATGGACGCTTTCGACTCTGCTTCCCGTTCAGCAGCTGCTGGTATTTGCACCCGCCGCCATTCCTGGCTGCGCACTTCAGGCTTCACCAATGATGCACAACAACAGGTAATGGCATTGCCCTTTGATGGTGCATATCTTTTTGGTCATCAGGTCAAGCAAGCTCTAGAAGCTACACAAAAGACTAGGTCAGCCATTAAGTTGGCTAGACCCCCTCCTGCCCCCTCTCGAGGGCATGCCAGTAAACATCAGTTTCATAACTGTCAGTCCTTTCGAGGCAGAGGCAGAGGAAGTTTCCATAAGAACCAACCTGCCCAACCTCAAAAGAAGGTGCAACAGAAAGCGCAAGAGCCCAAAGCGCCCAGCACTACCTTATGAATTGCTGGCCCAAGTCCCACCTCAACTGCCCGAGGTGGACTTTTCCTCTCCAGTGGGAGGTCAGCTGATGCTCTTCTACAGCCAGTGGAAGTACATAACCTCAGACAAATGGGTCCTTCGGATAATCCGCGAGGGGTACTCACTCAATTTTGTGGAAACCCCTCCGGATTGTCCTCCCAAACGGCAGCCCAGGCTGTCTGCTCTTCAGTCAGACCTTCTCACCGCCGAGATTCAGGGCCTTCTAAACAACAGGGCAGTAGAACTTGTGCCGCTGCATCAACGAAACATGGGGTTCTACTCTCATTACTTTCTGGTTCCAAAGAAGTCTGGGGGAATGCGCCCCATTCTAGATCTCAGAAAGCTAAACAAATTTCTCCCCAAGGAGAAATTCAAAATGATTTCTGTAGGAACCCTGTTACCCTTGCTTCATCAGCACGACTGGTTAGCCTCCCTAAACATGCAGGATGCTTACCAGCACATTCCCATTCACCCGAGGCATCACAAATTCTGAGGTTTGTGGCTCTCAGGACAACATTATCAGTTCAGAGTCCTGCCTTTTGGGCTATCCTCGGCGCCGCAAGTTTTTACAAAGTGTTGTGCAGTTCTTGCAGCGCATCTCAGAAAACCTCGAATACAGGTGTTCCCTTATCTGGATGATTGGCTTCTGGCAAGTCCTTCCAGGCAAGGGACTCTGGATGCCATAGAGACGGCCTCTCGCCTCCTTACATCCATGGGAGTCCTGCTAAACCTCAAGAAATCGCAGCTGCAGCCCTCCCAGAGGCTCCTTTTCATAGGGACCCTTCTGGACACATCCTGTGCGAAGACTTTCCTCCCAGAGGACAGAAGGAACGATATCCTTCAGATGGCCTGCTACATCGGAGAGAACAGCTCAGTTACAGCGCTCTCGATGCAACAGATGCTGGGACTCATGGCATCCTCAGTGTTCACTGTACCTCTGGCCCGTCTGCACATGAGAACCACTCAGTGGATGCTCAGTACTCAGTGGTCTCCAACCACTCACCCGCAGTCCTATCTCATCAAGGTGACAGAACCCTTAAAGAGGTCTCTCACCTGGTGGTCTCAAGAGGACAATCTCCTGCAAGGATACCCCTTTGCCCCTCTGGACCATCAGATCTCCATTACCACAGATGCCTCACTAATGGGGTGGGGAGCTCACTGTCAGGCTCTCCACACTCAGGGTGTGTGGACTCAACTCGAGTCCCAGCTTCACATAAATGTCCTAGAAATGGGAGCCGTCCTTTATGTGGTCCGAGCTTTGAAGGACATTCTCTGTCACAAGAATATTCTCCTCCAAATGGACAACAAAGCAGTGATGTATTACATCAGTAAGCAGGGCGGTGCTCATTCTTACCCCTTATGCAGAGAAGCGATGAGGGTCTGGGAATGGTGCTTGGAGCACAAGGCTCTAATTCAAGCAATCTACCTGCCAGGTGTACAGAACGACTTGGCAGACCATCTCAGCAGAACAGAGACAGATCCTCACGAGTGGTCTCTTGACTCAACCATAGTTCAGTCACTATTCGAAGAGTGGGGAACTCCGGACCTGGTCCTTTTTGCGTCCCCATTCAATGCAAAACTGCCTCTCTTCTGCTCCAGAAATCCAGGGCCTGGCATTTTTTGTCAGGATGCGTTCAGGCTGCGGTGGACAAAATGCTTTCTTTACACCTTTCCGCCTCTTCCTCTAATTCAGAGAGTACTCCTCAAGTTTGAGTCTCAGGGAGACAAGATGATTCTCATTGCTCCCTTTTGGCCTCGACAACTGTGGTTTCCACTTCTCAACAGTATGTTGGCAGTTCCTCCGAGACCACTTCCCCTGCAGATGAACCTTCTAACTCAGGAACCGGTGGTCCATCCCAATCTGAGATCTCTTCATCTTCACGCTTGGCTCCTGAAGAGGTAGAAGTAAATCGGTTCAATGTCTCTCGAAGAGTTTCTGATATCCTTCTGGCTGCGCGGAAGCCAGCCACTCGGAAAACTTACACGGCTAAGTGGAAGCGTTTTTCCCTCTGGTGTGCAAAGTCCTCTTTGAATCCTTTTCCTGCCTCCAGATAAAGTTTTAGAGTACCTTTTGGACCTCTCAAATTCAGGTCTACAGTTAAAGTTCACCTTAGTGCCATTTCAGCTTATCATGAGCCGGTTTTTTCTCTTTCACTGGCTCAGTTACCTATGGTTAAGAGATTTCTTAGGGGCATTCTGCACACCAGACCCCTACAAGACGTCCTGTTGCAGCCTGGGACATTAATCTTGTGCTAGACATGCTCACTCGGAAACCTTTTGAGCCTCTAGCTACCTATGAACTAAAGTTCCTCACCTGGAAGACTGCCTTCCTAGTGGCCATTACCTCAGCCTGGAGGGTCTCTGAAATACATGCCCTGGTCACAGACCCTCCGTATACTGTGTTCCATAAGGACAAAGTAGTCCTTTGTACTCATCCTAAATTTCTTCCTAAGGTTGTGTCAGAATTTCATCTTAACCAACCTTTGGTCCTTCCTCTTATTTTATGGACTTCCAAAATGAAGGGAAATGCTCTTCATTCTCTGGATGTTAAGAGGGCCTATGCTTCTACTTAGATAGAACCAAGGATTTTCGTAGCCCAGCAACTGTTCGCTTCCTTCAGTGAGGCCTGGCTGGGTCAACCTGTCGCTATTAGATGTATCTCAGCATGGCTAATGGCGTGCCTTCGCCACTACTATTCCATGGCGCAGGTTAGTTGGAGGGTAGAGTTTACGCCACTCTACCAGAGCGGTAGCGGCATCCCAGCGGAAACTGCAACGCTCCATTGCAGACATCTGCAGTGCAGCCACTTCGAGCTCAGTGCATACTGCGTTATTTGTGCACTCTCATGTCCATGCCAGACAACATTCTTCCTTTGGCAGAGCCATCCTTAATGGACTTCTGTCTTAATAAACGTGAGCTCTTGGTTTCTCCTGCCGCCTCTCGGGGATTATTAGCTCGGTACTTTCCTAGTGAGGATTATGGTGGAGACTTATGTCCAGGAAGATAAGAAAATTACATGGCCTACCGTAATTTCTTGATCTTCTTGGACAGTCTCCACCACTCATTCACACGCCTACCCTCCATCCCCCGAGCTCACCTTCTTGTTGGTCTTCACTCCTCAAATCTTTAGGCCTTGAAGACTTCTTTGTTGACCCTTCTTACGGGTTGTCCAGACTATCTTATGTCCGGTTTTAGATTAGGCTACCCTTCTAGGTTAGTTCGCTGCACCTCCTTGGTAAAAAGGTACTGAGGCGGTTGAGGTCGGCGCCGGATAGTCATTGCAGCGGCTGGGGCTACGAAACCCATCTCTGGCATTGACTCCCCAGCAAAAAGTTTGCTCCCGATGGGTCCTAGTGCCTCTGGCGCAGATCCCAATAGTGTGAATGAGTGGTGGAGACTCGTCCAAGAAGACCAAGAATTACGGTAGGTACGTAATTTTCATTTCCTCCCTATACCTCATCGCCCTTCTTCCTCCAACCTTCACCTCCACCCCAGTACATACCTCTTTCTCGTACCTCTTTTCTTCACCCCACTGCCAGCTATCCCCGTCCCTCTGAACTACTGACAAGGCACTTTGTGGCTGCTTATCCCCCCTACCCTCATAAAGTGTTTTTCTTTGTTTTGAGTTATTCTTTAAGTTCCGAATCCAAGCTGTATCGTTCATTGTAATGTATCTTTGCTTTCTCCTATTGTACTTTGTTTTGCAGTCTATGACGTGGAACTTTGTAAAAGAGCTTGTGCTCAAAGGTCTTTTCCGAATCACTAAATAAATAAAAAGAGATTAAAATGTTGCTAACACAGTGGGAGCAAGATGTATACAAGAACGGATAACTAATTTAATCCAAAGATCCTTAACAAAGGAAAACAGCAAACTTGAGTGTCTTTAGAAAGCCGTGCAGAATCTGCTTTACAGAAAGAAGCACACTGGGAAATATACTGTCAGCATTACATTTTAAGCCCTTTTCCTTATTTTTACTGGCATTTTTTAGAAGCAAGAGATAATTAGCTATTTTTTAAGATTTTATGAAATAAATTTGAATTTGATAGGGTTTTTCCATCACATGACCCATTGAGAGCATAAACGGTGGGGTAAGCATCAGCACATTTAGAATGCCAGTTTTACTCAGACATGCATATTAGCAGATTGCTACTTCATTGTCCCTTGAGAGTTTTCTTGTACTAAATTGTATTAATTTTTATGGCTGTGGGCGGAGCCTACAGCCATATTGCTTTAGATTGAAAAGGGGTTTCCGTGGAAGACATTTTTTAGTAGTCTTCAGTGTATATTTTCATAACACTGCAAGTCCCTATGGCAGTTAAAAAATACTCTCTTCTTTCTGTTTAGAATGATGGACACAGAACTCAAAGCTGCTTTTCTCTGAGAGCAAATGTGCACACCATCCAAACAAATCTAAATAACTTTAAAACTATTCAAGGTGAGCAAAAACAACCAGTGTGAAGGTTGTTCAGGGCAAAAAGACCTTTCACATGAGGGTAGTCACTAATCTGAATTATTTATGTTTTGTAAAATATGGTCTCCCAAACAACCTCATTTTTTCCTCTCTGAGTGAGCACAGTAGGAGGTATGCTAAGCAATGTAAATATCTCGAAACGTACACAAGCTATCAACATACAACCCACATGAAAGTTGTTCAGGACAAAATGACCTTTCACATGAGGGTAGTATCACTAATCTAAATTCATAAAATTTTTAAATATAGCCATCTGAAAGGTGAAAAATGAAAATTTAGGTAATCAGATGGCCACAGTTTAAAAAATTAAATTAGTGCAGCTTCATGAATAGGCTCATTTGAAAGGTATTTGTGTCCAGAACAACTTTCATACTGATGGGTTATGAGTAACTCCTATACTTTTAGAGATATTTACATTTCTTTGGCATAACCCCCAATGTATTTCTGACAGCCTGATTTCTGAAACCACTACGCTGAGACTAGAACATGTGGGGCTGGATATACAAAAGGGTTGCACCATGCGCAATAGGGTTGCACCTGCGCAAGTCCAAAATTGCGCCATTCTGCCATATTCAGCAGGAGGCAGTTGCGCCCCCCAAGTCAAGCTGAGCAACAGCACAATACTAATGAAGGCATGCTGAACCGGAAGGGGAGGAACCATGCATAAACTGCACAGCCCGATATTCAGCAGGCTGTGCAGAGTTGTGCAGGTGCAACCCCCAACCTGTGCCTGCACAGCTCTGAGCCAAAAAAAAAAGGAGTAAGTCGAGGGCCACCCACAGGTGAGCTGCTGCATTGCAGGGCGCAACACAACAGCTGCCACCTGTGGGTGGCTCTCAAACATACTCCCTGTGCCCCCTGCAGCCCAATACATTGGGCATATAGTAACCCCTCCCCCGCTGGCCCGGTCGCGGGCATAATAGAAGAAACCCCCTCCCCGACTGACCCGATCGTGGGCATAAGTTACAAAAAGCCCCTTCCCCGACTGGCCCAATCATGGGCATAAGTGAGAAAACCCCCTCCCCTACTGGCCCGATCGCGGGCATAAGTATAAAATCCCCTCCCTGACTGGCCCGATCGGGCAGAACAGATTTCAACCTCCCCAGAACATATCCCTGGTGGTCCAGTGGACCGTGAAGCCTGATCGTGGGCATTAGAGTCCACCACCCCCCAAGGTCCACTACCCTGGTGATCTAGTGGCCCCCCCCCACCACCCATGGAGCCCCCTCACCCGCTCCTCCCCCATCAGCCGAGCATCCACCGCCTGCCGCCCACCCGACTGATTGTTGCTTGCCGCCCATTGGCTCTTGCTCTGAACCAATGGGCATGCAGCCCTACCAAGCAGTCAGTCGGTGGGCGGCGGGACAGCAGGCGGGTGGGATGCTGCCGCCCGCCGGCTGACGGGGGGAGCGGAGTCAGGGAGATGAGAAGTGTGGCTTCATGATGTGTGCGCACCTCCACGCATGCGTGTTGATAGCTACAAATGGAGGGCCAAAGAAAAACATGAAGAAGGATGGCACCAGGCTCTATGAAGCCCCCTTCCAGCATGCCGGTGACACTGCCCTCGGACCACCCGAAATTGCCCTTCCGGATATGTGTCTCAGGAGGAGGGGAGGATAGTCCTCTCTCCTTCCACCCCACCATGGGGGTAACCCATGGGGAATAAGGGCTTGGGGGTACTGGAGGGTGCTGGCCGGGAGCCTGGAGGAGGGGCAGATGCCTGCCTACAGAGCCGAGAAGGATAAATAGAATGAAAAAAAAAAGATAGATATTGTATTTATAAAAGCACCCATTTCCTGGGACTCTGGGCGCTGTACAATGCAAACAGCAAACAACAATATAAAATCATACCCCAAAAATGTATGTAAAATTCAAGTAGGAGCAGATTTAAAATGTATCTATCCCACTAACATCAAACAATTAATCATTAAAAGCTTGCTGGAACAGGTAAGTTTTTAGGCCCTTCTTACAAGCTTCTACCGTGGGAGCCTCCTTTAAATAGACAGGAAAGGAGTTCCACAGGGTAGGCATGGCCACCAAGAATGCCCTGTCCCCGGAATGCCACAACCTAACCCTGGGAACTCCAAGGAGGCCTCCCCTGGCAGAATATGTACAATGTTGAATTCAGTATGGATTGAGACCAAATATGATTACAGAAGACACTATGTCCACCATATGGAATAAAGCTGGAGAAGGAGAACTGCTCCCCATATGCAAAGAAGGCACGGAGGGGGAGGAGTACTCTCTATGTGCAAATGTGTAATGGAGGGGGAGGAGTGATCCCCATGTGTAGAGGTGGGATAGAGGGGGGGAACAGTCACTTAGGGGCCACAATCCTAGACCCCAGTCCAGCCTACATGTGAAACTGTTTGAAATGGGGACAGTTTATGATGGTGCAGATGTGTAACCCACATCTCTTCTCTGGCTGCTGTAAAGTATTGGACATACAGATGGGGTGAGAAAGGGGGCACCAGTCATGCAGGAGCACCCACTGTATCCTACCCCCACCCACCCAGCAGAGTGGGAACAGTTGTGGAGAGACAGATACAGGACACATATTTTTATATCTCAGTACCTCAGAGTGCTCTCCATGAGCAGAGCACGTTAGGTGGGAGAACCTCTGGCTGAAGCAGAGTGTTCTGCAAGTGTAGAGGTGTGGCATAGGGTGAGGAAGTGCCAGTCACCCAAAGCTCACTTCAACCTTCATGCTAGCCCTGGTGCAGCAGGGACAGATATGAAGGGTTACTAGTGGGGTACCACAGGGTTCAGTACTGGGTCCAGTCCTTTTTAATGTCTTTATAAGTGACTTTGCAGAGGGACTGGAAGAAAAAGTATGCCTCTTTGCAGATGACACAAAGATCTGTAACGGGCTTGATACACAAGGAGGTGTGGAAAGGATGAGAAGGGACTTGGCAAGGTTGGAGGAATGGTCAGAAGTATGGCAGCTTGGATTCAGTGCAAAGAAGTGCAAAATAATGCACCTGGGAAACAAAAGCCCAGGGGAAGATTACACAGTGGGGGTGGAGGTAGTAACAACAACAAAAATGGAAAGGGACCTGGGGGTAATCATATCAGATGACCTTAAGGTTAGCAAGCAATGTGAGAAGGCAGTAGGGAGGGCTTGGGGGTGATACTGGGATGTATAGGGAGAGGCATCACCAGCAGAAAACAGGAAGTTGTTATCCCTCTGTACAGACAGTTAGTGAGACCCCATCTGGAGTATTGCGTCCAATTCTGGAGACCCCATCTCTGCAAGGACATAGACAGGATAGAGGCAGTCTAGAGGAAGGCAACTAAAATGGTGCAGGGCCTGCAAGAGAAGCCATATGAGGAGAGACTAAAGGAGCTTAATATGTATACCCTTGAGGAAAGGAGGGAGAGGGGGAACGTGATAGAAACTTTGAAGTACCTCAGTGGAATCAATAAAGTCCAAGAGGGTAGCATCTTTCAGAAAAAGAGATGTGCAAGAACAAGGGAACACAATTTGAAAATGGGGGGGCGGTTCAGGGGAAATGTGAGGAAGTATTTTTTCACAGAGAGGGTGGTGGATGCATGGAACAGCCTTCCCGAGGAGGTTGTGGGGTCTAAAACTGTGGGAAAATTCAAGAATGCATGGGACAGACATAAGGCAATTTTTGTGGGGGGGGGTAGGAAGAAATAGGCTGTTGGTTAACTAGGATCTGCAGCTTATCCTGTAGGTAGGGAAATGGGCAGACTAGGTGGGCCAAGCAGTCCTTATCTGCCATCAAAGTCTATGTTTCTATGTAAGGGGCAGATGTGCAACTTACATCTCTGTCCATGGCTGCTGCAGGGTGCTACCCTTGTGTGGAGGTGGGATGGGGTATCATTCTCCCAGAACCACCTGCCTGGAGCCCACCCAATACCAGTTCCAGCTTTCATGGAACTCAGATGGGTGAAGATGGACAAATGTGTGAACCACATCTATCATTGGCTCCTGCAGAATGCTCCTAATGAGCAGGAGCTGGAATGGAAGGAGAAAATGCTTCACATGTACAGAGATGCAGAATGGTGTGTTGAGTGCCAATGGCCTTGGGCTACCCAGTGGATCTGGACCACGCCCCATTTCCTCCCACCTGGAGCCCACCAGGCTAGATAGAAAGAGGTGTGGTGTGGCAAATGTGCAACTCACATTTCTGTCTCTGGCTGGGGCAGCCAATGTGCAGTAGTGGGACGGTTGTGGAGGGGGCACCAATCACCAACTTCTGCCAGGCCACAGTCCACTATTTGCCTTAGGCTGCCCACCTGGAGGTCACTTTGTCACTGTGCCAACCTGTGTGGAGTGGGATAGGTGTGGAGGGGAAGATGAGTAACCTACATCAGTCTCAGGCTACTGCAGATTGTTCCATATGTGCTGATGTGAACTGGATGTGTAGGGGCAGCAACTGCCCAGGGGTGCCCATCCAGTGCCCACCCTACACTGTGCTAGTCAATATGAAGGGGCAGATATGTGACCCACATATTTGTCTCTGTCTCTATCTGGGTGTTTCTCTTGTGCAGTGGTGGAATAGATGCACCAATTTGTTTTACACTGTGTCTCTCCTGGTCTCACTCTCTGACTCTCTGCTCCCTCATGGCAAAAGGGAAAACTCTGCAGCACTGCTCTCTGCCCCGGTCATGGCACTCTTACTGCCACTTTCTTTGCCTCTCTGTATATGCTGTCCACTTCCACTGGGCTTCAGAAAGACAAACAGAGAGTCAGACCAACAGCAAGGTGCTGGAGGAATGTGTGGCAATAAAATGGATGGCAACTGAGCTCAGACACACACTACTCCACTTCTCAGTTTTAAGGGGGGGTTGACACTGTCTCTGATTGGAACAGACTGGACCTGCACATATATGCTGCACTGGAAGCGGCTCTTGCTGTTGTTGTGTCTGTCTTTGGAGGGTGGGTTGGGGGGCAGTGAGTAGACATTGCTAGGGGAAGGGCCACCGATTGAAATTAATGTTTGTTCAGTTGCAAGACTGGGAGTGACTGGTCATCATGGTTATGGTCACTACATTGCACTGTCCCCAATTTCACACTGCCAAGGTGGTGCTGCAATAGTGACAGCCTGTCACCTGGTGATCACTCTCATTCCACTTATTTGCCACATCTCAGCATGTTGCTGTCACTGTGTGGAGGCTCTCTCACCGCTCTGTCCCTGACACTAGTGCCACTCACCACCTCTTTCGATCCTGCACTCTCTTTCGGGTTGGGGGTGGTGCTGCTTGCCTCTCCTCTTCAGTGTTTGTCCCTGCAGCCCGTGTCTCTCTCTCTCTCTCTCCACAGTCCAGGGTTAAGCTGCAGCTCTGCAGGCAATGCTGCCTCTCTTCTCAGCACTCTTGCTGCGATCCACGGGGTGGGTCAGTATTTACCATCACAGAGAGCAATGCTCAGGCTGGGCATTGTGGCACAGATGAAGCACCGGAGAAAGAGGAGCTCAGGGACAAGAACACACACTCTCATTCACACAGAGACGCAAACAAGTTCAACACAGATGTCTGTCGGGGGAAGGATAAATTATATGTGTTCTTTACTGCTAGGACTGTTTACTGCTTATGGTACAGAGAGAGGGCAATACAGTGTATGGCTGGGTACCCTGACATCTGCAGGGTGGGTGGGGAGACAAACGGTAAGATCAGTAAGGGGATGAATGAAGCGCTCTCATTGGAGCGCATCAATTCTTTCAACTAGAGAATGTCTGGTTGCATGCTCATTGGTCTGTCAGGGACAAGCCCACTGTAGACTGTTGTGCACTGGACTCATCCCCAACACACCTCTGAAATGTTGTTCTACCACAAGATATCTCTTGTGAACGTGCAAGGAAACATAAAAAACAATAAAGAATTTAGATTAGTGACTACCCTCATTTGAAATGCCTTTTTGTCCTAAACACAAAAATGTAAAATAATGCCCTTGGAGCACAGAAATCCACGGACAGAGTACAAATGGGTGGTGTGGTATTGACAACATTAAGAAAGCACACATTAAAAAAAGAGCTTTTACATACAGCTGATTACTGTTTGACAATATTATTGATACATAGACAGTGTCTGTTTGACAGTATTATGCATCTATGGCTGCCACTGCATCTGATGCAAACCAATAATCACGTAATCATGTCCTCACTTGAAGCGAAAGGGGGTAGAGGCCATAACTGACTCCTTGTTTTTGTGTTAAAGGGGTCAGTTTCTTTACAGCAAAAACAAGGAAAGGCATCATTTCTAAAATGTGCAGACGAGCATGGGGACCACTTTTTTCCAGAGCATGCCACCACCAGCTGCTACCACTCTAAGACTGCTACTACCCCCACCTAATACATCAGGGGAAAACCAGAAGTCATCTACCAGCACTGAGATCAATATAGTTAAGGCACATTTACCAGAAATTATTTATTTTTATTTATTTATTTGAGTCTAGGATTACAAAGTACCGTTGAGCTCAGGCTCTTTTACAAAGGTACACGTCACGTCCACGTCCACATCAGCTCAATTACTGCTTAGAAAAGAATGAGAAAGTGACTGTGATGACGAGCAAGTCCCAGATCAGATCTCTAGTTTGTCAATAGACTCCTCCTGAGTCTGACTTGTATGGCCACGTGGGCGAAGCTCCACAGATGTTATGCCATCATCAGATTTGTATAACAGCACTGTTGAAGCATGTAACCGGATTGCTGTCTGATGTGCTGCCACAGTGCTCCAACATAGTTTCCAGTGATTCTGTTTATGCAGCCCTTCCCATCCAGGGGCTGCATAAACATACCCACTTCCTAGTGCACTACATTTCCATTCCGCAACTGCAGCAGTGACGGCCACTGTGTGTAACATGGTGATGTTGACTTAAACTGCGCATATATGACTATCATGCATACAGTACATAGTTATGTCAGCACCGCCATGTTGAGCAGGGCTGACTACAGGCAAACTGCACATGTGCGAGTATCCTGTATACGCAGTACTGTAATTGTTGCTGTATTACTTACAGCTGCAGCAAAAGCACCACATATTCTTTTCCACGCTCTTGCCACTCCTAAAAGCTCTCCACAGCCATATCAACTCTGACCAGAACTTGTTAAAATGGTAAGCAAAGGTTTACAGCTATCTTCTCAAACTGCTTTGGAAATTTATAATTTATTTTCAGGATAGCATTTTATGAGATACTAATATCAATTATTTGCAGCATACCATTTTGTGAGATATCAAATTGTAATTCTCTTACAGGTTTTGGAAACTGTACAAAGGAACCAAAACCCTGTATTTCAGCAACTTAGGGTGATTTGGACCCATAAAAAATTTATGGCAAACAAAAATTACAAGGCTGCAAGGAAAAGTAAGTTTTTTCTCTGGGTTGTCAGTTTATAAAGGCTATATTACTAAGGTGAAAGTACTGAGGAACAGGTTGAGAATTTGTGAAAACTTGACTATTAATGATTTTTCTTTTTTTTTTTTGGTGTTTGATATAGTAAAAACAGAGCCCATGGAAGCTGCAACAGAAGGATAAGGATAAGGTGGAAGAGCCAAAAAAACAATCACCCCTCATAAGTAAATTTAAAAGTCTGCCAGAAATCGTAACAAAGCAAAAGACACTAAAAAAAGATTTACTGGAGACTTAGTAATACTACATACTAATTTAATAGATGGTGAATGTTTTATTGGTGGTTTACAGCATAAATCACTTGGTTGTTCTGGACATTTTAAAGAAAATGTAGTGTGTGTGTGCTATTTATTATGTTTGCTTGCACGCATGTGCAAGAAACATAGTGGCATCATTCGAGTTTTCAGAGGTGTGGCACCTGTCTTCCAATTCAGGCAGTGTGCTTGCAGGTGCGGCCGCAGTTCTCCAATGAACGTTGCAGTTGTCTATGACAGCAGTTGAAAATGCAGTGCTGTACATTTGAAAGGGAGAGCTCCGCTTCAGTGAGCAGTGCTCCCCCCTCCACATGCACGCATACTGCATGCTCATGTGCCCCCTCCATGCACACACTGTATGGCCGACGGGGGTCCCCAATCCCCCGTCGGCTCCATGCCCCCCCAAAAAAGCTTTCCAGGTGTCACTCTGGGAGCCCACCCCAGCATGACAAAAATTGTTATGGCCGACAGGGGTGCCCAATCTCCCATTGGCTCCAGACCCCCCCAAACAGCCTTCCAGCTGCCATGCTGGGAGCCCACCCCAGCGTGGCAAATGTCCCGCGTCGTCTTCCTGAAAAAACAAAACCTGTAAACAAAAAAGTTCCCTCGGTGGTCTCCTTGTCCACCCACGCCCACCCTCGGCGCACCCTACCTCCCCTCAACCCCCCTCACCCCACACTTACCTCTAGAGCTTGGCGCAATGATCTTTGGTGGACTGGGAACACATCTGCACTCTTCAAAGCTGACCGTGAACTGAGGAAATGCCGGTAAGCTGTATAATGCAATAAATAGGGTTTTTTCAACTTTAATGCATATCTCAGGCATTTTTTTGAATTTTGGCACCACATTTTCAACATGGGGTTTTTGGGACCCCTCCTCATGAATTCTGGAACTGTCATGGTGTTAATCGGGCCCAAAGGGTGATATCACAGTCACTTCCCGAAATCACCTTTCGAGACCAATTAAAGAAACGACAGTGCCAGTGTTCATAAGGTGGGCTCTCAAAAAGCCTATAGTATATGGTTAGGGCTTATTGTGTATGGAAAACAAAGGTTTTCCAAATCTTGTTGTAGGACAGTTCAAATGTCAAAAAAGTTGTTGTACTATCGCTCTGACGTCACATCGATAGTACAACAACTTTTCCCTCTTGAGCTCCTACCTGATTGGTGGAAACATAGAAGTTGACGGCAGATAAGGACCGTAAGGCCCATCCAGTCTGCCCATTTCTTTTTCTACCTTATCAATGTGCCATCAGCCTTTGCTCTGTCATTGGCCTATCTATTCATAGTCATTTGTATTGCTCCCTTATGCCTATCCCATGCCTGTTTGAAGCCCTGCACTGTATTCATAGCCATCACTTCTTGTGGTAAGCCATTCCATGCATCCACCACCCTTTCTGTGAAAAAGAATTTCCTCACATTCCCTTAATCAGCCTCTCTCTAATCTCATGCTGTGTCCTCTTGTCCTGCTATTTTTCTTATATTTAAACATATTAGACTCTTTCACCTTGTTTATGCCCTTAAGGTGTTTGAATGCCTCGATCATATCACCTCTCTCCCTCCTTTGCTCAAGGGTATACATATTGAGCTCCGTTAATCTGTCCTCATATGTCTTCTGATGCAGTCCCTGCACCATTTGGTTGCCCTTCTCTGGACTGCCTCCAATTTGGTTAATGTCCTTGTGAAGGTGTGGCCTCCAATACTGCAGCAGTACTCCAGATGGGGCCTAACCAGTGTCTTGTACAGAGGGATTATTACCTCCCTCTTACGACTTGTGATACTCCTACTAATACACCCTAACACCCCTAGCCTTACCTACTGCTTTAGAGGTCTGTTGATGATTTTAGGTCATCAGTGATGATGATGCCCAAGTCTCTTTCTTCCTTTGTGACTGCTAGCAACTCCTCCCAGCCTATAGGTGGCTTCAGGGTTTCTCTTCCCTATGTGATTTTGCACTCCTTGCATTAAATCCCAGTTGCCATTCGTCTGACCATTCTGCTAGTTTATCCAGATCTCTTCTCATTCTGCCCACCCCATCTGGATCATCTACTCTGTTGCAGATCTTGGTGTCATCTGCAAACAGACAAGCCTTACCCTCTAGTCCATCTGCAAGGTCACTAATGAAGATGTTGAAGAGGACTGGCCCCAGGACTGATCCTGAGGTACCCCACTTGTGACTTGCATCTCTTCTGACTGTATACCATTTACCACCACTCTCTGTTTTCTGCCCGTCAACCAGTTTGCCACCCAGTTGACCAACTTCTGACCCACCCCGAGCCTACCCAGCTTATTTATCAATCTTCTATGTGGAACAGTGTCAAAAGCTTTGCTGAAGTCAACGTAGGCGACATCAACTGCTCCCCCTTGGTCCACCACTCTGGTTACCCAGTCAAAGAAATCTATGAGATTAGTTTGACAGGACCTTCCTTTGTAAACCCATGCTGTCTTGGATCCTGTGCCCTATGGATTCCAGGTGTTGCACTATCCTTTCCTTAAGGAGTGCTCCATAATCTTGCCCACTACTGAGGTAAGACTGACCGGTCTGTAGTTCCCACCTCCTCCCTGCTACCACTCTTGTGGAGCGGGATCACATGAGCCTTCTCCAGTCTTCTGGGACCTCTCCTGTGCTCAGAGACTCACTAAACAATTCTGCTAATGGCTCTGCTAGTTCCTCCTTTAGCTCCTTAAGTGCCCTGGGATGTATGCCATCAGGTCCCATTACCTTATCCACCCTGAGCTTAGCAAGCTCTTGTAGGACCCTTTTTTTGTGAAGGGAGTAGTGCTCACCTCCTTCCCCCTGTGTCCATGATGCTGAGCTGTGGGCCCTGCCTACCTTCTCTTCAGTAAATACTGAGCAAAAGTATCTATTTAGGATAGATGCCTTTACAGGGTCCTCCTCCTCCCACATGCTCCCTTTTCTCCATTAAGCTTAGCAATACCCTCTGGACTTTCTCCTTTCACTAATGTATCTATAGAAAGTCTTGTCACCTTCTTTTACTGTTCGTGCTAGTGTTTCCTCAGTTTGGGACTTTGCCTGCCTTACTGCCTTATCTGCTTCCCTTAGGGCAGTTTGGTATGCCTCCCTATCTTCATCCCACTGTGTTCCCTTATATTTCCTGAAGGCCAGCCTTTTGGCTCTGACCTTTTCTGCTACTGTATTTGAGAACCAAAGTGGTTTCCTTCTTCTTTTGCACTTCCTTTTCTGTCTAACACAATGGAATGTTGCTTCAAGTATTGCATCCTTAATGCTTGCCCACTTTGCCTGTACCCCTCACCTGTGTTTCTTTTTGCCAGGGCTAGCTAACTCTGTTGGCCATCTTATCAAAGTCAGCTCCTCTGAAGTCCCATATTTTTGCCTTGGAATGGGATGATTTAGATGTAGTAGCCAAATTGAACCATACCATGTGATGGTCACTGGCTCCTAGGTGACCATCTACCTGGAGATCTGTGATCCTTTCCCCATTAGTCAGTACTAGATCTAGGATAGCCCTGTCTCTTGTGGGTTGCTGTACCAGTTGTTTGAGGCCCTCCCCTGCAGGGAATCCACTATGAGTCTAGTTCTAGCAGATGTTCCTGCTGGTATTGAAACAGACAGAGATTCACAAAATACATACAAAAATGGCGGACTCATTTAGTGAGCAGTCTGGGGAGCAGACAGTGTGGACACAGACTACCATAATCTGGTCGGTCTGTCAAAAATATCAATTTTCTGTTTTATTTTTTAACAAAATGGCACAGTTTTGGTAAAAGCAGAGTGGAACTATGGCGAGGAGCGTGGACGTGACTGGAATATGAGTGCATAACTGCAGCAAGGAGGAGGAGGACCGTTATCTTAGGGAAAGGAACTTGAGCAAGGAGGAGTCAGAAGCGTGAACAAGGTATGAACCTTGTATCTATTTTGGGGAACCATATACTATAAAAAACGATGGATAGTCGCCCATCCACAATGAAGTCTGTGTTTCCATCTTTGGAGCTGATGATGGCAGAGACCTCTCGAGCTTCGCTCTTGCGGTCTCTATGACATCATCAACTCCCTTGATGGAAACACAGCCTTGTTGTGGATGGTCACCCATCCACAATTCTATATATGTTGCAAATTTGGTTAAACATTTCCTAAAAATGACTGTTTTACGAGCGTGCGTTACACAGTTCCTATGCACGCTCGTAAGTTTGCAAATTTTTAGTATTTGTACTCCAGATTTTCAACACTGCCATTTTACCTCACCTCCTTATGAGCAGTACAGCTGTCATTTTTCACATGTTGTCTGAAATGTGTTTCCCTGCATGTAGCGCACAATGGGGCAGTCGGTGTGCGAAAGCAATGTTTGGGACAGATTAAGAAAATCACAGTGACACTGTTCATGAGCAGAGGTCTTAAAATGGCTATGTTGAAAATTTGGTGACAAAAGTCCATTAAATGACTGTGTTATGAGTGAGCACTGAGCAGTTTCCACGCACCCTCATAAGTTCATGAATTTGTAATATTTTCAGTCCAGATTTTCAACAGTGGCATTTTTCCACACTTCCTTATGAACAGTACAGCTGTCATTTTTCACAGCATGGCCAAAATGTGTTTTCACACTTTCAGTGCAGAAATGCATGGTTGCTGTGAGAAATCATTGGTCGGGACAGATAAAGAAAATCACAGTGACGCTGTTCATGATTGGAGGTCCCAAAATGCCAGTGTTGACAATCTGCTGTATAAAAATCCCCAAACTAATTACATTATGGGTGTGTGTTGCACAGTTTCTATGCATGCTCATGACTTCACCAGTTTTTTTTAATATTTTCACTGCAAATTTTCAACATTGCCATTTTTCACACCTCCCCATGAACAGTACAGCTGTCATTTTTCACATCCTGTTCGGAATGTGTTTTTGCACCTGTGGTGCGAAATGCCATAGTTGCTGTGCAAAAGCAGCTTTTGGCTAACAAACTGATATTGCCACTGTTCATGAGGTGGGAGTCACAAAAAAAAATGTTGAAAATTTGGAGTGAAAATACCAACGAATGCCTGAGGCATTAGGGTTTCCGACCATAACGCCCCACACTATAGAGAATGACAGGCATCAGGGGTGTGACTTGGGATTCTCGCCTGTAATGCTCATATCATTCCACACCCTGCAGCCAGTGAGAGGCATTGAGGTGTGCCTTGGACTCTTCGGCCCCAAAGTTCACCCCATTCTTCTATAACACACCCATCTCACTATATTGCCTGATGGAATGGGGTGCGCATAAGGGCCAAAGACCCCAAGGCACACCGTGACACTTGTTGGTGCCTCCAGGGTAGGGTGTGGTGAAATGGCGTGGCCGTTATGCCTGACGACCCAAAGGCACACCCCAATGCCTATCAGTCTCGGCAGGGTGGTGGTGGGGTTGGCTTCAGTTCAACACTTCACTGCCATTCCTATTATGCAGCTCTGTAACTCCTACACCGCCAATGCCAGCAAGCAAACATTTGGCATCGACAAATGCTTGTTTTACACAGTGTTAGGCAAGCATAATTAGATATATACTATTGCTGTATTAATTTATGTGTATTTCATAGTGTTAGGTAAGTTACCTTTAGAGAAGGTTCAGAGGAGGGCAACAAAGATGGTGCATGGATTGCATCACAAGTCCTATGAGGACAGGTTGAAGGCACTGAACATGTACTCCCTGGAGGAGAGGAGGGAGAGAGGGGATATGATAGAGACATACAAGTATCTTACAGGGAGGAACAGGGTGCAGGAATGCACTATTTTTAAGCGAAAAAGATGTTCCAGGACTAGAGGGCATGGGATGAAGTTGGAGGGAGGACGATTCAGAGGAAACGTGAGGAAGAATTTCTTCACAGAACGGGTGGTGGACAAGTGGAACATCCTGCCAGAGGAAGTGGTGGGGGCTGAAACAATCACGGGATTTAAGAATGCATGGGATAGACATAAAGGAATTCTGGAGGTCAGGGGTAAGGGGCAACAGACTTCCTGGAAAACATAAACTGAACTTACAAACTTAAATGGGCAGACTGGGTGGGCCATAGGCCCTTATCTGCCGACACTGTCTATGTATCTATGTATTACTTTCGGAAACTTGTTCCAGAAAGCTCTGTGCAGTCACTAGCAAGGATGGAGAAGTACTGGAAAAAGTAATACACCTTACAATAACAATTACTTATGTCTTTTTATACAAAAGTAATAATATAACTGTAACTGGTTACATTTATTTGCAAGTAACCTATTACTTTCAAATAAATATAATCTGTTACAGTTATTTATTATTTTTGTACTGTTTTTGTATAAAAAGAAATAATTAACTGTAACTGTCAGGTGTATTACTTGTTCTAGTACTTCTCCATCCTTGCTAGTGACTGCACAGAGCTTCCTGGATCAAGTTTCTAAAAGAAATAGAAAGCAATAGAAAAAGTAACTTACCCAACACTGGTATTTCATTTGAGGAACAACGTTTCAGTGAATGGTGGCAATATGGTTAGTACTAGGTAACAAAGGAAAAATAAGGTCTCACTAATTACTTCCCCATTCTGTCTGAGATAAAAGGTAAAAAAAACAAAAACTAAAAAAAAGCAGACAGTTGGAAAAAATCAGTCAATAAAAATAACGGACTACCTAAAAGCTGTCCCTGATCTGGGATCAAAAGCTCTAGAAAACAGCACTGGCAGAACTTCCACTCTTGAGGTAGAAGAGGGTGTAAATGTGAAACTGAACATACTACCACTTGTTTCTCAAAACCAGCCAATCTGGTTCATTTGAATTCTTTGGAAAGGTCACCTAATTTGTTGATTAATCTGGATTTGCCAGTAATCCCAGTAGAAAAAGTCTACAACCTGATGCCATGATAAAAAAATGCCTCAGACCTTGAACATCTTGGAACATAACTTTTCACCATTACCAGGCACTGAGGACGATAAAACTGTATCTGGCAATCTAATAGGACCAATGCAAGATAACAGCATTTTAGTCTCAGAAACTATGGTTAATGAGCATCCAGTCACCCATTTGGAGGAGATGCCCAGGAGTACTCCCAGGAGTCAAGGGAGGAAGCCCGAAAGTGGACACAAGGAGCAGGCATGGCTGCATCTGCCTGGCCAGTGCTGATTTGTCCTGTGTCTCCCCTTCCCTGGGATGCAGTCCTGAGTGACACCCAAGGCACGTATGAGCACACGTGTAGATCATGCCAATGCCACATTCCACTCCTCCCTTGCTGTAGCTACTGCAGCCATGCTGTCCCCCAGTCTTCGCTAGATGGCAGTCAAACAGGAGGTAGCATGCACCACCCTCCCCGGAGGAGAGCAGTCAGTCAAATACTCCAAACTCCTTCCTCCCAACCTGCCCCCAATGACTCAAACACATTCCCAGACTCAGGTTGCTGGCATTGCATTAAAACGCAGAATGTGTCTGTGCATGTGGCAGTGCCACTGCTGAGCTGATAGGTTACATCCTACCAGTCTTTTTTTTCCATACTTATTTTTCTTCATGCCCCTTGTGCAGTATTTGGCAAGGGTGCTTCTCCTACCTGGCCACAGAAAAGCAATGTGCTCTGGTGGATTCATGAGGTCCGGTGCTGAGCTGGAGCTGCTAATGCAGTGTAAACATTTGAAACAGACCAAAGAAGCTGGGCACGCGGGTGAGTGTAGCGAAGTTCTTAAATTATCACACTGGAGTCTGAAAATCTTCTTTGGAGCTTTTATTCAGCCAAATTTCATTAAACAATGTGGTGGGCTAGCATTAATGAACTATATTAGCCACTGAACAGTGACTAATACTAGTCCACCACTTTGTTTAATGAAATTTGGCTGAATAAAAGCATTGAAGAAGATTTTTGGACTCCAGTATGGTACTGCACTCACCCGAGTGCCCGGCCCCTTTAGTCTGCTTCCTCTGACTCATTCCCCCACTCTGACAGCATCCCCTGTGAATTGCCCTCAGCAGAGGGCTCTGTCTGAGGCAGCATGTCCCATGATTAGGAAACCAGTTCTGGAAATATGTTAGAGATTGGGGAGACATGACATCATACAAGGGCCCTGTATGAAGATTCTCCTTTGCAGTGGTGATAGCTGACATCATGATTGTTACAGCAGGAACATAATGGGGGAAGGCTTAAGCTCCATGTATCTTTACATTATGATAACAGTATTTTGTCTGATGGAGCCCCTACCCCCTGAATTAGGTCTAGAGTCCCTAGTTCTTACGTCTCTGCAAGCTGATTTCAGGGCAGTACTCAAATATGGACACCCTCCACAACAAACTTATCGCTATCTCCTCAAAATCATGCTTGGAGACTGGGACTGGGAATTAAGTCTGGGACTTGAAGTTGGGTCTTCCACATGGCCATGCAACATGCGACACTGCCAGCCATGCCACAGGCCAGCCCAATCATCAGTTTTATAAATATTTCACAAATAATATATTAATGTAATGTGGTGACAGAAGGGACTTTGTGTCAGTATTATCTGCCCCTCGTGCCACATGGCAGTGACTATACTCAATCGGAGTATGGACACATATCCAATCTTACCAGCCAAAATGCTACCCCTCCCTACCCATGCTGTGTAACACTTAGTTCCATTCTCTGCAGGAATCTGTCTTGTCCTCCTTTGAAAGCTGGAGCAGTGCTAGCTTTAAAAATGCTCATCTCCTTGACTATGCCACCTTTTCACTACCCTCTGTGTGTAGTGCTGCTTCCTAATATTACCGCCCCGCCCCCCACCCCCAATTATTTTGAATGCATGCCCTCTGAGTCTGTTGCAGTGAGAAATACTGGTATAAATAAATTCACTGCGAGGTCAGAAAGTCTTCAGTGAAGATTATTTTAATACAGATTCTAGGAGCAAGTTGGTAAATAGTATTGTACAACTCTGGAAGGAAAATTAAAAAAAGAAACAGATTCTCTAGTAAAATTAAAGTGTGATATTTGAATAGCTTATTTTGATTAAAGTACATACAAAAATCAGTACCTGATCTTTAAATTCCAGCGGTAATGCAAAACATTATTGGCAGCTGGACTACAGTTCCCAGTCTTCCCTTTGCCTTACGCCTCTCCTATTCTGAGCGTACTGTAGTAGCTCTGCAGTGAGCAGTGTGACTCCTCGGGATGTGGATGAAGAGGAGGAGAGGGGAGGCGCTCACTGACTCTCAGACCCAGCACAGCCACCCAATGCAGCAACAGCGCAAGCATCTTTAATGGAAAGCAACAAAACACAATGCAGCAGCACGGGCGGAGGACAGCTCTGTAGCAGGAGAGGCGGATATAACGTAAAGGTCACAGCCTACTGACACAGGCATCTGCAGCTTTAATAATATATATATTATATATACTGTATATATATATATATATACACATAGCAACAAAAGAGAGAATGCAGCTTGCATCTTACAGGATCCTGTCGTGGATATGTCTCCTTGGTACATTTTATCTGGTCCATTCCAGGGCTCCCTCCTGGCAAACAGGTAAGCGAGGCTTCACAGTTGCAATAATATAATATGAAGTGAGAAAAGGCTCCCAGATGGGAGTCTTTTTACGGCCGCACATTACATTTTCCCAATTGGACTGCATAATGCCTTGCATGTCAAAAGTAGCATGAAACAAGGATGGGGTAATTGTTAAACGGCGGGGGTGCTGTTATTTTCATTTTCTTCGCAAATTACATTATTCAAATGCAGAAACTACAACGAATAACTAGTCCAATGACCGACTTAAATATGGTGCACAGTAAATTCGACATCTATTTTGTGGCCAGCCTTATAGCCAGCTTTATGTTGCCAAACACTAATGCTAGTTCTTTCTGTGCAGCCCTGGAGCGGCTAATGTAATTCCTTGTATGGAACAATCAATTAAGAGCCCTTATAATGAAGTATCATCCAACACTGACTCACTCTGCCCCCCCCCCCCCTTTTTTTTTTCTTCCCTTCAGGTCGAGGAGACGGCTTATTGACACCCAGGCAGAGGAGGAATATAAACAGATTTCTTGAGAAAGCCACCACAGCGCCGCACCGGCTTGTTTACCGCATGGACAGCGACAGCCAGATCAGCCGGGGCGAGCTCAACACTAGGATCGGAGGTGAAAAGAGCAGCCGCCAGCAGGTAAAAAAGGGTGCCACACCACAGTGCCCAATCCCCCCGGGCCCGGGCAGCCAGCAGCAGCTGCCGCCTTCTCCTACTCTCTCTATCCTCTGTCGCAGACAGACGGCTATTTTGTGCAGTTGTTGCCCCTGGAGACTGGCTTTGGCGGAATGGGTTCAATCCAAATGCCAGTCCTGTCATGCACTGTGCATGAAAATCACTTGCTGCTGCTGCTTCCTTTTTATTTAGCATCAACCGTACTGTACTAAGTTTTGAGAATCAGTGGAAGTATTCTTGACTTACCTCACTGCATATCAGCCTTAAGATACTTTTAAGTTGTGTTCACTAGGTAAAATATAAAGAGAAATACTTCTTCTTAAGGTAGGGTTAGGGCTTTTAAAATAAAACCCTTTCTTAAAACGTTTAGAGGCTGGCAGGTGAGTGTGTGTGACACTTTGTGCTGGACCAGAGGGGCTTATTGTTGTACCCAGATTACAGGGGTCACCTTATTATTGTCACAAATGCCTGGATGTTTGAGAGAGAGAGAGAGAGAGAGAGAGAGAGAGAGAGAGAGAGAGAGGATGTAGCAGACATAGCTATAAACTACATAGCATCCTGACACCAACTTCAAAATACATCAAAGATAAAAGTGCATTGTGGAGTGTTTATGTCTTAAGAATAGTTTGATGTATAAACCTTGGCAATACCTGTATATCTTGTCATACCAATTAAGTTTGTTTGAATTTGAGAGAGTTGTGGGGGAGTTTTAATAATCCACCGGACAGACAGTGGTTGGGTGAGATTATGAATCATTTATGTGATTTTAGCCAGTCAGTTCACTGAACCACTTTACCTCTTATTCTGCATACAGTGGTCTCTTCTGCAGGAATGTTAGGAGTTGAGCACTTCACTTTCTAGCCAGGGGGAGAGTGGCTTCATTTAAATTGAAAAAAAAAAATACTTCACACTTAAAAATCATGCAAGCTTATTTGATTGCGTTATAATAAGTTAATAGGGCTTCCATGAGTTGTCTTGGATAGTATAAGAGATTCCTCTAGTGAGGTTGGGGTAGGCATAACCACTAAGCTTCATTTCACAGTCCTGTTACACAGATTTTACGCTCGGAGTATCTTGTATCTCAAGAGACACCCCGAGGAGGGCCTGCTAACTTATAACATGAACCGTTGGTGCTATTTGATTGTCTTCACCTGCATTTATGTTAGGGCGATGTACATTTCAGACAGGTGTGATGACCTTGACCAAACTGAGTTGATAATAGACTACAAAAACCAACAGAGGTGTGCATATATTTTCGGCAAAGATTATAGGCCTGCTTAAGGAGCCCAGGACAAGAAACACTTTGAAAAGATGTTATTTAAACACATCTCAGATTATGTTTCATCCATTTTCTATATTCCACATCCTGTTTTTCTATGTAAATATGGATAGTAACATAAAAACAAGATTACTGTCCTCCAGACTTCACCTGCTGAGACTGTTTGCCAATGACAACAGCATCATAATCCTCTGCTTATGCCATCATAAGCAGTTCCTCAGCAAGCGGGGGACTGTGATATTTGGTTTGTTTAATTAAAATCTGGTAAATCCCGGAGCATAATGCCCATTTTCATTGAAAAATGTGAACGAATGTGAGATGCAGACAACGCAGATGAGTACCTCTCGTGGGGTCTTTTTGAACGTCACAATCTGCTTTACTTTGACCTGACTTTAATGTTTCCTACCAAACATTTATCTCATCTTTAAAAAAAATAGAAATTGGGAATATGATATTGGAGTCTTAAAGAGCCCCAACATCACAGGGGAAAGTCTGCTGCTGCTGCTGAGACCACTTTTATTGGTTGTAAGAGTGGTCGGATGCGCATTCTTAGGGTATGAGAACCATGAACCAAAGCTGAGCAGTTTTGGTACCCTAAAGATATAAGTGAAACCATTTTCACAATTGCAAGAGTGGTCTCAGAGTCAGTATTAACATATTATTGATTGAGACTGATCAATAATACATTAACATTTTGAAAAGGTTACCTCAAATGTCCCCATTTCCAGGGCAGCAGTGTGTGAGACACTCTTCACAGAATATGAGTGTCTCAGGTACAGGGGAGATGAGCACTTCGACTGACCAGGAGCATTCCCTCAGCCTATAATGTAAAAAACTTTCAGACACATTTCAGTTCAGCTTATATTGCACATATGTTCTATGTTTAGTTTCCTGTTTTTCTTTATAACTGTGCACAGTGTGATGACCGCAGGATCACTGTCCCCCTTGAATTCATCTGCTTCAGCTGCATGTTGACTCCTGACATCATAATCCTCTGTTTATGATATTATGATTTCTCAACAATCATTTCTGTATAAATTCCAGGCATTTGTCATTTTATCAATGAATTCCTACATAGTTTCTTATTATCTGATAGGTTTTACGTTGAGCTCACCAATAATAAGGTTGCAAACGACAAGTTCCTATGTCACTGCAGCCTCGGGCACCAGAACTAAAAGTAAACAAGCAAGCAGAGGTAGAAGGCAACTAAAAACATACATTCCAAATAAAATACAAACAAGGCGTAATGGCATTGCATGCCTAGGTTCTGGTAACAAATATAAAAAAATTGCCACACACTTGTGATTTATAAAAGTCCCCCCCCTCCCAAGCATTATAGCCTTGTTATATACTCTTGTGTCTATTCCTTATAAAATCATTTTCACAGCAACAGATTACGATTTGTGTGTGATGTCAGATGTAGAGGAGCCGCTAAACCAAATGGAGGCTAGGGGAAAGTAATCCAGGTTTCATTATTATTGAACAGCTATCATAAAAAAATGTGAAGCTAACTACAGGAAATATGTGAAATATATAACATTTGCAGAAATGTTTCAAGTTATGCTTTTCCCAACTGTTTCCCTATAACATCAAGGGCTCTTCAAGGATGGTACAAAATCATAAAAACAAATAAGGAATTCATGGTATTTGATTTCTGGTGTTAGACATGTGCATACAGTGATACGTAATCAGTAACACACAACAGGGTGTGCATTAATAAAGGAATAATGCACGACAGGGTGTGTGTTGTGCTGGGATAACGTCACACCTGGGGTGATTAGGCACAAGGCCGCAGGCTGAGTGCGACTAATCACCCCGGAAGTTACGTTATCCCAGCACGACACACACCCTGGAGTGCATTATTCCTATTATACAATGGCTTGTTGTTATATATAAAATAAAAAAATAATTTTAAAGAATGTTTTTATTAGTATGGAAAAATATTTTTGTTTCTGAAGAGGAGATGCAAAAAAAGAGATAAAGCTTATGGTCCAAATGCTCCTCCATATTGGTTCACAGTGAGACTGAGACTGGACCTGTGATGTTATGCTGGATAACATCACACCCATGATGTTATGCTGGGATAACATCACTGGTCCAGCCCCAGACTGACCAATCAGAATCCAGGAAATTTTCTTGCCATTGTATGATGCATTTTAATGCATGGTCATCTGATATGTTTCAGTCAATCATGTTTGAGGATTTTCTAATCCCATTATATAAAGCACCTTTTCTGTTTAGTGGAAGGGCAACATAGTTCATAAACTGTTACATATCCCACAGAAAAGACATACTATGTAGGAGTAAACTGCATATATACATCACAGAGTGGTGATGGGCCAGTAGTCAATAAAAGAACAAAAGTTATTTTATTATTTGAGGAAGCATTGCCTATTGGTTTAACACAGAGCAGTGACTGAGGAGATCCAGGTCTGAATCCCACCAAAGCCATTTTACTCCTTGTGTGACCTCGAGCATCTCACTTATTGTGTAGAAGCAAGATCTGACTAAAAACTAGAAGCTCGTCTCAGTTGGGCTATCTTGGCTAGATCAGTTGTAAAAGAAACACACACCAATTGTCCAAATCTTTTCAGGAAAGACTGTTTGTAGCCAGCCCACTGGTGCAGGGGCAGGGTGCCGACCTGTGACGCCAGCTACCTGTATTTGGGAACGGACCTGGGACGTCGGAGGGCCAGCCGGGGGGGAGAAGGATCAAGCATCCAATGACTGCTCTCTTTCTCCAGGGGGGAGGTTGGTAGAGTGTTCGGCATTATATGGACACCTAGCAGAGGCCAGGTATACCAAATATGCTGACTCCAATACATTCGGGGGGGGCCGGGTGGACACTGGCCATCATTGCACATCCCCACCCCATACATCAGGGAGAAAATTGCGGCCAAGCCACCTTGATGAAGCCAGCCCCTGGCTTCAATTAGCTCCCAGGCTGGCTCCCTGGCCTATCCCATTGATTGTGGCACTATGGGCCGGTGCTGCAACCCCGCCCTGGAGAGTAAACCAGAGGTATCAGGGAGCCACGGTGGGAGCAGAAGGGTCCGTGACCGGGCTGAGGAACTGGCGGCAAATAAAGTATAATAAATAAAAGAATAAAAAAGGAAAGACTGTTTGTTCCTTTGTTTATTCAGTATACTGTTGGCAAATGTTATTGTTTTTTACATAGTGAGTTACAATATATTCAGAATAGTTTTAATAACAGAAGTGTAGATTTATGGTTTAATGAGTGTCAAACGTCTAAGGGAAACAATTAAAAAGAACATAATTTTCATGCACAATTCAGCTTATTTTTCTATGTTTTCTGTGTTTAACTTCCTTGTTTTCATTAAAAATGACTGCATGTTAGCATGAACAGAGGATCACTGTCCATTAGACTTTATCTGCCCTGGTTGCTTGATTAAAAGCGGACCTCAGAATAAAGACACAAAGTTTGGTAGTTCCTACAGAATGAAGGTGCATACCCAAAAAGAACAGGCAACAATGTATCACAGAATACTCTACTCAGTAGAGAAGGGTCAGCACGTTCGAACAAATAGACTTGGAATGGTCTTATCAGTGCAGCTTCTTTTAATCAGTTGATAAATAGCCATACAATGTCAAGCTCAACGCACAACCAAAGACATGCAAATAACAGGTTTCCAGACATGGACAAGGGGAACAGACATCATTTATTTTTTTGTAGCCATGCTAGATGCTGAAATATCTTGGTAACAGCATCACATTAGCAATCCAACTTAAAAACCAACTGCCAGAAAAAAAAAAAATGGAAAAGGCCCATGCACTTGAACAATCCGACCTGTGCAATTGTGGTAGTTAATACTGCGCTTACGTACTGATGCTACCTGGCATCATCATTAGAGTGTGATTCTCCCTAGAGAGGTTGTCCTTAAATATTAGTCTCTTAAAGAGACAGCATAGTGAAAGTGCAGTTTCATCCGTTAAAGTGCACATTGTGCTATGTGTGTAAAAGAGTGTCGGCAGTTGGTTTTGTAAGTTGAATTACTAATGTGATACTGGTACAAAGATATTCGACCCCTAGCATGACTATGAACAAGAAATGATATCTGTTCCCTGTACTCGTGTCCTGAAATCTATTATCTGCATCCGACTCTTTGGTTGCGTGGTGAGCTTGATGTCGCATAGCTATTTATCAGCACATTATTTATTAACTGATTAAGCAAAGCTGCACTGGTAAGACTGCTCCAAGTCTAATTTGTTTGAATGTGCTGACCCTTCTGTACTGAATAAAGCTTGCTGTGATATATGGACCTCATCACGCTTTGCTTGTGATATCATAACCCATTTCACAGCAACAGACTGCGATGTCAGAAACAGAGGATTGTGAACTCTGGTGAAGACAGGTAGCCAAAGCAGAGGGAAGTCTGTGGGACCATGATCCTGGTGTTATGTTCATGTGCATAGTTATGGAGTACGAAAGAACCCAAATATAGAACACATACGAAATATGAACTGAATTATTTAAATTATGTTTTCCAAAGTTTCTCTAAATGCTACTGGGGCTCTTTTTTCATCATAGTGGTTAGTCTTTTTATTTCATTTTACACTTCAAAACAAGGGTGTTAGAAAGAATCTGCAATTATAAATATATTAGTACTGAGCTGCCTGAGGGAAGACTCTGTACTCAGACAAGTCCTAGATTTTAGTTCAAGTGATTTCCAAAGTTTGTGCAAAGCATTTCCAATTAGCATTCATGGGACTCAAGATTTATAACACTCCAAAATGTTTGACTATTAGGGTATTCCATTCTTAATCGTTAAATATAAGTGCATGAACACGGGCTATTTGCTTCTTAGAATTCATCTGTCCCTGCTGCTTTTTCTGTCCTGAAGTAATAATCCTCTGCTTGTGACATCAGAATCATTTCCATGACAATAGGTTGTGATGCCGTAAGCAGGGATTATTTATTTATTTAAAGTGTTTCAGCAGGCAGACTTACAAAGATATACAGGCAATCTTGTTTACAGATGTGACCTGGGGGAAGGGGAAGAGGGACAAGTCAACAGTGAAAAAACATCAATATAATACAGAATACAAAACAGCAATAAATGCAGTATACAAAGTAACTATCAATACACTACAAAAAACAGAGAGACTAAAATAATCATTAGGTATATAAAGCAGTTAGTGGGCAGGTAGGCAACCACAGCATACCAGCAAAAATCAGGTGCAGTTACAGTAAGACACAATCATAGTTTTTGATTAGCTGTTTAACTGTGGCAGTACTGATGGGTGAGCTATTACCTAAGGTAATATTTTTTTTTTAGTCTTTTTGATAACCGGGTTAGGCCCACTAGGCACAAGTGCCTGTTTTCAGGGGTGACCTGGGAGCACTGGGTGGTTAAGTGACTTGCTCAGAGTCGCACAGTATGCAAGTGAAGGTTGTGAGAATCAAACTCGGGTCTGGTCTGCTGGATGTAGCAAGCTCATTCACACCTCGTTCCTCTAATCTCTAGGCTATACTGCCACAAAGGTAAGGTTGTTCCAGATCTGAAGGAGTCTGTAACTGAAAGTAAATTTGCACAGAACACAGTTTCAGTGATAGAAACATAGAAGTTGATGGCAGATAAGGACCGCAAGGCCCATTCAGTGTGCCCATTTCTTTTTCTACCTTATGAATGTGCCATTGGCCTTTGCTCTGTCAATGGCCTATCTATTCATAATCATCTGTATTGCTCCCTTATGCCTATCCCATGCCTGTTTGAAGCCCTGCACTGTATTCAGATTCACCACTTCCTGAGGTAGGCCGTTCCATACATCCACCACCCTTTCTGTGAAAAAGAGCTTCCTCATATTACCCTTTAATTGGCCTCCCTCTAATCTCATGCTGTGTCCTCTTGTCCTGCTATTTTTCTTATATTGAAACATGTTAGACTCTTTCACCTTGTTAATGCCCTTAAGGTGTTTGAATGTTTCAATCATATCACCTCTCTCCCTCCTTTGCTCTAGGGTATACATATTGAGCTCAGTTAATCTGTCCTCATATGTTTTCTGATGCAGTCCCTGCACCATTTCCGTTGCCCTTCTCTGGACTGCCTCAATTTGGTTAATGTCCTTGTGAAGGTGTGGCCTCCAGTACTGCACGTAATACTCCAGATGGGGCCTAACCAGTGTCTTGTAAAGAGAGGTTATTAGCTCCCTCTTCTGACTTGTGATACCCCCTACTAATACACCCCAACATCCTCTAGCCTTACATACTGCTTTAGTGGTCTGCTTGGATGATTTCAGGTCATCAGTGATGATGACGCCCAAGTCTCTTTCTTCCCTTGTGAATGCCAGCATCTCCCCTCCCAGCCTATAGGTGGCTTCAGGGTTTCTCTTCCCTATGTGCATGATCTTGCACTTCTTTGCATTAAACCCCAGTTGCCACTCTTCTGACCATTTTGCTAGTTTATCCAGATCTCTTCTGATTCTCCCACCCCATCTGGATCATCTGCTCTGTTGCAGATCTTGGTGTCATCTGCAAACAGACAAACCTTACCTTCCAGTCCATCTGCAATGTCACTGATGAAGTTATTGAAGAGGACTGGCCCCAGGACTGATCCCTTAGGTACCCCACTTGTGACTTGCATCTCTTCTGACTGTATACCGTTTACCACCACTCTCTGTTTTCTGCCCGTCAACCAGTTTGCCACTCAGTTGACCAATGTCTGACCCAACCTCAAAGCCTACCTAGCTTATGAATCAATCTTCTATGTGGAACAGTATTGAAAGCTTTGCTGAAGTCAAGGTAGGCGACATCAACTGCTCCCCTCTTGGTCCACCACTCTGGTTACCCAGTCAAAGAACTCTATGAGATTAGTTTGACAGGACCTTCCTTTTGTAAACCCATGCTATCTTGGATTCTGTGCTCCTATGGATTCCAGGTGTTGCACTATCCTTTCCTTAAGGAGTGCCTCCATAATCTTGCCCACTACTGAGGTAAGACTGACCGGTCTGTAGTTCCCCGTCTCCTCCCTGCTACTACTCTTGTGGAGCAGGATCACATGAGCCCTTCTCCAGTCTTCTGGAACCTCTCCTGTGCTCAGAGACTCACTAAACAGTTCTGATAATGGCTCTGCTAGTTCCACCCTTAGCTCCTTTAGTACCCTGGGATGTAGGTCATCAGGTCCCATTGCCTTGTCCACCCTGAGCTTATCGAGCTCTTGTAGGACCCTTTCTTTTGTGAAGGGACTAGTGCACACCTCTCTCCCCCCCCTGTGTCCATTGTGCTGAGCCATGGGCCCTGCCCTACCTTCTCTTCAGTAAATACTGAGCAGATGTATCTAGGATAGATGCTTTTACATGGTCCTCCTCCTCACACACACCCTTATCCCCTTTGATCTTTGCAATACCCTCTCTGGACTTTCTCCTTTCCTAATGTATCTATAGAAAGTCTTGTCACCTTCTTTTACTGTTCGTGCTAATGTTTCCTTGGTTTGGGCCTTTGCCTGCCTTACTGCCTTCCCTGCTTCCCTTAGGGAAGTTTGGTATGCCTCCCTGTCTTCATCCTACTGCATTCCCTTATATTCCTGAAGGCCAGCCTTTTGGCTCTGACCTTTTCTGGTACTGTGTTTGAAAACCAAAGTGGTTTTCTTCTTTTTTTTTGCACTTCCTTTTCTCACTAACACAATGGGATGTTGCTTCAAGTATTGCATCTTTAATGTTTTCCCACTTTGCCTGTATAGGACAATAAACCTGTTGCCAGAATGGGTTCAAAGAGGATGTGTGGGCAGAGCAGCAGTAACTTGTCAAACAAATATTTAAATCCATAGAGACTCAGATGTTGTACACATCTGTCAGACAGTGAAGGCCAGCCAGAGGTCATATAGTGTACAGTGATGCGACTGTGCAGGGGCTCGAAGGATAAATGTACAGAGAGCATTGAATAGGGTATCCAGTTTTATTTTGAGTTCATGGCAGGCATAAGCAGTATGAACAGATGATATATTTTTTATGCTTAAATTTGTACTGAGTATGTAATTTAATTCAACATTAGAAACAAACAAGTAGTTTATTACAATTAAAAGGAGAAAACAGGCATTGTTTATGTCTATACACTTGTTTATTTATTTAACAAATCGGAAAAACCTTTGAGTCAAGGGCTGTTTTACAGAGGTTCCATGTCAAGTCACAAGAATAGCAAATTACAATGGTTTCAGTAAGTAGTACAACATGAGGAAAGTAATTACATAAACAAAAGAACAATATTGCAAGATAAATATTGTGTCAAGTGCAGCCAGTGGCCTGTCTGAAGAGGGGTGAAAGAGATTACAAGGAAAGAAGTACAGGGGGTGAATTGGGGCTGGAAGGAGCAAAATAAGAGTAAGGAGGAGATTCCACAATGAAGCTTAAGCAGGAAAGACCCATGGGAGTGGGGGGGGTGAGGAGAGAACAAGTGAGAAACAGAGGAGAGAGGGGGGAAGTGGGAGTGGAGGGGTAAAGGAAGGGGGGATGAAGTAGGATGAAAAGAGGGCAGGAATGGAAAAGGGATAAGGGAGGAAGTACTGTAAGTGGAATAGCACAGCAACAGGATAGAGCTATACAGGGGCAAGTGGTAAAAGAGGAGGTCCCAGTGCATTTAGCTGTCAGCAGAGATTAGGTGTAGCATTCACAAGATGCTCTGGAAGCTAGGAATTGATGCAGCTTCCACTAAAATGGTCCCAAGGTTGCAGTTGTCGCAATCTCAGGAGGAAGGGAATTAAATAAATTAGCAGCTCTAACTGCAGTGGATCGCTGTTAGAGCGAGGTTTGACAGTGAGGGACAATAAAAGTTTGGCTCACAGAACTTCATATGCTCCGAGTGCCCCAGAAGGGACTGAAAAGCTGAAGGGAACCTGGTGGTAGGAGACCAAGATCTGCCTTCTTAGCCAGAAGACAAGCTTGATATTCAATGCGAGCCTGGAGTTGAAGCCAGTTTGTTTGTTCGTAAGGGTCACAAGTGTGAGTACGATATGCTGCACCAGTTAGTAGATGACACGCCTTATTCAGAGCTGTGGTGAGCTGATGTAGGGTTGTCTTTGTGGCAGAAACATAAATGACCAAACCATAGTCAATAATAGACACAATTGAACTTTGGATAGCCAATCTGAGGGCTTCGGTAGTAAGGCAGTGTTTACGCCAGTGTAGAAGGCCTAGGCGAATGAAAACTGCCCTGGCAACATTCTCAACATGGTTGGAGTAGGAGAGCATACTATCCAGAGTAACTCCTAGGTATTTAAAAGATTGAGTCTGATCAAGGACAACACCCATACTGTTTTTAATCACCAATTGTTTGGCTTTGTGCTTGCTGTGGGTACCATGGAAGAGCATGACCTTTGTTTTTTTGCAATTAAGCACCAACTTATGAGAGATGAACCAGGACTCAGCTTCAATAAAACTTTTCTGAAGTTGGGCCAGAAGGAGGGTAGGGTCAGCAGTCTTTCAGTAAATGACTGCATCATCCGCATACTTGTTTGGAATAGGATGCCGGAAGATTATTGAGGAAAGTGCTTAAATAGAAGGTTACAGTCCCCATCTGGAGGATTCAACTTCATTATTAATTTTCAAGATGAATGCTATAGAAACACTAGTAGCTGCCAAATAAACTACTGGTAGCAATTATTCTCTCTTATTTCACATCATCATAATAATATAGAAGGAGAGAATAGCACCAACCCAAACAATATATTAGATCACAGAATTCTGAATATGGCCAGTTCAAACAGAACTATGAAAATATGAACAAAACTGATTATTATTGAGCCAGACTCCAATACACTAAATAGTATTTTTCTAAGATCATCTAATAGAGAGAACAATATTCAGTAGCTACTTTAATATAGTATCAGTAGGGGTCTGTCCTTCATTAATTTAGAGACACTATGGCTGTAAATATAAGAAACTGAATACAAAGTAAGATTCTGTCAGCTCTTTCTCAATTCTCCTTAAAGTATTTTGTTTTGAACAGATGATTTCTATGGGAAAACATCCCTACTTTAAGGAAAATGTCTTCAGTAATAAAAAAAAAATAGAATGCCCTGGAATTTAAACTTTTGCAGGATTTGGTTGAATTCTGCTCTATAATTTTTTGGATGGAAACTGGAAAATCTCTTTAAAGTAGCAGTCCATGTTAAAAAAAAAAACAAGAAACAACTACAAAAAAACAACAACACTCACTGACTTCAAAATACATTCCTGTTATCGGGGTCTTGCCAGGGTTCAGCCCTCACAGCTCTGAAGTAAGCCCAGTAGTTCACACATTATGGCCATTGACTTATAATTAATGGGAAGGAGGCTCACTTTAAGGACAGGACACTCATGGGCCCCCATAACTCCCAAAGCTCATAAACTGCACCAACTGTTGGTCCCTGTCATTTATTTTTGTTTCCAGATCCACTGATATGGTGTTCCATTTTATTTGATTTTCTCCTTTAACCTCACCATGTTGGAAATTGGATTTTGTGTTCTGTAGTTAGCCCTAGTATCCTCAGTATACCACAAGGTCAGTGGTGTCTGTTAGTCTAGCTTAATCATTAAAACAGTGACATCAAACAATTAACTTTCCAGAGCAACTGAGAATGCTGCTGATAACCTAGGCAAGTCATATTGTTTTGTTACATAGAAAAATAGACAATGATGACAGAAAAAGACCAATGGTCCATCCAGTCTGCCCAAGTGCCCTAATTTTTTTTAAAGTAGCAGTCCATTAAAAAAACAGCATATTGACTTTAAAATGTACATGAGCTTTTAAGTGTTTTTAAATCACCACATTTAGTGTGATACTCAGTAAATGAATGATTAGAAATTTATTGTAGACTTTTTGAGTAGAGCAGGCACATTGAGTCAAAGCTCATATTTAGGTAGAATCTGGGAGCATAGGGGGGTTACTGACTTGCCCAGGGTCACACAGTATGCAAGTGGCAGTTATGGCATTTAAAGCCAAGTATGCTGGATCCTGGCTCTAGGTTCATAGCTTGGGTAACTAACCTCTAGGCTATTTACCTCCCAAACAAAATGTGGGAGGCCACCTGTTTAGCTTCATGGCAATACAGTTTTATCATGAACATGTTTTTCTCAGAAAAAATGTTGACATACCAGTTTCAAACAAAGTGAGCTGGCAACAAGGGCTATTTTCATGTAGCAAAAGGATTTAATAATTAGAGCAATTTTGGCCATGATCCCAGGAGATTCTAGTTCACATCCCAGCTTGGTCACTCACTCACTCACTCACTCTGTGAGGTTGGATGAGTCACTTGAGCTTCAGGACTTCCAGTTATAGAACTGAAAAGATACTGGACCCCACTATAGCCAAAATGTTGCATACTAGTTGGGCTAGTCTGCGCTGAAAAAACAAGTTGTTGGCTTCTTTGATGGAGGTTATAAAATGTATTTCTTTATTTGTTTTTTGGTAACTGGGTAGATACACTAGACAAGTAAATGCCTATTTTCAGGTACATCCCAGGAGTGTACAGAACAAAATTCCAGTATAGATCAAACAGATTAAAGACAGTTTTAGAAAGCCTACAATTCCATGCATAGACCAGGAAAGATACCTAGTAAAAACAATAACCAATTACAATTAGTGCACAGAGTACAAATGATGTTCAGGTACATTATGAGATGTTGACAGAGTTGGGTGTAATAATATTATGCAAGGGAACAAGCAAGTAGAGAAATAATGGACAATAAGTTAGAGGAGAACATTGGTAGGTTGGCAAGAGAGGCATGGAAGCTGGGGTTAGAGTTTCATGACCTGGAGGCGAACAAGGAAAAAGCGTGGTTAACCATTTTGGTTGAACATTTAGGGATGACAAGTGAGGTAGTATCTGAAGTTCTGAGAGTGTATGTAGGGTGAACATCATGAAGTAGGGGAAACTGGGGTAGCTGGAGTGTCAGATCTGAGTAGTTTGTAGAGGAAACAACCTAGTGCATAAGATCCAGAGGCAGAAGAGGATAGCAACCCTAAGGAAGAGTAGAGGGAACAATGATGTGTGAGGCAGGGGAAGATAGGGCAGATCTGCAGATGCTGTTGTAGGTAACATCTCATTTATGTAGAGAAGATGTGGAGGTATTAGTAAAGAGAAGTCAGCTATACTGTAGGCAAGGGAGCAGGATGTCTTGGGAGATGGCTAACCATGTTTTCTGAGTTTGGAAATGGCAGAAGCGATAGGCCAGACCAATCCTGGAATTAATGGGTTTGCTTAAGTTTGAGATGTGTAAATGGAAATCCAGTGTGGGGTCATGGGTAACATTCAGATACTCAAATTAAATTTAACAGGAGAGAGGAGAACCATCTACAAACTGGATGGACAGGGGATGAGAGCAGGTAGATCTGCATACCCTGGAACCAAATAATATTGGTTGAGTTTTGGAGGCATTGAAAACCAGGATGTTGGCCACTAGCTAGTTTTAGATGAGGGTAAAGTCCTTGGTAATTTGGATATTAGTGAGTTGGGGGCTGTGGTGTAGGGTAATATCATCAGTGTACATGATGATAGAAAAGGATGTGGAGAAGAAGGGGAGGTTATTGATATGAGTAGTGGGTCTAGGATAAATCCCTGGGGGACACCATAGGTAATCGGCCACTGACTGGAGGAATGCCTTAGACAAATAGGTAAAGACAGCTCCAGTAAGAGCTCCTTTGTCCATAGAAGATTTAATCATGTCTTGATGTGGGCAGATGTGGTGCTGTATTCCTTATGGAAACCATATTGACATGGAGTAAGGAGGTGGTGGGTTTACAGGTAGTCCTTTAGCTGGGACACTATTACCTTTTCAGGTAACTTGTTGAGGACAGGCAGAAGGGCTATAGGGTAATACTGTGAAATGCTTTTGAGGTCACCCTTTTTGGGGACAGGGAGTACCTTGGTAACTTTCCATTGGGATGGGGCCATACTTGAGATAAGGGACAGATTGAAAATATGGGTAATATGAAGGTCGAGAGCATGGGACCCTAGCCTGAGCAAATTAGGATCTAGCCCATCTGGGCCTGAGCCAGTGCCAATGGGAAGGGAGTTGAGAAGTTTGTGGACTTCTTTTCTAGTGACAGTTTTCAGGTGGAAGATGGGTGGGTTTGGGGGAATGAAGTCTGTAGAGAAGAAGGGACAGAGTCCTGGGCTGCATTGCAGCAGGCAGAGAAGGAGGAGAGGCCAGTGAACTGGGCATTGAAGGCACTGGTTATAGTATGCTGGTTGTTACAATGCATGCTATCAATAATCATATATTTTGGTGAAGCTTTAGAAGGAGCACCCAGGAGCCCTTTTATGTGCCACCGCAAAATTATGTGTGTTTCCAGAGGAGGCTAGGAGTTTCTCCTTAAAGAGGGAGCTTTTGGCTGATTGGGTAGCCTTTTTGCATTGATTTTTCAGCTGCTGGTAAGCAAGTCAATCTTGTAATTTGAATGAGACTCTAAAAGCGGCCCAGCATTTGTCCATGGTTTTGTAGAGAGAGAGAGAGAGAGAGAGAGAAGGTCACTTTACCACCATGGGGCAGCAGTGCCTTGAACTCTTCTCTTACTAAATGGATTCAGCCCATCTTGGATGAATGAATGCTCACAGTGTTTTGTTTCTTTGGTAATGAAAATGCTTCTGTTGGAAAACAAAAAAATATATTTTTTTATAACACTAGTTTCTCTCAAAGCTGCTGCCCACCCCAACAATCTGCATTCCCAGCTGTTGTGCACTATGCTTGCATCAGGAGCTGGCTGATCGTTGGGCAGCTGTTTCCTTATGATGATGCTTGTTGGGGGAGGGAGTCTGGCCATTTTCAGCTACTTAACCCTTCAACTGCCAGAGTGCACTATTCTTTGTAAGAAAAGAGTAACGCTATCTTACAGGTCTTTGAAGGTTTAATTGTGAAAAAGAAAAATAGTACATTTTGATTACTCACTGTGAGATAGCACACTCCACCTCTGGAAACAGCTGTTTTTCTGCAGCACCATCTTTCCTTATGATACAGATGTAAGAAATAGTCATAAGTAGGGATGTAAGTTTGTCACGGTAGTCATACACGTCATTAATTCCATGACGTTTGATCTTTATTCAGGACTTCCATGACTTTCACTAGTGTCATCAGAATGTAGCAATGATGACAGTGCCACAGCATTTACTACTGTTTACTAATGATTTCATGAACAAACAATGCGTCATTAAAACCTCATCCATGACAAACTTACATCCCTAGTCATAAGTGTAAAAGACTAGGAATTCCAGATTCATGGCATGTGAGATAGGAGAATTTGTTCACTTAAATGATTAAACAAGTATTATAAGGGATGAGCTCTTTTTTAAACATTTTTTTACAAAGTGGGTGAGGAAGGGAGGGAGCAGAGAAAGAACATGACTTGCATCATGGGATAATAAAAGCTTCTCTGTAGGAATTTGTGGGGCTACAAGATTTAATCTGAGAGTTTTATTGGGAAATGACTCCCAGCAATTTGAACTCCATTTCTTTTATTTGTAAATATTTTTTTCCCCCATTTTGTCTCTTTGGTTACCTGTCCCCCCTTCCCTATGCTAAAGCTGATCAGGCTGAACCCTTCGGATGAACATACAAAATTTTCCAGCAGATAAAGGCCTTGAGGTCTATCAAGTCTGCTCGAATGTGCAGCTAGCACCCCTTATTCTGCAGCTGCCCCTCCCTTCTACCCTTCCCCTTCATTGACCCTCCCCCTTGTCCTGTCCCATCCCCTTTTGAAGCAGTCCACTGTTCTACTGGATACCACTTCTGCAGGTAACACATTCCACCCAGCCACCACCCTCTCTGTAAAAAAGTGTCTCCTCATCTCCCTCCTGAACCTTCCTCCCTCCAGTCTCCTATCATGGCGCCTGGTGTCCCTCCCCTCCCTTACTGTGCTCAGACAAGTGGCTCCTTTCACAGCTGATGCCAAGACCACTCCATTATTGGCTGGTAGAGGGAGCCCAGCTGCTGCTGCTGGCTGGTGCCCTTCCAGTCTAGAGCCAGGAGGCTCACCTTCATAATGATGTGGACCCCCAGCTGTCTTCAGCATGGGCTTCCAGGGCTTGGATGTGAACCCCAGTCTCCTAGGTGGCTGCCGTGATGTGGCTCCATTAGGCCAGCCAGAAATACACCTATTTCCAGCAAGCTAGGCCCTTACTTGGCTGATGGTTCTGAGCACTGATGGACTTTTGCATTTTTTGATAAAGCTTTTTGGCACCCTGGCCACCCCCTCTCACCTACTTCAGTCACTTCCCTGGCCTCCCAGTCCCATCCACCACTCCCCCAGTAAGAATTCACGTGGGATGTGATCTGAGAGCACTGGTGCTAACATATATGGTGGCCGGTGCACATTAGATTTTCTACATTTTCTCCCCTTTCCCCACCCATTGCCTGCCTGGTGCCAGGCAGCACCCTTGCAAGTCATGCCCACACATAGCATGCCCCTGTGGAGGAGGCAAGCTACCTGGCTCGCTGTAGGGGCCACTATTGTGTCCCCCATTAATGGAGAAGGGCAAACAGGGAGAAGGGGTGCACATTGGATCTTTTTCAGAGGACAGAGTAAAAAGAGCACTAGAACAACATAGGGTGGATAAAGCTATGGGGCCCGATGGGATACACCCAAAGATCCTAAAGGAGCTCTGGGAGGAACTGGCTAAACCTCTGGGCGAAGCTGTACAGTGGCTCACTGGAAACAGGCGTGGTTCTGGAGGAGTGGAGGAGGGCACAATTGGTACCCCTGCACAAATGTTGTAGCAATGAGGAGGCAGGAAACTACCGCCCAGTCAGTTTGACCTCGATAGTAGGTAAAATGATGTAAACCTTTTTTAAGGAAAGACTGGTGGACTACCTAGAGACAAGGGGGCTGCTGGACCCAAGGCAACATGGATTCATGGCAGGGAAGTCATGCCAGACCAACTTGATTGATTTCTTCAAGTGGGTGATAAAGGAAATAGACCAGGGCCGAGTGGTAGATGTGGCCTATCTGGACTTCAGGAAGGCCTTTGACACAGTCCCACACAGGAGACTAATCCACAAGCTGGCACATCTGGGGGTGGGGACAGAGGTGGTCACATGGGTTAGAAACTGGTTGAGTAACAGAACACAAAGAGTGGTGGCAAATCTGGGGGTGAGGACAGAGGTGGTCACATGGGTTAGAAACTGGTTGAGTAACAGAACACAAAGAGTGGTGGTAAATGGGGTTAGCTCACAGGAGGGATGGGTAATAAATGGCATACCCCAGGGATCAGTGCTGGGACCAGTGCTCTTCAATGTCTTCATAAGTGATATTGCAGAGGGTCTAGAAGGGAGGGTTAGCCTGTTCGCGGATGATACAAAGCTATGTAAAAGGGTAGATACACAGGAAGGTATAGAAAAAATGAGGGATCTGAAGAGGCTAGCAAACTGGTTCAAGGAAAGAAAGTTGTGTTTCAATGCTAAAAAGTGCAAGATTATGCATCTAGGGAGAGGGAATCATAGGGCTGAGTATGAGCTAGATGGGGTAACACCGGAGGCCACCACAGAGGAAAGGGATCTAGGGATAGTCATAGTAGACAACCTCAAAGTGGCTAAACAGTGTGACAAAGCAGTCGGAAAGGCTAACAGAATGCTAGGGTGCATAGGGAGGGGTATAACAAGTAGAAGGAGGGAAGTGGTGGTACCATTGTACAACTCCCTAGTAAGGCCTCATCTGGAGTACTGTGTTCAGTTCTGGAGGTCCCATCTCCAAAAAGACATAGACAAGAATGAGACAGTACAGAGGAGGGTGATGAAAATGGTGTCGGGATGCAGCATAAGTCATATGAGGAGAGACTCAGAGCTCTCAATATGTACTCCCTGGGGAAAGGAGAGAGAGGGGGGACATGACAGAGACCTTCAAATATCTAAAGGGGATCAACAGGGTACCTGAGGAGGAGCACCTTTCACATGAAGGGAAATAACAGAACAAGGGGGCACAGCATGAGACTAAAAGGGGGAAACTTAGAAGGAACCTGAGGAAATTCTACTTCACTGAAAGGGTGGTGGAGAGATGGAACAGTTTCCCCCAGGAAGTGGTGGGGGTAGCCACGGTTCAGGGATTCGAGAATGCATGGGATAGGCACATGGGAGTTATCAAGCTAGGGCAAAAGAGGGGGGGCTTGTAGCATCTAGGGTACCTTAAGCATTGGAAAGAGGGATAGGGCAGACTGAATGGGCCACAAAGCCCTTATTTGCCGACAACATCTGTGTATGTATGTGATGGAACCTAGCGCCCTTTCCTTCTTAGCTGAGAACATTGCCATACTGTGGTACTTTCCCATCCCCCCGGGCTACCCAGTTTGCTCTTCAGTCCACTTCCAAACTCAGATTACCAATGTGGGAGAGAACAGCATTAACTAATGGGTCATCAGGTGGCCGATATAGACATTTGCATTTTGATTTTGCCACTAAGTGGATCTGCATGGCAGTTGAACATGTACTTAATGAGCTGCCTCCATCAAAACTTTAAAAAACATAATATTTAGACATGGTTCAGCTGTATTTAATACAATTGGCTGTGAATATCTACAGATTTTTCCTCCCCCTCATGTATTACTGAGAATATCTGTGGGAAACCCAGATCTTTACCCCTGGGTTCATCTGCCTCATAGCTTATTTCCCACTTGAAGTCATACTCCTCTGTTGTGACATCAGTCTATTGCCATGGGAATAACTGTAATGTCCCAAGCAGAATATTATGACATAAGGCAGGGAATAAGCAAGAGGAGCTGATAAACTCTCAAGGAACAAAGATCTTCTTTTCACACATTTACCTCAGTAATAAATCACAGCAGGGAATAAATACCAAGCTAATGTGCAATATAAGGTGAACTGTGATCAAATAGTATGTTTTTTAAAGTCCTCCTGGAGGCATCAGCTGTACTTCAACAGCATTTCAGCAGGAGACTGTCATATGTGGTGCTGTTCATTCTCATTTCTTATCAGCAGTGGGATCTCTGTGACTGCCGCATCATCATTAATATCTTTGAAACGGAGGCCGTGAGACTGTTCATTTCATCCCACTGATCCTGCTGCTTGAATGGACTGCTATGATGTCACAGGTTAAGGGTCACAGGGCTGAGGAAGTATGAAGGGGACTAGCACTAGATATAGTGTATGTCAGCTTCCAGGTAAACTGCTGTTTGTTCTTCATGCCGTGTACTGTCAGGCACAAACTGCAATAGGCTGAAGAAAAAAAAAAACATTCTTAAAGTGAAACTGATGTCCTCTGGGTAGGCAGCCCATGACAAGAAAATAGAGTCAGTATTTTATTTTTTTTAAAGTGCACTATTAAGGTATTTAACATTTTACCTTGTGGGCAAGACTTCATACTTCTGCTAAGGTACTGACCGCATACTGCAGCCCGTCCCCTGAAACCCACATCATGATAATGCAAAGTAGGGAAGGTGCTGCAATGTTACCAACGGGTACCTAATTGAATCTGGGGCAGCAACAACCTACAAGTTCATTTACATCTGTATGCAATTGTGCATGCTAAGACGGTAATGCACTTCAGTGCACTACGCTCTTAAGATGTACAGTTGCCTACAAATGTACATGAACCTGTATAAAGGCCATTGGTACCCTGAATCCCATTAGACACCTATTAGTAACACTGCAGCCCCTTCTCTACTTCACATCACCATAACGCAGATATTAGGGGTGAGGCTGCAACATGTGGTTAGGGGCTCCGCCGAAGTTGGAAATATTGCTGACAAGGTAAAAAGTTAAATATCTTAATAATGCTCTTAAAAAAATAAATGCTGTATCTATTAGGCCCTCAGTCAGGCAGCTTCTTGTCATGAGCTGCCTACCCCAAGGATATATTGGTGTCAGCAGCTCTTTAAAGTGTCACAGTTGCATTTAAGGTCTTTTTGTTGGTTTTAAAGAAATGGTAGAATATAGAATAATAATACACAGTATTACCCTTAAGAGCCTAGGCAGGTTCTTTTCTTTCAGTATATTTACACTTTTTATGAGGCAGCCATTTTTGGGAGGTATAGAAAGAAATGGCCACCTCTTCAAACGGAAAGGTTCCAGAAATCAGATTTTTTTTCCACAGATTACCAAAGATAGTGTCCCTTATCAATGTTTCTCAGTTATTCATTGCTCAGCTGTAGAAATTGTCTGCTTATATCATTGCCTCGAAGGGATGCCATCAAGCTGTGTCTACCAGTAGTTACATCAACTGAATGATAAACCTGCTTTGTGTATTTGAAAAATGCAAACTACCTCATTATTATAATGTCATTGCAGGGAGACACAGAAAGTTAATGGCAGCCTTGTTGTGGATTAGTATTAGCAGATCATTTCCACAACTGAGCAGTGAATATGTGCAAATAATTGGTAAAGATTGATTTTGTAAGTTGAGGACAATTCTGATTATGTTGTGTGTAGACAAACCTTTCTTTAAAAATGTTAATATTTTGTGAACCAAAATTGTGCAGGCTCAAGAGGTCAGTAAACTACTAGTGACCTCTTTCAAAAGGCACAGGACAATTTTGTGCAAAACTGTTCTGAGCAAGTAACTCACCCCTTCCCTGGTGCCAGCAACTGGGAAGGGATAGGGTTTCAATGCCATATGTAACAGGATAGCATGAACACAGACCAGTCAACATATTGCAGCTGGGGGGAGGGGGGACATGGCAAATGTTTGCATCCCCTCAACAACTTGATCAGCAGATAAAGACAAATCTTGGCAGCACATTAAACATAAAAGATCATTGGAAATTTAAAATATTGGTTATTTTATTGTTACTGGTAGCACACAGTACCAATAAAAACTGTTCCTCAGACTTACCATGAGGTTGTGACAATGTACTTTATCATTGCTGCTCCTTTACCAATACCTCTCAGACCCATAATAGTTTGATGTTGTCATTTTAGTTTTTAGTCTGTAATGAGTTCTGTTCCAGGTGGCGCAAAGTCAGGATCGCACAAGCCAAAACAGCGCGGTCCACAAGAGCGACGGAAAAAATATCGCTCTTCACAGCAGTGCCCAATCAAAACATCGACTGCAAGAACAACAGCAATGGCAGTGGTCACTGAAGACACTGATCACTACCACACAAAAAAACACACTGGTTTCTGTTTTTGCAGGGGACTCCGCCCACTGCACCCCCCATTATGAGGAACTTTGACCCCCAATCCCCTAACTATTTATAATTACCTCCAGGGGGGAAACAACGCGGGGAAGGGGTGAAATCTCAGGTGTAGCATTGTGGAAGGGAAGGGGAACAGCACGGGTTGGGGGCAGACACAGTACCTTCACAGGCCGGGGGGGGGGGGACAAAAAAAAGAAAACACTCAGTGCCACCATAACAAAAATAAACGATGCATACTTTCCGCAGACTGGGAATCAAACACCAATCCACCAGTATTCTTCCACCCTCCGCTGCCTGTGGTGCTACCTTCCATGCCACAGCAGTTGCTAGGTGGAACCCCCCCCCAGCAGAGTCTTTATCTCTTTCTGCTTCTCTCCCCCCAACCCCACGACTGCAGTACAGCCACAGGGATAGCGGTAACCTGACATGCAGCATTCTATCCCTCTTGCTGTATTGCAGAGCACTATTCTGACCGCATGGTTTACAACTGCGTGATTCAGGATTCGCTCTTCTTATTACAGTTTACCTCCCAGGTCTTCATGAAAAGTTTTTCTTCTAACAGAATAATAAGATGTAAATTTATTTATTTAAAAGTTTAACCAGGAAAGACCTGCTAAGCTGCAAAGAGTTTCCAGAGGCATTCTGGGGGGAGGGTACAAGGGGAAACAAAAACAACAGTAACAAAAATGTCAAATTTAAATTCAGATACAATAAGCAGGTGGCAGATGCATAACGTACAGTGTAACAAAAAATGTTCAATACTGGTGTATGAAACAGGGATAAATGCAGCATAGGGGTGCAAATGGCAAAAGTAAGCTCAACTACAATAAGCTAAGGAGAAATGCATACCATACAGTACAACATATATTGATTAACACAAGTGTGCAGAAAACAGGCAAAGGGCAGTACAATGGTGAGCAGAAGAGTTCATTGTGTATTATAATAAGTAATCAATAAGACACAATGGAATGTGCACTAGACACTTCAAGCACATTGCCAGGGGCGTTGTAGGACACAAGGTCGCAGGCCAACTGCCTCCAGCTCCAGGTCGTGCGCTAAAAGTATCTAGTGAACAGCCCTGGAGTTGTCTTATTGTGCTTATGAAATGGGTACCTTGGCTGTTGATGTATATGAAACTTACAATTATTAAGACAGAGTAATAAAAGAAGTTAAAGTTTTGCCTTTATATTAAATAAAATAGTTCTTTCACCTAGCTGCATTGTGTTTTTTTTTTTTACATGAGGACTTCTGTTCTACTGTGGCTCCCATACTTATAGTCTTTTTTGTAGTGGTTTTCATGTCCCCACTCCCACCCCACACACACACATATGCAGTCTTCTATTACTGGATGCCCATGATATATTTTGATATCCAGAATGTCTTTATTTAATGTTTTGAATTGGACCAGCACAAGGAGTAAGTGAATGTGCGAACCGGTGGGGCACCAACTGACAAGGAGAGAGCATGTGTGGTGCAAGACCAGTGGCTCAAAATTCTGAGCCCATTTCATTAATTGTAATAGAAAGAGAAGAGTCAGAGTATATGGTGGTGGTGAGTAGGGGTTTGCCGCAGGAGGAGATATGGGAGGTGTGTGCTCGGATAAGTGCTTTGAAGGGTGCTGTTTCTAGTGATCCTGGTGCCCTGTGTGAACATCCTTGTTGAAACCCCAAATCAGGAGTAGGGGAGCCCCAAGACATATCCTCATAAGAACCCAGATACGTAGATGGTGAAGGACAAAAGAAGACTAATAGTCCATTGAGTCTGCCTTTTTGTTGCTATGTAGCTTTATTCAGTCCTTACGGAGATTTCTTTAGCTCTTCCTTCCTGTTGTTTCTAATTACTCCATTGGCACTATCCCACTGGGTTTTGAACCCTGAGATAGAGCTAGCATTATTCATATTGCTGGGTAGCTTGTTCCACTTATCTATCACCCTCTCAGGGAGGAAACATTTCCTGACATCTTTCTTGAATCCCCCTACTAGTTTAAGGTTATGCATCCTGGTGGCTGTGTTATTCCTTAACTTACATAACTCTAGAGAGTCCACTCTATTATGTCCCTTCATAAATGTTGTCAGTTTCTCTCATATCCCCCCTTTCCTTCCTTTCTTACATCGAGTACATGTTAATACTGCCCAGTCTTTCTGATATGGAAAAAGATCCCTGTGGCAATCTCTCCATATCTTTCTGGTCAGCAGTTTTGTGTCATGTTTGCACTCTTCTTGAATTAGAATGTAATCTCCCGATGGTGCCAGCATCCTAGGTAAACAGACATAGCTTGCAAGAGCTCCTACCACAAAACAGGCTGTTTTGCTTAAAAAATGTAATTTAGCTTTCATTTCAGTTCATTTATTGTTTACCCTGGAAAAGCATATTCAGCAAAATTGCCCTTTTTCAAGTGCGACTAGCATTTACAAAGGTACAATGCAGAATATAAAAACACATACTGACTATAACATTATTTACGACAACAGAAAGACTGACCATCTAAAAGACTTAACAATTGTTTCTTTTTTAGTACTATTTATAGGAGCCTCGCCTTTAGCCATCAGATATGCCCCCACAACGACGGGGTATTAGACTCCCTCCCCCCCCCCAGCCTCCATGACTTACCCCTCATGGTGGGGGATGGGAAGACCCTTAACCCACTGGTTCCAATCCAGTTTGGGGAAGTTGCCCTCCCTGCAGCACTGTGAGGGGGACATCTTCATCCGAGGCGAGAGTTGCATTTTACTTTCTTTTCTCCCCAGTGGAGAGGGGCATGCAAGGATGTCAACAGAGGGAGTGTGCATGCGTCTGTTTGTGCTCCTCCAGGCGTCGGTCCCATCTCTGCCCCTTCTTTTCAAGCATCAATTGCACACTTTGACACATGAGGCTTGATTGGTGCAAGCCACTGGCATCCCCCTCCCTGGAGAAAGAAAAAAGTCCCTCGGATGCTCAATCCTTCTCCATCCCTGCCAACCCCTGGCGGCCCGTGCTCATTCCCGAACACGGGTCACTGGTGTAGCATGAGGTAAGGCATCCAGCACCTCCGTAACAATTGTTTCTTAAAAACAGATACAGTTCTACTAGTCTTAACTGATGTGGTTACTAAAAAAGTTCTCTAAATATGGCAATGTGGTTCTAGAACAAGAAAGCAAGGGCTTTATCGTTTTTATTCATTGATCATGTGACTTGCTTGATCCTAATGATGGGAAAGCCTTGTGGAGCAGCTGGCCAGTCACAAGATTTTCAAGCTTTAGTTGTGCCCAAAGCATCCAAGCAAGTCAGAGTCAATGAAGAGCCAGTAGATCGCTTTGCAAACCCTGCACAACTCCATGACATGCATAAATACAATGACTGAGCTGCTAGCCAGTAATTTCGACTCTTTTGCCCTGCATTTGCAGACTGTGGAACAGAAGTTGGAGGCTAGCCATTAGGAGGCTGCAGATGCAGTGAACATGGCTGGCTGGGCACTGATAGTGGCTACAGATGTGATTAAAAAAAGGTCTTCTTAAAATTCTTTTGGAGCATATTGAGAACCAGCTCAGGGAACAAAATGCCAGAGAAAATTCAGCTTTCTGAGGGCTTTGAGGAAAATCGGCACCAGCAGAACAATCCTGGCATGGCTGGGGGAAGCTCTGGTGTTGGAGGTGGTGTGTTTACAGATGGACAGACTCCTACTGAATTGCCCCTAGACAATGGCAAGGACACTCCTGGTGAAGCTTGGATCCCTGGCTCAGTGCCACATGGTACTCCGTGGTGCAAAATGAATGAAAGTCAATGGAAATAAGGTCCTGTTTTTCCCTGATCTCACCTTCTTTACTAGGCAAACACAAAAAAAGTGTTTGATGGCCCAAAGAGACAGCTACAGGAACTGAATGTGGATTTGAACTCGGACTTGTGTGTTCTTGGATCCTTGGGATGTACAAAAACTGTTGGACAGAATTTTTGCCAAGAGCGTCCAGTAGGAATCAGATGCCAGTGATTTGGATACCGGAGAGTAACTGTGGACTTTGTTCTTTCTCTTCTAGAAGTTGGGTTTCTACAATTGCAGAATTGGGAGGCATGAAGTTGGGGGGGGTCATGGCATTCTGATGTGACTCTTGTTCCACTTTTGGTAAGGCACAGGGTGTTGTTTTTTTCTTTTTCAAGGACCCCTTACTCATGTTATACCAATTGCTCTGTTGGACCTTTTGGGCATTTTAGTCTGTCAGGACATTGATATTATACTGCCATGTGATGATGTTGATGAGCGAGAGAGAGTATGCAATGTATGCTCCACAGATCTTTTTTCCCCTCTCTGTGATAACCTACTTTTAATGCTGTATATATTCATCGAATGAGGCTTATTAATAATTGTATACCAGGGTAGTTCATCTTTCATTCTTTATGCTCCACAGTATGGTAGAGGTTCCTGCTGGGAAGACAAGCTGTAGAGGGGAAGGTCAGCAAGAACTGTGGAGTGGAGTGGGGGTGGGGGGTTGGGGGTGGAGATAAGAGACAACTGCACTTGCTGTAAATCTAAGCATTATGTTAATTTCTTTCACACCCCTTGTACCAATGATAATTTACCCTCAATAATGACAGATGGTAACTACAGATCAAGTGACCAAATAGCAGTTTATAACCATTTTGTCTGGTTATCTGGTTTCATTTATCATAATTATTTGGTTTTATGCTATGGCTATTTGCAGCAGTTCTTTACTGTTATTTATTTTGGTTATTTTGTTACTTATCTCTTCCAGTTATTTACTGGTTAGCTTAGTTTCTATCTGCCTGCATTACTACACAATGTACTTAACTGCATCCTTCTGTTTCTCTTCATTATGCATTCTGCTGTTCTATCAATGCCAAGGTACTCCATTTTTTTTTTTGCACTTGCCTGGCTCCCACGGCTTTTGGGGGGGCCCTCGTAGCCCCTCCTACTCTGCCTGGGCTAATTCAAGGCCACCCCACCCCACCCCAGCTTCATTGTGCTTGGGGGGGCCGGGGTTGTATGAGTTTTTTCCCTGTTTTCACCCCTTGTACCCCCGAGGACACTGGTGTGAAGGACAGAAGTACAGGCAGATGACATGCTGATGCATGCCATTGACAAGCACACAGAGCATCCTCCCCTCCCTGGCTCTTGGAGAGAGCCGCCGTTGCCCCTATGAGCTGGTGCTTCCACAGGCCCCCCCGGAACGTCGGGTGCACAGGACACCCCCAGTTACCCACCCCTGGTGGAGGAGAGCATCCATTGGGATGCTCGATCCTCCACCCCCCTGACAGTCCCTGACAACCCCGAGTCCGTTTGCAAGCCCTGGTCGCCAGCACAGCACGAGGTGTGGCGTCCAGTGCCTCAACCCTCAGTGCCACCGAGCTCTCTTCTACATTTGTTTTTAAGTCTCAATGTTGCTTGTTATGTTTGAGATGGTTATTATGTTTCTACTATGCTATGTTGCAGTTCCAGTAATTTTTCTGTAACTCCCCATTCCCTTCCCCCAGGACGCACCTGGAAACAAGTTGTTATAAGCTCAGCCTCCTGGTGAAACTTTTAAAATAAATAAATACATAAATATGTTACGTATATACAGTTAGGAGCAATACAGTAGGAATATACTTTTTAATGACTACAGTTAAGATCATATAAACAATGACATTTTTAAGTTACTTATAGATATGTATCCACATTTTTAAGAGTCCAACCGAATTGTATGTAAGTGATACTTGACAGTGTATGTGCTTAATGACTTCTTGTAGTCAGGATACCCTCGATGGAGTAACAGTGGGCATCAACTAATTATTTTACTGTAATGTACTGTATAGCGGGAAATATTCGCTTTCCTTTTATATTTGCTATCTTCGCGTTTTTGAAAAATGCACTAATATAAAAGGATCGCTAATATTTCCTGAAGCCATTCTCCTTGTATACTGCATACCGGGCGGGGACAGAAACACAGTAGCAACACCAGTATTTAAGATATGTGTTTCAGCTTTATTTAAATAATATCCACAGTAAAATAAAAAGCATAGTGCAAAAAAAAAAAGGAAAAGAAGGGAGCCAGAGAAATGGGAGTAACACCTCAATCTGCTAAATCTGCTCAATCATCCGGTTGCTATGCAGACAGTGGGTGTGAGAAAGAAACAAAACGGAGAACAAAAACATAGGAAATACTCTAGATGGCTGCATAACAATTTTACAGCCCATACCAATCGGACCATCCAGATATTTATTATGAGCTTCTTGAACTCTTGAACTGCGTTTTAAAAGGTTACTGCTGACACTGGTTACAGGTTACTGTAGGTCACCTGCTGATTGCTGTGATTAACAGCTGCAATTACACAGTAACAAACACAGATTGCAATTAGCAGGTTGACCGCTTATGCTTTGCTATTCAAGTAAAGTGCTGTGTTCAGTATTGGGACCATCTGAGAACATTTTCAGCCGCGAACAAGTTCAGCCAGCTGTTAGCGCTAATATTAGCGGGCGCGAACATATTCTGCTATACAGTATTTGTGAGTTATTTCTTTGTGATCTTGATCTCTTAAGAAACATAGAAACATAGACTTTGACGGCAGATAAGGATCACTTGGCCCACCTAGTCTGCCCATCTTGTAATTTATACTTGTACGTACTGATATAAAGTCAATAAACAGAAGTTTTAAAAAACATTTAATCTCCCGAGAAATGATTATCTGCACATATCAGCAATACATTCTGGACAATTTTGGACAGAGAGGCAGTCAGAGGACCAGGATGAAAGAAGGCCAGCTGGATAGCTGAAGGGTTTGGGGGGGCCTGTCTTTTCCTGGGGCCCTGGGAGATGCACTGGTCACACTGTCAGAAGGCCAGATCTGAGGAAGCAGAACAGATAATTTTTACATACCGTGTTGTTCAGTTTACAGCAGGAGGAAAACTGCTGAGACTGAAATAACAGCATGCAGGTTCCCATGGACGTTTGTGTCTCTGAGAACTCAGGGCAGAGGCAGCAGGGACAAAAACACAGTTTATTGTCACAAATCAACAATTTTTTTAAATAAAGAATATTTTGTTCTAAATATATGTGCTTAATGAAAATAACATGAAGTAAATGTTATATTTCCAATTGCTCTTTAGTGTGTGGGCTGGGTAAGCGAGTTGAGGAACTTGGGTGGGCCTGGCGATGCTGGCCCAATGGACATGCTGAACACATTATCTACTTTAGTGTTCAAGGCCTTACAAAGACTAGTGTAACCATCTCCACCAATGAGGTGTACTGACTAAGCCTGGAGATGGTAACGGATAAAGTCTGTTGTACCTTTGGGTGAATGGCACCTGGGTTTGTGATTTGAAATGGGCTTGGAAAGAGGTGTGGTGCCTCCACCTTTGGGGATCCTCATGACAATGTGCTACCAGGGTGTTGCCCCCCCACAGGAAATAAATACAGCCCCACCCTTTGTGACAGGGCACACAGCAACACAATCCCCTCACCACTAATCACTTTAAGCATGCAAATAAACAGCAAAGCAATAATGGCAAAATATGTCAACTGTTGCAAATAAATAACCAATGGGATTATTGTGGAGTTGGAGAACAAGGTAGGGGACAAGGGAAGTAAAGGTAAAAATAAACAAATACTGCAGTTTGCATTCATCCCCACTGTAAGGTGTATCTCAGCACCCCTCCCCCAACTAGTGCACCAGTTAACCCCACAGTCCCTCTGGGAGCTTCCAATTACAGTCTGAGTGTGCACAAAGATGCAGAGTTGCAGGCCTGTGATGCTTGGACCTTAGTGCGGCACAGTGTAAATTCGGTTGGTGGCTGCACCTGCTGACTGGCAAATTACACAATTAGAAGGATTGTAAAACAGTTGCTCCTGGCTGTAAGCTGTAGCTGTGGGCTTGATTCTAAGGTCATGCAGGGATGTCCAGAAAAAACAATAGGAATAATAAGTTCTGTGGGTAAAACCCAATACTCATGACCTTTAGATGACACAGTGGGACTGTTTCCATAAGGACGTCTCTGCTACTTATTTATTTAGTTTTTGCTGACCGGGTAAGTGCACTAGACAAATTCTGCCTATTTTCAGGCATGACCCGGGGGGGAGGGGGATACAGATGAATGTCAACTGACCATGAACCAGATTAAGCTGTTGGTGTTTTTTTGTTTTTTAGTGAATGAGGGAAATTTGGCCAGGACACCAGGGAAATTCTCTTGCTCTTTTCGATAAGTGCCATGGGATCTTTAACGTCCACCTGAACTACTACCAGTCCAGGCAGATGGGACCTCAGTTTAACGTCTCATCCGAAAGACGGCACCTCAGAAGTGCAGCACCCCTCTCGTGCTGCACTACAGTGTCAGTACTGGGATATTAACCCAAGTGACAGATGTGGTAACTGAACCCACAGCCCTCTGATCTCCCGGCCTCAGAGGTGAGTGTGCTACCTACTGAGCCACTGCCACTTAGGCAGATGATGGCTGGATGGTCTTTTCTGTAGGCTGGATACAGGTGCAACAGACCTAATGTGCTTCCTGTGGCAAAGGGCGTGGGCCATGATGACTTTCGATGATGGGAGCTCTGTTCTGTAAGCTGCTTACAGTTGCAGTGGACCCTACCAATACAAAGATGAAAAAAGTAGAAGTTATGTACAACAAATTAGCTAGATTTGTCTTATTAGCGGATAGATTGTCACATCATTGTGATATGTATTCAGAATTAAACTGGCCTACAATAGGAAATAAGTTTAAAAGGGAATTAGCTATACAAATGAGAAATACTATGGCTACTAAAAAAACAAAATACTTACTAGGTAAAATGGAAAAAACTATGCATATACATAACCTTAGAAAAAATTGTCTATTAAGGGAATATTATGTTAGGACCCCAAGAATGGTGAAATGCATTTTTACACTCATCCACTAAAGTGTGGAATGATTTGAGCTTTCAAATAAAAAAATTATGTGACAACAAAAATCAATTTAACACTGCTTTAAAGAAAGAACTCACAACTAGATGTAGAAGTTTTGATTCAGATCTAATGTAAACGTTGCACAAGTTATTGTCAAACGTTCATATTCAATTTGCACATGTCAAAGTTAACATATAATGTCATTAGTTAGACTGCACCTGGAGTACTGCATGCAGTACTGGTGCCCGTATCTGAAGAGGGACATTAAGTTACTGGAGTGGGTGCAGCGCAGGGTGACAAAGATGATCAAAGGGCTGGGGGACTTATCATACGAGAGGAGGCTGAGGGAATTGAACATGTACTCGCAGGAGGAGAGGAGGGACAGGGGGTACATGATTGAAACCTTTAAGTACAACAAAGTAATAAACAAGACGGGTGCAGAGGGGCTGTTCAAAGTAAGGGAGGGGAAGGACACCGGGGGCCATGGTATGAGACTGGAGGGAGGAAGGTTCAGGAGGGAGATGAGGAGACACTTTTTTACAGAGAGGGTGGTAGCTGGGTGGAATGCATTACCTGCTGAAGTGGTATCCAGTAGAACAGTGGACTGCTTCAAAAGGGGATGGGATAGGACAAGGGAAGGGTCAATGGAGGGGAAGGGTGGAAGGGAAGGGCAGCTGCAGAATAAGGGGTGCTAGCTGCACACTCAAGCAGACTTGATAGACCTCTAGGCCTTTATCTGTTGGCAAATTTTGTATGTTCGTACTTATTTTTTCCTTTTTTGCACATCTTAATGCACTTGTCTTTATGTGAGTGGAAATTAATTGCTCATTGTGATATGGTGTATTGGACTAAGTCTCTGTAGTCATGTAGTTTTATTGCTTTCAGGAGCACCTTGTAAATAGGATTTTGTCCTGATGGTGTAATGTCATACTTTCCTGACTCAAAAAATTAAGATTTTACTAACTACTACTGCAACATGCTTCTGGTGGTGAGGGTTGTGTGCTGTGATGCTCCAGATGATGACAATCTTCTTCACTCCACAAGAAAACTTCCTTTCACCCACCCCAACAGGTGGGCAGTCACTTGGGATCTCAGTTGTTTTGATACCCTTTCAGAATAAAATTATAACAGCAGCAGAAGGTGGTGACTCACCACCTTCACAGATATAGAGAGGTTTTCAAGGGAACCCCTGCTCTAACTTGGTGCTAGGGCCCAGACTTGGCACTCTAGCTGTATCAGTTCCCCTTTTCCAGGTGGTCTCAAGTCTGTTTTGGACACACTTCTTAGACTGGAATAGCAAGTGAGAGCTATTCACAAATATTCTCCTCTCCTTAGACGTTTTGTTTTGGAGAAATCTGCTCTATTTGCATATATCTTTCCCTTGTGCAGAAATCCAGGGATTGAATATCAGTGGCTAGGATCTCATACATTATTCATTATGCAAAACCCAGAACTGAGAGGGGGCTAGGGAGATTCACATTTTGAGCCAACACAAAAAGCAGACAGCTACTCAAACACTGGTGCAGAATAAAGACCTAGAATACTTGTGTGTATCTGTGAAAACATTTGGCATGTTTTGTAGGGGTGAGTGCTACTTTTTATCTTTTGAAACAAATGTATCTTATTCCTGCAGCCACAGGTGATCTTTATTCTGCACCAGTGTTTGAGTAGCTGCCTGCCTTTTGCTTATATGTTAAACTCCTGACCCTCGGTGGCTGTCAGCTCCAGGGGAAAAGCATGCATACAAGTCCTGAGCCAACTTGCAATTCAGAGCTGTTTTGCAGGGCTGAGCTCCAGACTGATGTCAGTTTCATAAGGAGTGGAAGTACTAATTTAGTTGATTTGCAGAGCAAATCAATTCAAAAACAGGTTAGATAGATACTTGCTAAGTGAACCAAGATTAAGCTATTATTAGTCACTTGGAACAACATGGGCACACCAGCCTTATCACTCCTTTAACACCTTAGTATGAGCTGAACTAGTCTTCAAATTGATGTCAGTATCACATAGACAGGATGTACTAATTCAATTGTTTTTACCTTTGTGAAGCTTTCAGAGCTGCTTGAAACTGAGAAACCTCTTTGCTGTGGGCTACCTGACCCTGAAGGCAGTCTAGCAGCCGGTTGAGCAAAAAAAGATGGTGGTGCACCAGCCACAGTGAGAAGGGCACTGAGCAAGCCCACAGAACAAATGACAGTGTCCAGTTCAGCCCTCAGTCCCGCAGCTGCAGTCTAGACCAGGACTGTGGTGAAGGAGCAGTGCAGGGGAAGGCAACACAGTGCTCTGGAGAGAGCCCAGGGCAAGCCCCCTTTTAGGAGGGGGTGATGCCCACCCCTCAGTGAAATCCTTGGTGTCCTTGTCAAGGCCTGAAAAACAAGACGTTGCAGCACAACACAATACAATACAGACTGTCTAATGCTCCTGATTCCTATCTAAACATTTCTAACTAATACACCTGCATCCTGTCTGAATGATATCAACAGTGCACTTCACAGAACACAGGGCAAAAATTGGTATTAGCATTTTCCCACCGTGGTAAACAATTACACCTCCCAAAACTGGCTTGAGGGCAGTACAAGGGAGAAGCAGCAATAGTGGGCTTGGCAGTAGATTGACCTTTCTATGCACTTCATTTACAGGGAGGTCAGAGGGGATGCCATGAGTTTAAATGTGTGTTTGATTTCTCTTCCAGAATGGCAGGGTGTCACAAGTTCCTCTGTAGTGATTTGATTAGGCTCATCAATGGGTTATGCATCCTCTGCCAGAACTGGGTCAAGTTTTTGATTGTCTTGAGGCGGTTCTGTTACTGGGATCCCATCATTCTCTGTGATGAGAGCAAAGTTCATGACACTTGGTCCAAATTCAGTTGGAACAAAGGGTAATTGTGTCAGATTCAATGGTCTGGAATGACTCACATTACTTCCTCCAGGTGCTGAAGGGTGAAATTGGTTTGCTGGCCAAGGCACCTAGCTTCACCTGAGCTCTTTCCTTCTAAGACTGCTTGAAAGGCAGAGTAGAGAAACTTACCAGAGCAAGGGAAAAGGATTAAGACTTAGTTTGGCTAAGCAGATTTACTGTATGGTGGTGTTTTTATTTTTTACTCACAGGGATTGCTACTGTTTGTTGCTAACATTTCATTGCTTTATTTTTCTCTGATTCAAATTGTTGTTGCTGGTATACCTTCTTCTGCATTATTACAAGGTGTGCCTACAGGTGTATGCTAACAGATTACTGCTGTAATCTTCTGATTCAAATTGTCTTTGCAAGGTATATCTTCTGTTACTGCTTTATTTTTCTCTCTGAGCAAAATGTTTCTTACAGGGTATATCTTCTCTGAAATTACTGTATTACAGGTGGAGCTTACATTTTTGTGACTTTTTTATCATTGGGCTAAGCAAAATACTGTTTGACACTGTGTTTTATTTTATTCTTGTTTGTTGAAAAGGTTTGTTGTCTCAGAGGTGTTTCAGTCACCTTCTCACATTGAAGGAGCTAATTGCTTTTCCTCCCACAGCTCTTCCAAAGGATTAGGTGTGTATGTGGGGGTGGAGCTGGCAAACTGTCAGTAATTTCCAACAGAAAGAAGGGTTAAAAAGTCAGGTTAGTTGATATCTTGGAGGTAGAAGACTTGGTTTGCTGGCCAAGGCACCTAGCTTCACCTGAGCTCTTTCCTTCTAAGACTGCTTGAAAGGCAGAGTAGAGAAACTTACCAGAGCAAGGGAAAAGGATTAAGACTTAGTTTGGCTAAGCAGATTTACTGTATGGTGGTGTTTTTATTTTTTACTCACAGGGATTGCTACTGTTTGTTGCTAACATTTCATTGCTTTATTTTTTCTCTGATTCAAATTGTTGTTGCTGGTATACCTCTTCTGCATTATTACAAGGTGTGCCTACAGGTGTGTGCTAACAGATTACTGCTGTAATCTTCTGATTCAAATTGTCTTTTGCAAGGTATATCGTCTGTTACTGCTTTATTTTTCTCTGAAGCAAAGTGTTTCTTACAGTGTATATCTTCTCTGAAATTATTACAGGTGGTGCTTTACAGGTTTTACAGTTTTATCTAACATTAGGATAAGCTTTCAGGGTTACTGCATTTGTTGTTGACTGATTGTTTCTGCTCTTACCTCCTTGTTCTTTCGTCCGTGGTTCTTCTTTTGGCAGGGGAAGGGCCCAACCACCCACCCCATCTCAACCACCCCATCACACTCCTTTTATATAGGGTACCACAGTTGTGACATTTCCTGTGGCAGAGCAGGAAGGAGCGGATCAGTGGGGTCTCCACAAGGTGATCTCATTTACAGGGGCACTAGTAATTTAACTTGTTATAACAAGTTAAACAAAGCACAATTAAACCATTACTTGCATTTTTTCCTTTTTTCCTTCTAATTACTCTGACTAGGTTACAAACCCAGCAACTTATTTGGAATGGATTTCATTAACTGCAGGTACTGTGGAACAATTTTCAGAAGGACAGTCTTACAGGATTTAGGACACTGTCCTACATGCTGGGCCTTTGGAGATCTTAGAGCTCAGCTCCGGGCAGCATGGGCAGAGATTGCACGCCTCAAATTTCATATTGAAGGAAATACATTATAAGAACCACCATGCCATTTCCCCAGCATCCAACAGAAAAACCTCGACCGCAGAGGGTAGTTGGTCCAGGAGGTCGGCAGGTGGTTAGGAGGAACAATCAGGTGCCCCATCACTCTCTGCTCTCCAACACATACCTCCAAAACCATATAAACACTACAAACAGGTATCTGCCTCTATCTCTGAAATCAAATAAAGAGCAGAAGACACTGCAGAGCAGGACACTGCTGCACAGGAGCTAGCACAACAAAACTCACCCAAATCAAGAACCAAAACAAAACAAGCACAAAGGAAATCAAAAACTTCTGATCATAGGAGACTCCATGATTCGGGAGTTGATACCCATCTCCAGCCAGGGTGATGGTCAGATGTCTCCCAGGTACATCAGCATGGAGAGACACTGACCGCATTACAAAACTGTTCACAAAGCAGGAGAAAACATTGATGTCCTAGTACACATAGGGACTAATGATCTCGCTAGCCGGTCAGTTGTGGAGACCAAGGAACACCTGACTAGGCTGGGTGACAAACTATCATCTATTTCGTCCGGCATCTCCTTCTCTGAGATCCTGCCAGTCTGGGAGAGGGGAGCAGATGGACGGAAGGTCAGAGAAGGGGAGATAGGGGAGCTAAACACGTGGCTCAAGGGCTGGTGCCAGGAAAAAGGACACAGATTTGTAGGGAACTGGCAACAGTTCTGGGCGAAAGTTCTTTAAATTTGATGGACTGCATCTGACTAAAGAGGAGTCAGTGCATTGGGGCAAAGTTTGATGTCTTTGCAGAATATTTAAACTAAGCAAATGGGAGATGGGTGTAGCACCCCATCGTCAAATGGGAAGAACACCCCTCCCCTCAGCTAGTGGTCAAACAGAATTCAACATGTTTGCCGTTCATTTGCATCACCAGGTAAGAAAAAGGTTTGTCTCCCCATACGGCACAGGGTAATGCCAAACTTCACCCAACAACTAACACACCAAATCTGGCCAATGGAAAATCATGTACACAAATGCTCACAGCCTGGGAAATAAGATCCCAGACCTGCAGGCAATAATGTCAGAGGCTAAACTGGACATAGTAGCAATTAGTGAGATGTGGTTTACCAGTAACCACACTTGGGAGACTTCAGTACCTGGCTATGTATTGTTCAGAAGAGACCGAGGTGCAAAGGGGAGGAGTGGCCCTGTATGTTAATGAAAATATCAAAGCTACAGAAATTCAGAATACACATAGGAGCCAGAAGAACTGTGGGTCACCCTGGAAACAGGAAATGGGACAGCCATAAGGAACTGGGGTTGTCTACAGGCCCCAGACAGAGGAGGGACATGGACACATTACTGTTAGAAGATATACAAAACATGACAGCTAAAGGGAGGTTCTGATAATGGGAGACTTCAACATGCGGATACAGATTGGTCAATACCAGCAGGAACATCTGCCAGAACTAGACTCATAGTGGATTCCCTGCAGGGGAGGGCCTCAAACAACTGGTACAGCAACCCACAAGAGACAGGGCTATCCTAGATCTAGTACTGACTAACAAAGAAGGGATCACAGATCTCCAGGTAGAAGGTCACCTGGGGCCAGTGACCATCACATGGTATGGTTCAATTTGGCTACTACATCTAAATCATCCCATTCCAAGGCAAAAATATGGGACTTCAGAGGAGCTGACTTTGATAAGATGGCCAACAGAGTTAAGCTAGCCCTGGCAAAAGAAACACAGGTGAGGGGTACAGGCAAAGTGGCAAGCATTAAGGATGCAATACTTGAAGCAACATCCCATTGTGTTAGACAGAAAAGGAGGTGCAAAGAAGAAGGAAACCACTTGGTTCTCAAATACAGTAGCAGAAAGGTCAGAGCCAAAGGCTGGCCTTCAGGAAATATAAGGGAACTCAGGGATGAAGATAGGGAGGCATACCAAACTGCCTAAGGGAAGCAGGTAAGGCAGTAAGGCAGGCAAAGTCCCAAACTGAGGAAACACTATACGAACAGTAAAAGAAGGTGACAAGACTTTCTATAGATACATTAGTGAAAGGAGAAAGTCCAGAGGGTGAATGCTAAGCAATGGGGAAAAGGGAGCATGTGAGGAGGAGGACCCTGTAAAGGCATCTATCCTAAATAGATACTTTGCTCAGTATTTACTGAAGAGGGAAGGAGGCAGGGCTCACAGCTCAGCATCATGGACACAGGGGAGGGAGGTGAGCACTACTCCTTCACAAAAGAAAGGGTCCTACAAGAGCTTGCTAAGCTCAGGGTGGATAAGGCAATGGGACCTGATGGCATACATCCCAGGGTGCTTAAGGAGCTAAAGGAGGAACTAGCAGAGCCATTAGCAGAATTGTTTAGTGAGTCTCTGAGCACAGGAGAGTCCCAGAAGACTGGAGAAGGGCTCATGTGATCCCGCTCCACAAGAGTGGTAGCAGGGAGGAGGGGAACTACAGACTGGTCAGTCTTACCTCAGTAGTGGGCAAGATTATGGAGGCACTCCTTAAGGAAAGGATAGTGCAACATCTGGAATCCATAGGGCACAGGATCCAAGACAGCATGGGTTTACAAAGGAAGGTCCTGTCAAACTAATCTCATAGATTTCTTTGACTGGGTAACCAACGTGGTGGACCAAGGGGAGCAGTTGATGTAGCCTCGTTGACTTCAGCAAAGCTTTTGACACTGTTCCACATAGAAGATTGATAAATAAGCTGGGTAGGCTCGGGTGGGTCAGAAGTTGGTCAGCTGGGTGGCAACTGGTTGACAGGCAGAAAACAGAGGTGGTGGTAAATGGTATACAGTCAGAAGAGATGCAAGTCACAAGTGGGTACCTCAGGGATCAGTCCTGGGGCCAGTCCTCTTCAACATCTTCATTAGTGACCTTGCAGATGGACTAGAGGGTAAGGCTTGTCTGTTTGCAGATGACACCAAGATCTGCAACAGAGTAGATGATCCAGATGGGTGGGCAGAATGAGAAGAGATCTGGATAAACTAGCAGAATGGTCAGAAGAGTGGCAACTGGGATTTAATGCAAAGAAGTGCAAAATCATGCACATAGGGAAGAGAACCCTGAAGCCACCTATAGGCTGGGAGGAGTTGCTAGCAGTCACAAGGAAGAAAGAGACTTGGGCATCATCATCACTGATGACCTAAAATCATCCAAGCAGACCCTCTAAAGCATTAGGTAAGGCTAGGGGGTGTTAGGGTGTATTAGTAGAGGTATCACAAGTCGGAAGAGGGAGGTAATAATCCTCTGTACAAGACACTGGTTAGGCCCCATCTGGAGTACTGATCTCAGTATTGGAGGCCACACCTTCACAAGGACATTAACCAAATTGAGGCAGTCCAGAGAAGGGCAACCAAAATGGTGCAGGGACTGCATCAGAAGACATATGAGGACAGATTAGCAGGAGCTCAATATGTATACCCTTGAGCAAAGGAGGAGAGAGGTGATATGATTGAGGCATTCAAACACCTTAAGGGCATAAACAAGGTGAAAGAGTCTAACATGTTTAAATATAAGAAAAATAGCAGGACAAGAGGACACAGCATGAGATTAGAGGGAGGCCGATTAAGGGGGAATGTGAGGAAATTCTTTTTCACAGAAAGGGTGGTGGATGCATGGAATGGCTTACCACAAGAAGTGGTGGCTATGAGTACAGTGCAGGGCTTCAAACAGGCATGGGATAGGCATAAGGGAGCAATACAAATGACTATGAATAGTTAGGCCAATGACAGAGCAAAGGCCGATGGCACATTTATAAGGTAGAAAAAGAAATGGGCAGACTGGATGGGCCTTGCGGTCCTTATCTGCCGTCAACTTCTATGTTTCTATGTAAATTCCATGGGGAATGGTGCAGGCAGATATTCACATGGTATTGGACAACAGTAGGGTTCCTCATCTTCAGCACTATTGTAGGCAACATCAAACTGAGTCACCAGGGGGTCAAAAGGCAATTCAAGTGGAGATGCATGGTTCGTCCTTGTCTGGGCCTCATTCCTTTTGACAGGTATCCTTGGCAATGAGAGAGGTACTGGGTTGATGGGTTCAGATAACAGTTGACAAATTGGTAAAAGGTGGTTTTGATGCAAAGTTGTGGCCACTTTTCCTCTTTCCATTCTCGGATGATTGACTGGCAGCTTTGGAAGCTGCTCTACAATAACATAGGGATCCAGTTTCCACTGGTCCTCAATCTTATGTTTGCCTGAGATGCCCAAATACTTGGTCCCCTGCCTGGAGAGCTTACTCTTGGACTCTTTTGTCACATCTTGTCTTGTTGGATAGGTTGGACAGCCCAGCTACTTCTTGGGCCACCCTGTCAGCCTCTTTATGTTGAGCATGTGACCTCTTAATGTAGTCCAGTTATGTCTCTGTCAAGGCATCATCAGCTGATACCCCAAAGCATAAGTCTGCTGGAAGTATGGCTTTCTGTCTGAACATTAGAAAGTATGGTGAGCATTCTGCTGAGTCTTTTTTTGGTACAGTTGTATGCATGGACTAAGAAAGGTGCCTGCTGGCTTCAGTATTGTTTTTTTTGGAGGGTCCAGTGTTCCCAGCATGATAAGCAGTGTTCTGTTGAATCTCTCTGGTTGAAGGTTGCCCTGTGGATGATAGGGAGTGGTATGGGACTTGTTGATGCCCCATAATGCTGGTAACTTCTTTGATTAGAAGACTTTCAAAGTTTGTCCTTTGGTTAGAGTGAAAGCAGCTGGGAAAACCATAATGCACAAAGTGCTTTTCACACAAAACTTGAGTTATGGTGATTTCCTTCTGGTCTTTTGTGGGGAATGCCTGTGCATAGCAGGTGTTGTGGTCGGTCACCACCAGAATGTTACTGATCCCCTTCAGGTCAGGTTCAAGGGAAAGGAAGTCCATGGAAACCAGGTCCCTCAGGCCAGTAGTGGTGATGTTTACAAGTGGAACTGCCCTCTTGGGTAGAGCCTTATGGATGATACACCACTTAAATGGCTTACAGTGTCCTTCTACTTCAGTAGCCATGTTTAGCCAGTAGAATCAGTCTTGGATGAGGCCCAAAGTTTTATCAATCCCCAGGTGTCCCATGTCCTTGTGAAGTGATTGCAAAACCATTTTTCAATACTTGCTGGGAAGAACCAATAGCTTTTTGGGGAAAGGCGTTTGCATTTTTGTGATATGATACAGCAATCCATTCTTTAGAGAAAATCTGTCTTTGTTCCACTCCTTCAGGACAAGTGACACATCTAAATAATTTGATTTTACATGAGTGGAAGCCAAGCCATTCTCCTTGGCTAGAATAAAGTCCCACAGACAGAGATCTGTCCACTGTGCACATCTTACATCTGCAGGTCTGAGGTGAAACAGGGAAGTACAGCATTATGCAGTGTGGTGAAATGGGTGTACATCAGGATGCACTTCAAGCAAGTCCGTGGCTCTGTTGCAGTTGATGGGGGATGGCCAGTCATCAGGCACCATTAGCTGGCAGATTGCTATCACTTCATCTTTAGATACATAGTTCCATGGCTCCTCCATGGGTGGAGTACATTGTGATCATCTGGACAGGGCAACTGTATCACTGTTGTTCCATCCCGAATGGTATTGCAAGCAGAAATTGTAAGTAGATCCATCTGTGCCCAGTGGCATCAAGTTTGGCAGTCATTAGCGCATAGGTCAGTGGGTTATTGTCTGTCGCTACAATGAAGTTGCCTCCATAAAGATATTCATAGAACTGATCAGTCACTGATTACTTCCAATTTATGGACTAGAAAGTTGTTTTCAGATGGACCTAGACTCCAACTGGCAGAGGCAACTGGTCTTATACCATTTTCATGCTCTTGTTAAAGTACACCACCCAGTCCTTCCGTGCTGGCAGCAATGTGAAGAGTATATGACTTGATATAGTCAAAAAAAGCCAATACAGGGTTTCTGTCAGGCTTCAAATGATCTCTTTAAAAGCATTTTCACTGCCCACAGTCCATATGTCCCCAAAAGGCTCATTGGTCCTGTAGTATTTCAGTGGTGGTTTCTGCTTGGTCCCCAAACCTTTGGCATTTTGGGTTGGTCGATACCCTTGAGTCAAGTTGTTCAGTGGCCTCATCACTGAGGAGCAGTCCTTCATGAATTTCATATAGTATCCACAGCACCACAGGAAAGACTGAAACATTTAAATTGTTGGGTCTCAGCCAGGTTGTGAGGGCTTCCACTTTTGCAGGGTCAGTGCTGTTTCCATGCTCCAGTATGATGTGCTCAACATATTTCACAGCAGTCTGACAGAACTGACACTTGTCCAGGGAGAGCATCAGACCATGTTTCTTTAGCTAGGGCTGCACCTTTAGTAATTGGGCTTTGTGCTCATCTAGTGTGCTCCCAAACACTATCAGGTTATCCAGGTAGACTAAGGCCTCTAGGATATTCATATCCCCTACCACCTTCTCCATTAGACACTGGAAAGTTATGTCAGATATCCCTTATGGCATATGCTCAAACTGATGGTTCTGGAAAGAGGTGGCTGAAAAGGTAAGGGCTAAAAGGATAGCATTCAGAAGCTATAATGAGATTCAGAGAGAGGAGGATAGGGAAGTGTATCAGAGGAAACAGAGGGAAGTAGAAAAAGCAGTAAGGAGTGCAAACGCGCGAACTGAAGAGAGTATAGCCAAGGAGGTAGCGAAAGGGGTTAACACATTTTTTTAGGTATGTAAACAAAAAGAGGAAGACCAGGGGTAGGATTGTAAAGTTAAAAAAGGAAGGGGGGACTGTGCAGAGGGGGGCCATGAAAAGGCAGACATCCTGAGCAAATACTTTTGTTCAGTGTTCACAGAGGAAGTAGAAGGGGAAGGGGCCATAAACAAAATAAGTAACATAAGCTGTGGAGGGAGGGTGGTGGACACTAGTCCTTTTTTGGAGGAGAGAGTCCTGCAGGGACTTGCTAATCTAAAGATGGGCAAAGCAATGGGGCCAGATGGGGTACATCCAAGGGTACTGAGGGAGCTCAGGGAAATACTGGCTGCACCTGTGATAGTTCTGTTTAACAGCTCATTGGAAACAGGAGTGGTCCCAGAGGACTGGAGGAGGGCAGAGGTAGTTCCACTACACAAAAGTGGTAGCAGGTAGGAGGCTGGCAGTTGTAGGCTAGTCAGTCTAATATCAGTGGTGGGAACGTTAATGGAATCACTGCTAAAGGAAAGGATTATAGAATATCTTGAATCCAGTGGGTTACAAGACCCGAGGCTGCATGGTTTCACTGGGGGGAGGTTACGTCAAATGAATCTGATAATGTGACTAGGTGACAAAGGATTTAGATCAGGGTAGAGTGATGGATGTAGCTTACCTAGATTTCTGTAAGGCTTTTGACACAGTTCCACATAGGAGACTAGTAAGCAAACTGGGTAGCTTAGGAGTGGGTTCAAAGGTGGTAAACTGGATAAGAAATTGGTTAGGGGTAGGCATCAGAAGGTGGTGGTAAATGGAGTTCACTCTGAGGAAGGGAGAGTGACCAGTGAAGTGCCTCAGGGATCAGTGTTGGGACTGGTCCTCTTTAATGTCTTTATAAGTGATACTGCAGAAGAGCTGGAAGGGAAGGTCTGCCTTTTTGCAGATGACATCAAAATGTGCAATAAGGTGGACACTTCAGGGTTGGGAAGGATAAGCAGAGACCTAAGAAAAATAGAGGAGTGGTCAAGGGTATGGCAGCTGGGCTTCAATGCAAAAAAGTGCAAAATAATGCACTTAGGGCACAGTAATCAATGGGTGGAGTAGAAAACGGGGGGGGGGTGGTGGTATTGGCAACCACCAAGCAGAAAAGAGACCTGGGGTAATCATAGCTAATGACCTAAATATGGTCAGGCAGTAGGGAGGACTAGTGGGATACTAGGGGGTGCATAGGGCGGGGTATCACCAGCAGAAAGAGGGAGGTGGTGTTATCTCTGTATAGATCACTGGTAAGATCCCACCTAGAGAACTGTGTCCAGTTCTGGAGACCACATCTCTGTAAGGACATAGAGTGGAGATGGTTCAGAGGAGGGCAACTAAAATGGAGCATGGTCTGCATCAAAAGTCCTATGAGGAGAGACTAAAGGACCTCAATATGTACAAACTTTACAATTTGCTGACCATTCTATGTAACATGTCTTGTTTGTTTGTACATTGATGACGTGGAACCTTTGTAAAAGAGCCATTGGCTCAAAGGTAATAATTCCCTAGAACAATAAACTAAACTAAACTAAACTAAAACTGGAACACAGGGAGGGGGATATGCCTGAGACCTTTAAATACCTCACAGAGGTAAATAAGACACAAGAGGGAAGTATTTTTCAGAAGAAAAGGTGCTCAAGAACAAGGGAACATGCTGTGAAGCTGGAGGAGGGGTAGATTCAGGAAAGATGTGAGGAAGTACTTCTTCACAGAAAGAGTGGTGGATTCCTGGAACAGCATTCCAGCAGAGGTGGTGGGGACAAAAACAATGATGGGATTCAAGAATTGTCAGAACATTAGGTTATAATATCAGTTTTTATAATATAGCACTTGGATTTACCTCAGGCCTTATCCCAAGATATTTTCAAAAATTCCCAAAAATAAGTATAAAATTCAAATATGATATTATCCCCATTCTCCAGGTTCTGGATAATGGTAAAAACGTTTCTGCCACACTTAGAAATATGAAAAATAGATATTTTATTAACACCTATATACAGTAGTTCTAAGCATCCCTAATTTGCATAAATTTCAAGCATAATAAAAACAATGTAAACAACAACAAAGGTTTCAGAAAATCAAGTAAAACAAAACAAAACGAATATTTCAGCAAATAGACAATGCAAATGAATAAGCAATATTCAACATGATAATGGCATTGGCTATATACCACACTTTCAGCATACTAGGTATTTAGCATGACCTGATATAAGAATATGCAAACTCATTGCATTAGTGTCTCAGATTATATTCTGTATAAGACTTAGTTCAAAACTTCATAGCATGCAAAATGTATTTCTTTTTATTTAAATGTAAGCCTAACTATATACCCCAAGGTTTTGTAGTTAAAAGTTCACTATGTTACCTCCCCAGATGTCAAGTTAAAGTATTAAAATTGAAATAATTAAAATAATACTTACATTTCTGGTTATCTGTAGGCTTGGCCTTCTTTCCTTTTAACTTTCAAAATCTTGGTGAGAACATCTGACTTTGGATGATAAAAGTCCTTTAGTGGCTTGGCTGTAGTTCTTGTCTTTCCTTCCTCACCCTTGATCTGGGACTGTAGAATCTTCTGAAATCAATGAAGCAGTGCAGGCTGGATCCTCCTTGCTTGACATCATGAATCATCAAAAAGTCACTTATCGGGATTTTGGCAGGAACATCAGACAGTAAGACACGACAGTTCAAGGTACGATGATAAGCTTCTTCCCAACCATAGTTGTTTGCAGAAAAGGTTTCCTTGTGGATAGCAAAGTTCTTGGTAACAGGATTTGTGACTTTTCTGTTTCAATTAATTTCCACTAAACCTCAGGACACTGGGCTCATCTATTGAAAAGCAGCACTGGACTTGCCTTTGCTGATGAATTTCACAGTCTTTTCTCCAGGTTTTAGCAGGAATTTTAAAACATTAGTTTAGTCAGGATGTCCAAGGTAAACCATATTCTTTGCTCCGTCCAATATTGGAAAAGGTCCTTCTGTAACAAGCAGTTCTTAAAGTTGGTCCCTGTTGCAGTCTTGTGTCAGCTCCCAGGTGTATCCTCAGCACCCCTGGTGGACACATCAGTGACTCAACCTAAATGCTGGTCCCTAGCAGGTGTGGCTTCAGGCGTTTGGCCTAGTAGAAGTCTTAAAACAACCAAAATTGCCAAGACAACCAACCTAGGTCCTCACACATTGAAGAATCAGGCAGTTCTGAAGTGGGTTTGGCCAAATTCACCTATATGTTTTCAGATTGAGTGACATCATCACCAGACTCTGGTTCTTGCAGATGATATATGGGTAACATTTATCACCACCTTAAGGACTTCTCACTGGCTTCAGGTCCACTTTTATACTTGAAATTATTTTTCTTTTCTTTTATTTATTTATTTATTGAAATATTCAGAAAGATCTTTGAGTCAGCGACTCATTTACAAAGGTTCCACATCATACATAAAGGATACATGGACAGAAACTTGGAATACAGATTACAGTACAATTACAAATAACAGTCAGTGAGGTTACATAGTTGCGCAGTTGTTGAATAACAAAAGTTTTGTTTCTTAGTACAGCCATAATAGTTACAGAGGGTTCTGTAGAGGCTGATGGTCATAGGGTTTCATAGCTACAATTTGGTATGGGGATCTGACAATAGTTAACATGATAGATGCATATGTCAATCTGGTGTCAAGGGCAGTCACGTTGGCTAGAGGCATGAAGGTATTTCCGTAGCTTGGATTTATAAGGGCCAAGCCTTAATTTGTTTGTTATATGACTTGGGAGGGCATTGGTCCAGGAGGGAGCCCTTGTAAGTGAAGGTTCACTGGAATTGGGAAGTTCAGCCATGGGGTACCCTTAGAAGTTGCTTGTTTGAGCTGTGGGTTGTTTTGACTGGGGGAGTTGGGCAGATGATTTGGTATAGGGTAGGTGGGTGAGGCCTAGTAGTACCTTTTTGGTCATAAGGCAGGTGTGGTACCTGATTCTGCTATCTAGGTTTAGCCAGTTCGTGCTGCTGTAAAGGGAATAGGAGTGTGTAAAATGATCACATCCAAGGATGAGATGGCAGGCTTTGTTTAGCATGAGTCGGAATCTGCTTAGGGTGGTGGATGGAGTGGCACTGTAGATTAGGATGCTGTAGTCTAGCAGGGAGAGGATTGAGGAGTTTATAGTAGGTTGTAATGCTTCAGGGGTGAGGCAGTGTTTGTTCCGGTATAGTACCCCTAGTCTGGAGCTAAGGGCTGTTGAAAGGTGTAGGATATGTTGATTAAAGCTGAGGGTGGGGTCTAGAGTGATCCCTAAGTATTTAAAGCTGCTTACTTGTTCTAATGGTGCCTGATTGACAGTGAGGAATTGGGGGCAGAGGTTCTTTATAACTTCTTTATGCAAAATAACATAACTTTTAAACCAACAATTTTGAATTTATCTCATTAAATGGACTCTTTTAACATATTGCCCATGTTTCTAGGATCAGTATTTCCTGAATTAGGCTATTAAAGACCATAACTTTATATTTGAAGTGTGATCTCATGCAGCTTGGAGCTCACTGGAAAACTCTCAACACCAAGCAACTACATTCTGTTTTTAGGTACTTAATCAAAAGTTACATCCTTATAAAGGTCACAAGGTCTGCTTCCTTTTAAGACTAAAAAAATGTTGTAGGTGTCATATTGGTCCTTTTAAAAACAGATCCAGAAACAAATGATTTGATACCTTTTATTGGACCAACATGGATGTTACAGAAAAAAACAAAGTGCTTTAGCTATCCGAACCAACAGGGTCCTTAAACTGCCACAAAGCTACGAAGAAGGACACTGGTTGGTTACAACTGCACATTTTACATCCATGTAGGTCCAATAAAAGGTATCAAATCATTTGTTTCTGGATCTGTTTTTAAGACTAAACAAGTTTTGTTTATTCATGACAGTTTCAAGGTGACAATGTTTTGTATATAGCAAGCTTTACAAAACCCTTGCAGACCTGAGATTCAGTCACCATATAGGTCTCTACAGTCCTTATTAAATGTCTGAATTTGGTCTTAATAGGATCTCATATAACTTTGCAATTGATGAAAGTTCCTTACTCCCATTGTACTTTTCAGGAGAGAGGTATTTGTTTGTGCCAGCCTCAGCTCAGCACAGAGTCCAGATGTCATACATCATCTGTCAAGTTCATAGCAACCATTCGCTCTGGCCCCAACTCTCAGGAGTGAAGCTTCTTCCTTATCTCCTGGTCGCTAGGGTATTATTACCTTTGACCCTTCAGGAATGCAGGTAGGAGGAGCCGGCCCAGTGGCACTGGGAGCTGGCTCAGTGGCATTGAGAGTTGAGGTGCTAGATGCCACACGTCACGCTATGCCAGTGACCTGGGTTCAAGAACGACCTTGGGTAATCCGGGTGCCAGTGTCGGGGGGTGGAGCAGGATTGAGCATGCCAGTGGGCAGCTTTCCTCTCCCAAGGGTGGTGAGGGTGGGTTGGCGCCCCCCTGTAGTTCTGCTCCCACTGAGTGAAGATCCGGAGGGTATCGCAGGTGGAGAGGGGGTGGCAAAACAGTTGCGGGAGGTGGAAGGGGCTGAACTGGCACCATGGGGTGCATGCCTCCACATACTAGCTTGGCCATGTGCCAGGGCCTCGAAGGGGGATCAAGGGAGAAAACCTGTAAAAATACCTATGTGTCCCCATTGCCAGTTGGCGGGAGGAGGTGACAGAAACCAAACAGCTTAATGAAAAAAAAAAGAATGCAGGTAGGCCCCCTTCTCTGAGCTAACACTGCAGTGTCCTTCTAATATCATGGTCTATGTTCAATGCACTGTCCCTTATTCCAGTGCTCAATTAAGCAGCTTCTTTTTTTCTTGAAGGTAGAAAAATCATGAAGACATCAGTCTTAACCAGAAGTTATAGTATGCCTCCCAATTATCTTAACCTATTAATTAAACATTTATAAGAAATATTAAATAGTAATTAAAATAATACGATACAAAATGAAAATAAAATATTTTTAATAACAGTTTTGTTCCAACAGAATACATGGGATAAGCATGAGGGAATCATAGTGGAAAGGAAAAGGAGAAGGGAGAAACAGCTGTAGATTGGGTACAGTCTGCAGTAATAGCGTAGGTAGGGAGAAATGGGCAGACTGGATGGGCCAAGAAGTCCTTATTTGCCATCAAATTCTGTGTTTCTATGTAAAAACCAAGAGGACAGATAAAAGTGGTCTTCTCCATGTCTTACTCAGCCATTGTTATTTGATAGTATCCACTGTGCAAGTCTAGCACAGAGAACTATCTACTCCCTGTGATGTTGTCCAGCATGTCTTGCACTTGAGGCATTGTGTTTTGGTCAGCCACGGTACTTTGATTAATGCACATTCTTATGCAAGGGTCCTTTGATTAATACACATTGTTATGGCACCAGTCTTCTTTTGGGCCACCACTATAGGTGAAATATAGGAGCTTTGAGACTCCTTTATGACCCCTGCCATCAAAAGTTCTTGCAGGTGTCGTCTGACATCTTCACTGTCAGCAGGTGCCAGTCTCCGTGACCTTTCTCTGAAGGAGCAGTCGTCATGTAGTCATATATGGTGTTCTTCCCCTTTGGTACATCCCATGTCCCACTCATGGCATGAGATGACATCTGACTGGTCTGCCAGTTCACATTGCAATTGTTTCTTCCAGTTGGAGGGAATGGGAGATGATCCAAAATAGAAAAATGTCTTCGTCCAATCAAGGGGTCTTTTTCCTGATGGGATGGTGCCACTACCACCTCAGCATTGTACAGGTTGGCTAGTACCATACCAGAATGCATTGTCAAATCCTTATTTGTTTCATTCTTTAACCTTATGTTGTTCCTCTTGACCAAGGCCTCTTGACAAGCATCTTCCTGGGAACTCTACAATGATGAGCTGGTCTGACAAGGATTCATGGCAGTTCATGGTTCCATCTACTAGGCACTCAGCCTCAGAGGGCACAATTCAAGGCTTTTTCCTTCTTTCTTTATGGTTCCCATAATCCTCTCAGTGTTGTTGCAGGCCTTGCCTTCCTTCACCAGGTGAGCAGTATGCACAGGGGCATAAATTGGTAACATCTGGTCATTTTCCTCATATGCCTTCTGCAGGCACAAGAGAGCCAGGCATCCAAACATATTTGGATTGATTTCAGTTAGCACTGGTGTCTTTTCCAATATTTGGGTGGCAGGACAAATGAGACCAAGGTATTGATCCTTTGAGGGATGCCAGCAAAAGCCTCTGGGAATTTGGTCTGCACAGGAATGTATCCATCACAGGGTAGTTGGCACTACTCAAACCCCAGCCAGAAAGTCATCTTTTCCATTTCAGGCCTATGAGCTGCTGGTTCTTGGGCTTGTCACATCTCCATGCAAAATGTCCATCTTATTTTATTATTTATTTTATTTTATTTGTTTTTTGGTAACCAGGTAGGTACACTAGACAACCAAGTGCCTATTTTGAGGGACTACCCAGGAGTCTTCTCCACCGTGAAAGCAGAACAGTTCATGTCTGAGCAGTGTTGTGAGTCAAGGCCTGACCCTTTGGGCAGACAAAGAATTCAGTGGGTGTCCACGACCAGATGACAGGGAGTTGGCTTGTGGATAAGGTGCCTTTGCCATCTGTAAGGTCTTCACACACTGTGTGTGTTCCTTCAGCTGAGTAGGCATGTCTAGGATGTCACTCTGCTCTTGGTGGCTGTCACCATGTAGCTACAAGGGTATGGGTATGTGGGTACTTGTAGTGAATTGGCAATTATTTCTTGCACCTCTTCTTCCCTTACTTCATCCAGTAGATACTGGAAGTCTGGGGGGATCTGCTCTGCATTCCCTCAGCTTGAGAGATCTCAGTGTCCAGCCTGAATACACAGCTCCATGCAAAATCTGTTCCAGTCTTATCTGTGTAGTCTGTGCAGGATTAACACCTTCGGCTTCCACAATTCTTTGAATCATAGTCTCTGCTTAGGTCATGTAATGAGATAACTTTTCTCCCTTTTTTTGAGTGGTGGCTCCCAGTTGGTAAATTAGACCCTCCCTCCACTCAGCTGCTCGAAATGTACTGTTAAGCATGGCAAGGTGGTCACTTGCAGTGCAGTTCGGCTGACTGGCATGTAGGGAACAGATGATGTCCAAAGTTATACCACTCAGGCTATCCACAATTCTTTGGCATTTCTTGTCATCTGAACACTTCCACACTTTCTTCATCTGTGTGGCCTGGCTCATCCAACTTTCATAGTCCACCTCTCAAAGAGGAGTGGGGGTGGTGCCGGAGAAAGTAACACAGTCTCCTGTACTGTTCATAGGGCGTGACCAAATAGGAGGTCCAGACCTATCCACCAACACAGAGTCCACTGGGTGGTATTGCCTGCACTAGTTTTTCTTCCTTGAAGAATGCTCTCACCTCTGGAACAGTCTTTCCATCAGCTGCCAAAAAGGACTGCAACTTCTGTTCAAATTCACTTTGTTCTTTAAGGCCATTGGGGGGATGGTCCAGGCTCACATGAGTCATTATGAACCATGAGGTGGGGTCTCCATCATTAATGAGCTGACCAAGCATGCTTGAGACATCAACATCCTCTTGGCACTCCATCAGAATGAGTAATGTCTGTCAAGCCAAATTGTAAACTCTCCCACAAACAGTCACTTTTCCCAGACTTTTTATGCCACCTATGATGCTTTTGAGATGGTCCCTAGATGCTCCTTCTGGGATTCCATGCACCAAAATGGCTTTTTGTTTATCAAGGCCCTAACCTTGCACCAGTCTAGCAACAAGTTGAGATCCATCGTGAAGCTGAAAGTGGTGGTGGAGGGGGAGACCAAACTTTATTCTTGCCCCAGGGTGAGGCTGTGCTATTGGGTAAATAGTGCCTGGGTTTGTGGTTAGAAATGGGCTTGGAAAGTGTCATGGTGCCTCCACTTATTGGGATCCTTATGATAGAGAACTGTCAGGGTGTTTCCACACAGAAAATAAATATAACCCCCACCCTCTGTGGCAGGGAACACAATAACACAATCTGCTCCCCACTTATCACTCTAAATGTGCAAATAAACAGCAAGGCAATAATGGCAAAATACATCAGTCATTGCAAATAAATACAATTGTATGCGACTAGTCAGTACATATCAAAATCAGACTTATTTGCCAGTCCAGTTGCACGGGTCTAGCTCATCACACTCCCATGTCGGCAATGTGAGTTCGCTGATTGATTGAGTTTCACTGCACTGGGGTGATGGAATCTAGTGAGCAATGAGGAGGTGTCACTTGCAGGTACTAGGGGAAGGTTCCAGGGCTTCTGGCTCAATAGTGACTCCTGTGGTGGAAGAGGGCTGGCATGGGTTATTGCCAGTAGCCATGTAATGTCCTACCCTCCCAGACCATTGCTTCTGGGAGATACTGGCAGCATGTCAGGGAGATGGGAGGGATGGACTCGCTGGCTTAACCCCCCCCTTTGACATATAACTCTCGTTCTGACCTCATGCCACTGCCCAGTGTGTCTTGTCCTTGCTCCTTCCTTTGCATCACTGAACTAGAATAAGCCTGACTTAAGGAATTTTTGTTGTTGTTATTATTCTGTTTATTCCTCAGCTACCCTGGCTGACCCGCCTTCACACTGATCCTTCCCCGGCCCTGTTGCCTGTCTTCTCCTGGGCTGACCCTTCCCGAGTCCCCCATGATTTGCTTCCTATGCAGGGTGGTTGGGAGTCCCTTGACCCGCCTTCCATGGATCCAGATTTCAGGAGATGCCTGGGTCACTGGTGCAGGGCTTGCAGAGGGTTGGTGCTCATCCTGGCAACCAGGGAGAGCTTCCACTTTTTCTCCCTTTTCTCTTCTGTGCCTTGTGTGCTCCTTAGGAACATAAGTAGGGATGAGTGAGTTAACTGTGACCCAGGTTTGACTTCAATTTTGCTCCAAAAGGCATAGATTTACTGTAGTCAGTTCTATAGCTATTTTAGCCTGTGTGACTACAGAAAAAGTGTCTGGACTGTTATTATCTCTTGTTTCATACTGATTGCCATTATTTGGTGGTATTTTGCTGTTCCTGAATTGCGTGTGTGTGTGTGTGTGTGTGTGTGTGTGTGTGTGTGTGTGTGCACCATCAAATTTCTTGCGCTTTTGTTGCATCGCATAGCCCAAGTTGGGGAACATCCTAATCTGTTGTCCCTCATGGAGTAGCGTTTTCTTTTGCCTGGCCATTGCGAGGAGATAATCTCGAGATCCCACTCCGTCTGTAATGATCACCACGGTTCTTGAGGCCTCTGGATCGTCAGATCGACATCTTGCCATGACTCGATAGGCCTTCTGGAAATGCTTCACTGTAGAGTTTACTTCTTCACCCGGTTGCTAAGTTAACAATTCCTGGACATACAGCAGCAAATGATCACCTTCGCTGTCCTCTGCAAGCCCTAGAATCCGCAGGTTTTGTGCATGGGCTTGATTCTCCAGGGTCTCCAGTCTGTTTTTAGGGTATGTATTTTCCTTAGTGATCTTTGAGACAGAACCCATTGATGGGTATGCCCTTTTAGTAGCCTTGTGGGATGCAAGGGTAAACAATTTCATGGATGACTTGACAGTGGCTACCCTATTCGTGAGGGGATCAAATTTATTTGATAATCTGGTAACTGATGTTATCAATCTGTTTAATTTGGCTCCTACCATCTGTAAAGTTTCTTTGATGGGCGCATCATCCTGTATTGGATCTTTGCCTTGTGCAGCCCTCATGGTTGGAGCCGCAGAGTTGGATTTGGGTTTAGCTCCGTCCCCCATCGCTTTATCTTTGTGAGGGTTTCCCATATTATTACTTGTGCCTTTCTTTATCCGATGCTGTCAAAAAAGATGAGCTTTTTTCAAGATTGCTTTAAAATTCTCTATGTAGACTGAGATCATGAAGCAGAGCTATATCTTCATTCAGCCATATTGCTTGGGATCCACAGCGCCCCTTCAAGAACCACTTTGTTTTGCAATAATGTACAACACATAATTTTAAAGGTTGTAGCTAATTTTTTAAATGTATTTATTTATTTCAGTTTGGGATTAATACCTTTGAGTCAAGGACTCATTTTCAAAGGTTCCATATCAGTGTTGAACAAACATTGCAAAAATACAAGGTCTACAGAGAAAGAAAAAAAAAGAGTAAAAACATTGAAGCATATACACAGGCACACAGGCAGTAACAGTAAAATTAGAACTTATACACATCAAATTAGTAAATATTAACAGATAGACTGATTAGATAAGAAGGGGTTGGGAGGGATCAGCCGAAGGTGGCATCGTCTGAGGTGGGAGAGGGGTGGAACTTTCAACCAAGTGAGGCCATCGTCAGGTAATTGGGGTAGGGGAGCGGGTTAAGAAAAAAGTGGTATATAGCAGAAAGATGTAGAGGGGGTAGGTAAATGGAAAACTGGGGGCAAGGTACTATCACTTTAGCGCAGGCAGGTGACATCATCTTAGGTGGGAGAGAGGTGGAGCTTTCAACCAAGTGAGGCCCTCATCAGGTCTAATAATATGCCCATGACCACCTTTAACAGTAACAACCTTAAAATGTTTATTTAGGGGAAGGGGAAATAGGAAGCAGAAAATGTGTAGCGGTTGGCAGAGACAAACAGTTTGAAACACCAAGGCCCGTCCCAGCAGCACATTCGCTCCCTCCCCCACTGGTACCAGTGCCCCCCAACAGTCTGTTTGGGTACCCAAACTGTTGCACCCTGTACCTTGCTGTGGGATGGCCGGTGATGGGGCCCTAGGAACATGATTGTAGCTTGAGAATAAACAGATTTATACTTGCAGACAACTTTTAAAGCAGACCCCTTGGTCAGGAAAGCCCTGAGTTACTCACAGTTCCATAGACACTGGATCTCAGATTCTGCTCAGCGAGCTTGAGGGAGGAAACAATGGCACCTTGGGCAGCAGAGCAAAAGGATAGCAGCAGGGTCTGGTTGAAGTAACAAATTCGGGAAGCTTTCCACTTTCAGACTTGCTTGCAGAGTCTAGCAGCTTGTCATCTTCTGACTTGCTTGCGGAGTCTAGTAGCTTGTCACCTTCAGTCTGCCAGGCAGGCTGGAGAAGAGGAGCACAGATGGAAGGCTTCTTGGGCTGCAAGTGAACCTAGACCCAGGAGTTACCCCATGGTCTGGCTCCCTTAAATGGATCCAGAGTACCCTAACACTCAGGGATGCACCTGTGGCTCTCTGCAGCCTAGTCCACCCCACTCGATGAGGGTTAGCAGTTCCCTACCTGGCTCCAAGTTGCAGCTGTGCAGGTTGCAGATTCTGTCTTTTTTCTGATCAGGAATTATCAGCTCCAGTGGGAAGCAATGGGTCCTCTGACTTCCACCTTGCCAGTGGCTATTGGCTAGCAGCATACAATCTCTGGAGTGGCACTCCACCCTTCCACAACTGGATTTCAGCAAACCGGACAGGTTCCTGAGCACTGGACACCTGCAAGCCTTTTCCACAATTGTCCTCAATTTCAGGCAGAGTGCCAACTTTAGGCTCTGGCACACACAGTTCCAAATAACCCCTTTTTTAGGCTCAGAGTTTACCACACTGCTGCAGGTTCATTGCAAACTCTGGATCTCGAAACAGAAAAGGAGCTTCCCTCAATGCCTTCAAAGTTCAGCTGCAACCACAGTTCCTTCAGGCAGAATAAATCCCTTTTTTACGATTCTCAGGCGATCGACCGTTTGACAAGTAGAGTCCTGAAAAGGTTTCCAACCTTTTTCCAACACACAGGATGAGCCCTCTTGACTCGATCAGAGCCCAGACCAGAGTGCCCAAACTGCAAAAGTTCCTGGGGTTTCACGTACCAAATCCCAGCTTCCCATTGGCTAAGTCCTGCTGTTCTTCACAAATATTAATAGACATTAACTTAGTTCGATTATTGATTGGTGATTAGTTCTTGGCACCTAGAATATAATTCACACCTTCTCTCAAAAGGCATTTCACCTGTCTTTGGGTGCCTAAGCTATTGACTGGCTGGCACAGGGGGTCAAAGTGGCAAAGATGACTGCCATTGTACATAATCCCATACAATTTATCAGCAGTCCCAACTTTTAAGAGCTCTGGCAGCCAAATTACACAGTCTTTATACATGTTTGCCCCATTGTCCTGTAGCTGCCCTTGTCCTTCATCCAGTGACTGCACAGTTGTATTTACATAGCCCTTAGATTGCCTGTCACTGGTCCCATTGTACACAGTCCCCCCAGACAGCCAGGCAGCTCATTAATATTAATATCCGACTCATAAATATGTAACCCCCCCCCCGTTTCTTAGTGCTTATTGGTGCTTCTAAAATAATAACAGAGCCACTTCTTAGTTGCCTCCTCCGGGTGTCCAACCCCTGATTAACTTATTCAGGGGATTGAGAGTACCAGGGAGGCAATTGTTAAGCTGCTACAATGGTGAGAAAACACCGGTGTACTAGTGTGCATTCGTGGACCCCGCTGGCATATTTACAGTGCACAGCTCAGTGGCAGTCCCATGCCTGGCTGCTCCAGCCTGAAATAACCTCTGGTAGTACAACAGGGGCCAGAAGGAGACTAGAGAGACCCTCAGGACCCGGACGGGCAGCGGAGGGCAGTGGGAGGAGAGGGAGCAGGAGCAGTTCCCTGAGGCAACAAGGTAAGCACCACCCAATGGGGGGTGGTAACACTTACATAATTTGCCTAGTACAATCTGTTTTTATGTACAGGTTCCAGTTCTGTTATTATTCCACTTACACAGGCATTTCATCAGCCTCAGAGGGTGCTTCTGATTTACAGTCTGGGGGTGAGTACTACTCTAGAACTGAAGCATGTAGTTTACTGCTGATCAGTAGACCATTGGTAGAGTGTTTGCCTTTTAACCAGAAGGTGACGGGTTCAAATCTTACTGCTGATCAGTAGACCATTGGTAGAGTGTTTGCCTTTTAACCAGAAGGTGATGGGTTCAAATCTTCAAGATGGAAGATCTGGAGGCTGTGATGGTACAGTCAGACCTGGACATTGTGGCCATCACTGAAACCTGGTGTAATGATAACCATGACTGGGAGATGGCCATACCTGGCTACAACATATTCAGAAGAGACAGAGCAGGCAGGAAGGGAGGAGGAATGGCACTGTATGTGAAAAATGACATAAGGGCCACACAGATCCAGGAGGAACAAAATTGGGGAGAGATACTGTGGGTTAAGTTGAAAGGAAAATGGGGCCAGCCATCCACACAGGTGTGGTCTATAGACCACCAGCCCAGGAGGAAGAAACAGATAGGGAGCTGATGCTAGCCATCCAAGGATGGCAGACAAGATGAGTAGTACTGGTTGGAGACTTCAATATACCAGGCGTGGACTGGAGCATCCAGCAGCAGCATCAACTAGGAGCAGATTTATCCTGGACTCCCTTCAGGGTGCCTTCCTCAAGCAACTGGTCATGGAACCAGCTCGGCAGAAGGCAATACTGGACCTTGTGCTCAGAAACAGGGACAGTGTGATGGGGGTAACAGTGGGGGAGCACCTGGGTAACAGTGACCACCAGTCATTGTGGTTTGAAATCACAGAAAGAGCAGAACCAAACCACACAAAAACACGTATCCTGGATTTTAGGGGGGCAGACTTTGGGAAAATGGGGAGATACTTGAAAGAGGCATTAAGGGGAATGGGACAGGAATCAGGGTTGAGGAACAGTGGGCAGTATTTAAAATGGGGATTATAAGAACAACAGAATTATGCATTAAGCAGGTTAGCAAGAGGAAAAGGAAGAGGAGACCATTATGGTTTTCCAAAGAGGTAGCAAAGAAAGTGAAAGCCAAAAAGATTGCATTCAGGCAATACAAAAGACACAGGCAGAAGGGATAGGGAGAAGTACCAGGAGAAACAAAGGGAGGCAGGAAGTCAGTAAGGAAGCCAAAGCTCAGACAGAAGAACACATTGCAAAATCAGTGGGTAAGGGGACAAAACCTTTACAGGTACATAAGTGAAAAAGAAAGACAAAGGGAGGATAGTGAGACTGAAGGGGAGGATGGGAGCCGTGTGGAGGATGACAACAATAAAGCAGACATATTTAACAGGTATTTCTGCTCAGTCTTTATTAAGGAAGAGGGGGGTAATGGGTCTGAAGGGAGTACAAGGGGTGAGAATGGTGCAGAAATGGACACAAGTCCCTTTACACGAGAAAGGGTCCTGAAGGAACTGGAACTAATAAGAGCTGATAAAGCAATGGGGCCAGATGGAGTGCACCCAGGGTCCTTAAGAACTAAGAGAGGTGGTGGCTGAACCTCTGGCTATCCTGTTCAGCCAATCACTGAAACAGGGAGGTACCCAAAGACTGGAGGACAGCAGATGTAGTCCCCTTATACAAAGTGGGAACAAAGAGGAAGCAGGAACTACAGACCAGTCAGCCTCACCTCAGTAGTGGGAAAGATCATGGAAGCACTACTGAAGGAGAGATTGGTGGAACATCTGGTTGTCAATGGACTACAGGACCCAAGGCAGCATGGTTTCACCAGGGGGAGGTCATGTCAGACCAACCTCATTGAATTTTTTGACTGGGTGTCTAGGGAGGTGGATCAGGGAGGGCAGTGGACATGGCCTATCTGGACTTCAGCAAGGCCTTTGACACTGTGCCACATAGAAGACTATTACACAAACTGGGGAATATGGGTGTGGGCAGGACAGTAGTGTGGTGGGTAGGTAACTGGCTGGGTGGCAGGACACAGAGGTGGTGGTAATGGCTGTCACTCCACAGAGTGAAGAGTAACCAGTGGGGTACCACAGGGATCAGTGCTGGGACCGGTCCTATTCAACATCTTCATCAGTGACATTGCACAGGATCTAGAAGGCAGAATTTCACTGTTACGCTGATGACACAAAGCTCTGTAACAGAATAGACACACCAGAGGGTGTAGACAGAATGAGAGGGACCTGCAGAAACTTGAAGAATGGTCAAGGGTTTGGCAGTTGAAATTCAATGCAAAGAAGTGCAAGATAATGCATATGGGGCACAAAAACCCTGGCACAATATATCAGTTGGGGTGAGGATATAGCATGCACCAAGCAGGAAAGGGATCTTGGGGTTGTCATCTCTGATGACCTCAAGGTAGGGAAACAGTGTGACAAGGCATCAGGTAAAGCAAATAGGATGCTGGGATGTATAGGCAGGGGCATCACCAGCAGGAAAAGGGAGGTCATAATTCCGCTATACAAGACACTAGTGAGGCCCCACCTGGAGTACAGTGTACAGATCTTCCCTTGTCAATCTTCACCATTCATTACTTCCTGGGTGTAAGCCGGGGCGGCGCACCCGTCACGAGGAAACTTTTAAAAAAAACCTAGCTAACGGCACCGCCCTCGAGAGTGGCGTCATCGTCATGCCAGCGAGGCGGCCGATAATGTGACGACTCCTCCTCCAACTCAGTTCTGTTTCTCCGCCCGTCGAGGCAGCACCTGTTCGCGGTAGCTCAGTTAAAAGTCGTATTGGCCGACTCCTTTTTCTACACTCGGCGCCACGGTAAGACTGTTCCTTTTTCTTTTAGCGAGCGCCGGGTGTATTTCCGACTGTGTTTAACCTTGTTTATTTCGCGTTATGTCGGTTCTGGAGCGAAGCGTTCTTCTAAAACCAGGCACGTGCCCTATGCGTCGGGTGCTCCTGCGGCCGGCATTCTCCGTCTCGGACCGGCATGGCGTTTGCTCCGTTGCCTGGGACCCAACCATGACACATGGATTTATGCGGCGCCTGTTTCTCCATGGACGCCGTGTCCTAGAAGTGCAGCGTTCAAGCTCGGCAAGACCCGCCGACCGAGGGACGGCGTCGCTCAAGGGGCGCCCAGGTAAGGTCTCTAGGCCCATCCCGGGTCCCTCCGGGCCTATCGGTCAGGAGGAAAGGTCTCCTCATCTTCTCTTGCGAGGAGGCCCCTTCGCCCGGTGTCGGGGGCGTCATGGTCCCCTCCCGGGATAGCGGCGCCCGACACCGCCCTCGGCAGTCACCTCTTCGAGTGCAGGCTCCCCGTGTCGAGGCCCTGCGTCTGTTGGGCCTGGCTTGGGTGAACCCTCGCGCCGCCTCTCGGCACGTTTCAGATCGGCGCGCAGTGGTGCGGTGATCGGGGCAACACCGTTCGCGGCGCGCTTTGGATCGGTGCCGTTCGCGCCCGGTGATCGAGCGGTGCCATTGGCGGTGCCATTTTGGCCTCGGCGCCATTCACGGTGCCGATGGACGTAGCAGCGCCGCCGATGGTGCCGCTTCACTCGATGCCGCCCGGCAGCACCGTCGGACCTTCCACCTCCCGGGCGGTGCGGGCCTGCGGAGCCACTGGGGGTGTGGGGTTAGGCCTTCCTGCTGCCGGCGTGGGGGGAAGCGGCGTCGCGCTTTGTACCGGGGCCGTTCGCGGCCCCGTGGCCTCGGGGACCCCTGGGGTGGCCAGCATCGAGGTCCTGCTGGTCTCGTCCTCCTCGGAGGACGATGACTCTGATGTGGACCCATCCTGGCACCCCCATTCTTCGGATTCTGGGTCCTCAGTGGCTAGGGGTACCAGGCGGCGCCGTGGCCCCTCCCTCTGTCCCTTTGCCGTCGTCTCCTGGGGTTCCTCAGCTGGGGTGGCCGAGGGCCCCGGGGGGCAGACGTAGGGGTGACGGAGGGGGAGGCTCCCTCTCTGGAGGCCCGGTGACAGCTACCCCCCGGGGTGCTGTTGCCTCCTCTAGGGACAGGGGGACGTTGCAGTCGAGGAGGAGGGCCCTCTCGGAATCCGAGGGGTTGAGGGGCAGGTGGCCTGCTGCCCGGTCTTCCTTGGCCACCTCAGGGGGGGTGGCCAGAAGCCGTAGTGCAGAGCCCCACCCCTCCCCCCAGGGTTCTAGGGTGTCCTCTGGCGGCGTGTGTGCGGACTGCCCTTCTGGATCCATGCAGTCCCGGCGTCGTCACAGGGGAGTTTCTCCCCCAGGGCTCTTCCAGGCTCCGCTTCCCCAGAGTTCCGTTCTGCGGCCTGGTTTGATATCCGGGATCCCTCCTACTAGGGCTCCCTTCCCCGGATTCCAGAGCCCTCGCAGAGAGCAGTTGCCTCCTCGAGGTGCCCCTCTCCCATCTCTCTGCCTTCATCACCCCCGCTCCCGGGCCATGTCGGTCCTACGGGCCGTTATCCTGGGAGCAGTTCAGGGGTTCTGCGGCGGCCTTCCCCTCATACGTTAGTTACATGCATGAGCGGGTCTTTCGACTCTCCCCACCGCCGCAGGAATCCTCTGGACATTCCAGTTCCCATCATCCTCGTCTCCCTCCTCTGAGGGAGAGGAACCCCCTGCTCATCTGTCCTCCGATGCTGATTTCACAGAATATCAGCGTTTCCTCTCGAGGATGGTGAGGGATCTCCGGATTTCCTACGTTCGGAGAGACAATACCGAACGGGTGACGCGTGAATTCCTTGGTGAATTCAGTGCCCAGCATCTGGTGGTACCTTCCTGGCCTATCCCCTTCCAGGAGGCGTCTATCCGGTCCTGGCAGTTCCCTGCGCTTCCTTCCCTGCCCAGCGGACTGCCAGCGTGGGTATTGTGCCCCCTCTGAGTCTCTAGGTTCCCTTCCCAACCCGTCCTCAGGTTTGGTATACCTGGATACTCCTTCTGGCGCCGTTGCCTGGCGCCGACGCCCACAGTTCGGACTCTCTCAGTTCGACCGTTGGGGCGAAGAGTGTTCTCTTCCTTCATGCGAGTGCATGTATTGCATCACATCAGGCTCACCCGCTGCCTACAACCGGCATCTGTGGTCGATGATGTCCCAGCTGCTGGCATCTATGCCTGACCGGACAAACCAGACAAGCCGTTGCCCTCTCCCGGTAGGCCTGGAGCTGGCAAGACGCAAGCAAGGCATCTTATGATGCCAATGAGGTGGCTTCCAGGCTTGCGGGGACAGCGATCTGCATCAGGCGGACGGCATGGCTTCGTCTTTCCAGGTTGTCACCCCTGGCCCGGCGTAAGGTGATTTGCTCCACCTTCCGGGGGACCCGTCTTTTCTCATCCAGAGCTAGGAGACTTTTACAGGGGCTCCATCCGTCTCCTCATCCTCGGGAGGCACCTCCTAGCTGTTCTCCCACTTAGGCTTTCTAAATAAGCCAGGGTCTTCTCCTTCTGTTTCTCACCAGCAGAAGGCTGGGGGTCTTGTTCCCTCAGGGTATGGCCTCTTCCCCCTCCAAGGGAGGAGGAGCTTGGTACTCACCCAGGAAGTAATGAATGGTGAAGATTGACAAGGGAATATAGGAAAATTACGTACCTACCGTAATTCTTGATCTTCTCTTGTATCTTCACCATTCATTACTCACCCACCACCATCCCCTCAGTGGCCTCTTCCTGTGGCTTCTCCACCTCCCGTCTCCTTCCTCTCTCTGCAAAAAAAAAAAAAACAAAAACAAAAAAAACAAAAAAAACTTTTGTCTTAATATATAGGAAAAGTTGCTTAATTTTCCAAAAAAAAAAAACTTTCTTTGGGGGGGGGGTTCTAATTTCTCCAGAAAAATTACTTACTCTAAGATTCATGGGCCATCTTGTGGATTGCATTGGCGATAAAAACTGCACAACTATCTCTTGCCATTCTTCTGGCAAGATACCTCTGGGGTTTTTTGGCCTGGCTCAGGCTATTCAGTTTTTGATCCTGCAATTCCTTGTTCCAGATAGTTGCCCTGCAATCAATCCCCCCTCTATTCTTGCTTTGCAGAGCAGAGGGCAGAGCACGTCTATTCCTTTTTTTTTTTGCAAAAAAAAAAAAATAATAAATGCTGAGGGAACTCTCTTCGACTGTTCTAGGCATCTTGGTATCGGGGTCATGCATCTAGTCTACAAAATCTTATCTGAAAAAAAAAAAGGAGAGGTAGACAGGAAGGCAATGAGAAGGTAGGCTATCCTTCTTCTAGTTTGCTTGTTGATTTCTCCTTTTAAGTGTTCTCCTGGACAATTTTTGCAGAAGAGCAGTGCTGACCATAGCCGATACCAGCCAGCCTAAGCCTTGCCTGCCTTGGCCAGTCAGTTTGAGTCCCATTTCTATCTTAAAAATGCCTGAAAGGCTTCCTTTTCCATTTCTAAACCCCTGAGCAGCGCTCTCTTGCTGCCTGGGTTTTATTCTTCCCTCTTCCGTTGTCCTCCAGTTAAAGGCCTTCTGCAGCCAGGAGCCCGAGGTGGGTATCAAGAACAATGGCATGTTGAAGATGAGGACTATGCCCTCCTGAGTCTGTCTAGCGGGTTCGGTGAACCCTCTCTTCAGCTCTATCTCCGGGGATTCTTGCTTCCCCTTTTAGTGAGCTTTCAGCTGTAAGCTAACTATGCTAGATTGGGCATTCTGGTCCCTTCAACATCCCATCTCTCTCTTCTCTTCTTCTTCTTCTTCTATTTTCTCATTTCCTTACTTATCTCTCCTCCCAGAGTGCCATGGGTAAGGATGCCCTACAGTCCCTAGGCTAGGGATACTCTTATCTCCTCTGTCCTTCCTCCATCGGCTTATTCCTTTTTCAGTTCATTCTTCCTTGCTTTGCTATCCCTCGGCTATCTTGCCTCGCTATCTTTATTCTCTGCTTTCTCTTTTGCCTCTCCGGCTCACAGAACTGAGTTGGAGGAGGAGTCGGTCGCTACTAACGGCCGCCCCTCGCGCATGACGTCACTCTCGAGGGCGGTGCTGTTAGCTAGGTTTTTAAAAAAAAAAAAAAAAAGCTCCGTGTGGTCTTGGCCTCCGGCTTACACCCAGGAAGTAATGAATGGTGAACATACAAGAGAAGATCAAGAATTACGGTAGGTACGTAATTTTCCTTTCTGGAGACCATACCTACGTAAGGACATAGACAGGGTAGAGAAGGTTCAGAGGAGGGCAACAAAGATGGTGCATGGGTTGCATCACAAGTCCTATGAAGACAGGTTGAAGGAACTGAACATGTACTCCCTGGAGGAGAGGAGGGAGAGAGGGGATATGATAGAGACATACAAGTATCTTACAGGGAGGAACAGGGTGCAGGAAAACACTATTTTTAAGCGAAAAGATGTTTCAGGACTAGAGGGCATGGGATGAAGTTGGAGGGAGGACAATTCAGAGGAAACATAAGAAAGAATTTCTTCACAGAACGGGTGGTGGACAAGTGGAACACCCTGCCAGAGGAAGTGGTGGGGGCTGAAACAATCACGGGATTTAAGAATGCATGGGATAGACATAAAGGAATTCTAGAGGGCAGGGGTAAGGGGAAACAGACTTCTAGGAAAACAAACTGAACTTACAAGCTCAAATGGGCAGACTAGGTGGGCCATAGGCCCTTATCTGCCAACACTGTCTATGTATCTGTGTCCCTCTCAGCCACAGAAGTCTGTAGTGGAACATAGATGTATTGTGTCAACAATTTAAGAGATGAGCAAGGACATACACTACATCACAGAGTTCTAGAAAGATAATTTTTTTTCATTAATTCTTTTTCTGTCCCCATCCTGGCATGGCTGTCCATCTCCACAACCCCCAGCCCCATCATCCCAGCTTCTCCTGGGACTTACCTGGCCTTCCTCAACAGCTGACCCCCTCTATCATGGTGGGGGTGACAGAGAGCATGCATGACCTGTTGGGTAAGAATCCAGTGGCTGTGCCTGAGTTGCTGGGTGCGGGGTCTGTGAGGGGCGGCAATCATCCATGCTAGCTAGGACTGTTTTTCCCCTTTCTATGCCTCTCTCCTCCTTTTCTTGTGACACGGAGGAGTGGCATGCAATGATGTCAGTGGTGGCACCACACATGCTCCCATGTATGTGACGCACTGGACATCTGTCCTTCCTTCACTGCCATGGTGCATTGGTCCCCAGCCTCCGCTAGGAAGCAGTGCTACCCCAGACACTGCACCACACTCTCCCCTGAGGACAGCAGCCCTGGGAATGTTCGATCCTCCTCCCCCCAGCTGACCTTCTGATGTCCTGAGTTCAGTCCCAAACTCGGGTCATTGGTGTTTAAAGCAGTAGCATTACTGCTGTGCCTGTTGGCTGGCGATGTATGCACATCAAGGGAGAATATACCTATGGTGATGCTGCTGCCAGAGAAGTAAAAAAAAAAAGATTTTTTATGTAATCTTTGTTACAAAATGTAGGAGTTAGAACTTCCCATACCCTGGTGATGGTGAATTTTTGCTGGCAAAGTGCAGTATATTTTGTAAAGCGTGCACTGGAGAGTAGGTCACATAGGTGATTTCCTGTCCACAAGGATGGTTATACAGTATGCACTGTTGTAGAATGCTCCCACACGGAGCCATTAGAAACATAAACTTTGACAGCAGATAAGGACTGCTTGGTCCACCTAGTCTGCCCATTTCCCTATGTACAGAATAAGCTGCAGATCCTATTTAACCAACAGCCTATTTCTTTCTACTCCTCACAAAAATTGCCTTATGTCTGTCCCATGCATTCTTGAATTCTCCCACAGTTTTAGACCCCACAACCTCCTCAGGAAGGCTGTTCCATGCGTCCACCACCCTCTCTGTGAAAAAATACTTCCTCACATTGCCCCTGAGCCGTCCCCCCCATCTTCAAATTGTGTCCCCTTGTTCTTGCACATCTCTTTTTCTGAAAGATGCTACCCTCTTGGACTTTGTTGATACCACTGAGGTACTTAAAAGTTTCTATCATGTCCCCCCTCTCCCTCCTTTCCTCAAGGGTATACATATTAAGCTCATTTAGTCTCAACTCGTATGGCTTCTCCTGCAGATCCTGTACCATTTTAGTTGCCCTCCTCTGGACTGCCTCCATCCTGTTTATGTCCTTGCGGAGATGGGGTCTCCAGAACTGGATGCAGTACTCCAGATGGGGTCTCACCAACTGTCTGTACAGAGGGATAATAACTTCCTGTTTTCTGATGGTGATGCCTCTCCCTATACATCCCAGTATCACCCCAGCCCTCCCTACTGCCTTCTCACATTGTTTGCTAACCTTAAGGTCATCTGATATGATTACCCCCAGGTCCCTTTACATTTTTGTTGCTGTTACTACCTCCCCCCATTGTGTAATCCGTCCCTGGGTTTTTGTTTCCCAGGTGCATTATTTTGCACTTCTTTGCATTGAATCCAAGCTGCCATACTTCTGACCATTCCTCCAACCTTGTCAAGTCCCTTCTCATCTTTTCCATGCCTCCTTATGTATCAACCCTGTTGCAGATCTTTGTGTCATCTGCAAAGAGGCATACTTTTCCTTCCAGTCCCTCTGCAATGTCACATAAAGACATTAAAAAGGACTGGACCCAGTACTGAACCCTGCGGTACCCCACTAGTAACCCCTCTTTCTTCAGAGTGGACTCCATTTACAATTACCTTCTGTGTCCTGTTGTCCAGCCAATGTTTTACCCAGGTTACCACCCAGGGACCCTCTCCCAGGCTGGTTAATTTGACTATTAATCTTTTGTGTGGGACTGTGTCAAATGCCTTGCTAAAGTCTAGGTAGGCAATGTCCACAGACCCTCCCTGGTCTACTACTTTGGTTGCCCAGTCAAAGAAATCAATTAGATTTGTCTGACATGACCTTCCCTGCTGTGAACTCATGCTGCCTTGGGTCCTGTGGCCCACTGGCCTCTAGGTACTCAACAATTCTTTCCTTCAGAAGTGATTCCATCACTTTCCCTACCACAGAGGTCAAACTGACAGGTCTGTAGTTTTCTGCCTCTGTCTTGCTCCCACTTTTGTGAAGAGGAATCACATCCCCTTCCTCCAGTCCTCAGGTATCACACCATCCTCCCATGATTTGTTAAAAAGGGTAGTCAGTGGTGTCACTAGTTCTCTCCTTAATTCTTTTAGAATTCTGGGTGAATTTCATCAGGCCCCATTGCTTTGTCCACCTTCAGTTTTAGGAGTTCTTTCAGAACCCTTTCTTCTGTGAAAGGACTGGGATCAACCCCCTATCAGAGTGCTTCTGTTAATTGGATTAGCACCTCCCCCTCCTTCTCTTTTGTGAATACTGAGCAGAAGTATTTGTTCAGTATCCCTGCTTTTTCACTGTCCCTCTCTGCCCACCCACCATCCATTCTGTTCAGCCTCACTATCCCTCCCTTTGTCTTTCTACGCTCCCTGATATACCTATAAAAGGTTTTATCCCCCTTTTTAACCGAGTTGATTATCTTTTCCTCAGTTTGGTCCTTTGCTATTCTGACTACCCTCCCTGCTTCTTTCTGCCTTAACTGGTACAGTTATCTGTCCTTCTCCTTCTGTGTTTCCTTATATTTCCTAAATGCTATCTTTTTCTTCCTAACCTTCACCACCACCTCTTTTGAGAACCATAGTGGCTTTTTCTTTCATTTTTGATTTGTTTATTTCCTTCACACAAAGGCTTGTTGCCTCTGTGATGGCAGTTTTGATGTTTCCATATTGTTGCTCCACCCCTCCTTCTAGCTTCTTTTGCTAGTGCTTTTCTAAGGCACTCTCCCATCTTGCCAAAGTCAGCCCTCCTGAAGTCCAGAACCCTCACTTTTGTATGGCTTGACTCTGTAGCTGAGTTTATCATGAACCACACTGTTTGGTGGTCACTTGTTCCCAGATGGCTACCCACTTGCGCAATTGAAGAGTGACAGCAGAGGGTGTTAGTTTTGTCTCTCTGGCAGCTTAAAGAGAAACACTGGAAAAGGTACAGCTTTACCCAGGCACCACAAAAATTCCTGATTAGTGTTTTCAGACAGTAGCATTTAAAAAAAAAATTACTCTAATTGATATTTTAGGATTTAAACAGTGGCCTTCAACTGTCACTGTCTGTTGCTGGAAGCCACCATTTCATGAGTAGCAGAGAGCTTCCTGAGCTCACCTTATGCTAATATGACCTGCCAACCAATAGCAGAGGTCAGACAGGCATATTAGCATACAGTGAGCTCAGGAGGCTCACTGCTGCTCATGAAATGGCTGCTGCTAGCAACAGAAAGTGGGAGTTGTAGGTAGCTGTTCTAAATCATTAAATAAAGTTGTTACTGTCTGAAAGGACAAATTGAGAGTTTCTGTAGTGTCCGAGGAAAACTGTGTCTTTTCCATTGTTTCCCTTTAACTAAATCAGTCAGATTTTAAACATTGTAGTTTCTGTAGAAATGTTTGCCAAGTTGCAGAACTAAGACTTTATAGGAAGGATTTGAGGAGGTCTCATTTAGAGAGAAACCATTTTTTGGATATGGTGTAATGGACCTGCATAGGTGCGCCAGCCCCTGCGCTTGTTCCTCCCACCATTTAAACAATTGCATGGCCTTTTGGAGGGAATATTAATTTGAGCATGTTGCTCCTCTTCTGAGTGCATCAACACTGGCCGGCCTGTGGCAATCTCATTGGGCCTGCACAGATTCTGCAGCTGAGGTACTCAGGGACTATACAAGACGTGAAGGCTCCCATATGAGTTTAATTAAATCCTGGTACCTGGCGGGAGAGGGTAGAACTGGCCTGCCTTGACGGGTGCCTAATAAGAGTCATGCCGAAGTTTTATGGTTGCACTAATCATTTTTTTCCAGATTTATTCCTGTTAATAAACCTGTTATTCTGTTAAACATTGGGTTAGTTATTAACTCCCATGTGTGGTGAAATATATTGTGGTTTCCTTACTGAGCTCACCAAGATCTGAGTCCCCTGTGGCTTGGTTGATTGGAGTGCCCCTTGTATGCTCCCTAAACCCAGTTATACCAGACTGCCCCAGTTTACCAGTGGTGATGGCATTGTCATGTGCATGGGCCAGGCATGCCTTGCCACAAGACCCATCAAGATATTTTGAGAAGTTTTACTCAGCTTATTCTGTTCTGATTTGAGTGCATCTCAGCTGAATTTGGTGGGGGAGGAGAGCATCAGTTCCTAGTTTCAGTTTTGTTTAACTAAATGCTGGAACATTTTAGTGGAATTTTGCAGTGCAGCTTTTGTTATATGGTCTGTGTTGTTGACCACAGGTAGTGAGTAGCCACTGGTGACCATATCTGCAAATTTGGAAGTGAGCTGATAACATTAAAATCTTTTGTGGCTGTTTTAGATAACAGTCCAATTTATTTGTATAGGTCTATGAAGCAACAGTCCAGGGCACCTCAGTGGTTAGGCAGAGCACATTTTTGTTTTTAATGCATAAACATTACATATAAAATGTTTTTGCACTAGCCAGGCAACAGTCCCAGTTGTTTGTGTAGGTTTGTGAAACAAAACCATATATAGAGGTATGTGATATGGGATGCTCAAGAAAAGGATAGAGATGGGAAAGGTCAGGGCAGGGGATTCAGTATCAAGATGCGGAGAAAGAAAATCAGAGCTTATTAATATCAGATGTGGCAGGTCCCAGCACTTGCTATTCAGCATCGCAAGGCAGAGACAGGGTAATGGCAGCTGACTTGACTGCCATGATTTTAGAGGAGGATGGCATGAGGACGGAACCCCAGCCTACTTCCATAGTAGTTCCAACACTAAGGAGGGGGAGGCAGTTGAATAAAACATTGTCAAGGATGATGGGAAGGGCGTGTCTGATGAGACCAGTGGATAGTGAGGGTGATGATAATGATCTGATGATGTGACAAACACTCCCTGTTAACCTGAAGCCAAAAAAGCAAAAGTCTGCAAGTTCAACCCCTATAACAAGGATCTAATCCTACTAGTTAGCATAGGCTTAAAGTCCCAAAAATGTAAAAGGTGACACTGCCACTGATATACTGTAGTGGATGAACCCCAACAGACCCAGATGTCCAAAACGCCCCAAAGCAGTCACAACCAGAGACAGTAGTTGTGGAGAAACAATATCCCACTCCTGCCATAATGAGTTACCGACACAGAACAAAATAATTTAGGTGGGGCAGTTTTATGACTAAATTTTTAGATGACAGTTGGATAATACACCAACTATGCTAGGCATATATAAACCATGGGAAAAGTTGATCACATCTTGGCACTGGTGGGCAGCACACCCACCTTAAACACATCAATTGTTGATCTAGGTAGAACACCAGAGCAGTCCTGATGAGGTACAAGGGGTACCTGTTATTTATCATTGCACATGACCAGGGTTTATAGAGAAGGAAGAGTAGAAGGAGGTGGAAGACTAGGTTTGCTGGCAAAGGCACTTAACTTCACCTGAGCTCTTTTCTTCTAGGTTTGCTTGTTAAGGACAGACCAAGGAACATAAGAGCAAGGAAAAAGATTACTGCTTCTTTTGGCTAGGCAGATTTGCTGTGTGTCACTATTTTCTTTTGTACTCACAGGGTTTGTTACTGTCTTTTGCTAACATTTTACTGCTTTATTGTTCTCTAATTCAAATTGCTGTTGCAGGGTATACTTTCTGCTGCATTATTACAGGGTGTGCCTACAGGGTTGTTGCTGTTTTGTGCTTACAGATTACTGCTGTAATCTTCTCTGATTCAAATTGTTTTTTTGCAAGGTATATCTTTTGTTACTGCTTTATTTTTCTCTGTAGCAAAGTGTTTTTTTCAGGGTATGTCATCTGTGTAATTATTACAGGTGGTGCTTTATAGGTTTTACAGTTTTATTTATCATCAGGCTAAGCGTTCAGGGCTACTGCATTTGTTGTTGTTTGATTGTTTCTGCTCTTACCCACGGTTCTTCTTTTAAGGCAGAGGAAGGGCCCACCCCCGTCCCCAACCACCCCATGCTACACTCCTTTTATAGAGTAGCACAGTCGTGACATTTCCTGCAGCAAAGCAGGAAGGGGAGGATCAGAGGGGTATCCACACAGTGACCTTACTTACAGGGGCACAAGTAATTTAACTTGTTATAACACGTTATAGAAAAACAAGTAAACAAAGAAAACAAAAAAAATCTAACTTTTGCTTTTATTTTCCTTCTTCTAATTACTCGGACCAGGTTATAAACCCAGCAACTCATCTGGAATGGATACTATTAACTGCAGGTACTGTGGGATACTTTTCAAAAGGGCAGTTATACAGGATTTAGGATGCTGTCCTACATGCTGGACCATTGGAGATCTAAGGGCTCAGCTCCAGGCAGCATGGACAGAGATTGTGCACCTCAAATCACATATTCAGGAGGAAATATATTATAAGAACCGCTCGTTGTTTCCCCAACATCCAACTGACTGCAGAGGGTAGTTGGTCCGGGAGGTTGGCAGGGAGGTAGGAGGGGCATATCATGTACCCCATCACTCAATGCTTTCCAGTGTATCACCTCCACAAACCTTATAAAAAAACTACAAACAGGTAACTGCCTCTATCTCCAAAATCAAACAAAGGAGCATAGGACACTGCAGAGAAGGACACTGCAGCACAGGAGCTAGTGCAACAAAATTCAACCAAAACAGGGACCAAAACAAAAAAAAAAAAAAAAGAAAACCCAAAACACTTCTGATCATAGGAGACTCCATGATTCGTGGAGTTGATACCTACCTACAGCCTGGGGTAATGGTCAGATGTCTCCTAGGTACATCAGCGTGGAGAGACACTGACCATATTGCTAAAATCGTGCAGGAAGCAGGTGAAAACATCTACATCCTGGTACACATAGGAACTAACATTCTCACCAGGCGGTCAGTTGTGGAGGCCAAGGAACACCTGACCAGGCTGGGAGACAAACTGTCATCCATTTCATCGGCGTCTCCTTCTCTGAGATCCTGCTGGTCTGGGAGAGGGGGGCAGATGGAAGGAAGGAAGGTCGGAGAAGGGGAGATAGGGGAGCTAAACATGTGGCTTAATGGCTGGTGCCAGGAAAAAGGACACAAATTTGTAGGTAACTGGCAACAGTTTTGGAAGCAAAAGTTCTTTAAATTCAATGGACTGCATCTGACTAAGGAGGGAGTCAGTGCATTGGGGCAGAAGATTGATGTCTTTGCAGAATATTTAAACTAGCAAATGGGGAGAAGGATGCATCACCTGATACATCAAAAGGGAAGAGCACGCCATACCCCTCAGCTTACTGAGCAAGTAATCAAACAGGAGTTCAGCAAGTTTGTATTTCATATTCACCGAGTAAGGGAAAAAGGTCCGGCTCCCCATATGATGCACAGGGGAAATACCAGACCTCTCCCAACAACTAACACATTGAAATCTGGCTAGTGGAAATTCATGTACACAAATGCCCACAGTCTGGGAGACAAGATACCAGTCCTGCAGGCAACAATGACAGAGGCTAAACTGGACATAGTAGCTATTAGCGAGACATGGCTCACCAGTAACCACTCTTGGGAGACTTCAGTACCCGGCTATGTACTGTTCAGAAGAGACCGAGGTACAAAAAGAGGGGGGGTTGAGGGAGGGGTGGTGGAGTGGCCCTGTATGTCAATGAAAATATCAAAGCTACAGAATTCAGAATACACAAGGAGCCAGAAGAACTGTGGGCCACCCTGGAAACAGGAAATGGGACAGCCATACAAACTGGGGTTGTCTACAGGCCCCAGACCAGAGGGAGGACATAGACACATTACTGTTAGAAGATATACAAAACATGACAGCTAAAGGGGAGGTTCTGATAATGGGAGACTTCAACATGCCAGATACAGATTGATCAATACCAGCAGGAACATCCACCAGAACTAGACACATAGTGGATTCCCTGCAGGGGGAGGCCCTCAAACAACTGGTACAACAACCCAAAAGAAACAGGGCTATCCTAGATCTAGTACTGACTAACTGGGAAATGATTACAGATCTCCAGGTAGAAGGTCACCTGGGAGCCAGTGACCATCACATGGTATGGTTCAATTTGGCCACTAGAACTAAATCATCCCATTCCAAGGCAAAAATATGGGACTTCAGAGGAGCTGACTTTGATAAGATGGCCAACAGGCTTAAGCTAGCTCTGACAAGAAGAAATACAGGAGATGGAGTACAAGCAAATTGGGCAAGCATTAAGGATGCAATACTTAAAGCAACATCCCATTGTGTTAGAGAGAAAAGCAAAAGCAAAAGAAGGAGGAAACCACTTTGATTCTCAAAAACAGTAGCAGAAAGGTCTGAGCCAAAAGGCTGGCCTTCAGGAAATATAGTGGAATGCAGTGGGATGAAGACAGGGAGGCATACCAACTTACCTAAGGGAAGCAGGGAAGACAGTAAGGCAGGCAAAGTCCCAAACTGAGGAAACACTAGCATGAACAGTAAAAGAAGGTGACAAGACTTTCAACAGATACATTAGTGAAAGGAGAAAGTCCACAGGGGGTATTACTAAGATCAAAGTGGATAAGTGGGAGTGTGTGTGGAGGAGGACCAAGGAAAAGCATCTATCCTAAATAGATACTTCTGCTCAGTATTTACTGAGGAGAAGGCAGGGCAGGTCCCACAGTTCAGCACCATGGACATGGGGAGGAGGGAGGTGTGCACAAGTCCCTTCACAAAAGAAAGGGTCCTACAAGAACTTGCTAACCTCAGGGTGGACAAGACAATGGGACCTGATGGCATATATTCCAGGGTACAAAAGGAGCTAAGGGTGGAACTAGCAGAGCCATCATCGGAACTGTGTAGTGAGTCTCTGAGCACAGGAGAGGTCCCAGAAGACTGGAGAAGGGCTCATGTGATCCCACTCCACAAGAGTGGCAGGAGGGAGGAGGCAGGGAACTACAGACCAGTCAGTCTTACCTTAGTAGTGGGCAAGATTATGGAGGCACTCCTTAAGGAAAGGATAGTGCAACACCTGGAATCCATAGGAGCACAGGATGGGTTTACAACAGGAAGGTCCTGTCAGACTAATCTCATAGATTTCTTTGACTGGGTAACCAGAGTGGTGGACCAAGGGAGTGCAGCTGATGTCGCCTACCTTGACTTCAGCAAAGCTTTTGATACTGTTTTACGTAGAAGATTGATTAATAGGCTGGGGGTGGGTCAGACGTTGGTCAACTGGGTGGCAAACAGGTTGGTGGGCAGAAAACAGAGAGTGTTGGTAAATGGTGTACAGTCAGAAGAGATGCAAGTCACAAGTGGGGTACCTCAGGGATCAGTCCTGGAGCCAGTTCTCTTTAATATCTATATCAGTGACATTGCAGATGGACTGGAGGGTAAGGTTTGTCTGTTTGCAGATGACACCAAGTCCTGCAACAGAGTAGATGATCCAGATGAGGTGGGAAGAATGAAAAGAGATCTGTATAAACTGGCAAAATGGTAGAAAGAGTGGCAACTGGGGTTTAACACAAACAACTGCAAGATCATGCACATAGGGAAGAGAAGCATTGAAGCCACCTGTAGGTTGGGAGGGAAGTTGTTGGCAATCACAAGAGAAGAAAGAGACTTGGGCATCATCAACACAGATGATCTGAAATCATCCAAGCAGACCACTAAAGCTGTAGATAAGGCTAGAGGGATGTTGGGGTGTATTGGTAGGGGTATCACAAGTCATAAGAGGGAGGTAATAATCCCTCTTTACAAGACACTGGTTAGGCCCCATCTGGAGTACTGCCTGCAGTACTGGAGGCCACACCTTCATAAGGACATTAACAAAATGGAGGCAGTCCAGAGAAGGGCAACCAAAATGGTGCAGGAACTGCATCAGAAAACATATGAGGGCAGATTAACAGAGCTTACTATGTATACCCTAGAGAAAAGGAGGGAGAAAGGTGATATGATCGAAACATTCAAACATCTTAAAGGCATTAACAAGGTCAAATAATCTAGCATGTTTCAATATAAGAAAAATAGCAGGACAAGGGGACACAGCATGAAATTAGAGGGAGGCAGATTAAGGGGTAATGTGAAGAAGTTCTTTTTCACAGAAAGGGTGGTGGATGCATGGAACGGTCTATCTCAGGAAGTGGTAGATATGAATACAGTGTAGGGCTTCAGACAGGCAAGGGATAAGCATAAGGGAGCAATAAAGATGAGTATGAATATATAGGCCATTGACAGAGTACAGGCCTATGGCACATTCATAAGGTAGAAAATATGGGCAGACTGGATGGGTTTTGCGGTCCTTATCTGCTGTCAACTTCTATGTTTCTATGTAAGGAGTAGGGGGAACTTGATAAGGGTGACACACTACTGCTAGAAGTATTTCAGATAATAAAGGGGAAAAAAATAAGCTCCTTGTTTTCATCACAATGGGAGTCGCCTTTCAGCTGTTGTGGCTATCATTAGACACGTACTGTACCTCTGGTGGGAAAGAGATGAAAAAAGAACATTTCTGGTCAGAAAAAAGTATTTCATAAGTAAATAATAGTGTGGTCACTGACACACAGAAGACTATTACACAAACTAGGGAATATGGGAGTGGGCAGAACAGTAGTGTGGTGGGTAGGTAACTGGCTGGGCGGCAGGACACAGAGGGTGGTGGTAAATAGCTGTCACTCCACAGAGGGAAGAGTGACCAGTGGGGTACCACAGGGATCAGTGCTGGGACCAGTTCTATTCAACATCTTCATCAGTGACTTTGCAAAGGACCTAGAAGGCAGAATTTCACTGTTCGCTGATGACACAAAGCTCTGTAACAGAGTAGACACACTAGAGGGTGTAGACAGAATGAGAAGGGACCTTCAGAAACTTGAAGTATGGTCAGGGGTTTGGCAGTTGAAATTCAATGCAAAGAAGTGCAAGATAATGCATATGGGGCACACAAATCCTGGCACAATATATCAGTTGGGGGGTGAGGATATAGCATGCATCAAGCAGGAAAGGGATCTTGGGGTTATCATCTCCGATGACCTCAAGGTAGGGAAACAGTGTGACAAGGCAGCAGGTAAAGCAAATATGATGCTGGGATGCATAGGCCGGGGCATCAACAGCAGGAAAAGGGAGGTCATAATTCCACTATACAAGACACTAGTGAGGCCCCACCTGGAGTAGTGTACAGTTCCGGATACCTTACCTACGTAAGGACATAGTCAGGATAGAGAAGGTTTAGAGGAGGGCAACAAAGATGATACATGGATTGCATCACAAGTCCTATGAGGGCAGGTTGAAGGAATTGAATATGTACTTCCTGGAGGACAGGAGGGAGAGAGGGGACATGATAGAGACATACAAATATCTTACAGGGAGGAACAGGGTGCAAGAATACACTATTTTTAAGTGAAAAAGATGTTCCAGGACTAGAGGGCATGGGATGAAGTTGGAGGGAGGACGATTCTGAGGAAATGTGAGGAAGAATTTCTTCACAGAACGAGTGGTGGACAAGTGGAACACCTTGCCAGAGGAAGTGGTGGGGGCTGAAACAATCACGGGATTTAAGAATGCATGGGATAGACATAAAGGAATTCTGGAGGTTAGGGGTAAGGGGCAACAGAGTTCTAGGAAAACATAAACTGAAGTTACAAACTCAAATGGGCAGACTAGGTGGGCCATAGGCCCTTATCCGCCGACACTGTCTATATATCTATGTATCTATGTTTCACAAAGTTTCCCCATAGTCACGGAGTGTCCAGGAAACTTAATGCTGCCTCAGCAGAAATGCTGGCAGTTGATTTCTTGCCATACTCTTTCATGGAGAATCCAGACTTTAGGAAGCTGATGGCAAAGATTGGTATTAAATAAAAAGTTCTTAGTAAAACATAGAAACAAAGAAAACAAGCATCTGTCAATGCTGAAAGTTCACTGTTGGTATTGCTATTGTACTGCATCAGTTGTCCTGACTCCAGTTCTCAGCAGCCTCAGCTGCTGGCTATTTACATGCACTTTTTAGTGCTTTTAGAAAATTGCTTTTATTTTTGCCCCACTGGTTAGGCTTGGTGGAAACCCGAGCCAGCCACAACAGTCATTAGTAATGCCAGTTACAACACTGACATATAACCACAGGTATAAAACGCATGGAATTGCCATTAAGAGTTACAATACCTATGTGAACATAAGAAAAACAAAACAAAAAAAAAAGAGATTCCTTTAGTCATTCTCTGTCCTGTCGAGCAGGGACATGCCCTTTAGCCTCTCCACATAGCTAAAGGAGACATGCCCGGTCCCCTGATCATCCCACTGGCAGCCTTTGTTGAGGGTGTAAACCTTAACATCACTGGACAGTCCGTCATCATGCCCGCCTGGCCTCACAATCACTTTTACACCTAAAGACAAGCAACACCCAAGCAAAAACAGGTATGGGATCGGGTAGACGGAGGTGTAGCACAAGCTGCACATTACTTAAGTGGACGTGACATCTATTTGCAGATTGGGAGGTGTGTGGCAGTTGTATTCACGTCTCGCCATGTTGCCAACTCAGAGTTTCATGTCATCACCAATTTTATTTTGTTGAACCCGGCAGTGTTGTCAGAAGCCCACGTGTTATGAAAACTGTTTGTTGAGCTGGGCAGGGTCATACAGAAGATTCCAATGTTTGTGCAGGTTAAGTAAGCAATAACCCATGACAGGGTGTGCAGTTACTGGGGATTAATCAACACCCCGGGTGTGTTGTGAGGCAGGAAGCCACAGGCTAAGTGCTCTCACAGCACCTTGGGTGTGGATTAATACCCAATAACCGCACACCGTGGAGTGGGTTATTGAAGTTATAACATGGGTTATCTTTAAACAACAAAAACATATCCAGAATGGTGTTTTGATACTGTTGAAACAGGAAAAAGGGATGTATCCTGCCACCTTGCAAAATAGTCCCTGACAACTAATACATGCTGCATTGTTGTTATATACATAGAAATGTCACAGATACACTACTGACACTTCTTGTGCATTAGTCTGTCTGCTACACTGCCTGACGCTGTTAATGTATCCCCCTCCCCTACAATGCACATGCACGGCAACAGACACTGACAGGGACTGAACACCAGCGTTCTGTGGGCACCTTGTTCATGGAATTGAAAAAAAAATAGATAAATACATAGTTGCTCTCTATGATAGACATCCCATGCAAACATATTAATTTTGCCACTTGGATAAATGAACAGAGAGAGAGAGAGAGAGAGACACACACACACACATACACTCTTCATTACCACTGTCAGCCCAATCTCTGCAGCTAGAGAAAGAAACAGCGGCACACCACACATAAATGCATTTTATCATATAAAGTATTTGTTATGTATTTTATAGATTAGTATATGTTGTATAAAGACAAATGGATCTGAAATTTTATTTACTTAGTAATACAATGTCATTTAGATGGTCAGTAAAGACTTTTACCTACCAACCATCAGTGACTGCAAGTCACTTTCACCTCTATGCATGCTAGAAAGGTGTAATTTTTTGAGACACTGGTGGCCTGCCATGTGTGTTGCTGTACCTACTTTCCTGCCAGCAACAGTAAATATACCAGAGAGACAACATTTTTTGGGACAGTGGCAGGCTGCACTTGTAGGCTGCTGTATGTACCTACATCATCCTGACACCAAATGCAGGTGTCCCCATCCCGACCAAAGCTTACTGCACTTTGTGCCACTTATGCTTGAGCAGTGATCCTTCGTTATAGTATTATATGTTCCTTCTCCACACCTGGATGCAAATGTGTCCAGCCAGTATGTATCACAAGTTACAGTCTCCTACAAGAGCCCATTGGTTCATCATAAATTCAAACTCTTCTGTCAGCTATTTCTGACCAGCTCACATGAGAGTTTCAATTTATGATGAAGCAATTTACTCATAATTATTGTGACAGAGGACCACTGCTCATGAATATGTGGTGCACAGGCACATGGAGTTGAGTGAAGGTGGAAGACTGACAGAACTAACCTACACCTGAAAGACCTAAAATAACTGTTTTACTGAAGTTAGTCAACACATGTTTTGTGCAGTTTTGGACTTTGCCACTTGAGCAAGTGGACTCTCCTACAAAAACTGAACTTACAGGGTCAGCCCGCCAGTGCAGTGGTAGAGCTGCCACTCGTGGCGCTGATGACTTAGGTTTGGGAACAAACCCGGGCCATCAGAAGGTCGGCCTGGGAGAGTAGGCTTGAGTGTCCCACAGGACGCTAGTCTTCTTCTTCAAGGAGGGAGGGTGTTGTGACCCACTGCACTACTGCCACCTGGTGATCATTGGTAGTGGTGCAGGGGGTCAGCAAATAATACGGAGGGACCCTCAGACGTAACGCAGAGATTGGTCATGCCGGCTCTTCCACCACACTAAATATATTGTGTGCTCCTAGAGGGATGGGCGCCCCCACCCCAAAAAAGAGAAAAAAAGGTGCAGGACAGGGAGTATGAAGCCTCAGCATGCCCACCACGTCCACCGCCAGAACCAAGCCACCTTCCACTGGGGGTTACCATCAGTCTTCACCTCCACTTTGGGTGGCCAGATGGACAGTGCGGAAGAAATGTTGTGGAGCTGAAAGTGTTCCCAGCCCTCAGTGGTAAGTCGGGGGGGGCAGCATAGCAGTATGTCGTGGGTGGGCTGGTGATCCCAACTGGATAGGTGGCAGGTTCTTAACTGGACGGTATACAGGCAAACTGGCTGGGGTGGAAGGAGATTTCTGCCTAGCCCGGAGTGGCGGAAAAGCAATATTAAAAAAAAAAAAACTGCACTTACAGTCCCTTCTGAAGGACTTTGTCAGACTTTTTTAATTTGACTTCTGTCTCACTTCTAGCAAAATCTGACAGCACTCTAAATGCAAACTATAAAAAAATGGCTGAACTAAATCTACTTTTTCTAGCTTTCTTTCTTCACAGCATGAAGGAGACTCATCCTACTCCTTCCCCTTACAGGCTAGGACTGCACACTCTCAAATGGTTACAGTACATACCTGTATTTCCTGAAGCAATGTAATTATAAGATCAGTCTTTTGCACCTGCCTAGCTATTCACCCTTTGTGAACTAGTGCTGACTTTGCCTCAAGACATCTTGCTGTGTAGCGTAGTTTTGCAATGTGTACAAAACTCCAAATTTGCCAAATTAGGGTCACTTTGCAAAGTCTTTATGAGCAAAGTATGTGACTTGGCTACTTCTTGGCTGGCAAAAGAAAACTTTACATCTTAAATTATAATGCTTGAGTCCAGATTGCTCTTCGGAAAGTGTGTGGGAAATGCAATTTACTGCACTTTGCTGGTGTTTTATTTTTTTTCTTATCCAGACTTTTGTAATTCCCTCCTACCTGGCCGCCCAGCCCGAATCCTGCATTCCCTCCAGCTTGTCTGAAATGGAGCAGCCTGAGTTGTTACTTGTTTCACGAAGACTGATCATGAGTCTCTGCTGCTGGCCAAACTGCATTGGCTTTCAGTCAAACATAGAATTGACTGTAAAATACTTCTGCTCATTTTTAAATGCCAAAATGGACTTGCTTCCTCACATTTAGCTAAACAACTTCATCATCACCTACCACCTCATCGATGTCATTCTTCTGAGGTACACCTCTACAGTGTTCCAGGATTCCTACCACCAGACTGACCACATGCAGCAATTCTGCCTTTTAGGTCTGTGGCCCACGTCTTTGGAATGGACTTGCATTGAAAATCCAGTCATGTGTTGACACTTGAGTTTTTTAAAAGTAAACTAAAAATCTGCCTCTGTTTACCAGTTTTTAACACTCCTTGATTATTCTTGTTTGTATTCTGATTTTGTTCGGTGCCTTAAAATGTTTAAAGGCCCCATAGAAATTGTATTTATGATTATTATTAGTATTACTCTGTATTTTCCACTGCATGGAACTTTGAATGCTCCATGAAAAGTGTGGAATATGTATTGTATACCATGCATATGCGCTGCAGTTTCTATTTTTTAGGACTTGGATTGCACTACGGCGATGAAATAATGTAGTACACTCAGGGCTCCATAAAATGACCATTTTGATTGCAAACGTGACTAACGTTCTCTGGTCTGGTGACTATAATTCTGATTTTGTTGCTACAAGCTGCTTTTGATTCTTGTAAATATTTTTTAATTTGGCTCCTAAAAATGAAAGTGTGGCTAAAATGTTTCAGTTAGTAGTTTCTGCTGGAAAAAATATACTTGGACAGCTGGTCTGCTGACTTTGTGATATTGCCCTCTCTATTGTAATAGCTTAGTGCTTTTAACTGTTGGTTACTATAGCAGTATCACCAGCAGAACGAGGGAGGTTGTGATACCACTGTATAAATATTGGTGAAACCTCACCTGGAGTACTGTGTCCAGTTCTGGAGACCATGTCTCTGGAAGGACATAGTTTGAATAGGGGCAATCCAGAGGAGGGCAACAAAAATGGTGCAGGGTTTGCACCAGACACCATATGAGGAGAGACTAAAGGACCTCAATATGTACATCCTGGAGGAAAGACAGTAAAGGGGGATATGATATGACTTTCAAATATGTCACAGGTATAAATAAATCAAATCAAATCAATTTTATTTTTTAAAAGCACCTTTCCAGAGATCAAGGCACTGTACATACATATAAATGAACACAACAAAGATCTTAAAATCCAGAGTCATACAAATAAGGCACAAGAGGGAAGCATTTTTCAGAAAAAAAGATGCTCAAGAAGAAGGGGACATGCTATGAAGCTGAAGGGGGGGGGTAGACTCTGGGGAAACATAAGGAGATACTTCTTCACAGAGAGAGTAGTGGATTCCTGGAACAGCCTTCCAGTGGAGGTGGTGGGTGTGAAAGCTGTGCCAGGATTCAAAAATGCATGGGATAGGCATAAGGGAACCTTGTTCATTAGGGAAGGAAGGGCTGAGCTGGAGATCAAGTAGGGTCTAAGATATTACAGTAGGTAGGTAGGGAAAATGGGCAGACTGGGTGGACCAAGAGGTCCTTATCTGCTGTCAAATTCTTTGTTTCAGCTGCCTGACTACTGTACTTGTATAGTTTTAACATACATTTGCTTACTTTGAATTACTTCAAGCACAGGAAGTTACTGAGTTGCAGAGTGGAGGTGGTTTTCTAGCTCCGCCTCCTCGATAATGTATCAGAAATAAGAGGATGTCTGGGCCAGCATAGAGACTTACAATAGCAGGTCTCCTTTCAGGACATTATGATTTCTTTATTATTTTTTTTAATCCAATGAAGCACTATATAAGGCCAATGTACTTTTCATAATGCATTTTTAGATTTAAAAAAAAGGAAACTAAATGTCCTTAAAGTAGCTGTTACATCCATTCATGATTCACCCCGTACAACCCTTCTACCCTGGTATGTCATCAGGGTGTATGCTGCAGTACTCTTTGCCAGCAGAGGTAGAGGGGCTTCCCAGGACTTGAAGCTGTGTAAAGTAGAAGTAGACAAACTAGTTCAGTTCCAGACCCCCCCAAGCTACCATATATTAACATGGATCATCCAAACCAAATTTTCAAAGATCCAGGCCAGAATCAGAGTGAACTCACCAGGGTCTCACCTATAATGTAATATTTTGCCTGACTTGGAATCAGACTCACTCTGTAGCAGACTTCCTTGCATCGGCTCAGTTCATCCAAGCCAAATTCCTGGGGATATGGTCTAGAATAGGACCTTGATCACAGCTGCCTCACCTATCCCTACTTTAAAGTCAGTTTCTAAGCACACTTATGAGTTTACAACAATACAGAATTGATGCAATTCCTTAATTTGGGCTGATAGTTACTGTTTAATAATTTAAATTGCAATAATATTACTCTACTATCAGGCTGTTGAAAACTTTGTTTTGATGCAGTGAAGTAATTTGTATTGACTAGCTTATCATCTACTAAGGTAATCTATAAGGCAAGGTAATGTTATTTCTTTGGTGCCCTTTCCCTGGGATTTAGGGCACCGTATTAAGAAACAAATCAAGAAATCAGAAAAAATACAAAAATACAATAAAAGAAAGTAAAACAAAAAAAATAATAAATAAGTAGTTCCAAGGAGCAGAGCATATTCCAACTAGCTGCAGTTAACAAAGCCTAACCCTAAGGGCTGACTCAATAGTGCAGGGATAGTGCTACTGCTTGCAATGCCGGCCATCTGGGTTCAGGAACAAACTCAGGTCACTTGGGGGCTGGCTGGGGGAAGGATGGTTCAAAATCCCACGGATAGCTCTCCTGCCTGGGGGGTGGGTAGAATTCTGCTGCTGATCTGGAGGCCAGGAGGTAGCATAGGGGTATTGAAGCTTGGGGAAGGGGCAGTTGCCAGATGCTGATACACGTATGTACACCTCTACACATGTGCGTGCACATCATTGGATGCTGGCACCCTGGAGGATAAAGCCAGGAGCTGGAGGAAAAAAGTCCTGGCCCACTGCTGTGCCAGCTGCTCCCCACAGGTCCCCACACAACGAACACGGCAGGCCACCCACAACTTTCATGGTCCTGAGCAAGTGGTGGATAACCGGTAAGTCCATCAGAAGTGGGTGACGGGGCTGCAGTTTGCCAGCAGGTGAGATGGAGAAGGAGAAAAAACAAAGAACATTTAGAAAATGTGTGATAATTTTTTACTGCTGTTATCGGTGAACATGCACATTAACCTTGGCTGTTCAATTAATACTACTGTTGAGTATTCTGCTACTAAAATCAAAGGCCTGCTTATTACTACAAGCCATTATTTGTTGCCTAATGCAAAAGTAACATGAATTTTCTATTTGGGTAAAGCAGTACAAACCTAATGTAATTACTATATCCGAGTCTTTGCTTACTTCAGGGATTGATGTCTCAATTATAGCAATTTGACTCTTAATCAGTACCGTAGGAAGGGTGGAAGGTAGTAGTCGTCAAGTAAGCCTTAGGGGCGCAGTTTGATCTGAAGCTGACTCTACTATTAATTTGAAAGTGAGCACTGCAACTTTAATTTTTTTTTTACTTTCTTTAGGTAATTACTATTTGCTGCCAGCAGGGCGCATCCACAGACCAGCAAATCGGGGGTCACATAATATGTTGCTGCAGCAAGAAGAACAATCATGTGGTATACAGAGCAGACAGTTTGTCTCTGGGGGCAGGCTGGCGCCAAGTGAAGTATATAAGGTAACGTAAGCAGCAGACTCCAGAGCGTTGTTAGAGTGGCAGAGCAGTTGAGCAGAGGCGGTTAGAGGAGAGCTGGAGTAAAGGAGAGAGCGAGAGAGTGACTAGCGTAGTAGAGAGAGAGAGCGTGGAGTGTTTAAATTGATTTTGTGTAGCACCATGTAGCAGACAAGAGAACGAAGCTTCCTTCCATGTCCGTAATCCGTCTAATTAAATAAATGATGATGACCTGTTTGTTGCGGGGAGGGGGGTTGAAAACAAAGTAAAAACTACTTACTGATCATCCCTGGTTCAAAGAAGGCGAAGGGTTAGCCTAGGATACATAGGATTAGATAATTTGGCTCAGGGCTGGCTGCTGTGTATAACTTGTCCCTTTTACTTTGCTTTTGGAGTGGACCCGTGTGCTGACTGACTGTCCGGCGCGGCCTTGTTCTCCCTCATCCCCGCCCATCCCCCTGATTCATTCGTCCTCCCTCTGAGGCAGGCTGAGTGATCATTTGTGAATGATGGGATTCCTTCTGGTCTGGCCCTGGGTCTCAGTTCCCTGCCCCTCTTGCTGACTCCCGAGGTGATTTTTTTATTTTTACAAGACAGAAAACAACATCTTGTTCTCCACATCCACGGTCCCGGATTTCCACCTCGCAAAAGTTGATTCAGTGATTCTTGATTCCCCAGTCCCAGGTCCCTGCCAGCTGCCACACCCACCTGTTTTGCTGACTCCTGCCAACTCCCGATTAAGCCTGGAGGCTGCTTGGCCTGGCTGCCCCTGCCAGCTGCCTGCCCCACACTTGCTGCTTTCCTAATCCCGCCCGGGTGTCCCAGCAGTAGTTACTTAGTTTGTGCTGCTCAGTGCTGCCGGCTGCACTGCCTTTGTAACCAAGTCTGCTTGCTGGGGCCTAGGCTGGCTGCATTCTTTAAAATAAAAGCCTGGTGCCTCACACCTCCCGAGTCAGTTCTGAGTCCGACCCAGACCCTACTACAAAATCAGCAGGCAGCAGTATTTACAGAAACAAAAATTATTCTGTGTGTGTGTGGTGGTGGTGGGTTGGGGATTAGCAGTAAAAAAAAAAAAAAGTAAAATAAAGCAGTTGAAACTCAAGTCTTCTTTCTTTGTGTGTGTCAGTCTGGGGGGGTATTAGTGGTATTAAAAATAAAATAATCTGCAGAGAGTCTGAAGGGGACTATGCTTAAAAAAGATCAAGGGACACAAGTGAGACACGGGGTCCTCTTACTGAAGGAGCTTTGCTATACGTGCTTGGGCATCCTGTGGGAATGCAGGAAGGGACTGAAACTGGGATTTCTGTGTGCTGGTGCCAGCAAACAACATAATCTGAGGGACAGGGTGGGATTAAAGGAGGGTAAGGAGATATCCAGAATAGTGGTAGACTGGGTGAAGATTATGGGTTTTTAAGTGACTGCTAGAGAAATCCTGTCTGGGATACCCCTGATAAAAGGGTCTCTGCCCATGAAACAACTTCAGCAGTGCTACTGAAGCACTAGGGATGGGGACCCTATGTCAATAGGTAAAGCAGGGCATAAAGGAGTCATTCAAGAGGATGTGGAGAGCTATAGGGGACAGGGTAGGAAGGAGGCATCACAGGCGCAGCACCGTAGTGCAGTCATCTTCAGGAAAGTCCTCAGGAGGCAGTGATGTTGCCTGATCTGCAACAAATTTGCAGCACTCACTGTGGAGCTGGGTGCAGTAAAGGATGAACTTAACCTTCTTACAGTGAGTCCCAGTGGACACTGGTGCAAGCAGCCACTACTCCTTTCCACTGCACACCATGCCACACCTACTGTAGGTAGGGGTGATGGGGGAAGAAGGGTCTAGATAGACTGAGACCCTGAGGCGGCAACAGCAAACAGATTCCAGTTGGACAACAGGACGCAAAGGGTAATAGTAAACGGAGTCCACAGTGAAGAAAGGAAGGTAACTAGCGGGGTACCGCAGGGTTCGGTACTGGGACCGGTCCTCTTTAATATCTTTATAAGTGACATTGGAGAGCACCAGGAAGGAAAGGTATGCCTCTTTGCAGATGACACAAAGATCTGCAACAGGGTTGATACACAAGGTGGGGTGGAAAGAATGAAAAGGGACTTGGCAAGGTTGGAGGAATGGTCAAATACGTGGCAGCTCAGATTAAATGCAAAGAAATGCAAGGTAATGCATCTGGGAAACAAAAACCCAGGGGAAGAGTACACAATGGGGGGTGAGATACTGACAACAACAAAAATCGAAAGAGACCTAGGAGTAATTATATCAGATGACCTAAAGGTGGGCAAGCAATGTGAGAAGGCAGTAAGGAGGGCTGGGGGATACTGGGATGCATAGAGAGAGGCATCAACAGTAGAAAACAGGAAGTTGTTATCCCTTTCTACAGAGAGTTAGTGAGACCCCATCTGGAGTACTGCGTGCAATTCTGGAGACTCCATCTCCGTAAAGACACAGACAGAGTGGAGGCTGTTCAGAGGAGGGCAACCAAAATGGTGCAAGGTCTGCACCAGAAGACATAAGAGGAGAGACTAAAGCAGCTTAATATGTATACCCTTGAGGAAAGGAGGGAGAGGGGGGACATGATAGAAACTTTCAAGTATTTCAAGGGAATTAACAAGGTACAAGGGGTAGTATCTTTCAGAAGACGAGATGTGCAAGAACAAGGGGGCACAATTTGAAGATAGAGGGGGGACAGCTCAGAGGTAATGTTAGAAAGTATTTTTTCACAGAGAGAGTTGTGGATGCATGGAACAGCCTTCCTGAGGAGGTTGTGGAGTCAGGAACAGTGGGAGAATTCAAGAATGCATGGGACAGGCATAAGGCAATTCTAGTGGGGGACAGGAGGAAGTAAGCTGTTGATTAACTAGAATCTGCAGCTTATCCATCAGGTAGGGAAATGGGCAGACTGGGTAGGCCAAGCGGTCCTTATCTGCCATCAAATTCTATGTTTCTATGTTTCTATTCAGCCCTCATATGCAATTTGGTTCATCTAGTCCCCCCAAGTGAAAAGGCCGTACCCTGCAGGCATGCAAGAGATCAGGTCTGTGCTTAAGAGTACACCTTACATGTGATCGGAGTCCAAGAGGCAAGACAGTGCTAGGAAAGAACTTATGATAGGTGATTCCATCATAAAGAGGACAGAGGGGGTAGTGGGTGCAGAGAAGCAGGGGACAGGAAGGTTAGATGCCTTCTGGGGCTTTGGTTGGATGGGATGTAGACAGGGTAAAAAGAATTGTTAATAGAGTAGAAAGCAGTCCTACTAGCTACCGATAACATGGTTTGCAGACTCCTAGAGGAGGTTAAGAATAGCTTTAGAAATTTTGTGGGGGATATCCAAGCTGGCAGCTCCAATTGCTCACTTCAGCTCATGGCTGATGGAGTGGTATAGGCAGGAGGGATGGGGTGCCTTGGATATTGGAGCCACTCTTGGATGAATTGAAATCTATTGAAGCTGGATGGCCCTCAACCCTCTGAGAAGGGCATTAGGATACCAGGGAGCAAGTTTAAAGAATTATTTAAAAAATTAGGCAGCTTTAAACCAGCAGAGGGAGATGCTGTGCAGATGCAGACAACAAATACACCTACTAAACTGCTAAAAAAACATGGAAGGAACAATATGGCATAACAAATGTGGAGAAAGAGTGAGGTTGGAACAAGCTGGAGGAAAGGTGTTGCAATACTGGATCTGGGTATCTAGGAAGGAGGAGATAGGCAGGGCCAAGGCATGAGAAGAGAATTCGATTTTAGTTTTCCCTTTGTTTACACACTTCTTAAATATTGTGTCTGTCTGCTTATGCTCAAAGATTGTATTTTGTTAGATTTTACTTTTCTGTATGAAAAGTATGTTTTTCTTCAGAAAAGCCCCCCAAACCCACCAAAGAGCATGTAAACCCTCCAGAGCTTCTGGGGGCCTTGCAGCCCCCAGACCCCCAGCTCTTTTCTGAGGGGGGCACAAAATTAGTCTCTTGCCCAGGGCACCAAAATGCCTTCCTACAGCTCTGCTCTTAATATTAGTTTTAGAGAGACAGGCAGAGTGAAAAGGATAGTGGCCATTTAAGCTATCTAAAAGAGCATTTTAGGACAATTAAGATAGATTTCAAAGAGAAGTTACTACTTGTGAATTTCTAGCCACTAAAAATAAATTGGAAAATATTAAGAATTGTATAGCTGGTGCCACCTTCAGTATATTCCACCTAATAACACAGAAGAAGAGTTACATTATTTTTTAAATGTCTCATTCAGCTAAACAAAAACCATGAGAAAGTACTTATGGGGGATTTTAATCTCAATTGGTTAGGTAAAAATTCTAAAATGTGTGTGACAAAGTTTACAATTTTAACTTAGCCCAAATATTTCAGGCTCCCGCATGCCTTAACTACACATACAGACATTAAATGAGCAGATCTTAGTCTCAGGACCAGACTGGATCAGAAACTCTGGAGCCCTCCTGGCTGTGCCAAGTGACCATGGCCCCATCTGTTGTCAGTGGATTGCTCAAGATGAGAGATCTGACCCAATCATAACTTATCTTAGGAACTTGACACAAATTAATAATGCTAGTTTTAAAAGAGTATACAGTACTGCAAATACAGAGCAGAACTACCTTGACTTGATACCTAACGATGATACAGTCATAGATGAATTCACAAAACTGCATGGTAAGCATGCTCCGTAAAATTACAGCAACTCTGCAAATCTGTGACACAAATTGGCCAAAAACTTGATTCCTTCACCAGTTGCTACACTTTGGACAAGGATAGTATTGAGTCTCTGCAGACAATGGTGAGCAATTCAACTGCAGCAGGCCTCCACTTAGTTAATAAAAGAGAATACTCTTCTTTGCAGCCATTTGGAAGTATTGGAGAACCAGGTGAGAGCATAGACTGTGAGGGTAGCAGTCTTACACAGGGAGTGGAGGGAGATCACCTTTAATTATTTATAATCGATTGGCTGGAAGAAACATTGGGAGTGGCCTGGATGGACCAGCAGTCTTTTCTGCTGACAATGTCTATGTTTCTATGATGTGGAAGGTGAGCCATTGGGTGTGGAGAAGGCCTACTGGATGAGGCCCTGTAGGAATTAAACAGAAGTATCAAGGCACAGTATAGTATTGGTGGTAATTGCCAAAGTGTGGGCAAGAGACAGAGTCCTGCAGCTGGTGTTGCTTAATGGGAGATTTATGTGGTGGGGGTATAAGTGAAACTTTAACTCGGATTTGAGTTTTGCAACTAGACAACATCACTAACAATTTGTTGGTGTGTGCTCCCTGCTCTGAAAACACAACATCACCCATTCCTTATTACTTTAAGCAGAGAGTTATATACAAGGACAAGGCATATCTCCACGCTGATACATACAAACATACATACATATACAATGACAGCAGGTAAAGGTCTATCTAGTCTGCTCAGAGTTCCTTAGCCGCCCCAGACCTATTGGCCATACAGGGTTTTATTCCTCTTGGTCTATCCCAGATACACGTATACATAATATAAAGAGAAAATTAAAACAAAAGTCCCTAATATCCCTAGGGGACCTTTGAAGAAATATAATTTGTTGACACATTCCACCATATACTGTGTTGTGCATATTTTTTGTTTGTTTTTATTCTCCTTTTTCTTGATAAATTTGCACATTAACATGGACACATGATTAATATCCATTAAATGTTCTCAGCTCTGGCTGCTAGTCTACACCGAACATCATAATACTCTGCTTGTGACATCCCAAACTGTTGCTACAGAAGCAATCATGATATCTTAGACGATTATGATAAGAGTTTTTTAATGGTTTCACTGAAATATCTGATGTCTGTAAAGGTTGCTCATGGCCGTCTTTCTTCTCACAATTCACCCCTCTGTAGTGGTGATAGAATGCATAGTCAGTTCCATTTGTTTTGCCACTTTTCTAATAGCTCTTAGGCTGTCCATTTTCAGATGTTTCAGACATCAAATATTTCTTCACATATATAGTGTCTGTTTTCTTCATACTTGTCTCTTGTTACTACCATGTTTTTTCAAAGTCATCATCTTCTGAGATCAGTTTTCCTCCCTCCAATGCATGAGTAATGGGATTATGGCTGTACTACAGATATTTCAAAATCCGTAGGGGTGAGACACCAAACATCAGAGTAAACTTGATGCCTGAAGGCTGGAAAGAGGATATTGCCTCCTGTCAGAACAATATTCTTGACGAAATGAGGCGGCATCTCTTCTGGTAAATTCTAAGTGGAATGAACATTGGTTTCTGGATTTCTCCTCTCCTGAATGCTAATATCCCAAGGGATGGCTGGCTATTTCAGGAACAGCAAACCTCTTGTTTGTCAGATGCAGAATAAACTCACTGGTTTTGTATTTCTTACTCAACAGCATCCCTTCCCTTGGCTTGCAGAACCCTTCTATTTAGTGCTGAAATCAGGAAGCACAGTCTATCATCACAGTGCTGTCTTCGCCTTTTAGCTTAGCAATTTCTATGTCCTTGTGAAAGTCCTGGGACACATAGCAAACATCATCTTTGACTTGGTTAATAACAGGTGTTTCATCCATAACATGAAGCTGCCTGTAAGAGATGATCTCCCTTAGATGGTTGGTGAGTAGTTTTCCTCCCACATTAATTCTGACAATGCGTTCTATCTTTTTATTTTGGCAGTAAGATACAGTGCGTGTGAAGAAGTGTGCACTCTGGGCCACCATACAGCATAACCTCGAGGGGTTCTGCTGAAAGTACTTGTAAGCACTCCATGTACCGGGGTTGACTCTCAGAACAGCTTCAAACAGGTATTCTTCAAATAATATCTAATTCATTGACTCTTGAATGGAGCCAAAGTTAAAATACAGCTCCTTGATCACTATACTGGTATTGGCAAAATCCACCTTGAAGAGTTTTTTTTTTGCAAAGAGGTGATCCCAGAATTGTCTCTGAACATCCCAGTTCACCAAGTAACCCTTCTGATAAGGGAGAATGTAAAAAAGCCCAGAGTGGTCCTTTACTTCATCAACCTGATTCACTGTGGAGGATTTCAGTCTTGCCATCTTAGACCAGAATTGAGTTTGTCAGTTCGTGTGTTACCCTTGTGGCTGTTAATGGGTTTGTCCATGCACATGCCATTATCCAGAATTAGAGTCATCATGGTCCCTGTCTGAGTTGTACAGTGTAAAAGCGCAGCTGACACATGTAGCTCACCAACTAACTCCCCATCACAGAACTCTTCAACCTGCTCCCCAACCCTGCACTTTCACCAAGGGTGCAGCTTGGTGGGCTAAAAAAACTGGAGAAAATGGCTAGCAGTCCTTAAGAGGAAATTATATTGGCTGTGGAGGGTGCTGTGCATGCCGAAATGGTGATTGTACTTAAATATTGTTCTTGTGGTTGTGCTGTCTTTATTTCAGACTGGGCACTGTGGGTTTTAGGCTGTTGTGTGTGCTACTTTAAAACAAATTAGTGGGGTCCAGTAGGGCAGAAGTAGTGTTACCACTCACTATGCAGGAGCTATGGGCTCAGAGGAGGGAAGATCATGTATCCCAATGACAGCTCTCCTTTTTCAGGGATGGGGGATGCTGTGTGCTGTCCTTGACTGCCACCTGGTGGAGACCAAATGGCAGCACAGCAGGTGCACATAGACAGGGAGAGGTGTGGTCGCTGGATGCCAAGCATGCATGTGTGTGTGCACGTCATTGCACAGTGGCAGCCTCGAGGAGAAAACCAGGAGCTGCAGGAAAAGACACTGGTCCACCACTGCACTTTCATGCCCCCACAAAACTGTGAATGACTGACATGGCAGACCACACACCACTGTGATCTTAGGCAAGTGGTGGATAACAAGTAAGTCCTTGAGAAAGTCAGTGACATGACTGAGAAGGTGCTGTGGAGTGTGGAGTGTGCAGGGGGATGCGATAAGCTAGCAATAACACATGACAGGGTGTGCATTGTGCTAGACCACACACACCCCATGTGCACTGTGAGAGCTTCAGCCATCTGGGAAGTGTAGCAATCTAGCACAGCTCATACCCTGGAGTGTGTTATTGTGCTTATAGAATGGCTTTTGTTTTTTTACATTATTTAGTAATTATAGTGTTCATGAAGAAATATGTTAAAAATGTGAAAGTTTGAAACAATTACTGCTCAGTTAGTCCCTCCACTTGCTGGAACTACTTTCCATTTACAGCTTGAGGACATTTGTTCTAAGAAGGGAGCCACACATGCAGTTTAGGTAGTTTATTGTGGTGACATCCCCCCAACAGAATGCTGCCATGATAACTAGTAAGCATAAGAAGACTTGTGTGAAGTAGTGGTAACCATCTGGAGTAAAGGTATGATTTTTCTTTTTTTTTGTATTTTTGTTTTGTTAGGAGATGTTTCTGTGGAGTGGAGCACTTGTATAGTGCTTGCACTGGTTGAGAAACTGAAAGCATGAGCACGATCATGATCATACTTGCGTGTTTGATAGGGTGCAGAAAAAAAACCTAGAAAAATGAAGGTATTGTGTTACAAAGTGGGGCAGAAGTGTTGATGTTTAACTAGACCAGAGTACTTGTACAAGGCTTGTTGTGGTTCTGAAAGTGAAAGCACGAGTGAGAACATGAGCACATCTGTTTCTTTCAAACTGTTGAGAAAGGAAATGGTTATAACCAAAAATAAGGATTTCTGTTAGAAACTGTCCCAAAAAGCACTGAATGACAGTGTGGTCAGTCTAGCACTGACTAATAGTGCTGTCGGATTAGTGGGTGATTGGTTGGGGTTTATGAAGTGGGGAAAAAATGTCTGCCAGTTGTTTTCATTTTGTGGGCTGGCTAAGGGATATGAGAAGAGGCTTCACAGCAGGCTGACTGTGCGTTGGGCAGTATTTCTGCACGGTCATGTGACTGGTATTAATCAATGGCAGTCTAAGATTATTTCTTGCCATTGTATAACGTTTCATAAAACAAAGAAATATTTCAGTGAATAAGTTTAGAGTCAAAATTGGCTAAAATGTCACATGCTGTCTTAACTCTTGAGTGCCATTTCTAGATTTCTTCCCCACCCTGAGGCAGATATTTGTTCTCAGATAGGATTTCCTGCCCCCCCCCCCACCATGGATTTTTGTTGGATCTTTCACTCTTAGTATACCATGCTCCTAGCTTTCTGGATAAACAGTTTGAATGCAATTTCTATGGACTATGGCATTTGGCAAGGGTTTTTTCTTTAATGCTTAAAAGGGCACTGTCAAACCCCTTAGGTCTCAAACTGTCCCCATTTTAAAAAACACATTTTATGATTCTTTCATTCTGTAAACGTTGCTAATGTAGCTGGTTGCTTAATTCTGATTCCTTTTTCCTTTCTAAAAGTGAAAAACAGACTGCCCACCATACTGGTGTCACCACATAAAATTGTGTTTGTATATATTCCTTGATCAACTTCCTCTGCATCTTTCCTGGTCTTGGGAACACCCCCACAAAGTCTAGCCACTCATGATGCAGTGAGAGGAGAGGAGAGGAGAGGAGGTTATTATGTCACGAAGTGCTGCACTGTTTGGGGGATGCTCATAATGTTCAGGAAGTATACAAAGAGATGATCAAGGATTTTAAACAAAACAGTGCTGGGTATTATTCCATCATTAGCATGCATTTCAGTTCTAGTAAGGAAGGAAGCAGATGAAACAACCAGCAACATCAATAAATTTTAGAGAAGGTAAACAAATCACAAAATGTGGGGTTTCAGCTAGAAAGAATATGATGCAAAAAGGGTTGACAATGTTCCTTTAATCAAAGTCAAAGGAAACACAACATTTAAGAGGCTTATTAGAGCTAATTAAGACTGACTCAATCTTAATTAGTTTTGAGAAGTCTTACATTTAATATTTTCTGTGTCTTTGCTCCAGATACAGTGATTTCCCTGAAATAACCTTAATGTGTAAAGGGGACCCTCTAGTAATCAGTATCAGATAAGCGTATTCATATGTTTAAGCATTTGTTAAAGTCACGGTCCTGTCCCTATTACTGTAGATGTGACAATGCCACGTAGCGGTGTATATATTAGTGCTAAAGTACAGTATTAACCTGCGATTTAAATAAGATATCCCTTACTGAAGTTTTGTAATAGTATGGGAAGGGTTTCATGCTATATTAACTTCAAAGGATTATATTCTGTATGTATGTACAGTATCCTTTGCAAGGGAAGTATGCAGTGCATATGACTTTTTATGTGTACTGTAGCTCTTTAAAACAATAAACAGACTGTTAGAAAAAGAAATAGAGGAAATTCACACAATTGAAAGACCCAAGAGTTACTGAAAATAATGCAATCCAGAGATTCTGTATAGTATAAATACAAGAAGAATAGAGAAAGAACATTACTCTTAAAATATAGAGAATTAGGAAACAGATGTACAGTATTAGGATGACAAACAGACAATTCCTTCAAAGCAAAACAAAAGCATTTATATAAGATTCACATGAGTTCTAGATCTGTATCACTTATATGTTTGGCAGGACATATAAGACTGACACTAAAATTCTCGTATCAAAACAGAATACCCCAATAACTGAGACTATTACTGTAGCCAACTATTTTAACAAATTTTCTAACGATATTAGGGAACATCCATTACAAGGTGCATCACCTAAGTCTGATGGTAAGATAAAAGATGTACCAGCGTCACTAGAATTACCACACTTCTATTTAAAAGGGTGACAAAATAAAATTTCATAAGATATCAAAGGTTTAAGGTTGACCACTAGGGTAGGAGAAGATGGGCTAGAGTTTTGAATTATCTAATTAAGCAATAAGCCACGAGGAGGTGTGGGTTATCGAGGGATTTTCCACGGCTGGAGTGGTTTGCCCATGAGGCGACAGCCGAGTGGGTAAATCCTTGCCAGCCATGGTAAATACCCCAATAACCCATATTCCCGAAGTGGCTTATTGCGATCATACCATGGATATGTTTAAAAAAGGCATATTTTTTATGTAATAAAAATAAAGTTTTTCAGAGAAATAAGCTTACACTGAAAAAAAAATAGTCTCTTATGCAAGATTTATATTCCATAGTATGCACATAGAAAAATGTTTATAGCCCACCATGTTTGCCTTTTGGAGGTTTCTTCATGTTGCTGCAGTTTAAGTTGCAAGCTGCAGAATTTCCTTATTGGTTGCTTGCTTGCTTGTGATACTGCGTTTTGTTGCCGACAGTACTGGATGGCCAAGTTGCTGTTAAGGGCCCACGGAGTTTGAGTTGGCAGGTGCGGGAGAAGGTGATGATGTAGCTGGCTGAGGGACTGTTGCGGCATGCAGAGAAACTGGAGGTATTCCCTCTTCTTGACATGTTGTGACCCGTTGTGTTGCCGTCATGGAGCTTCCAGGTTACTGCCTGTCTCGTGAAAATGGACTCGGGGGAATTTGTTACAGTTGTTGGAATTTCTTTGCTGTTTTATTTTTTGGTTTTCGTGCTGCCATTGACAGAGCAAGAGCGGGGATTTTAAAAAGAGACAGGGACTGTACAGGAGAGAGAGGAACTGTTCAGGGAATGGAGCGGAATGAATGGAGAAAAAAATGGTTTCAAGGTGAGCCGGGTGGAAGTGGTTTTGGGGAAACAGAAAGGCTGTTTAAGGTTAGAGATTGAGGCTTAGAGAGTATTTTGTTTGTGATGTACAGAGGTGTTGTTTCGGGATCCCCGGTTAGCGGGGAAGCAAGATGGCAGTTGGAGTTCCCGAGATTTCAGGGTTGGACTGTTTTTTTTTTACATGCGGGTGGCTGGCACCTTTTGCGGGGATTATCAGAGGATTTACAATGGAGGTCAGGTGCCAGCCTGCCGTTCTGATTGGTTGTTTTCTGAGGTCCATGGTATAATTGTCAATCTGTCCTATGTACCGTATTGGTTTGTCCAAATATCAAAAAAAAAAATGTTTGTAATGAGGAAGTGGTGGCCCATGACCCACCACCATTGTCAATCTGTCCCATCTACTGTCCTGTCCTAGACTTCTGTTGGTTTAGCCGGTGGCTTGTGAATTCACCAACATAGTCAACCATGTCCCATGTATTGTATTGTCCTAGATTTCTGTTGATTTAGCCAGTGGCCTGTGAATCCACCAACGTTAGGTCCTGTGTACTGTTTCGCCCTAGATTTCTGTTAGTTTAGTCGGTGGCCTGTGAATCCACCAATGTTGATCCCATGTACTGTCTAGCCCTAGATTTCTGTTGGTTTAGCCAGTGGCCCGTGAACCCACGAACGCTGGTCCATGTTCCATCTTCAGGTCCCCATGTTTACTGTGATTCTATGGTTGCAGCAATGGCCACAGAAATCAGGGCTGACTGCAGAAATCAGTGCTGGCCGCAGAAATTGGGAAAACCAGTCACACGGTTGCAGAAATGTTAGCTGTGCTATGCGATCACACAAGGCAAGGGCATATCTACTGATATGTTAAGTATGCCATGGCATACATACTCATTAGAAGGGGCAACACACTGATGCCACCAGCTACAAAGCCGCAAAGCTAGTGGCTGCATGGCACCTTGACTCATGCTGGCTCTTGTTACATAACAGTTCAGCCAGTATTGGGGGGTTGGGGTGGAGACAGCAGCAAGAGTAGCAGAGCTTGATTAGGTCCACAGCTGTTATGATTTGCTGCTGTGTAGGTTTGGCTAGCTCAGCCATGTTAATTTTTCATTCTGAGGCTGCTCACGGTGCATGCTGAATCCCTGGAAGATGAATTTGGAAGGAAGAACTGGAAGGTAAGCTGTAGTTAAGAAGTGAGAAGACTTAGTGGTGCCCATGGAGGTGGCATATATCTTGGTGTGGTGGCAGGGATCAGAGGAGGAGCTGATTGCAAAAACATGTGGCTGGCAGCAGACTGAGCAGAGAATTCAGTCCCCACAGTTTTGATCTGTGGGCCCCAGATCTGTACCTGCAAGTGTGACAGTAATTTCTTAGCAGATTTGAACCATCAACCTAAGTGGTGGTATCAAGCTCAATTCTTAAGGAGGGTCATGTTGCCAAGTTGCAGCAGAGTTGTAGATGAGGGTATACTAGAACTGTAGCAAGCAGGTAAGGAAGAAAATCGGAATGGAGAGTTGTATTGATTGCTGCTATACATAAGTGAAATGAGGGTCACTGACTGAGGAACACCACCACCTTCTGAGTTGCTGGCAGAAGAGAACATGTTAATCAAGGTTACTCCAGCTTAATAAGAATGACTTGCTTGCGTTTTTTTAGTGTGTTCCCAAAAGAAAAATCAGGAGTCAACAAATCCTACAGACATTGCAAGTTACACCCTCCTTCACTATTATAGGAAGATAATCCCCCCAAAATACAGATTTGCACACTGCATACAACATGTTCATTGCAAGGCAGTTGGGGTATTCCTAGTTTAAAAAAATAATAATCTAAAAGTACGTTGATCAAAATCAGAAAAAAAAATTAAAATGGCTTTCAAGTTGGAGTCTCTGTTTATATCTGCTAACTGTAAATATAAACCAGAAGAAATCCAAGCAAGTTTTGCCTTCTATGTAGTTTTAGCTGAGTGTGCATGTCCTCCTCCAATTATAACCTAGTAGAACAGCAAAGGCCACCAATTTCCAGAAGAAGAACAGATGAGCCTTCAAATTCGGGGTTGGAGGGAAAAGTCATTAAAAGAACACTGATGCCCATGGCTGCGCCAGGTTTGGGTTATTGCAGTTCAATATTTGTGGTAAGAAGACTACATACTGTTAAATGGCCTTCTGTTCCACTTTCACTGTAGCGGAGTGGTTGCACGAAGGCAGTCAAAGGGCTAACTAAGGCTTAATCCCCTTGAAGGTATGATGTTTAACAACAATTTATCTACTGCAGAATGGCCACAGAATCAGCAGTTGCTCTGCCGCAGAATGTATGAGGTCCTGCCGCAGAATGTAGGTTCACTTTGCTGCAGTGAACATGGGGCCCTGTCCATATTGTATGTCTAAAACCCTTGTTCCATATTGTCTTGTCAATCCAGTCCTGTCTAATGTACTGTCCGCCATCACTAAACAAAGCATACAAACACCTGGAGGGAAGGTGACCTAGGCCTTGGATCCCCAGAGGTTTTCTCCTCAAAGGGGGTTTTTCCTCTCTTCCATGCCAGAAGTCATAATACTTAGCTAGCTTTTTGTAGTATATTTCCTAGGTTGCTTAGGTAGGTTTCTGCTGTTGGATGGAGATGGATTGTGGCCCTTCTTTGCCATTCCCTCTCTCCTTAAGAAGTCATGCCCTGTTGCTATCTAATGTTTCAGACCTACGTAACAGTATCTACACATTACTCATTATCTTCTGCCACACGTTACCTGTTCTCACCTGTTGACCTACATTAAGGTCCCAAATACATGATACTTGCTCATTACCTGCTGAAATGCTTTCTGCTTTACACTCTTTTTGGGACTTCTTCCTAAGGTACCTTTAGCCAAGGGGGTCCTTCTTACAGCACCTCTAGGAGGGGAACCCTCTTCTGGGGTTCCTTGCCTTCAGCATCCCTACAGGGTGGTGTTTCCCAAGGAATGAGAGGTGAAGGGCCACAAAGGTTTATTCAGCAAGTTGCATGAGCATAGCACTACACTAAGTTGTATGAGCAAATTTAATTATTGGTTATTGTATTGTGACCTATGCAAAAGTGATTGATAGTGGACTGTCAATGATAAAACTTCTACTGAACAAAGCATGAGGATTTGCTTTGGATACCAATTTATTAACACAACATTGTGACTTCTGTTTTCAAACTGGAAGGTTTAATTTTGAACAGAGGCAGAAATATTATATTGGACTCCTGCATTGTTATATACTTATTGGTTGTGATGCAAAACATAACTATGGTATGTCAAATAATTTGTATAATACCTACCAGATCATCTGAAAGTGAAAATCTTGTATTATCTTGTATGAGAACATTTCAGTGTCAGAGATAGTTTACTTATAGAATAGCTAAAATTTGGAATCTACTACCCCATAACCACATACATATTGCCACAAAATCTATGTTTAGAAATCTGTGAATTTGCATAAACAGTTTATTTGCACTTGTAGATAGTTTATCATGTGCAGTTATTATGTTTTGTTTATAAATGACTTGTGAGTGTATGCCAATTTTTACATTGACCTAGAGAGCCATTGAAAATGGGCACTTGATGCCCAAGTGTCTACCTGGTAAGTTAACAGATGAATGAATAAATAAATACATAGATACATGCAGACAGACATACATACATACATAACTGTAACCATCAGCTAGACACATAGAGGTAGTACAATAGTCCTTTAAAAGTGGTTGACAAATTCACAGAAGTCAGGAAATGACCAGTTATGGTCCTTAGGATCCACAATGTCACAGTTGATGGTATGGACTGTGTTGTGTGGCTTATTTGATCCACAGTGACCTTGATACACATTTGGTCCTATGAAGTTCTCCTCCCCCCCATCACCATCACAGATGTTCTCCATACTCTAAAAGCCCTAAACCCAACCAAATATAGCCCTGATGGTCTAGATCCCAGATTACTCAATATCTTGGCCCCTGCCATAGACCCCCTGTCTCTTACCTGCTCAACCTATCTATAACTCAGTGCACTGTCCTGAAAGCATGGAAAATGGCCAAGGTCATCCCCCTCCACAAAGGAGGGGATCCCTCCTTACTGGGAAACTATAGGCCCATCTTGCTTCTCCCCACTCTCTCAAAAATCCAGGAAAAGCTAATCTCATCCAGAACAAATTTCTTCCTAGACACTTCCAACTCTCTTTGCCCATTCCAATCTGGTTTTAGACATGCCCACTCTACCTCCTCTTCCCTGCTCCATCTCACAAACTATATCCAGTCTGCCATGGACAAAGGTCATCTCACATTGGTAATTTTTATTGACCTCACCAAAGTGTTTGATTCTGTCTCCCACAACCTCCTCCTGAGCAAGTTAGAAACCTTAGGTCCCTCCCCCTCCTCCACAGACTGGTTTAAATCCTATCTCTCTGGCAGAAACCAGTATGTGCAGTTAGGCCAAACCATGTTCACCCCTTCCCATTCTCTCTGGTGTCCCTCAAGGCTCTATTTTGGATCCCACTCTCTTCTTTATTTTTGTCAATGACCTCTCCTCCATCTGTTCGCTAACACACACACACTCATGAACGCTGATGATACTGTCATCTTTGCCTCAGGCCCCTCCTTCACCACTACCCAAGCATCCTTGCAGGAGACCTTTATAAAAGACCTCAAGTGGTTTGAGGATAATGACCTGAGGTACAATACCAAAATAAGACATCACCATGGCCTTTGGCTCCTCCCAGTGATTGTGGAAACTCTCAACTTCCCCTTCCTTCTTCTCCCTAGACAACACATTGATTGATATCATAAAATCCTTTAAGTACTTGGGGGTCTGGCTGGACCCCAAGTTAGACTTCACTGAACACATTGACTCCATCCACACCAAACTCTGGCCCAAACTAGGAGCCTTATATAGAATCAAAGACTGCCTCTCACTCCCAATCTGCAAAGAATTAATCACCAAGTTAATTCTCCCCACATTTAACCATGTCGATGTTGTATATAGTTCAGTCCCCCAATTGTCCCTCTCCAAACTTGATTCTCTGTACAACACTTTCTGTCACTTTGCCTCAAACCTCCCCTTCTAAACCCATCACTGTTCCCTGTACTCTACTCTTGACCTCCCGTCCCTTACCTTTCGCCACTTCGCACACTGCCGTGTTTATTGGCAAGTACTGGTTCACTGCCCTCTGCCCATCTCTCCACCCTCCTCTTGCCTTCTCCCTCATCAGGCTATGGCCTCAGATCCCATGATTCTCGCATCTTCAAACTCCCAACTCTGCACTCCCAAGCTGGCAAGGCTGCCTTCTCCTATAGACTCCCCTGACCTATGGAATCAACTCTCCCAATCCATCTGCCTTGCTCCCAGTCTAACCACTCTAAAACATCACTTGAAACATCTCCTGCCACCCCCCTGCAAGTGTTCCCCCAGCCCACCTTGACGACTTCTCCTACTCCCCACCCCCTAACCTAATCTTCTATCTCCCCTACCCGCTCTCCTCTCCTCTCCTTTATATTTACTCTCAACTACTCCTCACCTATGCCAGCCGCCCTCTGGGTACAGGTACCCCTTGCTAGCTGAATTCACTATCTATCCCTCTCCTCTATGTACTATTGCCCATTGTACACCTGTTTATCATCTCGACAAATAGCACTTGCACCTGCACGTGGCTATTTGTAAGTCAACCTGTATCCCAATTTGTATATTTTGCCAGTAGTGTTTTGATTTTTGCAATAATTGCATCTAAATCTGAACGAATACGTCTGCTCAGTATTCACAAAGGAGGAGGAGGGGGGAGGGACCTAATACAATTAACAGAAGCACTCTGGATAGGGAGGTCGATCCCAGTCCTTTCGCAGAAGAAAGGGTTCTGAAAGAACTCCTAAAACTGAAGGTGGACAAAGCAATGGGGCCTGACAGGATTCACCCCAGAATTCTAAAAGAATTAAGGGGAGAACTAGTGACACCACTAACTACCCTTTTTAACAAATCAAGGGAGGATGGTGTGGTACCTGAGGACTGGAGGAGGGCAGATGTGATTCCCCTTCACAAAAGTGGGAGAAAGACAGAGGCAGGAAACTACAGACCTGTCAGTTTGACCTCTGTGATAGGGAAAATGATGGAATCACTTCTGAAGGAAAGAATTGTTGAGTACCTAGAGGCCAGCGGGGCACAGGACCCAAGACAGCATGGATTCACAGCAGGAAGGTCATGTCAGATGAATCTAATCAATTTCTTTGACTGGGTAACCAAAGTAGTAGACCAGGGAGGGGCTGTGGACATAGCCTACTTAAACTTTAGCAAGGCATTTGACGCAGTCCCACACAAAAGATTAATAAACAAATTAGCCAGCCTGGGAGTGGGTCCCAAGGTAATAGCCTGGATAAAACTTTGACTGGACAATAGGACACAGAAGGTAATAGTAAATGGAGTCAACTCTAAAGAAAGGGGGGTTACCAGTGGGGTACAGCAGGGTGCAGTACTGGGTCCAGTCCTTTTTAATATCTTTATAAGTGGCATTGCAGAGGGTCTGGAAGGCAAAGTATGCCTCTTTGCAGATGACACAAAGATCTGCAACAGGGTTGATACATGGGGGGGGGCGTGGAAAGGATAAAAAGGGACTTGGCAAGGTTGGAGGAATGGTCAGAAGTCTGGCAGCTTGGATTCAATGCCAAGAAGTGCAAAATAATGCACCTGGGAAACAAAAACCCAGGGGAAGAGTACACATAGTGGGGGGGGGTAATAACAACAACAAAAATGGAAAGGGACCTGGGGTAATCATATCAGATGACCTTAAGGTTAGCAAACAATGTGAGAAGGCAGTACAGAGGGCTGGGGGGATACTGGAATGTATATAGAAAGGCATCACCAGCAGAAAACAGGAAGTTGTTGTCCCTCTGTACAGACATCTGGTGAGACTCCATCTGGAGTACTGTGTCCAGTTCTGGAGATCCCATCTCCACAAGGACATAGATAGGATGGAGGCAGTCCAGAGTAGGGCAACTAAAATGTTGGTAACCGGGAAAGGCACTCTGAGCCAAGGGTTGTTTCCAGCTGTGACCCAAGGGAAAGGGGAGTGGGATATGCTAAAAGGATTAGCATGTGCAAAACAAAATAATGTACGCAGTGGGCAAAGGGAAGGGTGGGGACAGGAATACCTGTGCAGTGCAATATTCAGCGCAGTAGTGCTGCACAAAAGGTATAGAGCAGGCCACTTCGCACTGCACAATCACCACTGATAAGAAGCCCAACTTACTCAGGGCAACCCTAGTGGCTGGCAGAGTCATTGCAGCCAACAACTATATAGGCAGTGGGGAGCCTGGTGGCTAGTGGCACCTCCACCCTCCAAACCCTGGCCCCAGTAAATAAAGTAAGCCCCTGGTGTCCAGAGGTCCTCCCACCCTCCAATTGATGCCCCATATAAGTTTCTAACTTTTCCCGATATCCAGTGGTTCCCCACCCTCTGGTTGACATCCCATAGAATTGTAAAACTTTCCCTAGTGTCTAGCGGTTCCTCCACCCTTCAATCACCGTCCTGTAGAGGTTTATAACTTTCCCTGGTGTCTAGTGGTCCCCCATCCCCGATCGCTGTCCAATACAATTGCAAAACTTTCTTTGGTGTCCAGTGGTCCTCCCATCCTCCAGTCACCATCCTGTACAATTGTAAAACTTTACTTGGTGTTTAGCTGCCTCCCCACCCTCCGATCAATGGTCCTGTATAGGTTTTACACTTTACCTGGTGTCTAGTGGTCCCTTTGCCCTCCGATCGCTAGTCTCATGTTATACTACATATTCCCTGGTGTCTAGTGGCCCCTCTGCACCATGGACACTGGCCAACCCACCCTGACGCCCCCCTCCTTACGGATTTCATCAGCACTGTGCGTGCACATAAGACTGGCACAGTCCTCCTCTCACCACCTCGGTCAGCCACCATTGTATTGTAAAGGGAGCATGTACTGTCTACAGTAGACAGTACATGTGCTCCCTGTACAGTACAGGGGATGTGCTCTCCTGTCATTTCATATGGTGGCTGGTCATGGTGGTGAGAGGAGGGCTGTACTGGTCACTGTATGGGCACCTGCAATGCTGGTGAAAAAGGTAAGGTGAGGGGGTGGCAGGGTAGGTTGGCTGGCTCCTGCAATGAGGGAGGGGTCACTAGATGGCAGGAAATATGTTAAACCTATACTGGACCGGTATAGGAGTGTGGGGGACCACTAGACATCAGGGAAAGTTTTACAATTGTATGGGACAGCAGTCAGAGGGTGTGGGGATCACTGGACACCAGGGAAAGTTTTAAACTTATACGAGATGACTGGAGGTTTTGGGGACCACTAAACGCCAGGGAATACTTGCACTTTACCAGGGACTGGGTTGAAGGGTGTGGATGAACCAAGACAGCAGGGAATACTTGACTTTTACAGGGCTGGGCAATCAAGATGGAGGCGGAACTGGTTGCAGTGGTGCAAATCTGCTACTATTTACCACGCAGATGTGCCCATAATGGGAATGCAAATGGCCCCTTAGTGCTTTGCATGCCCAACAGGCTCATTTGCGTAGTGCTGTCTGAATATCACGCTGGGAGCTACTGGTGATATTGGGTCTAGGGGTGCTGTTCCTTGCACTGCCAGGATCCATGTCGGGGCAGAGCTGCTCAGGTTAGTGCTGTACCAACATGCCCCTACGTTCAGTCAGATAGTGCGGATGCACTATCTTGATTGAATACAGTGTCCTCTGAGTAATGTGCAATAGGCAAATGCAGAACAAACCTTTGCGCTCTGCTTTGCACATTAAAATAAGTTTTGTTGTTAATTCTATGTTATGCCATGGGGTGAGAATAAAAAAATTCTCATAACAGCATTTATTTAGCAGCATATTGCTCCTGGAACTTACTTTCACTCGAGTGTTATTTCCGTTTATTTACACTAAAGGAGCATCATCAGGAACCCTGCAAGATTCCGGGTTCCAGTGCTCCAGTTCATTAAGACCAAGACTAATTTAGAATGCCTAGCCGACTGCACTGACCGCACAGCTGTTTTAAACTGCTTCCCCTTCATAAAGTGAGCAGCTGCTTCCTGACTGTGGCACTTAAAGTGTGAACTGTGGTTTAAATATTGTTTCACATAAATCATAAACTGCACAGCATTGCTATCTCTGTTAAAATAAATTGTCCACTGCGTATCAACTCATTATGAAAGTATGATAACTGACCCCCCCCCATCCCATTCTGTTGTCAAGGAACAGTGATTCACTCAATGTTCATTCATTCATTCATAAAGCTAAAAAAGATATATAAAAATTAAATTCACCAGATTAACAAGACTGTTGCATTTTCTTACTGAAGGTATGTTTTGTCCTCATGGGATTCAGTAAATTTATTTTTAGTGTAAGTCCAATACTTCCATGACTCAAAATCTGGAAGTCATTCAATTATTTGGAAGTCAAAATACTCCTCAGATTCCACAATTTGAAAGCCAATATTCTAGGAATGATCAATGTATGGATGTTAATACTGTACAAATATTAGTGGTAGAACACAATTTCTTTAAAAAAAATCCATAATTTCTTAGCTTCAGTGCCTTCTGTTTTAGAAGTCATCTAATTTAGTTTTTCACATTTGGAAGTCAATGACTTCCTCCACTTATATTTTTGCCTTGTTTTTTGGAGTCAAATACTCCCAAAATGGAGTTAACCGAAACCCTAGTGAGATGTAACCTTGATCGTACACCCTGGATCGATACTCTCGTAATGCAGCTGCCCACTAACTTGCACTGTACTCAGGGTACTATACCTGGGATAGGTGAGCCATGTTAATCCACACAAGCTCATCAATAGCCATGTAGTGTGCATGTGTGACTACCACACAGACATTCTCCCAATGACAGGCAGTCTTTTGCATTGACGCTCCGAAGTCACGTGCATGGAGTCACACTAATGGTGGATTTATTCGCAGGAGTTAAGAAGAAGTCCTCACCTCAGCTGCATTTATTAAGTTTTTAAATGTAAATAAAGTAAATGTTGATAATAACACAGAGAGAGTGTCTGAACTAAGGCCAGTGGCATAAACAGCATATGCCATGGGCTGCCAAGAAATAAACCATTTATTTTTTGTCTCATGGCTTGACCTCTATAGACCTGACTTGTGGCTCTACCACTCATGAGGTCAATAGCGGTTAAAACCTGAGACAAAAAGTAGATGGTTTATTTCTAGGCAGCCTGTAGCATGTACCCTATTTTTCTGCCTCAGTGCAGTGGTCTAGACTCTCCCCATCCACAGGCCCTAATTTTGATGCCTGTTGCAGTGGTTACCACTGGCCCCAGTTACCCCCAGCTGCTGTGCCATAGTCCTCCCTATAGACTATTCCTAACTTACATCCCCAGGTGGGGTTAAATGAAAGCTTGTTATTAGAGCAATATCCTTATATGGGTACAGTGTTTATGTATTGATATCTTTTACTTCCATCATTAACGTTTATTGATTCATTTTTAAAATATAGTTTATATTTATCGGTAAAACTTTGTACTGATACACATGCAGTATTTTGCTGTCACATATCAATCCTGCCTAGCCCTAATGCTTTCTTTAAAAAAAATGAAGTTCCTATCACTAGTGGCCCAAAGCTACCCTTTTTGAAAGATAATTTCTTTGAAAGGTGATAACTCTGGAACCAGAGAGGCTAGTAATTTATTTTTTTAAAAGAAAGCTTGTTGTTAGAACAGTAACAATATAGTATACTGCTAAAGTGTTCATGGTGAGTGCAATCTAGGCCCCAATTGTTCGGTAGGTGCTTCCAAAGATGGTAATTAGGTGGCTAAAAAGGGCGTACAGCTTATGCATTTGAATGCTTGTAGTATAGTTTCCAAATTGCCAGAAATTTAAGCTTTATTTGAGTCATGTTCTTCACATGTTTTGGCAGTCAGAGAAAGCTGATAAAAGCCTAGTATTCTTGATAGTGAAATTGCAGTTGCCAATTATTCAGTGTTTAGAAAGGACAGGCCACATAAAAGGGTGGGGGAGTATTTGTTATGTCTTGTGTTATTTGGATGCTTCAGTTTTTTTCGGTTAATTACACAAGCAAAACTGCTTGTGAATGGCTTGTTCTTCAATTAACAATTGGTCCAAAAACTGAATACATGTATTAATAATCCTCCTGGCATTGGTGTGAGGGTCCCATGGATGTGGCCCCTGTGTTGCCTCATTTAAAGGTGTGTGAGGTCATAGCCTTGTGGGAATTTAACCTTGATTGGTTATTAAATATTGCACATTTTAGAGATATTTTGGATGATATGGGTTAAAACAGTTATTGACTGTTCCAAGGAGAATGAATAATAAATCTGAAAAGCACACATTATTAGACTGGATTTTGGTGCAACATCCTGGGAGAATTAAAACCTTTGGAGCTTTATCTGATAGCATAAGTGACCATGCTACAATTTTTCTATCATGGGCACAATGGTGTCACAGACAGAGACATGTTCCATTTTTTTTCATGGTTTCATGATTGTTCCAGGTTGGTCGTATCTGATTTTATATTGGATTTGACCAGTGTGGACTGATTTTTTTCTGGATGCAGTTCCAGATGTAAATTTTGCAGTGGACTTTTTTAGTTCTGAATTTTTGAGGATTATACAGAAGTATGCCCCTTTAACTAGGAGGTGCTTTAAGGGTAAAAATTCTGAATGGATGAATAGAGAACACTTCAAACTTTTAAACTCAGAGAGAATGCTTGCCTGCCATCTTGGCTTCCTCCTTTTCTCTACTACTATTGCTCTTCCAAATTTGCCCACGGCATATCACCTTCTCTTCTCTTTGCTTCTACTAGCAGGAGACGTTGAGACCAATCCTGACCCCCTCCATGTACCAGCATTGATCACTCAAATCCTATATGGAACTCCTCCTTTGGACTGAAGTTCGCACACATCAACCTCTGCAGCCTCTCCTCCAAATACATCGACCTTGAACCCTGGGTCACCCTATACAAGTCACACGTGCTAGGCATCTCTGAATCATGGCTAAAACCCCATCTCTCTGATGCTGGCTACTATCTCCCAGGATACTCCCTGCTGAAGCATGACAGGCCTGGTAAGAAAAGGGGTGGTGGGGTGGCTCTCTACATCCGTAAGCCTCTCTCTGCTACCCCTATCCTCCACTCCGACTCTAGCTCACCCAGTGAGTGGCTCCTAGTGAAACTGACCATAGGTGCAGCAAAAAAGATGTATGTGGGTTGCTGCTATAAGCTCCCCGCAAGATGCCAAGCAGGTCTCACCACCCACCTTGAAGGCATGGGAAGCCTCTCCCCTGCCAGGGACATCATCCTCCTTAGAGATTTTGACCTAGACTGGCTTAGTGCCCAGCAACCTGATTACTCTAACCAGCTCGAGCTCCATAACCTAGCCCAAATTATCACCATCCCCACCAGGCACAACCCTATTACCCAAAACTATACACTTCTTGACTGGGTAATCACCAATAGAGAGGACAGGGTGCTCCTATTTGGCACTCTGTCCGATGCCATTAGCGATCATTCCCCCACCTACCTGGTCTGGACCTCTATGACCAAACGCCCACCCCCAAACTACTCTCCTTCCATAATTTCAATCACCCAGACATCCCCTCCCTCCTTAATGATGTTTGAGCGATAAACTGGTCCGCCTTCCACACCCTCTCTGATGTGTCCGGGGCTGAGAGTTTCTTTACAATTGCACTCCTCCATCTCCAGTATCAACATTTCCCCCTGACTACTCCCCAGGTTAGGGGTGGCTGTACATGCTGGGTTACCAAAGATCTCCTGGCCATGATGAGGGAAAGGGATAAGCTATGGTCAGCCCTCAAAAAAGCTTCCTCCCCTGCCTGATGGAATGAATACCGGCAGCTACAAAACCTTTATAAACAGTCAGCCTTTTCCAAAAAGCGTGCCTTCTTTCTTGGTGACCCCCATCACTTCTTGGGCGAGGTCGGCTCATTACTCAATCCACACACTTATAACCCCATTAATCACCTTGACACTACCTCCAGACGTCTGGCCAACCCTGTTGCTGTGGCCGAGGCCTTCAATAAAAACTTCACAAACCTATTTGCCCTTCTTAGCAAGCTGCCACCCCTGGTGACCACTGGTCTCTCTGATCATCCTCCACCCATATCCCTCAAACTCTTCCCCTTCCCTCTTTCTGCTTCTGGACTATCACCCCCAGGGACACTGCCAGACTGCTGAAGAGCCTGCCTAGCCGGGGCAGCCCGGGCAGCAATGGTCTTTTCCCTGCTATGCTTAAACTTATATCACCTGCCATCTTAAAACCACTCACCTACCTCTTTAACCTGGCATTGACTACCTTCTCAGTGCCCGGCACTTGGAAGCATGCCAGGGTGGTCTCAATTCTTATGACTGGTGACCTGCTATCCCCAGATAACTATCGGCCTATATCCTTGTTCCCCCACCTTAGTAAACTCCTGTAAAGGATTGTCCACAGGCAACTGACTATATTAACACACAACCTACTGTCCAGACAGCAACATGGCTTCTGCAAACATCACTCCACCACATCTGCCCTCAACTGGTTTACCAATCATATTCTTAAGAACTTGGACCTTGGAAGAGCAATGGGCGCCATCTTTGTTGACCTGTCTAAAGCTTTCAACCTGATTGACCACACCCTGTTGCTCTCCTCCCTCCACATCCTTAGGTGCTCTACTGAGACCATGTGGTGGTTCCAAAGTTACCTTTCAGATAGATCTCAGTCGATATATGTAGGACCTTCCACCTCCCCACCCTCACAGTCACTGCCGGTGTACTGCAGGACTCCATCCTGGGTCCACTCTTTATTCTCCCTGTTTATAAACTCTCTCCCCTCTGACTGTCTCTCTTGTGATGCCCTATTTTATGGAGATGACCATGTCCTTTTCACTAGTGACAAGGCTCTTGAGAATATATCCAGGGCTTTATTTGATGACTACTCTGTGGTGCATCCTGGTTCCACTCACATCACCTAATTGTTAATGCTAAAAAAAAATAAATCCATGCTATTTGGATCTAAACTCTTCCTATCTAAGGCTGCCAATGCTGGGTTCACCCTCTCGGTAGTCTCACTGGATGACACTGTACTTGAAAATGTACTAACTTTCAAATATCTGGGAGTTATCCCGGACCCATCCCTTTCCTTTTCCGATCATATCTCCTCTGTTATCCATCATATTAACCAGAAATTTGGTGCGGCTTATTGGATAAAGTCACTTCTAACCAGGGAAGCCATTGCCCAAGGCAACTTGCTACCCTTGATTGACTACTGCTCTCCTATTTATGTACCAGAAGCTCAACCTCTCTTTGCTTCTCCATCCCCCCACAGTTAGACCTCTCGAGGGCAACGATCTTTCATATCTAGAGCCCCAGTGTGGTACAACTTCCTTCCTCCTAATGTTACTAAGAGCACTTCTCTGAGCTCTTTCAAGCGAGATTTTTTTTTCCCCCCCAGCAGATAAAGGCCTAGAGGTCTATCAAGTCTGCTCAAATGTGCAGCTAGCACCCCTTATTCTGCAGCTGCCCCTCCCTTCCACCCTTCCCCTTCATTAACCCTCCCCCTTGTCCTGTCCCATCCCCTTTTGAAGCAGTCCACTGTTCTACTGGATACCACTTCTGCAGGTAACACTTTCCACCCAGCCACCACGCTCTCTGTAAAAAAGTGTCTCCTCATCTCCCTCCTGAATCTTCCTCCCTTCAGTCTCATATCATGGCCCCTGGTGTCGCTCCCCTCCCTTACTTTGAACAGACCCTTTGCCAACACCTCGTCACGATTGCCTCCTGTGACTGCTGACCCTAGCCTTGCTGTCACAAATCCTACCCACATGCCAACAATCTACATGTCCCACCCACCCCTTCACCCTTCTCATCCTTGGACCCCCCTTACTCCCCCTTCCACCCTGTCTTTCTCAAAATTCCTCCCTTCTCATCCCTGTAATAGCTTTTCTCATCTCCTCTGCCTCTACTCCAGTTTTCTACTTAGTCTCCTTTTCCAATCAACCTAATTGTTCCCTGTTTTATCTTAAGTAGTCTTAGCTCCCTGTGCTTGACAAAGCCTCTAGCTGCTAAAGTTATCATAGTCTCATTGTATGTATATTGCCTCTATGTTGTCTCATTCTATGTACATTGCCACTATGTTGTATCTCAATGTCTGACGTGGAACCTTTGTAAAAGAGTCTTGGCTCAAAGGTGTTATCTGAAATCTAAATAATAATAAAAAAATAATAATATTTACGCACACACATCCTCAGCCTTACGTGTGCATCTCTGCTCCACGTACAACAACATATGTTATTTCACTCTCCTGGCACCATATTCCACTCACCACTGCCACCTCTACCAGACTCTTGGCTGGCTCCCACTACACTGCAGATTTGATTATGGGCTTGGCTGCCTCCTGGACAGTGCCATTGGGCATGGTGAAGCCTCCACTTGTACATCTTTCCTCAAGAGTATAACTTTCTCGAGGTGTCTGCATGCATCCTCTGTCCCCCCCTCCAATATCCCAAAAGTCTCTATGGCTATGGGTAGCAGAGCATTATCTGCAACTGCTCCCACTCTATGGAACAGAATCTCCATGCCCAGTCGCTCTTTGGACTCCCATGCCACTTTCAAGACACATCTCAAATCCTGGCTGCCTGATAAGGCCACATGCTGTTGCTAGCTTGGATAACCCCTCCCCACACACACACCTTTCTGACTCTTCCCTCTTGGGATGCTTTGGCCTCCCCTGCCCTCTCTTATTTCTTTGGACTCCTGTCTTACATCCCTCACTACCTGTTTCTTGGGCTCTCCCACTTGGCTATTGTCTTGCATGTTTTTTTTTACATCATGCATTAATTTGCACTGGCCACTTATCCTTTATAAAGAATTGTATAACTATTGTTGCTTATTGTGATGTACTGATTGTTTTTTTTTTCAACCTTTCATTAAATTTGCTTTCCTATGTCACATTCTTTGTTCACCAATGATGTCTGTATATCCACATGGCTTGTACTCATTGTATAACATGTCACTACCTCTGTAACTGCCACCTGTGTGGCCCGGGTCATGCCTGAAAATGATCAGTGCACTTACCTGGTTACCAAAGGCTTAAATAAATAAATTAAATAAATAATAAACACCACTGACAAAGATTTGCTTCAATCAGCTGAGGTGTTCAAGTACCTTGGTGTTCATGATGACTCAGGGCTGACCTTTGGTGCACATATTAATGACATGACCACTAGAGCCCATTAAAAAGTGGGCCAACTATATCATGTTAGAACAGATTTAACTTATGAATCTTATTTAAAAACTGCCTCTCACAATCTTTTACTAATTATTGATTATGGATCTTTAATTGTTGATGCTGCAATAAAAGCTAACCTAGACAGAAAGAGAACTCTATCATAAGATAACCATATTTGTCCTGTCAGCTGGAAGCAGAACACACCACTGTTTGAGCACTACTAAACTGGATTGGCTTTCATTTGAATATAATTGATGTTAGCAAATTATACTTTCAAGATGCTACATAACAGGACTTTTTCTTGTTTGTCTAATTTGGTAAGGATCAGAACAGTAACTATAATGCTCATTCCAAATCAAAGGATTTTCTTCATATTTCTCATACTGTATTGGGACACAATGCTTTGAGCTCTAGGGCATATTACTTGTGGAATACAGTACCTGTATCTATTTGATCTTCATCTTCATCAACTGTCTTTAATGACACATTGAAACAGACATTTTCAGAATATGAGTGTGTGTAAATGGTTTGCTTAAATCAGCATCCTATACTGTATGTATCTTTTTAGTATTTTATTGCTTGTTGGTATGTATTCATTGCATTGAATGTATCTTATATGTAAATTATATTGTACTGTAAACCTTTTTTGTACTTAAGCGTCCAGGTCACACATCAAAAAGGAACTTTTTGCACCAGTGCACATAGCTGGTTAACAAAATAAAACTCAACTTAACTCAACTCAGCTAAACCATCTATATCTTGAAGCTTAATTATTAATGTTTATCGATACACTTTTTAAAGTATTGTTTACAAGTATGGATAAAACATTATATCTATATGGGCACTTAGTTACTATCACATACAGTATTAATATTGTCCTGATTCCAAGCTTTAATTTAAAATACAAATTAAATTTCTGTTCCTAATGGTTCCAAAGTTATCCATTTCTAAAGATGATTTATTTGAAAGGAGATAACTCTGGAACTGGAGGAGCTAGGAACACATTTTTTTAAACAAACCCTTATAGTTAGAGCAATATTGATTAATCATATACATATAGTGTTCATCTGTTTATATCTTGAAGTTTTATAATTGATTTGTGTAAATACATTTTCATAAAATAGTTTATTATCAATAAATGTAACATTGATACTTCAGTACTGTATTATTATCACATATTGATATTGTCCAGAAGTGAAACTTTAATTTAAAAATAAAGTTGCTGTTCTTAACTGTTCCAAAGTTAGCCTTTTCTTGAAAATAAATAACTTTTGAATTGGAGGGGCTAGACACTTGTTTTTTTTTAAAGCAGCAGTGCAACGAAATTGGGCAAAATATTTGATCTTACATTTTTTTAGCTATAAAAGATTCCAAGGCATCTTCCAGTTTTATTTGGTGGTATAATTTTCTAATTTCACCAAAATGTGAATATTTTATAAATGTTTCAATAGTATTTTTTCTCATGAAAAAAAGATGGCCACCACATTTTGCATAGAAATAACACTGTAGGCCTGGCAAGGGTTAGAATCGAAAAAATAAGAAAAGACTCATGGTGCGCAGCATAGAAGGTACCTAGATAAGTACATTTGACAGGTATACTAATATTTTCTTAACTGTAGCTGAAACTAGCTTTTTTGGAAAAACAGTTTTCGTTGCACTGCTGCTTTAATAAAAGCTTGTCACTAGCACAGTATGATATTCACTAGCACGGTATGATACATTATACATGTACAGTGTTCATCTTTCAGTATCTTAAAACTTCTTTATTGTTTATTGATACATTTTCAGAATATGGTTATCAATAAAACTGTATATTGATAGATGAGCGCTATATTATTATTACGTATCAATATTGTCCTGACTCCAAGCTTTAATTAACAAAAAATTAAGTTCCTATCTCTTACTGTTTTAGAGTTAGCCCTTCCAAAAAATAAGTTCTTTAATATGAAAACTCTGGAAACAGAGATCCTAGGAACTTTAATTTTTTTTTTCAGTGAAACTTGTAGTTAGAGCAGTATCGAGATATCATAAAGGTATTGTGTTCGTCTGTCAACATTTTGAAGTTTTAGCATTAATGTGCATCAATACAAAGGAATACATGGACCACCTGGTTCCTACGTATGGCCCACAGCAGACCAGATTTGATACCATGGGGGTACTGGGTGGTCACAGGAAGAGACTTTGGCCCAGCTGGCCCTCATAAAATATATTATTATTATTTTCCAATATTGTAGCCAGGAAAGACACACTAAGCCAAAGCTTGTTTCCAGGTGCATCCTGGGAGCACAGGGAAGTTAAGTGACTTGCTCATGGTCACACAGTATACAAGTGATGGCTGTGGGATTCAAATCCAGTTCCCTTCCAGGTTTTCAGCTCAGTGCTCTTAACCACTATGCTGTACTGCCATGGGATGCAACCCCTTATTGAAGGGTTGTTACCCCATGGGTTTTGAGATGGATGTATAGTTGCCCCCTGCCCCCACTCCCCAACAAGGGATATCATGTTTAGATTATCTATTGGGTGTTCCTTCATTTATCTATCTTGGATGGTTTTTTTGTAGGTTTAGATACTTGGCCACTTTGTAAGTCAGAAGATACACTGGATATTGGTGACAAGTATGTATAGAATTGATATCATATGATTTTATCACATCCTTCTGTACCTAATTTCATTATGCTGCACCTGCCCCCACAAGAAACTGAATAAAAATCGTAGTTTAAAAAAAAGTATCAATATATTTTTATAATCTATTTTATAATTATTAATAAAACTGTAGCATTATACAAAAGCATTTTGTTGCCATCACATAACAATATTGCCCTTACTCAAATTAATGTAAAATGAAAGTGATTTCCTTTCCCTAACTGTTCCAAAGTCGGCCCTTTCTAAAGATATGCTCTTTAAAACAAGAAACACATGCTTGTAGTAAAAGCAATATCAACATAATGTATATGTATAGTGCTTATCTACTGATATTTTGAAATGTTATCATCAATGTTCATTGATAAATTTTCATTATGTAGTTTACAGTTATCAATAAAACTTGATGGTGATACATAATCACTGAATTACTATCACATATTGATACTGCCTTGACTCCAGGCTTCTATTTTAAAACAATTAAGGTCGTATCCCCAACGATTCCAAAGTTAACTCTTCGTAAAGATAATTTCTTTGATAGATAACTCCGGGCTAGGAACTTAATTATTTTAAAGTTTGTAGTCAGGGCAATGTCAATATATGGAACTGGTACAGTGTTCATATATTGATTAGAATGGACACAATCAGGAAACTTCACTTCATGATGTACTTCACAAAGTGTCCTCAATGTCATTTTGCCTGCAGCTACACTTTTCATAGTTTTCAGCCAGCAAAATGCCCACCTTTGGCCAGTGAAGACTACATGTAGTGGCAGTTCACTGCTGAAAGTGTCACCAAGGGTCCACTATGCATAACTTGCTGGGCAAAGTAGCAGTTCCCCAGTGAAAACTACACAAAGTGTTTTGTTTGCTAACAACATATTTTTGTAAAGATTTATCCATCTCCACTAATTGTGCTCATAGTTCCAACAGCTCTCTCACCATCAGACCTTTAATAAATTCTGTACCCTCTCTTACCCATCACCCTCCCACACACGCACATGCACACACACACACACACACACACACACACACACACACAGTCCTGGCAAACTTTCCTGTAATAAAAAAAGAATAGTAATATAATTTCACATCCCTTCACTCCACTCTACTTGCACCAAGTCATAACACCACCCACACTCTCCCCATACATGAACTCCTGAGTGAAACTGAAAAACGCTTTTAGAACTGTATTGCTTTTTTTCACATTTTTAAAATATTTTTCATCATTTTTGGAAATACTACAGCTTATTTATCTATTTATTTTTTATATACTCTTTATCCCTTCTCCTTGGCCCATGTTTGGGAGGGAGCCCCAGCCCTTTTCCCCTGATGTCTACTGGCTGACACTGACCATCTTCCCGCAGGGCTTGCGCCCCTGGTGGGATTGGCAGGGGTACCCCAGACCCCCACCGAAGGCCGGATCCAGTTCTGGTCAGTGCTGTGGCTAGTCAAGGAGCAGGACCTGCAAGCCCCTCCTTTATCCATCCAGGAAATCTGTTTTCCACCTTTTTTCTCCCTCAGAGGTGGGGCATGCAATGACGCCAATGACGGTGTCACGTACACTCCCGTGCATGTCCCGTCAGGCATCTGTTTATAAAAAGCATTAAATAAATCCAGATCCCTTTCCTTTCTCAGGCTGGTTAAACTCATTTACAACACTGAGTTTGATAAGGAAAAAGCTTTCTTCTGCATGATTGGGGTTACATATGGTTCAGAAGGTAACAGTTTATCAAATAGTTTGTGATTCCTCAGATTTCTCTTACACGGCAATAGTACATATCATCAAAACTAATGCCTTACTTGTTGAGCCTTCAATCAGAAAAAAATGTCAAATACTCATCCTTGGAGTGAAGGAAATAGCACATTATCAAGTGAAAACAGTTTACTGTTTCCTGGGGGGGTTGGGGGAGGCAAGACCTTCAGAGACTCCTAGTTCCTCCATAGTGTGAATACAAATTCTAAGCTTCAGTAAAATCCTATGGAAAACACAGGACTTGAATCGTGCTAGGCATACTGTGGAGATGACGCATTCTGCCCTGGGCAGATAAGACTTGGGCTGCTTGGCACCCTCCACCAAATCCAGCCAGCTGATCAATTAATTGAATTCCTGGGTGACTGTGGATCTAACAGCACAGGAATGGATGTACAAATAGGGAGGTTGAAAACATATTGAACTAAAACCACAGGTAGCATGGCACCAGTGCAGGCTAAAAAGGCATGGAGGTTGCCAATAACTGATTGTAAACTGTATTTTGAGGCAGTAGAAAGTGACAACGAAAAACAGATTATCCTGTGTTGACTGTGGAGACAGACTGTCCTTTTGGTTAGAGGATACGATACAGAAGTGGTGACCCCGGGGGGTGGGGTAAGAAATATGGAAATGGTGGTGGTGGTGGGGGAAGGAAGAGCATTTGAGCTATCTAAACAAATTCTTATTATATGAATACCTGCTTCCTAATGTAGTATTTAGAGCTGATTTAGTTACAGTCTGGTGTTTCAGTAGACTAGTGCGTTTCTACTGTGTGATCCCAGCCACCCCCTTGGCTCCACTTCTGTTCTTTGGTGCTTGTCCTGCACCCCACAGTGCCTGTTGCCCTCCTATTACCCTATGCAAGATCGATCAAGGTCCATGACTTACCCTACACAGACAATGGCCCTACTCACTGGATAGTAGGAGGACATTAAAATGGAAGCAGCAAGGCAGAGCACGATGCTTAGAAGGATGTGGCACTGAAAGCAGGATTTCTTTAAGGAGGAGCTTTTTTTCCCCCTTTTATCCTTTGAACCACTGATGCTGAAGTACTTTTGCCTGGTCACCGGTGGGCATCTGCAGCATCCCCTCCCCCACCCAGTGGGTCCATGGTTGCAGTCTCTGTCAGCTGGAGATGTTGGCAGGTAATAAACCTGGCATCTCCTGGCATGGCTGCAGGGGTTCTGCAAACATGGGATGGCATGCATCCCTTCCCATGGATGGAGAGCCCTGCCTTGGGCAGCACTTTTGCCTCTGGCCACTGGTGCACACTGATCCAGGCTCAGTATGGAGCAAAATCAGGGTAATCTAAATGGTATCTACTGCTGAATCATCTGACTGTATGTAGTATCACAGTATTATAATGTCAGAAGGGACTCATGCATTCGGGTAGAGGCCATGTCAGGAGTGACAGCAGAAAGGGTGGGACAGTCTGTTCTGAAATATGCTAGAAGGGGTAGGAACAAGCCTCATTTAATTATACATCTTGGGATGAACAACCTGGCTGACAAGATGGTAGACACAGTCCAGAGGAGGTCTGAGGAACTAGGACAACTATGTAAGGGGGCAGGAAGATCAGTAACTTTTTCAGAGTTACTTCCAGTGCCCAAGGCAAGCACAACAAGAAAGCTGAGAATAGAGGAATTTAATGGATAGCTAAGAACCTGGTGTCATGCTAAAGAGTATGGGCTGGTGGGGGAGGTGGGGAGGGACCTGGGAGGACAGTAGTCTCTATGCCAAGAACAGACTACACTTGAACAAGGAGGGAAAGAAAGTGTTGAAACAGAGGATGGAGGAGCACATAGAGGAAGTTGGGAATTTAAACTAGAAGCGGGGGGTGGCAAGTGGGCAAGAGACATGCAGAGACCACAGGTTGGGAAGTCATATGAGCTTACCCCCCAGAACAGTGACAAAGGACAAATGGCAACTACTATTGGTGATGCTAGTAAAGGAGGGCAGTATGGGGGCTGGAAGGTGGTTACCCTTAATTCTAGGAATCTTGGAAGGAAAACTGCAGAGTTACAGGCACTCATGACAGAGGGAGAGGTGGACATTGCAGCCATCACAGAAACATGAGCCACCCAATACAATGACTGGGACCTGTCTGTACCAGGGTATAGGTTATTTCATAGGGATAGGGTGATATGGGAAAGAAGGGGGGTGACACTATATGTGATGGAAGGACTGAAGCATGTAAGGGAGGAAGGAGAGGAGGGTAGTACGGAGTCATTTTGGATGAAAATCCAGGATTCCAAGAATAGGACTCTCAGAATGGGAGTGGTATACAGACCACCCTCTCAGATGGAGGAGTTAGACAGGGAACTAGCAGGACAGATCAGGAGGACATGCGAGAAGGGTTGTGTGGTTTTTGTGGGGGACTTCAACATGCCAGGTGTGGACTGGAGTACCCCAACAACCAGGAATAGTAGGGAGCAGGTACTGCTGGATGCCTTCCAGGGTAGCTTTCTGATGCAAATGGTCAGTGAACCAACCAGGTTAGGGAATACTCTTGACCTTGTGCTGGCAAATGAGGAGTTTGTGAGGGGAAATTAGGGTGAAAGAACAGCTGTCAGGGAGTGACCACCACTCACTATGGCTCACTTTGGATATGGGCAAGGAAGGAGTGGAATCTGGCACAAGAGTGCTGGACTTTAGGAGGATGGGGAAGTGGTAAAAGGGTACCTGGCCAGAATTCAATCAGTATGAGCACTAACCAGAAGTGGGAGCTCATAAAGCTGGCGATAGCGGAGCAACCAGAACCTGCAGCAAAGCCCAGAGCAAGAAGGCTAGGGCTAAGAAACTGAGCTGGGTGAGCAAGGAGGCCATGGAAAAGGTAAGGTGGAAAAGAGCTGCCTTTAAGAGGTACAAGAAAACAGGACAGGAGAGGACAGGTCGGAGTACCTGAAGGAATCAAACAAGGTGACAGTGGTAGTAGGGAGAGCCAAGGCATCTATGGAGCTCATCCTGGCACAAGGCATTAAGAAGGGGGAGAAGGACTTCTTTAGGTACTTCAGGGAGAAAAGGAACTGTAAGGACCACATAGTAAGGATTAAGAAGGAGGGGCATTGGGTGGAAGCAGGGTGCGATAAGGCAGAAGCGCTAAATGATTACTTCAGCTCGGTATTTACTAAGGAGACGAGGGGCGTGATACCCAAGGGGAGAGGAATGGCAGAAACAGGGTAGGAGGGGGTGACAGATGGGGAAATCATGGAGGGCAGAGTTCTGGAGAGGGTGATCATTACAGGGTCAATGAACAACTCGGCACAATGTAGGAAGGCAGCTGTGAAGGCCAACAAAATGCTGGGTTGCATTGCAAGGGGTATATCCTCGAGGAGGGAGGAGGTGATTCTGCCACTGTATAGGTCATTAGTTAGAGCGCACCTAGAGTACTGCGTGCAGTACTGGCACCCGAATCTGAAGAGGGACATTAAGTTACTGGAGGGAGGTGCAGTGCAGGGTGACAAAGATGATCAAGGGGCTGGGGGACTTATATGAGAGGAGGCTGAGTGAGTTGAACATGTACTCACTGGAAGAGAGGAGAGATGGGGGACATGACTGAAACCTTTAAGTGCATGATAGGAATAAACAAGACAGGTACTGAGGGACTGTTCAAAGTAAAGGAGGGGAGGGACACCAGGGGCCATGATATGAGACTGGAGGGAGGAAGGTTCAGGAGGGAGAAGAGGAGACACTTTTTTTACAGAGAGGGTGGTAACTGGGTGGAATGCGTTACCAGCAGAAGTGGCATCCAGTAGAACAGTGGACTGCCTCAAAAGGGGCTGGGACAGGGCAAGGGAAGGGTCAGTGGAGGGGAAGGGTGGAAGGGAGGGGCAGCTGCAGAATAAGGGGTGATAGCTGCCCACTCGAGCAGACTTGATAGACCTCTAGGCCTTTATCTGCTGGCAAGTTTCGTATGTTTTTATGTTCGTATGTCTGCAACCCTACTTCATAAGCTAGTATGAATAAGTATGCTCTGCAAACATATACTGTACAGTACTAATTTAGAGGTAATTCCCAGGTGTTCTTTACAACCAGCTTTTTGAAAATGTTATGGAGAACTAAAATCCTAATTACTTTTTAAAAGAAATCAAGCAACCATTACTGTTGTGTTTTTTTTTTTAGTCTTTGGTAATTGGGTATGGCCCACTAGGCACAAGTGCCTATTTTCAGGGGCGACTTGGGTTGAATCACAAGTCCTATGAAGACAGGTTGAAGGAACTGAACATGTACTCCCTGGAGGAGAGGAGGGAGAGAGGGGATATGATAGAGACATACAAGTATCTTACATGGAGGAACAGGGTGCAGGAAAACACTATTTTTAAGCGAAAAAGATGTTTCAGGACTAGAGGGCATGGGATGAAGTTGGAGGGAGGACGATTCAGAGGAAACATGAGAAAGAATTTCTTCACAGAACGGGTGGTGGACAAGTGGAACACCCTGCCAGAGGAAGTGGTGGGGGCTGAAACAATCACGGGATTTAAGAATGCATGGGATAGACATAAAGGAATTCTAGAGGTCAGGGGTAAGGGGAAATAGACTTCTAGGAAAACAAACTGAACTTACAAGCTCAAATGGGCAGACTAGGTGGGCCATAGGCCCTTATCTGCCGACACTGTCTATGTATCTATGTAAAAGCACTGGGAAGGTTAAGTGACTTGCTCAGAGTTACACAGTATGCAAGTAGAGGTTGTGGGAATCAAACCCAGGTCTGATGGATGTACCAAACTCATTCACAGCTCATTACTCTAACCTCTAGGCTACACTGCCAGCCCCTTACATTACATTGCATTATTGTGTTGTGGACATACCCTTATGGATAATACATACAATATGTACATTTCTGTGTTGTGTACATAAATGGGTAATGAGCTTTTTAGCAGTACTAAGCACAATGGATCCAAGAGGACACAGTGGTCATGATGCACATCATACATTTTGGAGGCAACAAATCAGAACATGGATGCCATAGGCAACACTATTGGATAAGCACAGTACATATAAGGATTTCAATACAGGTGTCAAATACAGAATTGGCCCAGAAGGTATTGTCAAGGATTAAAAAAGTACAAAGGGAGGAAGGTAAAGGAGGAGGGTATAATAGGATTTGAGGTAGGGAAAATCCTACCTGGTCTGGCTGAGAAGTGCTATGGGCTACAAAGAACTAGTAGCTGAGAGAGGCACTTTGGCAGTTCTACCAGTAACAGCTAGGAAGGGCAGTCGCAGCCACCCAGGGCAGTGAGGTGTTCCCGTAATTTGCGTTTGAAAGGCCCTAGCTTTGATTCAGATATGATATCACAGTGGAGGGAGTTGCGCATGCTAGGAGCACAGTACACAAAGGACTTTTGTCCCTGTGAGGTACTGCAGAAAGGGACTTGTGCAGATGACAGCTAGAATCTCTCGAATGATGAGGGTTGGATGTGTGGCACAGTAGGTTCTGGACGCTCAGAGGGATAAGGCCCAATGATGCTTTCTTAGCTAGCAGTCAAGTCTGGTACTTCAACCTGCCCTTCAAATGAAGCCACCCCACTTGGGGGTACAGGTCACAGGTGTTTGTGAGCCAGTGGACTCCAGACACAAGCCTGCAGGCTTTATTTCAGACAACTTTAACCCTTTTTTTAAACTTCATCTTTATTGATCTCAAAAGGTACATAACCATTTATTACATAACTTCTAAGTAACAGACAATCTATATGACAATCCTTACTTGTTCACTTCACATTTAACTAAGAGTCCAGTCTTCCTCTATTAGTTTTAGGCATATATTGGTTTGTATGTTCTAATGACTAGATATATTTATTCTACCATTCTATTGCATATTTCCACAATAAAAATAGGGATAAGAAAGAGGTGAAAAAAGGAAAAAGAAAAATTCAACAATGTAAAAAACTGTTTTAGGCAACATTTAACTGTAATCTACTGTGCTTTCTTGTTACATTTGCTATTTTCCTTATCTAACTTGTGGTACCTATTTCTAGGTGCTAAAGGGACCAAGTTTGCAGAAACTTTTCTTGTTGAAGTCTTAATTTACTTGTTATGTTTTCCATTCTCTCTAGATCTGTTACTCTAGATCTCCATTCTGTTATCGTGGGGGGTGTAGAGGGCAACCATTTGGAGGTAATACACTTCAGGGCCGCTATTCTCAAAAACTGGGCTAGTTTACACCCCTGTCTGCTCCAGGTCTTCTTCTGTATATGGTAACTGGAGCCCTTTGGGCTTTATTATTTGTGTATGGACTGCCTGCCAATATCCCTATACTTCTGGGCAATCCCAAAATATGTGGGCATGCGTGCCCTTTTGTCCACAGTTTCTCCAACATGTGTCCAAATGATGGGTGTGGAAGTGTTTGGTAAGGGTTGGGGTCAGGAAGAACCTCACCAAAATCTTCCAGTTGAATTCTCTCCACGTGGGGGAGCTAGTGACCCCCCCACCCTTTTAAACAACGCTTGGCCCATAAAGCCTGTGAAACTGGGATGTTTAATTCTCTTTCCCATTTTTCCCTCACCCTCTCCAGTGGCCTAGGGGTCTGTTGTATTAACATCTTATACAGTTATGAAAGATGGTATGGGTTGTCTTTAATAATAACTGAAAAATTAAAAAGGATTCTACTTCTGCTCTGTCTCTTTTTATCTGTGGCATGACCCCAGCAGTGTGTAGGAAATGGCAAACCTGCAGGAATCTAAAATGGTCTTCTCTATGCTGGGAAAACCTGTCCTTCAGTTGGGCAAATGATAAGCATCCCCTGTCTCCCAGGCATTGGGCAAAAGTGGTCGGTTTTTGAATTGCCCAGAGTTTAAATCTTTAATCAGTCCTTGGAGGATCAAAAGTTGGTTCATGCTGGATCAGTGACAAGGGTCCTAAGCCTTCAGGGGTATGTGTGATCTTCCTGAGAAGGGTCAGGACTCGAAGTGAATGACCTATCCAAGAGTTGTTAACGTTTTTCCGGATATGGGGTGGGATGCTCTTTGTTGGTAATGCACATAGGGCCCAACCTTTGAGAGCTGCTTCTTCTAACTGATACCAGCCCAGCTCCTTTCTACGCTTTGCCCAAGTGCAAAGTTGTGTGCCTCTTGCAGCCAGGTAGTAGTAATAGAAATTCAGTATAGCTAGGCCCCCCCTCCTCTCTAGGTGCTTTCAGAATACTCTTATTCAGTCTAGGCTGTTTTTTCACCCAAACAAAGCATGAAGCTTCTTTTTGCAATTGTGACCAGAAGGTTTTGGGGACTTGGATTGGGAGGGTTTGAAAAAGAAAGTTGAGGCTTGGTAGGACATTCATTTTTAGGGTTTGCCCTCTTCTGTATAGGGTTGGGGCAACTGCCATCTGGCTAAATCCGACTGTATCTCCTGGAATAATTTCCCCATAATTATTCCGCTATAACTGGGTGATATCCACAGATACATTTATGTTTAGGTATTGGAATGTATTTTTGGGGGCCCATGACAATGGGAAGCTAGTTTTAAATCTCTGTGTGAGAGTACCACTTAATATTAGGGCTTCTGATTTATTTAAGTTTAATTTTATAACCTGCCATTGCCCCATATGTGTCAAGTGTCTGCAGAAGTACTGGCACCGATTTCTCCAGTTCTGCTACAAAAAATAGAGAATAATCAGCATACAATGCCACTTTCTGCTCTAGGCCCTGCACCTCTACCCCTTTTATATCTCTTTGGGCTCTTATTTCAACTGCTAAGGGCTCCGGGGAGAGGGAAAATAATAGAGGGAAAAGGGGACAGCCCTGTCTCGTACCTCTCTGTAGGGGAAACTTGTCAGACAAGTATCAGTTAACCTTCACGTGAGCTTCAGGGGCTGAGTAAAGCAAACTGATTACCCCTGCAAATTTATCCCCCAAACAAAATTGTTTTAATGTTAAATCTAGAAAGATCCAGCTGACCCTGTCGAAAGCCTTCTCAGCATCCATGCTGATGGCAAGTTGAAGGTCTTTCTTAGATTTTTGGGCTGAAATTAAATTTAGTAGATGCCTTATGTTGGCAGACAGGTATCTACCCGGAATGAAACATGTTTGGTCTCTATGTACCAGTAAACCTATAATCTTCTGCAGTTGGTCTGCTAAGATCCCGGAAAAAATGTTCAAGTCTACTGGAAGTAAAGAGATGGGCCAGAAGGATTTTCAGTCCTCAGGATTCTTGTTTGGTTTAAGTATAACTGAGATTTTTGCCTGATTCCAGGATCTTGGTATTGCCCCCTCTCCCCTCATCAGCTCATTAAAAGCTGCACCTAAGGTGGAGATCAGTGTGCCTTTAAAGCTTTTGTAGAATTCTGCTGCAAAGCCGTCTGTCCCTGGAGCCTTTAACTTTAACCCCCCCCTTTTTTTTTTTTATAACATCTTTATTTCTGCTCTTCCCGTACGGCCCCCATCTGACCGGCTCCCCCCAGCTCTGTTCCCCAAAATTACCGGAGCTTACCTTACACCCGGTCCAGGAGTGGCACCTGCGGAGAGTCAGTCGCCATCCTGCCACCAGTTTCTTTTTCCTCTATTTCCTCCCCATGTTCCTGAGGGCCCCAGGAGAAGGTTGCATGCATGTGGAGGCACACATGTGCCTTACAGTCCCGGTAATGACCCTCCTCCACCAGCCCCATTGGCCTATCGCCGGCACCCTGCTTGCACAGCCCCTTGGCCTCCACTAGGGGGGGCAGCTGTTTAGCGAGGGATGCCATCCCACCTCCCCAGAGAGGAGAGCTGCCTATTGGCTGCTCTAGCCAGCTCTGCCCTCCCCCCCGTGCTGACCGCCGAAGACCTAGACTCGCTCCTGAACCCGGGTTGCAGGCGTGCCGCGAGGTGAGACATCCAGCAACTCAGCCCTCTGCGCCACTGGGCTGGCAACTTTAACCCTTTTAAGGGTAGTGTCTGATGCAGCACCAAAAAACGAGGCCATACTCTATTATGGAGATGACTGCGCTGTCAACTGCAACACAAAGTGCCTCATTGGTCAGGCAGTGTTTACATCTGTGTAGTAGACTGAGTCTGATGTTGATGGCTTTGATGACATGTTCAACATGGTTACTGAAGGATAGGGTGCCATCTAGGGTAACCCCCAGGTATTTGAATGAGTGGACCATGTCAATGGGGGTGCTAAGGCTATTTACTATTGTGAGTTGGTATGCTCTGTATTTGTTGTTAGAGTTAGCGAAAGACGTAACTTTAGTTTTTTTGTAATTCATGAGCAGCTTGTTCTTCAAGAACCAGTTCTCGACACAGATAAATTTCAGCTGAAGCTGCTTCTCCAGAAATGATGGGTCCTTACTGCTGGTATAGATCACAGCATCATCTGTGTATAGGAGCATTTTTTCTGGACATACGAGAGAGACAGTAAAGGAACAGGCTGAAAAGTAGGGGATCTAAGATTGATCCTTGGGGGACCCCAGTGCGCACATCCTGACTATCCAATAGTACTCCATTAATCTTTACCTGCTGAGCTCTGTTTGCAAGGTAGCTGCTGAAGCAACCAATGGCACTATCAGAGAGCCCAGAGATGGATAGCTGGTCCAGCAGCAGTGCATGGTTTACCATGTTGAAGGCCTTGGTGGGGTCGATGAAGGCCACCCCCACCATCAGGCCATGGTCTAGGGCATTATGTATATAGCTGGTAAATTCAATTAGTACAGTGGTAGTGCTGTGTGATTTTTGAAATCCATGCTATTAGGGACACTGGATCTGATATTTATCAAGGTAATTGACTAACTGGTCTGCCACTATGTGTTCCAGTGTTTTGGACAGGGGTGGGGATGGATAAGGGGCAAGAAGTTAGAATGCATAGTCTTGTCTCCACTTTTGTGGACAGGTGTTATGACAGTGGCTTTCCATCTCTCTGGGAATTTGGCAAAATATAGTGATAGGTTCAGGATGTGTGTTAATGTGGTGAGAATTTCATTAAGTGTGTGGGAAACAAGTTTGAGGTCGAGTGTGTTACCACTAAACCTAGATCTACCAAGGACATGTTGCAGGTATTTTTTTGCATCCTTTCTGGTTATGATTTTAAAGCAGAAGGGGGCAATGGTAGTTATCATTTGCATCATTCTTATTGTTATCAGTCGGCTTGAAATAATCTGGGAGGAGAGCACTACTGAGGTCAATAAAAGCAGCACTGAAAGCATCAGCTATGGCTTTCGGGTCTTGGGAGATAACGCCATTTATGTTCATCATAAATGGTGAGGTTTTGTTGGTTTACCCCATCAAATCCTTGATGTTGCCCGAAAATGTTCTACTATGTTCCCAGGAGTTTGCAAGCTCATCTTTAAAGTGGTGATTTTGTAATGCATATCGCATGTGTGGAGGCTTTCCTGGCCTTTCTATAAAGCTGTATATCAGCCTGTTTGCCACAGGCAATAGCCTGATGCCACAAGTTATCTCTGTTTGCCATAAGCTCAAGCAGGGGCGGTGTGACTCATGAGTTATTAGCACCCTTGATCTTATGTTTCCGGACAGGGGTGAAGATATCACAGGCTGCGTTGAAAACAGCAATGAGATATTCCAGGGCTTGGTCTATATCTACTGAGGGGGTAATTGGGGATCAGTCTTGATGTCTCAGATGAGATCTTAGTAGTTCAAGAAGCCCTTTTTTCAGTACTCGGCAAGTAATGGTTTTAGTGGGGGGTTTAGCAGTTTTGTTCGAACAGTGACATAAAACAGGGGAAAGGTCACTGTTCAAGAATGGGAGGATAGGGGTACTACTGATTCTCTCAGGCCAGTTTGTAAGCAGCCAGTTGAGTAGCGTGCTTGATCCTGTCTGATAATTTATTCTAGTAGAGGAGTCCACCAGCTGGGCAACATTGATGGAGGACATAGCATCTTTGTAGGGGACCACATCGGGGGGGGAATCCAGTTTAACCTGAAGGCTGCTAGCTTTTGGCAGACAGGAATCTTGCTTTCAGAGCAAGGAGCAGCTGATTAAAGAGCTAGAACTTTTCTTACTAATAGAACACTTCTAACTCAGCAGGATTCAATGCCTGTTGGGATTAAGCAAACAGATACTTTAGTCTCATTTAGGGCACAAAAAAAAAAGAAAGTCAGTGTGTTTTTCTGTGTTGGGGAAATGGGACTGTATCAACTTCTTAGTTTGTTAAGTCAGGAGGAGAGAAGTTAATTGGGTGTGTGGCTTAGGCAGTAGAAAACCAGGTGTCTCCAATTACAGTTCCCTACTGCTAGCTTTTGGCAGACAGGACTTTTACGTTTAGAGTAAGGAGCAGCTTACTAAAGAGCTAGAACCTTTCTTACTAATTGCCCTCATTCCCTGCACCCTCCCACCCTTAGCCAGTTCTACTTTTATAGGCACTGGATTTGACTGACAACATGAACTTTTTGTTTGGCAGTAGGAAGGGAAGGATCATTGAGACACATATGTTTGGTCATCCTTGAAGGAAAACAGTAGTTCTTCCTCCCCCCAGCTGCTAGAGGTCTGACTCTGAGCAAGAAAGGAGACTAGCAAAGAATACAGGAAGTTCCTGTCCCAGAACAGGAAAGTCGAGAGCTGCAAGGGCACATATGCACTAGGAAAGTAGGTGGAAAAATAAATAGAGGAAGGAGAGAGTAAGTATATAAAGCAACAAGAGAAGGGCCACAAAATAAGACATTATGGGAGTGGTGCAGTGTAATGGCTGTGGGGCGGCACTCTTCCGGGAGACATTCCAGAGACTGCAATGCTGCCCTATTTGCAGGCATCTCTCTGGTCTGAGGGAGGAAGCTGCCTGTCTCCAGGCTGATGTGGCTAGGATTTGTGAAACCTCCTCCCCCACCCAGGGACCACCAGGGCCACTGCTGCTGCCTAAGAGGTTGCCAAGAAAGAGGAGCGGTTGGATCAAGGTGGGCTCAGGGAGGGTGAGGGTGGTGGAACAGAGGCACATACCTCCAGTTGTACCACTCCACAATTCATACACCATTCTGGTGGAGAGTGGTTCCTCTATGGAGGCACTGCAGTGGAGACCAAGGAGGATGCTGGGAACCTCCACAAAGGAGACCCACAGGAGGGTGGCATGGGACCCCACAGGAGAAGGAAACAACTCATGGTGGGGGACTCAATCATTAGGGGGGTAGATTTGGGAGAGGGAGGGGAGAGGGGGGTAAGGTGCCTACCTAGTGCTGTGGCTTGGAAGGAGAGGGAGTGAATCCTCAGGATCACAGGAGCAGCTGCACGGGGGAGGGAGCTGGATGTCACTGTCCACCTAGGGACAAATGACCTGGCTGGGAATGGGATCAGAGCAGTGCAAGAGGAGTTTGTGGAGTTGGGGAGGGGCCTTAGACAAGTAGCACGTACGGTAACCATCTTCAGAGGTGCTGCCTGTTTATGACAAGGGTGATGTTAGGGTACTCTGCAGCATGGGATTCAATAAATGGTTGAAAAACTGGTGCGGAGCTCAGGGTTTTGGCTTCATTGGGGACTGGGGGTCCACCTGGAGGGATACAGGCCTATACTGTTGTGATGGTCTGCATCTGTTAGGAGGGGAACCAGGCTTCTAGATGACAGGTTAAATGCTTCATTGGCAAGCATTTAAACTAGCCGGGTGGGGAGGCACTGAAAAGGAGCAGGGAAATCCCAGCCTCCCCCCACAAAACGGTAGTTAGCGAGGTAAACACCAAGGTAGAGAAGTCAATAGGGAGCAAGATGGGGTAAATGGAGAAAATGGCAAAGGCAATAAGGACAGAGATGGAGTTAAAAGGGGTAAGGCAATCAAAAAATGGAGGGTGATGAGTACTAGTGCCCATAGTCTGTGTAACAAACTCCATGGAAGAGGGATGCCTGGATATCGTAGCAGTCACAGAAACATGGTACACAGAGAACCATGACTGGGATGTCAACATACCAGGCTAAAAAATCTACCAGAATGACAAGGAGGGTAAAAGAGGAGGAGAAGAAGCTCTCTATGTAAGGGAAGGGATCAAAGCAATGGAACTGAAGGGTAAACAGGGAGTAGAGGAGGCACTGTGGATCATCCTGGAGACAGTAAATGGCACCATAATCTGTACGGGTGTTGTTTACAGACCCCCATCTCAGGGGGAGGCAATGGACAAGGAAATGATAGAAAGCATCCTTAGAATGGCAGAAAAAGGGGAGATATTGTTGATGGGGGACCTGAATATGCCAGATGGGCTATCCTAGATCTAGTACTGACTAACAAAGAAGGGATCACAGATCTCCAGGTAGAAGGTCACCTGGGGGCCAGTGACCATCACATGGTATGGTTCAATTTGGCTACTACATCTAAATCATCCCATTCCAAGGCAAAAATATGGGACTTCAGAGGAGCTGACTTTGATAAGATGGCCAACAGAGTTAAGCTAGCCCTGGCAAAAGAAACACAGGTGAGGAGGTACAGGCAAAGTGGGCAAGCATTAAGGATACAATACTGAAGCAACATCCCATTGTGTTAGACAGAAAGGAAGTGCAAAGAAGAAGGAAACCACTTTGTTCTCAAATATAGTAGCAGAAAAGGTCAGAGCCAAAAGGCTGGCCTTCAGAAAATATAAGGAAACAGAGGGATGAAGATAGGAGCATACCAAACTGCCCTAAGGGGAAGCAGGAAGGCAGTAAGGCAGGCAAAGTCCCAAACTGAGGAAACACTAGCACGAACAGTAAAAGAAGGTGACAAGACTTTCTATAGATACATTAGTGAAAGGAGAAAGTCCAGAGGGTATTGCTAAGCTTAATGGAGAAAAGGGAGCATGTGAGGAGGAGGACCCTGTAAAGGCATCTATCCTAAATAGATACTTTGCTCAGTATTTACTGAAGAGAAGGTAGGGCAGGGCCCACAGCTCAGCATCATGGACACAGGGGAGGGAGGTGAGCACTACCCCTTCACAAAAGAAAGGGTCCTACAAGAGCTTGCTAAGCTCAGGGTGGATAAGGCAATGGGACCTGATGGCATACATCCCAGGGTACTTAAGGAGCTAAAGGAGGAACTAGCAGAGCCATTAGCAGAATTGTTTAGTGAGTCTCTTGAGCACAGGAGAGGTCCCAGAAGACTGGAGAAAGGCTCATGTGATCCCACTCCACAAGAGGTAGCAGGAGGAGGCGGGAACTACAGACCGGTCAGTCTTACCTCAGTACTGGGCAAGATTATGAGGCACCTTAAGGAAAGGATAGTGCAACACCTGGAATCCATAGGGGCACAGGATCCAAGACAGCATGGGTTTACAAAGGAAGGTCCTGTCAAACTAATCTCATAGATTTCTTTGACTGGGTAACCAGAGTGGTGGACCAAGGGGAGCAGTTTATGTCGCTACCTTGACTTCAGCAAAGCTTTGACACTGTTCCACATAGAAGATTGATAAATAAGCTAGGTAGGCTCGGGTAGGTCAGAAGTTGGTCAACTGGGTGGCAAACTGGTTGACTGGCAGAAAACAGAGAGTGGTGGTAAATGGTATACAGTCAGAAGAGATGCAAGTCACAAGTGGGGTACCTCAGGGATCAGTCCTGGGGCCAGTCCTATTCAACATCTTCATTAGTGACCTCGCAGATGGACTAGAGGTAAGGCTTGTCTGTTTGCAGATGACACCAAGATCTGCAACAGAGTAGATGATCCAGATGGGGTGGGCAGAATGAGAAGAGATCTGGATAAACTAGCAGAATGGTCAGAAGAGTGGCAACTGGGATTTAATGCAAAGAAGTGCAAAATCATGCACATAGGGAAGAGAAACCCTGAAGCCACTTATAGGCTGGGAGGAGTTGCTAGCAGTCACAAAGGAAGAAAGAGACTTGGGCATCATCATCACTGATGACCTAAAATCATCCAAGCAGACCTCTAAAGCAGTAGGTAAGGCTAGGGGGTGTTAGGGTGTATTAGTAGGGTATCTCAAGTCGTAGAGGAGGTAATAATCCCTCTGTACAAGACATTGGTTAGGCCCCATCTGGAGTACTCTGCAGTATTGGAGGCCACACCTTCACAAGGACATTAATCAAATTGAGGCAGTCCAGAGAAGGGCAACCAAAATGGTGCAGGACTGCATCAGAAGACATATGAGGACAGATTAACGGACTTCAATATGTATACCCTTGAGCAAAGGAGGAGAGGTGATATGATCGAGACATTTAAACACCTTAAGGGCATAAACAAGGTGAAAGAGTCTAACATGTTTAAATATAAGAAAAATAGCAGGACAAGAGGACACAGCATGAGATTAGAGGGAGGCCGATTAAGGGGGAATGTGAGGAAATTCTTTTTCACAGAAAGGGTGGTAGATGCATGGAATGGCTTACCACAAGAAGTGGTGGCTATGAATACAGTGCAGGGCTTCAAACAGGCATGGGATAGGCATAAGGGAGCAATACAAATGACTATGAATAGATAGGTCACTGACAGAGCAAAGGCCGATGGTACATTTATAAGGTAGAAAAAGAAATGGGCAGACTGGATGGGCCTTGCGGTCCTTATCTGCCGTCAACTTCTATGTTTCTATGTAGATGTTAACTGGAGCACCTTTGCTGCAGCCACATCCAAGAGCAGGGTCATTCTCAATGCCTTACAAGGGGCATGCCTCAGACAGCTAGTGTTGGAACCCACTGGGGATGGAGCAATCATAGACCTGGTACTCTCAAATGGGGATGGAGAGAAGGTCTCGGATTTAGAAGTGGGAAGCCATCTGGGAACAAGTGACCATGAAACAGTGTGGTTCACTATAAACACAGCCATACAGTCAAGCCATACAAAAGCAAGAGTATTAGACATTAGGAGGGCTGACTTTGGGAAAATGGGAGAGTGCCTCAGAAAACCACTAGCAAATGGGCAAGAAAGAGGGGGTGAAGGAACAATGGGGAAAAATCAAAACAGCCATCACAGAGGCAACAAGCATTTGTTTGAAGCAAATCAACAAAATAAAACGAAGGAAAAAAATAGTATGGTTCTCAAAAGAGGTGGCGGGGAAGGTTAGAGAGAAAAAGGTAACATTCAGGAAGTATAAGGAAACACAGAAGGAGCAGGACAGAGAGCTATACCAGTTAAAGCAGAAGGAAGCAGGGAAGGCAGTTTGAATAGCAAAGGCTCAAACTGAGGAAAAGATAGCCAACTCAGTTAAGAAGGGGGATACAACTTTTTATAGGTACATTAGGGAGCGAAGAAAGACCAAGGGAGGGATTTATTTATTTATTTATTTCAATCTAGGATTACAATACCTTTGAGCCGAGCCTCTTTTACAAAGGTTCCATGTCAGCGTGTGCAACAGTCATCATTTTTCGTTACAAATATAACGTCACGACTTACAGACATGTAATAACCAGTACAAAGACTTGAGCTATGAGCAAGACGGGGGAGGTCGATGGGGGAGAAGTGAGGTTAGGAGATTGAGGGGGTAGGAGGTGCAGGGGTAAGGGGAGTACAGGAGGTGGGTGGGGGTAGGGGCAGGAGTGGAGATACGGGGGGGAGGTGGGCGAGGGTGGGAGACAGTGCAGCCAGGGGGCCTTGTCGAGGGAATATGCCAGGTAAGGTGTTAGGGGTGCAAAGACTGATTGTAAGTGTTGGGTGCTGGGGCATGTGCAGCAGGAATGGTGGAAATGTTAAGATGGGCAATAGTAGGATACAAGCAGTGAGAGGCGCAGCTTGGACTTGAAAAGGCCGAGTGTTGGAGCGGCCACTATGTCGCTGCCAAGAGAGTTGAGCCAGTTGGATGCCCGATAGGCAAATGATCTTTGTCCTTGGGTCGTGCGACATCGTGGGATATGTAGTAGATGGGAATTGGATCTCCTTGTAGTGACATTCCTATGTCTAGGTTTAAGGAGGGCACAGACACCAGGTGGGGCAAGTCTCATTATGATTTTCTTGGCCGTGATGCAGGTTTTTTATTTTATGCATTTGTCCAGTTGAAGCCATCCAGATTGGGAATAAAGGTCACAAGTGTGGGTATGGTGATGTGAGCCAGTGATGAGATGACAGGCCTTATTCAGGGAGGTCGCAATACGTTTGAGAGCAGTGGTAGTTGCAGACCCATATATGATAAGACCATAGTCTATGATGCTGACAATGGAGCTTTGGACAGCCACTGACAGTGCTTCTGGGGTTAGGTGTTTCCTGTGCCAGAATAATATGCCTAACCTCGCATTGGCAGACTTTGCCACATTGCTAATATGGACAGTGTATGAGAGTTGGGGATCAAGGGTGATGCCAAGGTACTTGAACGATTGTGTTTGCTCTAGGATGGCTCCTTGTTCGGTTGCAATGGAGAGGTGGAGTTGTTTGTTTTGGTTGTGGGGGCTGCAAAAGAACATAGACTTGTTTTTTTTCTGATTGAGAAGCAGTTTATGATTTAGGAACCAGGATTCGATGGAGGAGAAGGCCTGCTGAAGTTTATTTTGTAATTGGTTCGGATCAGGGTCTGAGGTGAGGATCACAGCATCATCGGCGTTGAGAATTATTTGTTCTGGGCAGCTATCCGGTAGTGAGTTTAAGAATAGGCTGAAGAGGAGGGGTCCCAGAATGGAGCCCTGGAGGACTCCTGAGCGGACCGGTCTAGGGTCCGAGAGTGTATCAGCGATTCTTACTGTTTGGGACCGTTCTTCAAGGTAGCTCTTAAACCAGCCAATGGTGTTGGTTGACAGCCCAGTGTTCTGAAGCTGGACAAGTAGGAGGCAGTGATTGACGGTGTCGAAGGCTTTAGTTAAGTCAATGTAGATTGAGCTTAGTAGTTCACCGGAATCAAGTGCGTTGTGGATTGCACTGGTGAATTCAAGTAGGGCTGTGGAGGTACTGTGACCTTTGTGGAACCCGTGTTGTTGCTTGCGCAGGATGTTGTACGTATCCAGGTATTCTGTGAGCTGGTCCGAGATGATGCGTTCTAGTGCTTGGAGAGTGAGGGTAGTAGGGAGATAGGTCTGTAGTTATCGTGGGCAGTTTTGTCACCACTTTTATGGACTGGGGTGACAGTGGCAGATTTCCATCTGTCCGGGAACTGGCTAAGGCTGAGGGAGAGGTTGAAAATTCTGGTCAGAGGACTAAGCACTTCACCAAGTGTGAGAGACAGGATTTTGAGATTGAGGGAGTCATTACTGAATCTTGATTTACCAAGGGCTATGGTAACATATGTGTGTACTTGGTGAGCCTTGACTGCTTTGAAGTAGAAGCAGGAGGAGCTGGTGGGAGTACTGTACATTCCAGACAGGGGGGGCTGCACCATTTTTGAAGTAGTCCTGAGGTAGGACAGCGCTGAGGTCGGTAAAGGCTTTGTTAAAGGTATTCGCAATGGTTTTTGGGTTGAGGGTTGTGGTTCCATTGATGTTGAGTATTGATGGGGGGGTTTTGGGTGGATCCTTTGTGTTCTTCCAGAATTCTTGACCATTGCCCCAGGAGTTTGTGAGGGCATGCTTATAGTAGGCGGACTTCATTTGCCGGATGGTTTTGGTGCAGTCATTGCGGGCACGTTTGTAGTTTTGGATGTCGTTTTGCTTTCCAGAGTTTCTGGCCAGCTCCCATAGTGAGGCTTAATAAAGGGAAGGGAGAGGGGTGGGCAGAGGGTGACAATGAAAATGCAGGGATACTGAATGAATACTTCCACTCAGTATTCTCAAAAGAAGAGGAGGGGGGAGATACCTAAACCAAAGAATAGAAGTATTCTAGATAGGGGGGTCAATACCAGTCCATTTACAGAAAAAAGGGTCCTGAAAGAACTCCTGAAATTGAGGGTGAGTAAAGCAATGGGGCCTGATGGGATTCACTCCAAATTCTAAAAGAACTAAGTGGACAACTAGTGACACCACTGACTACCCTTTTTAACAAATCGTGGGAGGATGGTGTGGTACCTGAGAACTGGAGGAGGGCGGATGTGATTCACCTTCACAAAAGTGGGAGTAAGACAGAGGCAGGAAACTACAGACCTGTTAGTTTGACCTCAGTGGTAGGTAAAATGCTGGAATCACCTCTGAAAAAAAGAATTGTTGAGTTCCTAGAGGCCAGTGGGGCACAGGATCCAAGGCAGCATGGATTCACAGCAGGAAGGTCATGTCAGACGAATCTAATTGATTTCTTTGACTGGGTGACCAAAGTAGTAGACCAGGGAGGGGCTGTGGACATGGCCTACCTAGCCTTTAGCAAGGCATTTGACACAGTCCCACACAAAAGATTAATAAACAAGTAAGCCAGCCTTGGAGTGGGTCCATGGTTGTAGCCTGGGTAAAACAATGGCTGGACAACAGGGTGCAGAGGGTAATAGTAAATGGAGTCCACTACAAAGAAAGGGGGATTATTAGTGGGGTACTGCAGGGTTTAGTACTGGGACAGGTCCTCTTTAATGTCTTTATAAGTGCATTGCAGTGGGACTGGAAGGGAAAGTATGTCTCTTTGCAGACGACACAAACATCTGCAAAAGAGTTGATACACAAGAGGGGGTGGAAAGATGAGAAGGGACTTGGCAAGGTTGGAGGAGTGGTCAAAAATATGGCAGCTTAGATTCAGTGCAAAATAATGCACCTGGGAAACAAAAACCCTGGGGAAGAGTACACAGTTTGGGGGGAGGTACTAACAACAACAAAAATGGAAAGGACCTGGGGGTAGTCATTTCAGATGACTTAAAGGTAGACAAGCAATGTGAGAAGGCAGTTAGGAGGGTTGGGGGAATAATGGGATGCATAGGGAGAGGCATCACCAGTAGAAAACAAGAAGACGTTATCCCTCTGTACAGACAGTTAGTGAGACCCCATCTGGAATACTGCATGCAGTTCTGGAGACCTCATCTCCACAAGGACATAGACAGGATGGAGGCAGTCTAGAGGAGGGCAACTAAAATGATGTAGGGTGCACCAGAAGCCATATGAGAGAGACCAAAGGACCTTAATATGTATACCTTCAAGGAAAGGAGAGAGAGTGGGGGACATGAAAGAAACATTTAAGTACCTCAAGGGAATAAATAAAGTCCAAGAGAGTAGCATCTTTCAAAAAAAGAGATGAGCAAGAAGAAGGGGTCACAATTTGAAGGTTGAGGGGGGTGACTCAGGGGCAATGTAAGGAAGTATTTTTTTCACAGAGAGGGAAGTGGATGCATGGAATGGCCTTCCTGAGGAGGGTATGTGGTCAAAAAGAGTGGGGCAATTCAAGAATGCATGGGACAAATATAAAGCAATTTATGTGGGGGGTAGGAGGAAGTAGGCTGTTGGTTAACTAGGATCTGCAGCTTATCCAATAGGTAGGGAAATAGGCAGACTGAGTGGGCCAAGTGGTCCTTATCTGCCATCAAAGGTTATTGAGAAGGTAGTGGCAGCCCAATTGGAGGAGCATTTAACCATCCATAATATCTATGAATCCTACTAATCTGGTTTTCGAAAAAGACATAGCACCAAGACTGCGCTGGTTTGGGTGCTTAATGATCTTCTGAGGGCGAGGGATCAGAAGAGACGTTCCATTCTGGTTCTCCTTGATCTCTCATCAGCTTTTGACACTGTGGATCACCTGGTGTTGATAACACGCCTGAGGCGAATTTGTGGAATGTTGGGAACTGTTTTACAATGGTTCACCTCATTCCTCACTGGGGGATCACAAAGAGTTGTGTTGGGGTTTTTTTCCTCTGGTCCAACTTCTTTGTTGTGTGGGGTGCCTCAGGGTTCCGTGCTGTCACCCATGTTATTTGCAGTGTACATGCTGCCCCTCGGAGACATTATAAGACGGTATGGGCTGAGGTTTCACTGCTATGCAGATGATACCCAGCTATACCTATCTTTTGCACCCGACCAGGATGGAGCTCTCGCGGTGTTTAACAACTGGAAGAAATCCAAGGTTGGATGGATTCTAGTTGGTTAAAGCTGAATTCAGAGAAGACAGAGGTTTTGGTTGTGGACCCAGGTGGTTAGATAGAGAGGTCGCATGATGGCATGCCATCTGGAATTTTTCTTGGCTGCATGTCACTTCCGACCTCTGAACGGGTGCGTAGCCTTGGGATTGTCCTAGACGACAAGCTGACCCTCTAATCTCAAGTGTCGGCCATTGTCAGGACTTCCTTTTACCATTTTAAGAATATTTCCAGGGTTAGGCACCTTGTTCCATCTGACTCTTTGCCAACGTTGGTCCACGCCTTTGTGTCCTCGCGCTTGGACTACTGCAACGCCCTATACTTTGGGCTTTCTGGGGTTGAAATCTGTCACCTACAGCTGGTGCAGAACGCTGCAGCCCAGGTTCTGACCGGGACAAGTAGGTCCTGTCATATTACCCTGGTGCTGCGTGAACTGCACTGGCTTCCTATATGGTGGCGGATCACCTTTAAAGTCATTTTATTGACTTTCAAAGCCCTTCACGATCAGGGTCCGACCCATCTGAAAGAACTTCTAGTGTCTTACTGCCCTGGCCAATCACTCCGCTCGGCTGACGAGGGGTTGTTAGAGATTCCAAGAATGAGTTTAAAATCTTCTGGCAGCAGAGCATTTTCTCATGCTGCACCCACTCTTTGGAATTCTCTACCACGCCAGTTACGGGAGTGCACCTCCATGGAGGTATTTAAGAAGAATCTGAAAACTTACTTGTGGCAAATGGCCTTTCTGGATGATTAAGTTAATTTTTATTGTGCTATGATTCTATTTTATAACTTATTACTTGATTTTAATATTTGATGTTATTATGGTATGATTTTATTTATATGTATTATTGATTTGTATCTGAAATTATGATTTTAACATGTTCAGCACCTTGATACGTTGAGAGGTGCTTTATAAATAAAATTATTTATTATTTTCATACTTCTTCCAATAGACTAGATTCACTCCATTCTTATAGTTACAGAGGGATATTTTCCTATCAGCATCCCAACTGGCTGTCTACTCTTCACTATAGCCTGCAGCTTTGGGACCAATATTATAGTTTTCTGTCTCTGCTTGCCCCTCTCTCATACATGCCTGCTCAGGACAAGCCCTCCTGTAAATCTACCAGCTTGTTTTTTCACTTTTGTCAGAGCACTATTTTCCTCATAAATTGGGTTTGAAAACTGATATATTCTGCCCTATAAAACTTCCTCTGCTTTTTCAGTGAGTGTCTTTGATACAGTCATAATTCTAGAGCTGCACTTGGATTGCATTTCCAATTCACAGCATTCAGTTCTACTATATTTTAGCTTAAATACTTTATTGCTGGTACAGTGAACAGTAAAACCACCTCAGTACATGAAATATTACACGTTGTCACAGCATCAGAACAGAAACCAAGTATGCAGTAAAAACAGGAAAAAGGCAATCACATTAGAAACTGTCATACAGGGTAATTCTGAAGCCTAAGTGCTAATACAGCAGTAGCTGTGTTTGATAAAATCCTGAAGTTGTACATGTAGGACATTATGAGAAGTAGCAGTTCTCACTGAAGCAAAAAGACTGTTCTTCTGATTAGGTAGTCCATTGAAGAAGTCAGCTTGACTGATGGCCTTTGAGCACCAAGGGTCATAAATGTAAGGTGGTGTTGCTTTCGGCACAGGGTCATGTCACCGAATACAAAAACTGCACAGCAATAAATGCCGCTGGGAAAATATCGCACTCACAAACAATGTCGGGTAAAAGAGTGACCGAACAACAACAGCGCAGCCCTATTGAAAATAATGGGACTTATTTATTTTTGTGGGGGCACTTTCCAGCACCCCTCAATGTGGGGGGCTTCACCACACACACACACACTCCGGACTTAATATAATCAACTCCAGGGGGTTGCGGACTTAGGAGATAGGGAGAACATTGGGAGGGGGAAAATTACTTAAAAAAAAAAGTTGCAGCAGGAGGAGAGCTGGGGGGAACCGAACCACAGTCCCAGCTCTCCTGCTCCACCATCTGCTGGTGCCTTAGCCAGTGCACCACAAAAGCAGCTTGACCAGGTACTGCCACACATGGCAAGTTGATCCCTCTACACCTAATGTACAGAGTAACAGGGGTAGTGGTAATTCCCTACTGCAATTATACCTCTGTCACTCTAAATCCATTTATTGCTTTACACAGCACAGTTCTTGCAGCGCTCTTCCTGATGCGCTGTTTTGACTTGGTAACACTGCTTTTATAGGGTATAGGCAAACATGATAACAGGTCATAAAAGGAATAGGAGGTAGGGAGATTTTTTCAGACCAAAATCTAAATAGAAGAACTGTACCATGCATGAGTGAATGTCCCTCCAATGTTGGCCAGCAAGGTTCACTGTACAAGTGCAGTGGTGAGTACTGGCCAGGGATAAGGGTGTGGAGGGGGAAGCAATCAAGGGCAAACTGGTAGAAAATAGCAAAACAGAGTTAGCGAGTGTCCAGTCTGGTTAGGAATAATTTTGTGGTAGTCCCATAAACCACATCCCAAAAGGGAAAAAAAAAAAAAACAGAATCCTTTCTGAGATTATCGCACATCTAGCTGAGAGAGGGAGACGTGCTTTATTTCTGTAAAAGACCCTGGGCCAGATTGTCAAATGGTGGCACAGGGCTTGTATTGTGCCCTGCACCATGGGACTTAGTTTCTGCCGGTGCGCCGGATCTCTTTGCTGCAACTGTGCCTGATTTTCCAACCTCGGGTGCAGCTGCGACAGTTTCCCTGATTTATGGCAGCCTGTGCTAAATATCTGCTGCAATCTCTGTAACAATCAAATGCACAAATAAGATTATAGACTGGAAATGCCGAAATTTGCAATCTTGACAAAACAGTACAAATCAACAAGTAAAGCACAAGAGTATCTTCAGAACAAAATATAAATACGGTGCCATCACATAATGTGCAAAGTAGATGTGGCATTTGTCACTACCCCACCCTTTGCCACCTAGATTTACACCCTTCAGTGCTACCAAGGGTGGTATTTGATATCTCAGGTCTGCCCAATTGTATCTGACATCCATAACTGCTTTTTCTTTGGTGCCCAGCTATTTCATATCCGTGTCAGATACTGGCCCCAGAGCGTGCCCTCTCATCCTGGATACCCTCTCACTTTAACAATGCTGCCGCCACCAGGTTTGAAATCTCTTGGATGTTATAGAACATAGTCTATGGGCTCATCTGCTTGGTTCAGTGTGTTCAGACTGATAAATATTCATTGACACGTGAGATGTGATGAAACAAGAATACTGTAGATTCATTGGTGCGGCAATTATAGGCCAATATTAAGTTTTTATACTGCCTGAGATTGGACCACAGGGGAGGGGGGTTGCAGTCTGTTTCAAGTACTGAATTGGGCCTCACGAATGTAGTAGTAGGTAAGGCTGAGTCCTTTGAGGGCGCAGTTGTAGCAGGTGTAGGCGTTCAAATTGTTCTCATCTACCGTCCACCCGGAGATGGGAAATGCTTCTTACAGGAAGTAGCAGACTTCCTCATCGACATGTCATTTGAGTCGCCCAGATTGATGGTTCTGGGTGACTTCAATGCCTGGGTCGATGATGAACTCTCACAATTTGGTAATCACTTCCTCCAATTAATGTCTTCTTTGGGCCTTACACAGGTAGTTTCCACTGCTATGCATAAATCTGGGCACTCTTTGGACTTAGTCTTCCTCTTAGGGATTGATGCATCCAACGTGGGGGTGTAACCAATCACCTGGTCCGACCACTACACTGTTTGATTCAATTTTTGCACCCCCCTGAGAAGGCCTTCCCCTGTGGAGATGATCAGGTACTGCCCATTATGGAATATTACTTCACAAGGCCTTGCGGCAGTCCTTGACCTATCATCCCCCGTGTTGGCAAGCAGTAATCCAGAGATGCTAGTGTTGGCCTATAATGTGGCTGTTACGACTGCCCTGGATCTTATTGCTCCTGTTCGTGAGCGCCCCCTTTCCCTTCACCCCAGGTCCCCTTGGTTTGATGGGACACTGAGGGAGATGCGGAGACAGGGGCAAGGGTTAGAGCGTTGTTGGCGCAAGTCCACCCTTGAAGCCGACCGCTTTAGATTACTGGAATATTATTCTATCTATAAATCTGCAATCACCCATAAGAAGGCAGAATTCCTGTCCAGAGAGATTGCAGTTGCTCAGAATTGACCAGCTCAGCTATTTCAGACTGTAGACAGACTGTGCAACCCAGACTGTCTTGCAAGTTCGAAAAGCCTTTTCGCAATTAGAGGGCGAGGTGCTCTCTCGTTACTTTGCAACTAAAGTGGCCGACATCAGGGCGGACTTGTGCCTGGCAATCTCTAAGGGTGATGTCGTAGAACAGTGTGAGCTCACAGTACCTCAGTTCTCTTGGAGTTCCTTTTGCCGACCTGAGTTCATGGATATTATGAGGATCATCCATAGTGTGCATCCCACAAGTTGTAGTTTGGACCCTGGACCAACTCCCCTAATTTTGGGTTGTTCTGATATCATTGGTCTAGTCCCGGTGCAAATAGTCTGGTGCTCCTTGGAGTCAGGTGAGTTTCCTAGCTCCCTGAAAGAGGCGGTGGTGACACCTCTCTTGAAGAAAGCTACCTTGGACCCAGACTGTTTCTCAAACTACAGACCTATCTCTAACCTTTCCTTTATTGGGAAGGTTATTGAGAAGGTAGTGGCAGCCCAATTGGAGGAGCATTTAGCCATCCATAATATCTATGAATCCTTCCAATCTGGTTTTAGTAAAAGACATAGCACCGAGACTGCACTGGTTTGGGTGCTTAATGATCTTCTGAGGGCGTGGGATCAGAAGAGACGTTCCATTCTGGTTCTTCCTTGATCTCTCGTCAGCTTTTGACACTGTGGATCACCTGGTGTTGATAGCATGCCTGAGGTGAATTTGTGGAATGTCGGGAACTGTTTTACAATGGTTCACCTCATTCCTCACTGGGGGATCACAGAGTTGTGTCGGGGTTTTTTTCCTCCGGCCCAACTTCTTTGTTGTGTGAGGTGCCTCAGGGTTCCGTGCTGTCACCCATGTTATTTGCAGTGTACATGCTGCCCCTCGGAGACATTATAAGATGGTATGGGCTGAGGTTTCACTGCTATGCAGATGATATCCAGCTATACCTGTCTTTTGCACCTGACCAGGATGGAGCTCTCGTGGTGTTTAACAACTGTCTGGAAGAAATCCAAGGTTGGATGGATTCTAGTTGGTTAAAGTTGAACTCAGAGAAGACAGAGGTTTTGGTTGTGGACCCAGGTGGTCAGATAGAGAGGTCGCATGATGGCATGCCCTCTGGAATTTTTCTTGGCTGCGTGTCACTTCCGACCTCTGAACTGGTGCTTAGCCTTGGGATTGTCCTAGACGACAGGCTGACCTACTAATCTCAAGTGTCGGCCATTGTCAGGACTTCCTTTTACCATCTTAGGAATATTTCCAGGGTTAGGCACCTTGTTCTGTCTGACTATTTGCCAGTGTTGGTCCACGCCTTTGTGTCCTCGCGCTTGGACTACTGCAACGCCCTATACTTTGGGCTTTCTGGGGATGAAATCCGTCGACCACAGCTGGTGCAGAACGCTGCAGCCCAGGTTCTGACCGGGACAAGTAGGTCCTGTCATATTACCCCGGTGCTGCGCGAACTGCACTGGCATCCTATATGGTGGCGGATCACCTTTAAAGTCATTTTATTGACTTTCAAAGCCCTTCACGATCAGGGTCCGACCTATCTGAAAGAACTTCTGGTGTCTTACTGCCCTGGCCGATCGCTCCGCTCAGCTGACGAGGGGTTGTTAGAGATTCCAAGAGTGAGTTTAAAATCTTCTGGCAGCAGAGCATTTTCTCATGCTGCACTCATTCTTTGGAATTCTATACCACGCCGGTTACGGGAGTGCACCTCCATGGAGGTATTTAAGAAGAATCTGAAAACTTACTTGGGGAAAATGGCCTTCCTGGAAGATTAAGTTAATTTTTATTGTGCTATGATTCTATTTTATAACTTATTACTTGATTGTAATATTTGATGTTATTATGGTATGATTTTATTTATATGTATTATTGATTTGTATCTGAAATTATGGTTTTAACATGTTCAGTGCCTTGATTCGTTGAAAGGCGCTTTATAAATAAAATTATTATTATTTATTATTTTCATACTTCTTCCAATAGACTAGATTCACTCCATTCTTATAGTTACAGAAGAATATTTTCCTATCAACATCCCATCTGGCTGTCTGCTCTTCCCTACTGCCTGCAGCTTTGGGACCAATATTACAGTTTTCTGTCTCTGCTTGCCCCTCTCTCACACATGCCTGCTCAGGACAAACCCTCCTGTAAATCTACCAGCTTGTTTTTTCACTTTTGTCAGAGCACTATTTTCCTCATAAATTGGGTTTGAAAACTGATATATTCTGCCCCATAAAACTTCCCCTGCTTTTTCAGTGAGTGTCTTTGATACAGTCATAATTTTAGAGCTGCACTAGGATTGCATTTCCAATACACAGCATTCAGTTCTACTATATTTCAGCTCAAATACTTTATTGCTGGTACAGTGAACAGCTAAAACCACCTCTGCACATGAAATATTATATGTTGTCACAGCATCAGAACAGAAACCAAGTATGCAGTAAAAACAGGAAAAAAGCAATCACATTAGAAACTGTCATACAGGGTAATTCTGAAGCCTAAGTGCTAATACAGCAGTAGCTCTGTTTGATAAAATCCTGAAGTTGTGCATGTAGGACATTATGAGAAGTAGCAGTTCTCACTGAAGCAAAAAGACTGTTCCTCTAACTAGGTGGTCCATTGAAGAAGCCAGCTTGACTGATGGTCTTTGAGCACCAAGGCTCATAAATGTAAGGTGGTGTTGCTTTCGGGCATGGGGTCATGTCACTGAATACAAAAACTGCGCAGCAATAAATGCCGCTAGGAAAATATCGCACTCACAAACAATGTCGGGTAAAAGTATGACCCAACAACAACAGTGCAGCCCTATTGAAAATAATGGGACTTATTTATTTTTGCGGGAGCACCCCCAGCACCCCCCCCCGATGTGGGGGGCTTCACCACACACACTCCGGACTTAATATAATCAACTCCGGGGGGTTGGGGACTTTGGAGATAGGGAGAAAATTTGGAGGGGGAAAATTACTTTAAAAAAAAAAAGTTGCAGCAGGAGGAGAGCTGGGGGGAACCGAACCACAGTCCCAGGTCTCCTACCCCACCATGTGCTGGTGCTTAGCCACTGCACCACGAGAGCAGCTTGACCAGGTACTGCCACACATGGCAAGTTGATCCCTCTACACCTAATGTACAGAGCGACAGGGGTAGTGGTTATTCCCTACTGCTATTATACTGCTGTCACTCTAAATCCATTTATTTCTTTACACAACACAGTTCTTGCAGCGCTTCTTCCTGATGCGCTGTTTTGACCTGGTAACACTGCTTTTATAGGGTATAATCAAACAGGATCACAGGCCATAAAAGGAATAGGAGGTAGGGAGATTTTTTCAGACCAAAATCTAAATAGAAGAACTGCACCATGCATGAGTGAATGTCCCTCCAATGATGGCCAGCAAGGTTCGTTGTACAAGTGCAGTGGTGAGTACTGGCCAGGGAAAAGCGTGTGGGGGGGAGGCAATCAAGAGAATCAAGGGCAAACTGGTAGAAAATAGCAAAACAGTGTTACAGTGTCCAGTCTGGTTAGGAATCATTTTGTGGTAGTCCCATAAACCACATCCCAAAAGGGGGAAAAAAAAAGAACAGGTAGAATCCTTTCTGAGATTATCCCACATCTAGCTGAGAGAGGGAGTCATGTTTATTTCTGTAAAAGGCCCTGATAAAGGCCCTGGGCCAGATTGTCAAATGGTGGCACAGGGCTTGTGTTGTGCCCTGCGTCATGGGACTTAGTTTCTGCCGGTGCGCCGGACCCCTTTGCTGCAACTGTGCCTGATTTTCCAACCTCGGGTGCAGTTGCGACAGTTTCCCTGATTTATGGCAACCTGTACTAAATATCTGGTGCAATCTCTGTAACTTAGTCTCCAAGGAATGCTGCACACTAGACCACAAAACTGTGGTCTAAGTACCTGTGCCGGGTGCAAGGGATAGAAATTCCCAATTGTTGGCCAGAGAATGCGGCAAGCTCCGTGCACCGTATGTTCAGCGCACTGGGGCTTACGGCATTCTTGAAGCATCAAAAATCCAGCCCCCTGAGTCCGGGGGAAGAGTTCTGAGTAGATGGTGTCAATATGATAGGAAAGGTTCATGTGCTGGTTCAACCATATGCCCAAATATTTAAACAAATCAACTTAATTAATTGAGAAACTGTCTAAGGTGTTGGTGTCATTCCTCTCAACTCTTCCTGATTATGAGGGACATCCTTCATTTTACTCCTCAGAATTGCTGTGCCACTCATCCATCCCTCATGGAAAAGATGCTGTTCACACAGAGAATGTGCTATAAATTCAGACATTAAAGCAGAAATTCATAGGTTCATAGGTAGCTTTCGAGTCAGGGAGTCTGGGACCTATGTAGACTTGCCACATATCATTGGTACTGTCTACATTTCTCCCTACCTATTTAATCATCTTAGGAAGTTTTAAATATTTTCATATAAAACTGCTCGTCACTATGGGCCTGATTTTACAAAGTGGACACAGGGCTCGTGGCAAGCCCTGCGTCTGATGCAAAGGGGGTCGCAGATGCGCCAAAGCCCCTCGAATGCAGAGCAGTCTGATTTTCAAAGGGGTGGCACATTTGTGACAATTTCCTCACTTTACAGCTACTTGCGCCAAAGGGTTGGCACAAGTGCTGCGATCCCGGATGCAAAGTTAGGCCAGGGAGATGGTGGTCTAACTCCTTGCATTCCGGGTTCTGGACTTGTAGTGGGCATTTGCGGCACACTTGATTGAAAATCCCATTTGCCACAAGATGTGATGCAAGTCGCAGACTGCATCTCACACATTGCCACAAGTCTGTTGCGCCACCACGTATCAGTTTAAAATCAGGCCCTATGTGTTCTGGTAAAGTGTCCCATACTGACACCACCCTTTGACTGAGCCATTTACTTCTCCTAATAGTACCAAACACTTTTCCTCTTGTCTTTAATGTATGTGACCTGGTTGGTCTGTGTCTATTATGTTTGTTTAGTCCTGTGCTTTCCCAAATGAGTTTGTTGTTTATGGAACTGTAAATAAAGCAGAGATCTACTCTGACTAAGCTGGGTGACAAACTATCATCTATTTCGTCCCGGCATCTCCTTCTCTGAGATCCTGCCAGTCTGGGAGAAGGGAGCAGATGGACGGAAGGTCAGAGAAGGGGAGATAGGGGAGCTAAACACGTGGCTCAAGGACTGGTGCCAGGAAAAAGGACACAGATTTGTAGGGAACTGGCAACAGTTCTGGGACGAAAGTTCTTTAAATTTGATGGACTGCATCTGACTAAAGAGGAGTCAGTGCATTGGGGCAGAAGTTTGACGTCTTTGCAGAATATTTAAACTAGCAAATGGGGAGAGGGTGCAGCACCCCACTCGTGAATGGGAAGAACACCCCTCCCCCCTCAGCTAGTGGTCAAACAGGAATTTAGTGTGTTTGCCGCTCATTTGCATCACCAGGTAAGAAAAAGGTTTGTCTCCCATACGATGCACAGGGTAATGCCAAACTTCACCCAACAACTAACACACCAAAATCTGGCCAATGGAAAATCATGTACAAATGCTCACAGCCTGGGAAATAAGATCCCAGACCTGCAGGCAATAATGTCAGAGGCTAAACTGGACATAGTAGCAATTAGTGAGACGTGGTTTACCAGTAACCACACTTGGGAGACTTCAGTACCTGGCTATGTATTGTTCAGAAGAGACCGAGGTGCAAAAGGGGAGGAGTGGCCCTGTATGTTAATGAAAATATCAAGCTACAGAAATTCAGAATACACATAAGGAGCCAGAAGAACTGTGGGTCACCCTGGAAACAGGAAATGGGACAGCCATAAGAACTGGGGTTGTCTACAGGCCCCCAGACCAGAGGGAGGACATAGACACATTACTGTTAGAAGATATACAAAACATGACAGCTAAAGGGAGGTTCTGATAATGGGAGACTTCAACATGCCAGATACAGATTAGTCAATACCAGCAGGAACATCTGCCAGAACTAGACTCATAGTGGATTCCCTGCAGGAGGGCCTCAAACAACTGGTACAGCAACCCACAAGAGACAGGGCCATCCTAGATCTAGTACTGACTAACAAAGAAGGGATCATAGATCTCCAGGTAGAAGGTCACTGGGGGCCAGTGACCATCACATGGTATGGTTCAATTTGGCTACTACATCTAAATCATCCCATTCCAAGGCAAAAATATGGGACTTCAGAGGAGCTGACTTTGATAAGATGGCCAACAGAGTTAAGCTAGCCCTGGCAAAAAGAAACACAGGTGAGGAGGTACAGGCAAAGTGGGCAAGCATTAAGGATACAATACTTGAAGCAACATCCCATTGTGTTAGACAGAAAAGGAAGTGCAAAAGAAGAAGGAACCACTTTGGTTCTCAAATACAGTAGCAGAAAAGGTCAGAGCCAAAGGCTGGCCTTCAGGAAATATAAGGGAACACAGCGGATGAAGATAGGAGGCATACCAAACTGCCCTAAGGGAAGCAGGGAAGGCAGTAAGGCAGGCAAAGTCCCAAACTGAGGAAACACTAGCACGTAACAGTAAAACAAGGTGACAAGACTTTCTATAGATACATTAGTGAAAGGAGAAAGTCCAGCGGGGTATTGCTAAGCTTAATGGAGAAAAGGGAGCATGTGAGGAGGAGGACCCTGTAAAGGCATCTATCCTAAATAGATACTTTTGCTCAGTATTTACTGAAGAGAAGGTAGGGCAGGGCCCACAGCTCAGCATCATGGACACAGGGGAGGGAGGTGAGCACTACTCCCTTCACAAAAGAAAGGGTCCTACAAGAGCTTGCTAAGCTCAGGGTGGATAAGGCAATGGGACCTGATGGCATACATCCCAGGGTACTTAAGGAGCTAAAGGAGGAACTAGCAGAGCCATTAACAGAATTGTTTAGTGAGTCTCTGAGCACAGGAGAGGTCCCAGAAGACTGGAGAAGGGCTCATGTGATCCCGCTCCACAAGAGTGGTAGCAGGGAGGAGGCGGGGAACTACAGACCAGTCAGTCTTACCTCAGTAGTGGGCAAGATTATGGAGGCACCTTAAGGAAAGGATAGTGCAACACCTGGAATCCATAGGGCACAGGATCCAAGACAGCATGGCTATTAAAGGAAGGTCCTGTCAAACTAATCTCATAGATTTCTTTGACTGGGTAACCAGAGTGGTGGACCAAGGGGAGCAGTTGATGTCGCCTACCTTGACTTCAGCAAAGCTTTTGACACTGTTCCACATAGAAGATTAATAAATAAGCTAGGTAGGCTCGGGTGGGCAGAAGTTGGTCAACTGGGTGGCAAACTGGTTGACTGGCAGAAAACAGAGTGGTGGTAAATGGTATACAGTCAGAAGAGATGCAAGTCACAAGTGGGTACCTCAGGGATCAGTCCTGGGGCCAGTCCTATTCAACGCCTTCATTAGTGACCTCCAGATGGACTAGAGGGTAAGGCTTGTCTGTTTGCAGATGACACCAAGATCTGCAACAGAGTAGATGATCCAGATGGGTGGGCAGAATGAGAAGAGATCTGGATAAACTAGCAAAATGGTCAGAAGAGTGGCAACTGGGATTTAATGCAAAGAAGTGCAAAATCATGCACATAGGGAAGAGAAACCCTGAAGCCACTTATAGGCTGGGAGAGGAGTTGCTAGCAGTCACAAAGGAAGAAAGAGACTTGGGCATCATCATCACTGATGACCTAAAATCATCCAAGCAGACCTCTAAAGCAGTAGGTAAGGCTAGGGGGGTGTTAGGGTGTATTAGTAGGGGTATCACAAGTAGTAAGAGGGAGGTAATAATCCCTCTGTACAAGACATTGGTTAGGCCCCATCTGGAGTACTGCGTTCAGTATTGGAGGCCACACCTTCACAAGGACATTAACCAAATTGAGGCAGTCCAGAGAAGGGCAACCAAAATGGTGCAGGGACTGCATCAGAAGACATATGAGGACAGATTAACGGAGCTCAATATGTATACCCTTGAGCAAAGGAGGGAGAGAGGTGATATGATCGAGACATTTAAACACCTTAAGGGCATAAACAAGGTGAAAGAGTCTAACATGTTTAAATATAAGAAAATAGCAGGACAAGAGGACACAGCATGAGATTAGAGGGAGGCCGATTAAGGGGAATGTGAGGAAATTCTTTTCACAGAAAGGGTGGTAGATGCATGGAATGGCTTACCACAAGAAGTGGTGGCTATGAATACAGTGCAGGGCTTCAAACAGGCATGGGATAGGCATAAGGGAGCAATACAAATGACTATGAATAGATAGGTCACTGACAGAGCAAAGGCCGATGGCACATTTATAAGGTAGAAAAAGAAATGGGCAGACTGGATGGGCCTTGCGGTCCTTATCTGCCGTCAACTTCTATGTTTCTATGTTTCTATGTTTCTATGATTCTTCTGTACTCTAAGGAGTTCAGTCCCAGTTCATTCACTCTGTCACTGTATGATTTATACTTCATGGTATTTATTCTTTCAGTTGTTTTCTGTTGCACCCTTTCTATCAGTTTTATACCACCAATACTCTGGGAGCACAGAAAGGAGAACAGTATTCCAGGTGGAGTCTGACCGATGATAATACAGTGGAATAATTACAGCTGGATCTGTACTCTTAATGTTCTTAAATATACACCCCAGGATCCTGTTACATGTTTAACTGTATTCTTAGTATGCATATCAAAGGCTAGGTAATTTGTTGTAGTATTACCTAAATCCCTTTCACATGTTGTGTTCTGAAGTGTCATATTGTTCAGTTTATAAGTCATCTTTGTATTATTATTCCCAAGGTGTATGACTCTACACTTATCCTTGTTAAATCCTAGTTTGTTTTTTGTTGCCCATTGCCCAAGTTGATTTAGATCTTCCTGTAACCTTTCTATAACTTTTGAGTTATTTACTGTAGCACCGATTTTACTGTTGTCAGCATATTTGTATACACATGTGCTGTCTGATGTTTGTATCGTAGACACAAATATTTTGAAAAAAGTGGGTCCCAATACTGAACCTTGGGGCACCTCACTTGTAACACCACCCCATTCTGAGAAATAACCCCTGATGCCCACACTCTGGCACCTATTACACAACCAGGATGGAACCCAAGATATTACCTTTGGATGTAATTATATATCAACAAATTTCTCAATCAGTTCTTTATGTGCGACAGAGTCAAAGGCCCCAGAGTAGTCCAAAAATACAATATCCTTTTCATAATATCATGACACTAAATCAAAAATAAACTTTGTACAAGTAAACCCAATGGTGTCCAAAGTGTTCTGAGATTGTATCTCCATATTTGGGGATGTGCCCCTCATTGCCCTTCATACTGAGTGTTGACATCCCTAGTTTCACTGACAAGAAGTTGAGAGGTATGAGTGGTGTGGGGTTGCAGTAGGTCTGGAGAATTTGGTGGTTGTGCCAAAAACAAGTCTTATTTTTGGCATTAAGTGTAAGGTTGTTTGCTAGGAATCAAACATTAGTTTAGCTTAGTATTTTAATTCACATAAAACCCTTTAGGCTGGTGCTTATTTTCAAAGGATTCAGAGTCAGGTACACAGACTTTTGCATGCATACAGATAATGGTCATGTAATGTCTTACATTAAGATTAGATATTGCAGATTATAGGTCACTAGAAAAAAAGTGCAGAATACATAAGATGCATTGTCAGGGCATTTACAGGTTCTAGAGGCAGTAAATGAAGTCAACAGCTGAGTTTTAAAGGATGCAAGAGAGCAACACCCTTTTACTGCGTCAGTCAAATAATTCTAGATTTTTTAAAATGGAAGGAGAAGATGTGTTGACCCAATGAGGTTCTGCTGGGAGGTAGCAGGAAAGAATAGTGCACCATGCCTCCAGTGACCTGGGGGACGGTCCCTGCAATGCTTTATTGCCTAGGACCAGGGTGAGATTTACTCAGTTCCGTTTGCTATATGGGGTGTAGCTATAAGTCTTAGCTCTAAGGTCAAGTGCAAAGCAGTAGGCTCTATTCAGCAGATCCTTGACCCAATACAGTACACTGTCACTTGTCTACCCATAGACTACAACACCATAGTCGATGATGCTTATGATTAAGTTTTAGACTAAGAGGTTTTTTTTTTTAGTTCTGGTAGGAAGTTTCTCCTGTGCCTATATAGGAAGCATTTCTCGCATGTACTGCTTTAACTAGATGGTCCACATGATCAGCGAATGACAAAGCATTGTTGAGGATCAGGCTAGAGTATTTAAAGGTTTCTACCTGTTTGACAGTGGCACCAGTTGAAGTAGTACTATAAGACCAGGGGAAAGGTCAATCTTATTACAGGTGCCAAGCAACATACATTTTGTCTTCTCATTCATGACAAGAAGGTTATTAGTGAACCAGACCTGTATGCAGTTGAAGTTGTCGTGAAGCTACAGTCTCAGGATGTCCAGCTTCCTGCCACTGGTGAATATAACAACGTAATCTGTATAGAGAAGTATGCTGGAGGATTTGCATATGGCTAATAAATTATTTAGAAATAGACTGAATAGTGGCCCAAGTATGGATCCTTTGGGAACCCTTATAGTACTGTAACAGACAGACCCATCGTCTGATATAGCATTCCTACATTTTACTGATTGGGATCTACTGGACAAGTACACCTTAAACCAGCAGACTGTGTCTACTGAGAGGCCCAGAGACAGGAGCTTCTGACAGAGGAGAGCATGGTTGACAAGGTCAAATGCCTTGGTTAGTTCAATGAATATGGATCCAGCCAATTTCCATGGTCCAGCACACTATGCACTGACTCAGTGAACTCCACTAGGGCAGTCATTGTGCTGAAATTCTTTCTGCACCCATGTTGCTGTTTGGCCTAGAGTTCATGTTGGCTCAGGAACTCTACAAGCTGATCACTCACTATCCTCTCTAATGTTTTGGATAAGGGAGGAGGATAGAGATGGGGCAGTATTTGGTGGGCAAATTAGTTCCGCCACCCTTGAAAACAGGGACCACAGAAGCCTTTGTCCAGATGTCTGGAACCTTACCAATGGCCAGGGACAGATTGAAAATTAGCTGCAGGGGTTAGGTTTAGACCTGAGGAGTATCACATCTATGTTACCGGGTCCAAGTCTGGTTTTAGTTTTTATCTTGGTTAGGTAGCCATATGTATCAGCCCAGGTAAGATGCTTGAAGTAGTACTTAGGAAGGTTGCATTCCCCAGGTAAGTCTCCTAATGAGATTGGGTGGGTGTTATGGTCTGGTATATATGCTTATAGGTCACTAAAGGTTTTGTTAAAGGCATCAGTTATATACTTGTCACCATTAATAGTGGAACCACCATAAGTAATGGTGTTAGGCAATGATTGTTTTTTTAAGTTCCCCATGAGTGCATTAATGTGGCCTCAGAGCTTTTTGGGGTTGTTTAGCAAATTTTTCTGCTGGGTTTTCTAGTACTCAGCCTTGGCTTTCAGATGTGCATTTTCATAGAGTTACGTAGCTCCTTGTACTTTTGGAGGTATTTACGGTGACCTTGTTCTCTGTAAATGTTCCAGGCTCTGTCACGTTCCTGAGGCATGGACTTAATGCAGGGGTATACCAGGCTTGGGAGTTGTCTTTCTTAACTACTGACTTGAGCAAGGCAACAATATCACAGACCCTGTTAAACTGGTGAATAATCAAGGCTGTTTGACATCTTGTGTATGGGTTAGAAAGGACCAGCTTGTTGAAGGAGGTCCTGAAAGTATGGGAGCTTCTAAATGCGGAACACACAGGCTATCATAGTGGGGGGTTCATTTTTACAGATGTTGGTAGACCATCTACAACTGAAAGGGGAGTGATCACTTGCAAAGTCACACAGGACAACCCCAGAAATTATTTTGTCGGTATGTCTGACAAGAATTCAGTCAAGTAGGGTTGCAGAACCAGTTTTATAAATTACTCTGGTGGGTTTGGTAATAACTTGGATAAGGTAGACAAGTGCCAGTTTGTCCCTATAATCCCTGCTTTTACCAGTGAGCCAGCTGCAATTAAAGCCACCAACCACAATTTTCTCACACTGTGGGTTTAGACTAGAGGCATCACTTATAAAGTGGTCAAAAATGTGTGAGATATTCTTAAGTGGGATATAGGCAATGAGGAGGTTAAGGTTATTCTCTCCCTTAGGACCAGGACCAAGCCTTATGTTGATGACAAGGAGCTCACAGCCAGATGGTTTCAATAATAAGGGGGGGAGTCTGCTGGTTTTAAGTAAGGACTTAAAGTACAACAAGCAGCCTTCAACTTTGCATAATGTCCTATCCTCTCTATACAAGGTAACTGAGTTAGTTTCTTTTTCCAGGGATCCTGCTGGTAAGCCACGACACCGTAACAGCCACAACATTAAACTAGCTGTTCAGGACCCAGATTTTAAGTTCATCAAGCTTGGGCAGAATACCCCTCAGGTTGATGTGGACTATTTCCAGATAGGCCCTGAAGGATAGCACAACAATAGTGGGCCTGGGTTGGGACGCACATTGCCACCAAAGATAAGCAGCAGTAACAATTGTCTAAGGACATGGTACAGTTTGAAGGAGCTTGATAAGACTTTACTTGAGCACCTGACCTTTTTGATCACTACACAAGACTGCCTAAGAAATTGTAGTATGATATCTCCAGCAGGGCCACTGTAACCTAGGAGGGTCAGGGAGCACATAGCCGTAGCACTGAGAAACATGCTTGGTTTCATGAAGGCATTCACTAGAAGACATCGCTAGAGGTGAGAATTGTTTGGCCAAGCCAAGCACTGTTGTAGATAGCGTGCAGCTGGACTTATGTTGTGTGGGAACAAGTTACAAGAGCCTACAAGATAAGAAGGACTGCAGCAACTGTGATGAAGGGTTTCAGTGGTGGCATGGACATTTTATCTGCTAGGGGGTTTAGGCAGTTACACTGAGGATTGTAAAAAAAGTGATGTGGTTATCAAGATACTTGGAAAGTCCTAACTGGGAAGTAGAAATGCAGGGCCACCGAGACAGGATGTAGCTAGTTTGTAGGAGAATCACTAAGATTACAAATAGCTAGGAGGCACCAGTGGAACCATCGGTGATATCTAGCCTACAGGCTTTACACAGTTTTAGAGGGTATCAAGCCATCTAGATAAGATGACCAGCACTTGGGAAACAGACAGGTAGTACATAGTATTGGCAGATATGAATGCAAAGCAGTTATGAAAAAAAAACAAGCAGATGGACAGAACAGCACTAGCAGTAAAACCGTATGATGGTAACTGTAATAGAAATAACAGTGAATGAGGCAGGAACCTAGCTATGCAGAGGGAGGGTAGTAACAATTCTAGCATGGAATGCATTACATATTTGCCATAATAACAGAGAATGTCCACTTGCAGTTCAGTTTCTCATGTGCCAAGCAGCATATCTGGCTGCCTCTCTCTGTTAACGTTATCCAGTGCACCACCCCACTGATGCTCAAAATGGTCTGTGCATTATTTTAAAGTTACTCTGTTTTCTTAATTTCATTCTTCATTCCATGGTTTGAAAAGTGGTTCTTGGTCTCATAAATTGGTTGAGTTATAATATACCTGATCACCAACAACAGGGTGATCCTTTCCCCCATAGGTCAGGTATCTACTCTTTCAGTTTTAACATGCCAATATGAGCTGTAATACCACTGTTTTATTTATGTCCTAAGTGGATGCCACTCTGACTTCATTTTTCAAACAGAATTCTTCCCTAAAAGGGGCTCCCAGGTGGCCAGTGGGAACTTGCTAAATAGGAGATGGCCGCACCTCTCATGATCTTTAGCATTTAACACAGAAACATATAAATATCAGCAGAAAAAGATCATTGGTCCATCCAGTCTGTCCTGTTTTACCCTATCCTACCTCAGGACCTAATATCTAACCAGGGATATTGCCCTCACCTTCCCCACTTGCCTCCTGCTGTACTGCTTCCCCACTGTGTAACTATTAAGCCTTTTACTCATTCCCAGCCATGTTTGAAACCATTAATGGTTCTTGTACCCCTCACCTCTTCTGGTCAGCTGTTCCATGGCTCAACCACTCTCTCTGTAAAATAAAGCTTTCTCACATCCCTCCTGAATCTCCCCCTGCCCATTCCCCCAGTGTTCTTGATTCGCCAGTCCTGATGAATATTTCCCCACAATCTACCTTGTTCATGCCTTTCAGGAACGTAAAGATCTCTATCATACCTCCTCTCTCCCTTCTGGTCTCCAGCAAGTACAGGTTCAGGGCCTTAGTCCAATCTTCATAGGATCTGCCCTGCTGGCCTGAATCATTATGGTTACCCTACGCTGTACTGTCTCTAGTCTGTCTTTATATTTTTTTTGGTGGGGGCTCCAGAAGTAGGCACAGTATTCCAGATGCAGCCTCACCAGTGATCTGTAGAGAGGCTGTATCACCTCCTTTCCCCAGCTGTCAAACCTCCTCATGATTTACCCCCAACATCCTGGTTGCTTTGCTGTAGGCCTTGTTATATTAGATAGATTGTTTTAGGATGTCACTTATGATGACTCCCAAGTCCCTTTTCTCAGTGGTAGTCTCCAACTTAACCCCTGCTATCTAATATTCCTCCCTATGGTTCTTGTTCACTGTGTGCATTATCTTGCACTTTCTGACATCAAATTTTAACAGATTTTGGATCACCTGCCTAATCTTTGCAAGTCCCTGTGCAGCTCCCTAACCCCTTCATCACTGTCTACCCTGCCACAGAGCTTAGTGTCATCTGCAAAGGGACACATCTTGCCTTGTATTCTTTCTACTATGTCACTGATGTACATACTGAAAAGGATCGTCCCTAGAACTGAACTCTGTGGCACCCAACTCATGACCTCCCTTTCCCCTGATTTGACCCCGGTCACCACTACCCCCCAGCTTACCATCCATCTAATGAGATCCTTCACTGTTCCCAAATCCTCTAACTACTTCAGCTGGCAGCATAGCATACAGGTTAGAATAACATTTGACTACATTGGACTCTAGACAGAGGTCTCAAAAGCTTGTGCAAACATCAATGCTTTCAAGCAGACTTAAGACCATCAAATGACTTAGTTTGTCTAAGGGTATTCCAAAGTAATGAAACCCTAACAGCAAATGCCATACCACCCTAGGACAGATATACAAACACAGAAACATTGCAAATGTTGGCAAAAAAAGACGATTGGTCCATTCAGTCTGCCCTGTTTTACCCTATTCTACCCTGGGGCATAATGTCTAGTTGGGGTTATTGCTCTCACTTCCCCACTTTGCCCTAATGCTTCTCCCTGTGTAACTATTAAGCCTTTTACTTGGTTCCAGCTGTGTTTGAAACCATTAATGGTTCTTGTACTCACTACCTCTGCTGGTATGCTGTTCAATGGTTCAACTACTCTCTGTGTGAAATAAATCTTTTGTACATCCCTCCTGAATCTCTCCCTCCCCACTAGCTTCCACTCATGTCCCCATGTTCTTGATTTGCCATTCTTCCTGAATATTTCATTGATTGCAATCTATCTTGTTTATTACTTTCAGGAACTTGAAGGTCCCTACCATATCACCCCCTACCTTCTGGTCTGTTCACAGAATCACAGAAATTTGATGGCAGAAAATGACCACACTGGCCCATCTAGTCTGCCCCTAACCCCCCTTTTCCCCCTACTCCTCCTTTACTGGCTTCTAACTTCCCCCCTCCTTCTAACCCCATATGCCTGTCCCATGCCCTCTTGAATCCCCCTACCATTTTGGATCCCACCACCTCCTCAGGTAGCCTGTTCCTGGTCTCCACCACCCTCTTTGTGAAGAACTTCCCCCTCACATTGCCTCTGTATTTCCCTCCTTCCAATCTGAGGTTATGCCCCCTTGTTATAGCTCCCTCCTTCCTTCTGAACAAGGTTCCCTCCTTCACCTTATTTATCCCCTTTGTATACTTAAAAGTTTCAATCATGTCCCCCCTTTTCTTTCTAGTCTCAAGTGGGTATAGATTCAGCTCCCTCCACCTCTGTTCATATGTTTTTCCCCTCATCCCATACACCATCTTGGTTGCTCTTCTCTGAACATTCTCCATCCCCTCAATGTCCCTACATAGGTGCGGTCTCCAAAACTGTACCCTGTACTCCAGGTGTGGCCTCAACATTGTTTTGTACAGTGGCATTAGCATTTCTTTCCTTCTGCTAGTTATGCTCCTTACGATGCGAGTACATGTTCAGAGTCTTAAGTCAATCCTCGCAGGATCTGTCCTGCTGGACTGAATCATTTTGGTTACCCTAGATTGCACTGCCTCTAGCATGTTTTTGTCTTTTCTTAGGTGGGGACTACAGAGCTGGGCACAGTATTCCAGATGTGGACTCACTAGTGATCTATACAGAGGTAGTATCACCTCTTTCCTCCTGCTGTCAAACTCCTCCCAATATACCAAAGCATTCTGGTTACCTTGCTGTAGGCCTTGTTACAGTATAGCCTTGAGGTTAGAGTTATGAGATGTGAATGGGCTTGGCACATCCAGAAGACCTGGGTTTGATTCCCACAACCTCCACTTACATACTGTGTGACCCTGAGCAAGTCATGTAACCTTCCTAGTGCTCCCAGGTCACTCCTGAAAACAGGCACTTGTGTTTAGTGGGCCTTACCCAGTTACCAAAGAATAATAAAAAAAATACATTAACTAGATTGTTTTATTGAGTCACTTATGATGACTCATCGGTCCTTTCCTCAGAGGTTGTGTCTAGTTTTATCCCTTCCATTCAGTATTCCATCATGGGGTGGTTGTTTTCTATGTGCATCCCTTTGCACTTCATGGCATTGAATTTCAACTGCAAGACATTGGACCACCTCTCTAACCTTTTCAGGTCCCTCTTCAATTCCCTAACTCCTTCTTCAGTAACCTTCTGTGTGGCACAGAGTCAAATGCCTTGCTGAAGCTGAAGTCAAGTAAACACACTGCTTCTCTCTCATCCACTGCCCTAGTTACCAAGTCAAAGAACAGTTTCGTGGTGGTCTGACAAGGTCTCCCTGCCACAGACTCATGCTGCTTACTATCTTGGTGCCCGTTTTTCTCCAGGTAGTCCACTAGGTCCTCTTTGACTAATATCTCCATTAATTTACCTGCTATGGAGGTAAGACAAATGGATCTGTAGTTTCTTGGTTGCTCCCTGTCTCCTCCTTTGTGGAGTGGGACTATGCCTGCTACCCTCCAGTCTCTTGGAACCACCCCTGACTGTAGTGAGTTATTGAATAGTCCTGCCAGGAGTTCCACCAGCTCCAGTGCCAGGTCCTTGAGTACCCTCGAGTGCATCTCATCTGGCCCTGGAGCCTTACAAATTTTCAGGGCTGCAAGACGTTTTCTGACTCTTTCTCCTGTGATTACAACCTGCTCCATTTCTGAGATCTCTCTCTTGCAGCAGTGTTTATGCTGCATTCAGACAAAGGTTAACTATCCTTCACTGTGAACGCTGAGCAAAAATAGTCATTAGGAATGGCTGCATTCTGTTCGTCCTCCTCTATTACCCTGCCCCCTCTGTCAGCCTAATAACTCCCCCCTCATCTTCCTTTTCTCCCTAATGTATCTAAGGAAATGTTCCCCCCTTGATCCCCTCCATAATATGCAGTTCTGTGTCTACTTTTGCATCCATGCCTGCCTTCTTGGCCTCACTCATCTTTAACAGATATTTGCCTTCCTCTTCTCCCTGTTTCTCCTTGTACCTAATAAAGGCTCTTTTTTAGCCCTCACTGTCTCCCTGACCTTCTTCAAGAACTAGATTGGTCTCTTGTGCCTGTTACTCTTGGTAACCATTCTCAGGCATGAATGAGTTGCCTCTGTAATGGCCCCTTTAATTACGCTCCACCTCTCATCCACCCCTGATTTCGTCCAACCCCCCCCCCCCCCCCCCCAGAGTATTATTGTCTACATAGAAACATAGACATTGATGGCAGATAAGGACTGTTTGGTCCACCTAGTCTGCTCATTTCCCTACCTACTGGAAAAGCTGCAAATCCTAGTTAACCAACAGCCTACTTCTTCCTACCCCCCACCAGAATTGCCTTATGCCTGTTCCATGCATTCTTGAATTCCCCCACTGTTTGACCCATACAACCTCCTCAAGAAGGCTGTTCCATATGTCCACCACTCTCTCTGTGAAAAAATACTTTCTCAGATTTCCCCTGAGCCGTCCCTCCTCGATCTTCAAATTGTGTATCCTTGTTCTTGCATATCTCTTTTTCTGAAAGATAATACCCTCTTGGACTTTGTTGATTCCCTTGAGGTACTTGAAAGTTTCTATCATGTCCCCCTCTCCCTCCTTTCCTCAAGGGTATACATATTAAACTCCTTTAGTCTCTCTTCATATGGCTTCTGTTGCAGACCCCGCACCATTTTAGTTGCCCTCCTCTGGACTGCCTCCATCCTGTCTATGTCCTTGTGCAGATAGGGTCTCTAGAACTGCATGTGGTACTCCAGATGGAATCTTATAAACTGTCTGTACAGGGGGATAACAATTTTCTGTTTTCTACTGGTGATGCCCCTCCCTATACATCCCAGTATCCTCCCAGCTCTCCTTACTGCCTTCTCACATTACATGCTGGATTACATGGGATGTTGCTGGATCGCCTGCGGCTACTCTGTGGACTGTCAGGGACAGTCCTCAGATGGTTCCATTCTTTCCTCATGGGCAGAAGTCAAAGGGTAGTTTCAGGGATTTTTTCTTCTGCTCCCTTTGCTCTGTCTTGTGGGGTGCCACAGGGCTCTGTGCTTTCCCCCATGTTGTTCACGGTGTACATGTTACTGTTGGGAGACATTATAAGGCATTATGGGCTGAGTTTTCACTGTTATGCAGATGACACTCAGCTCTATATGTCCTTTGTACCCGAACAAAATGATGCTATCTCGGTTTTTAACAACTGCCTCGCTGAGATTCAGGATTGGATGAGTGCGAACTGGTTGAGGTTAAATCCGGAAAAGACTGAGGTATTAGTCGTTGACCCGGGTCATTATGCAAAGAAGTTGGCTCCTGGGGTCCCCTCTGGTCTCTTCTTAGGGGATACCCAGTTGAGACCTTCTGAACAGGTGCGAAATCTGGGCGTTATTTTTGACAGTGCGCTGACACTAAAGATGCAGGTGTCGGCCACTGTCAAATCTTCCTTTTACCATCTGAGGAATATCGCCCGGATAAAACACCTTGTTCCACATGATGACCTTCCTGTGCTGGTCCACGCTTTTGTTTCTTCCCGTCTTGATTACTGTAATGCTTTATATCTGGGTTGCGAGTGATCTCCACCGCCTGCAGCTGGTGCAAGCGTGGCAGCTGGGATTGTTGACAGGGCTGCCAGGAACTTGCCATGTCACACCTGTGCTGTGCGCGAACTGCACTGGCTGCCAGTGTGATGGAGAATCACCTTCAAGGTCGCATTGCTGACCTATAAGACCCTACATGGCCAGGGACCAGGCTACCTGCAAGATCTCTTTTGTCCCTATCATCCTCTCCGCCCACTCCGCTCCACTGGTGAGGGATTGCTAGAGATTCCCAGGGTTTGTTTTAAATCATCTGGGGCAAGGGCTTTTTCCTTTATGGCCCTGACCCTGTGGAATTCTCTACCTCATCAGATTAGAGAGTGCCTGTCCGTGGAAGCATTTAAGAGATCCCTGAAAAGTCATCTTTACTGGCATTTGGTTAGTTTATCTTATGGTTATTTTATTGTTTTATGATTTTATTAATTACTGTTGATGTTTTATTTCTGCTTTGTATCAGTGCTTTGATTTCTTGAAAAGCGCTTTATAAATAAATTTTTATTTGATTTGATTTGATGCTTACCTTTAGGTCATCTGATATGACTACCCCCAGGTCCCTTTCCATTTTTGTTGTTGTTAATACCTCCCTCCCATTCTGTACTCTTCCCCTGGGATTTTGTTTCCCAGGTGCATTACTTTGCACTTCTTTGTATCGAATCTAAGCTGCCATACTTTTGACCATTCCTCCAACCTTGTTAAGTCCCTTCTCATCCTTTCCACCCCCCTCCTTGTGTATCAACCCTGTTGCAGATCTTTGTGTCGTCTGCAAAGAGGCATACTTTTCCTTCCAGTCCCTTGCAATGTCACTTATAAAGACATTGAAAAGAACCAGACCCAGTACTGAACCCTGCGGTACACCGCTAGTAATCCCCCTTTCTTTGGCGTGGACTCCGTTTACTATTATCCTCTGTGTCCTGTTGTCCAGCCATATTTTTACCCAGGCTACCTCCCTGGGACCACTCCCAGGCTGGCTAATTTATTTATTAATCTTTTGTGTGAGACTCTGTCAAATGCCTTGCTAACATCTAGGTAGGCCATGTCCACAGCTCCTCCCTGGTCTACTACTTTGGTCACCCAGTCAAAGAAATCTATTAGATTCGTCTGACATGACCTTCCCACTGTGAATCCTTGCTGCCTTGGGTCCTGTGCCCCACTGGCCTCTAGGTACTCAACAATTCCATCATTTTCCCTACCACTGAAGTCAAGTTAACAGGTCTGTAGTTTCTTGCCGCTGCCTTGCTCCCACTTTTGTGAAGGGGAGTCACATCTGCCCTTCTCCAGTCCTCAGGTACCACCCCATCCTCCCATGATGTGTTAAAGAGGGTAGTCAGTGGTGTCACTAGTTCTACCCTTAGTTCTTTTAGAATTCTTGGATGAATACCATCAGGCCCCTTTGCTTTGTCCACCTTCAGTTTTAAGAGTTCTATCAGAACCCTTTCTTCTGTGAATGGACTGGTATCAACCCCCCTATTCAGAGTGTTTCTATTATTTGGTTTAGGTACCTCCCCATCCTGTTCTTTTGCGAATACTGAGCAGAAGTATTCGTTCAGTAGCCCTGCTTTTTCACTGTCACCCTCTGCCCACATTCCCTCCCCTTTATTAAGCCTTAGTATCCCACCCTTGGTCTTTCTTCACTCCCTAATCTACCTATAAAAGGTTTTATCCCCTTCTTAACAGAGCTGGCTATCTTTTCCTCAGTTTGGGCCTTTGCTATTCTGACTGCCTTCCCTGCCTCCTTCTGCTTTAACTGATATAGTTCTCTGTCCTGCTCCTTCTGTTTCCTTATATTTCCTGAATGCTGTCCTTTTCTCCTTAACCTTCCCTGCCACCTCTTTTGAGAACCAAAGTAGCATTTTCCTTAATTTTGTTTTGTTGATTTGCTTTACACAAAGGCTTGTTGCCTCTGTGATGGCAGTTTTGATTTTTCCCCGTTGTTCTTCTACCCCTCCTTCTTGCCTGTTTGCTAGTGCTTTTCTGAGGCACTCTCCCATTTTGCCAAAGTTGGCCCTCCTAATGTCCAACACCCTTGCCTTTATATCGCTTGACTCTACAGCTGTGTTTATTGTGAACCACACTGTTTTGTGGTCGCTTGTTCCCAGATGGCTACCACTTCTAAATCTGATATCCTCTCTCCATCCCCATTTGAAAGTACCAGGTCTAAGATTGCTCCCTCCTGAGTGGGTTCCAGCACTAGCATTCTGAGGCATGCCCCCTGTAGGGCATCGAGAATTACCCTGCTCTTGGATTTTGCTGCAGTAAAGGTGCTCCAGTTAATATCTGGCATATTCAGGTCATCCATCAACAATATCTCTCCTTTTTCTGCCATTCTAAGGATTCCTTCTATCATTTCCTTGTCCATGGCCTCCCCCTGAGATGGAAGTCTGTAAACAACCCCTGTGCAGATTGTGGTGCCCTTTCCTGTCTTTAGGGTGACCAATAGTGCCTCCTCTCCTCCCTGTTTACCCTTTAGTTCCATTGCTTTGATCCCTTCCCTTATGTAGAGAGATACTTCTCCTCTTCTACCCTCCCTGTCCCTTCTGTAAATTGTGTACCCTGGCATGTTGACATCCCAGTCATGGTTCGCTGTGTACCATGTTTCTGTGCCTGCCACAATATCCAGGCGTCCCTCTTCCATCAAGGCCACAAGTTCAGGGAGCTTGTTACCTAGACCTTGGGCACTGGTACTCATTACCCTCCATTTTTTGATGGTCCTACTCCTTTTAGCCCCATCCCTGCCTTACTGCCTTTGCCTTTTTCTCCATTTACCCCTGCCCTTCTCCCTATCAACTTCTCTATTGTGGTGTTTGCCTCACTACCTACCCTGATTTTTTGGGGGGGGGGCTAGGATTTCCAAGCTCCTTTTCAGTGCCTACCCCTTGGCTAGTTTCAATACTTGCCAATGAAGCATTTAAACCTATCACCTAGTATCCTGGTTCCCCTCCTGGACAGATGCAGACTATCGCACCAGTATAGGCCTGCTTCCCTTCAGGTGGACCCCCAGTCCCCAATGAAGCCAAAACCCTGAGCTCTGCACCAGTTTTTCAACCACTGATTGAATTCCATGGTGCTGAGCACCCTAGCCTCACCCATGCCATAGACAGGTAGCACCTCTGAGAAGGTTACCATGCATGCTACATGTCTAAGGCCCCTCCCCAACTCCACAAACTCTTCCTGCACTGCTCTGATCCCTTTTCCAGCCAGGTCATTTGTACCTAGGTAGACAATGACATCCTGCTCCCTCCCCCCCGTGCAGCTACTGACGCAATCCTGGGGATTCGCTCCCTGTCCCTCCAAGCCATGGTGCCAAGCAGGCACCTTACCTCCTTGTCTCCCCCAGTTCTGCCCCCCTAACAATTGAATCCCCCACCAGGAGTTGCTTCCTTCCCCTGTGGGATCCCATGCCACCCTCCTGTGGGTCTCCTATGTGGAGGGTCCCAGCATCCTACTTGGTCATCACTGTGGGTGCCTCCATAGAGGAACCACACTCTGCCATAACGGCGTATGAATTGTGGAGTGGTACAACTGCAGGGATGCTCCTCCCTTCCACCACCCTCACTCTCCTTGAGCCCACTGTGGTCCAACCGCTCCTCTTTCTTGGCAACCTCAGAGGCAGCGGCGATGGCCCCGGTGGTCCCTGGATGGGACAGGAGGTCCCCTGAATCCTAGCCAACTCAGCCTGGAAGCGAGCAACCTCCTCCCTCAGCCCAGAGAGGTGCCTGCAGATGGGACAACAAAGCATCCTCCAGAATGTCTCCCAGAAAACTGCCACTCCACAGCCACTGCACTGCATCACTCCCATCATGTCTTATTTGTGGCCCCTCAGCTGTTGTTTTGTATGCCTACTGTTTCCTCTCTCTGTTTACTTTTTTTTTTTCTCCCTACTCCGTGGCCTTACTGCTCCTGCTCTTCATGTTCTGGGACAGGAAGTTCTTGTATTCTTTAGTAGTCTCCTTCTTACTTGCACAGAGTAAGACCTCCATCAGCTGGGGAGGGGAAGGGTGAAGAGCTACTCTTTTCTTTCTAGGATGGTAAATCTTTTGTGCCTCTGATCACTCCCCCTTCCTCTTCCTGCTCCCAAACAGGAGGTTCTTGTTGTCAGTCAAATCCTGTGCCTATAAAAGTGGAATTAGCTAAGGGTGGTGGGGTGGTGGGGAGGGGGGTGCTGTATAGTCCCAGTAGAGTAGTAAAGTTCTAACAGTACCTCCTTCCTTTTGCTGTTCTCTGATAAAAGCTATCTAGGGCAGTTTTAAATCCAGACACCTGTCTTCCTGCTGCCTAAGCCACTCACCCTAATTCACAGTTCCCTTCTTCACCTAGGTAACTGCACAGATAACAGTTCCCTTCACCCAACTCAAACACACTGACTCTTGTTTTTTTTTCTTGTTTTTACCCTAAATTGAAGGTCCCAGTAGTAGAGTTCTAGTTCTTAATTCCCAGTAGAGTAGTAAAGTTCTCACAGCACCTCCTTCCTCTTGCTGTTCTCTGCTGTCTATTTCACTCATTTGGTCAAAGTCTGCTTTTCTGAAATCCAGAACCACAGCCTTTGATGAAGGTATACTGGTACCCAGGACCAATTTGAACCATATGGTGTTATGATCTCTGGAGCCCAGAGGCTCCTCAGTTCTCACTCTACCTATTATTATCGCGCCTTGATTACTGCAACTCTCTTTATCTAGGGCTTCCTGAGGTTGATATCTGCCGCTTGCAGCTAGTGCAGAACGCAGCAGCACGTTTGTTGACTGGGGCATCTAGGAGATCTCACATCACCCCTGTGCTGCACGCTCTGCACTGGCTGCCAATACAGTGGTGGATCACCTTTAAAGTAGGTCTACTGACTTACAAAGCCCTACACGGACAGGGTCCCGATTACCTGAAAGAGCTCCTGGTCCCTTACACTCCTGTGCGACAGCTCCGCTTGGCTGACATGAGGTTGCTGGAGATTCCGAGGGTTAATTTGAAGTCATCTGGCGTGCGTGCCTTTGGATTTGCGGCACCTACCCTCTGGTATTCTCTGCCCTGTCAGCTCCGGGAGTGCAGGACGGTGGGGAGTTTTAAGCAGGCACTAAAGACTGTTTTATGGGGAAAGGCATTTCCAGTTTTATTGTGATTTTATATTACATGTATTTGTATATGTTTTATCTGAATTAATACTGTACAGCTCCTTGGTATCTTGAAAGGCACTTTATTAAATAAATGTTATTATTATTATTATTTCTCAGCTGGTGAGTACCACATGGAGAATGGAAGTTTGCCTTCTGGGTTCCCTGACTAGCTGCACCAGCAGGCAGTCATGCAATGTATTTAACAGGGCCTGACTCCTGGTGCTCTTAGTTGCTGGAATGTCACACATTTATGTTTGGGAGATTGAGATCTCTCACCACCAGTATCTTCCCCTTTCTGGCCCCCTTCTGAATTTCTGCCCCTAGCTACCCATCTCCCCCATTCCCCTGTCCTGGCAGTATGTAGACCACCCCTATGCACAGCTGCTTATCTGATGTGGTCCTGAGCTGCACCAACAGCGATTCTGTCTACCCCCTCCCTCTGCTCATGAACCTCTCCTGTACTGCCTCTATGCCTTCCATGACGTAAACGGCTACCCCACCCCCTTTTCCTTACCCCATCTCACCTCTACATAGTGTATCCTAATATTTTTTTTTGAATCTTCTACTTATGCACCCCTTTCTCTGGAACTTTCTCAGGCTGCTCCTGCAGGTCTAACACTGCTCTACCGATGACCTGATCCCCCATCTCCGACTGCCCTCCACCATCCTCCAGCCGGCAGACTCCCCAGCTCTGATCCCCCAGGGTAGGGCCACCTCTACTCTGGTGCTCTATCTATAATCGAGTGTGCCAGCCAAGGTGGTGGAGGAGTAGGCCTGGGTATGGAGACAGGACCCGAAGTTGGGCATGTGGCAGTGTGGCTCGGAGGCAAGCCATTGCCTATCCAGAATCGGGGGATTTTTCAAGCTTTGTTTCCCCCAGGAGCGAGGCGTTCAATGATGCCTGTACAACCATGCCATAAGCATCTGCCACACTCCTCCCTATGACTTCTCTGTGCGCTAGCTGTGCCTCCAGTCTCCACCAGGGGTCATTACTGCACCAGAGACACCCTGGATTCATCCTCAGGGAGAGGAGAGCACTCCCTTGGATGCTCGATCCTACTCCCTCCCTGCCGACCCCCGGCACCCAAGCTCATTCCTGAACTCAGGTCACCGGCGTGGCATGAAGTGTGGCATCCAGCACCTCAACCCTCAGCACTACTGGGCTGGCTAGTGTATCCTAGTATTGCTAAGTCCCATTCATTTTTCCTGGTGACCCATATTTCTGTGATGGCTACGAGGTCTAATCCCCTAGCTACCACCATCTCCTGGAGCTCACTAATTTTGTTCCCTAGGCCCCTGGCACTTATGTAGATTGCCTTCCAGCGTGTGCCTATACCCTTCCACTTTTTGTTAGCACTTCCCCCTTTGTCCTCCTCTTCTCTCCTTAATTTCCTGCTCCATGTTTGTTCTGTGAGCCCCTGCTCCATGACTTCTTTACTTGCTTTATTATGGGACCCTGTCAAGATACTTCCATCCCCACTGCTTCTAGCCTCCATTTCTCGGGTGTCCTGGCTAGGTTCCCCTTTTGTTCTCCTTCCTATGTGGTTCTCCCTGCCTCAGTCTTCCCCTCTTTTTTTCACAAACATAGATGTCAAACTTCTGACCCAACACACTAGCCACCTGTCTTGTTATCTTAAGGTCATCACCCTTAAAGAGCCTCCTGTCCCAGAAGACCCTCCTGTCTCCCACAAAATGGTACTCTTCCTCCATGCACCATCCCTTCAGCCACCCATTAAACTCATCTTTCTCCTCCTTCCTCTCTCTTCCCTTTTCCTCCTCACAGAGGGAGGACCTTGGAAAAGGCCAGGGAAGCAAAGTGTGCCTTCAGTCTGTCCCCCAGCCTTTGAAACTTGTGCTTCACTTTCTCAGTAGGCTGGTTCGCCAGATCATTGGTACCCAAGTATACCAGCACTCCAAACTCCTCTCTCCTCTCCTCTCCTCTACCATCCTCCCTATCCTGTCAATGTCTTGAATGGCTGATGCACCTGGAAGGCATCTGACTGGCCCCCTCCTCTTTCCTCTGCCTCCCACTACCTTCTCCACCCCTCTAATCATCAAGTCCTCACCACTAGAATGCTTCTTTTTTTTTGTAGACTTTGTTTCTTCACCCTCCTGGAGGAACTCTCTCCAGTGACCTACTTGCCCGTTCTCTACCTCCTGCTGTGGCACTGTGTCCACTCTCCTCACCCTGACCTGGAGAAACTCCCGGATCTGAGCCCTCATGGGAAAGGGCTGCCCTATCCTCCCAGGGTGCTCTATCTAGAGTATAGATTGCCGGGCCAGAGAGGCGGGGGATGGAGATGGAGAAGCACCCAGTGTTGGGAGTGTGGAACGAGAGGCGGCGTATTTGCTTGTCCTCTATGAAAGGGGGTTTTATGTTTTACTTTCCCCCATTGGCTGGGAAGTGCAATGCACTCTAGCATGCTACATGCTCACTCCCGAGCATGCCCACAGAAGTGCCTCCGAGCCAATCCCTAATCCTCTGGCTCTTGACTGCTGTGAGCCCCCAGAACCACCAGAGGCCATTAGACAGTGAGAGCAGGAAACCCCCCCTTCCCAGGGAGGAAGAGCTGTCCTCAGGATGCTCAATCCCTTCTCTCCCCTACCGACCCCCGACGGCCTGGGCTCGTTCCCAAACCCCGGGTCACTGGCATGGCGAGAGGTGTGCATCTAGTGCCTCAACTCTCAGTGCCACCAGGCTGGTTTCTAGGATACTTCTTGCTGCCTGGCTCCTGATCTTACCACTGTGTGCCACCAAATCACCCCATTTCACTTTCCAAATGGCAGTGAGCCCCCATTGAAGAAGTCCAGTACCCAATCCTCCATAAGTGATGCAGACTGATTTACTGTCCAGATACAGTGAGGCTGGGCAACTTCCTTGTGGTTGCCCCACCACCCCTTCCCCTTCCTTCTACCCTCCAGTCCCCTGGGCCAGTGGGCCTTTGGGGTGATGGGGTGTCGGGTGTGCCTGTGGGTACCAGCTCAGTTGGTGATGCTGCGGGGATATCTCCTACCTTGCTGCTACCAGCTATGTCTGGAGCTCCAGAAATGCTTACATTTGGGGCAGTTTCTTCTCCTCCAAAAGGATAACCTGGGAGATGAGTGCCCCTACAGCTACCTATCTCCCCTCTGTACCTGTGCTCCATGCTGTCTGACTTTTCCCGTCTTAAAGTACCTACTTGACTCCTAAGTGTTAGTTACTTGTATGTTTGTTGATCAACCATAAAAAGTCATTACAAATAAAATATGATAATCTAAGTTACAATACTTGATAAAAAAACTCTTACAAATAAAAAAGTTCATATTGTTACAATAAATCATATCCATGACTCCAATAAATTAATCATTTATCAAGTGCAATTTTTCTGTTCAATTATTTTTAGAAAGAAGGCCACAGCTTCTAATTTTGATACAGAATGTGATTTGAATGAGCAGATTACTTGATATCTGGGATCTAGTTCCAATGAAGCTAGTATTTTACCCAAATATTTTTTCCTGTAGCAATAATATAAGGGACAAAGAATCACTATATGAGTTAAATCATCCATACCCCACTGACATTTATGACATCCTGCAGATGTATTTTTATTAAAGAGATTAGAGTCGTTGACCTGAAAATATTCAAACCTAAATTTTGTTATTAATTTTCTTTTTTGTGGGTTTTTAATCAATTCAAGATAGTGTTATTTTATTACTAGAAAGCCACTTACTAAGTTTAAATTGAGCACATAAACCAATTTCTTTTTAGATGTATATGTCCCTAAATATAACTTCTAACTTCATTAAAAGGTTTAATAACTATATCTGTCATGCACATTAGAAGCCCATTTGGGTTCACCTGGTTAACAATGAATGACGTACTTGGGAAAATAACATTTTGGTGAAGACAGATTAATTCTTCCTCTATACATGTTCTAGGTAATGTATTCTCATTCATACTGTAAGCTTTTAGCCAGTATATGAATGTCCTTTCGTAAATAAAACATTCTAATGGTAATTGACCCAATTCAGCTCGCACTAATGCTGACTCCTAAGTGAACTAAACTATACTCTGGTACTAAACGTACTGTCTACCACCTGCCTGGAACCCCTTTAGCTACTTCCTACCACATATTACTAATGAAGGACATACAAAGTTCAACCCTTGCTTATTAGGGAGACTTCGTTGCATTACATTTTTAAACATTTTGTAGGGCTGCTTCTGGTGTGTGGCCAATATTAAAAACAACTCCAAAGAACAAGAATGAGACTCCATCTCAGTACTCAATTTATTTATCTCATTTGACAAGCCTCTGTGCTTCATTTCACCACTAAATGGCTTAATCATGCATGGTCCTCCTTATATAGTTCGTGGATACTCCTTTCGAATATTGATTATGTTCAGAAATATATTATTTTCTGTCTGGCTCTCGGTGTTGTGCCTACATGCTCTTGGTGTGATGACATACCACTCACCCCACTTGGAGTTGTGACATAGTTGCAGAATTGATGGACTCTCTCAATGCACAAATCAACATAGTTTCCAAGGAGAAATGGGGCACACCAGGAATACTCTCATAGACCAATATAAAAAACAAAGAGTGTTCAGTGCTGTTCAGAAAAAGACTACACATTATTTTAAAGTTGTTCTATTTTCATTCCCTTTCTTTTTTTCATTCCACAATTTTACAAGGAGTTCTTGGACTATTGGTAAAGTGACCCCTCATAAGTCAGGTACCTATTGTTTCAATCTGAACATGCCAATATGAGCTGTGACGGCACTGTTTTCTGTATCTGTCTTATGTGGACACCACTCTCTGGCTTCATTGTTTGCTACCAAGCAACATTTTGTAAGCAGGTGACAAGTCTTAACATGCATTTGTCAATGCCGAATGTTTGCTTGCTGATATTAGCATTGGAAGTGCAGGAGTTACACAGATGCAGAATAGGAATGGCAGTGAAGTACTGAACTTCACGCCAACCCCATCTCCACCCTGCAGAGATGGACAGGCATTAGGGTGTGCCTTTGGGTCATCGCACATGAAGTTCATGCCATTTCACCTCATGCTACCCTGCAGACACTGGGAAGTGTTGAGGTGTGCCTTGGGGTGTTCGGCTTTACAGTCACCCCATTCCATAAGGAAATACACTGTAATGGGTGCAGTATAGGAGAATGGGGTGAACTCTGGGGCCGAAGAGTCCTAGACACACCTTGATGCCTGTCACTGGCTGCAGGAGGGGGGTGGAATGGCATGAGCATTACAACAGGCAATCCAAAGGCACACCCCAGATGCCTTTCAGTCTGTACAGGGTGGGATGTTATGGTTAGAAACCGTAATGCCCTGGGCGTTTGTTGGTATTTGCACTACAGATTTTCAACATAGCCTTTTTGTGACCCCCACCTCATGAAAGCATTTGGTACTTCTGCTCATGAATAGCGGCACTGTGATTTTGTTAATCTGTCTCGAATGTTGATTTGCTACAGTGATCGCACCATTCTGCACCAGATGTGTGAAAACACAGTTTGGGCAGGATGTCAAAAATGACAGCTTTTCTGTTTATAAGGAGGTGTGAAAAAATGCCAATGTTGAAAATCTGGAGTGAAAATATTAAAAAGTCTCAAAGTTACGAGTATGCATGGAAACGGCACAACACATGCTTGTAATACAGTCATTTTGTGACATGTTCTCACCAAATTTTTAATATAGGCATTTTGGGACCTCCACTCATGAACAGTGTCACCGTGATTTTGTTAATCTGCCCTGAACACTGATTTCCCACAGCGACCGCGCCATTGTACGCCACATGTGCGAAACCACATTTCGGTCTGGATGTGAAAAATGTTAACAGTTCATAAGAAGATGTGAAAAAATGGCAATGCTGAAAATCTGGAGTGAAAATATTAAAAATTCTTGGAGTTACAAGCGTACGTAGAAACTGTGCAATGCAAGCTCATAACACAGTCATTTTTTGGAATTTTTTCACCAAATTTGCAACATAGGCTTTTTGGGAGCCCACCTCATGAACAGTAACACTGTCATTTCATTACTCAGTTCCAAAAGGTGATTCCATACAGTGACCTTGAAATCACCTTTCGGGACTGAATAACGACATGACAGTGATTGAATTCATGAGGTGGGGTCCCAAGAACCCCATGTTGAAACTTTGGTGCCAAAATTCACAAAAATGGCCGAGATATCCACCTAAGTTGAAAACAAAACATTTATGCCATTATACAGCTTACCGGCATTTCTTCAGTTCGTGGTTAGCTTTTGAAGAGTGCAGATGTGTTCCCGGTCCACCGAAGATCATTGCACCGGCTCCAGAGGTAAGTATGGGGTGGGGGGGTGCAGGGATGTGGGTTGTGCAGAGGATGGGTGTGGGTTGGGGCAGAGGGTCCGGACACAATGAGGGAAAGTTTTCAACTTTTCAGATTAAAAGGAAAAAATTAAAATCATCGCAGGAAAGTTTTCCCTTTTTGCAGGTAGATATGGTATGCTGGGGTGGGCTCCCAGTGTGTTACTTGTGTGTTTTGGGGAGGAGACTGGAGCTGATGGGGATTGGGCCCCCTGTCGGCAAAGGAAAAAGGATCTGTGTTTGGGGGGGCATGATTCTTAGGGGGACTGGGCACCCCTTGGCAAACAAAATGTATGGGGGTATTATGCCGATAGGAAGTGGGCTCTCCCGTCGGCAAATGATCTGGGGAGAGGGTATGCCGGCAGGGGGATTGGCCACCCCTGTCAGCTTTTATGGGGTCTCTGAGGCGGACAGCGACAGCCGCCACCATGTAACTTGAAATGTTACACCAGGCAAGGCACCGCCCTGCAATGACGGGTCGCTCCATCATTGCAGCGGCGAATTTCATTTCAACTTGGTGGCACGCTTGCTGAACTAGTGTCAGCAGCAGCATATCATTGCATTGTAGAAACACAGGCAGGCCTCAAAATGCAGTGGCCTCCACAGTTCCGCATCTCCAAAACCCCGCTTCTCTCCTAAGTTGTCACATAATGTTTCTTGTGCATGCACGCAAGCAAACATAAAAATGACTATGTCACTACTAGTATACATGTTTATGTTAGAAGAATTGTAGATGGAGGGGTTGTCATTTAAGAAACTGAAGAATTGGATGGGCCCCCTAGCATAAAGTATTGGGAGACCTGGTATCTTAGGAGAGGAGAGGAGAAGAGAGGCAGTCACCCTTGGTACACAACTTGGTGGTGACCAGTTTTGTAAGAACTGAATCAGTTTACTGCCTGGGAAGATAAGCCTGTGTTTGTCTATTTGGATAGGAGGAAGAGTGAGTTACTGTGTTGAATGAGTTGGCCAGATCTACAAAATAGCAACTATGAAGTGGCCTTGCTCCAAGCCCTTGTTGATACCGTAAGTTTAGCAGAGAAGTGACTGCAGAGTGGTTTACCCTGAAAACAGACTGGAAGGGACTGAGAAAATATGAGGCCTTTAGGTAGGCTGTAAGGGGGCATGCATCAAGTGCTCCGGTATCTTTGCTAGAGCAGGCCATTAGGACATTCATTTCCAGATAGGTGACCCCCCCCCCATGGAGTGGAATGACCTTTGCAAGTTTCTGGCACATGGTACTGAGCTAGTGCTAAGGAAAAGGTCGATATAGTAAGCAGTAGACGAAGCAATGGCAGGGAGGCCAATGCTGACAAGGTTGGAGTCCTCCGGACCCTCATGTCTGTGGCTCCTATTTTATCTAAGGGACATGAAACCACAACTTTTTCCACCAACTGATCAGTCCATATGCCCTAATGGGGATAGGCATAGCCAAAGGCCACTTCCATGTTTAGGGGTATAAAGATGGCCAGGAGCCCCCTTGCAAATAATTCAGCATTGACAGCCTCTGTCATAAGTATTTAACCAAAACAGGACTCAAGATGGAAAAGGAACAAAATCATACAGCACCCAGAATTGCAATTCATCTGCTCACCTTTACTGGGGTAATACTGGATAATTTATTTAGTACACTTCTGTGCTGTTCCGTTCAAGCCACAAAGAACTCCTGTTTCATTCAGGTTATATCCATTATTCACAGAATGTTGAGGCCCTCGCCCTGCGGTCACCTCGGGGTCTTCACCACAGCCATGGTCCTGTGCCTTTTAATCAGTTTGGACTCTCCTGCTCCCTAGTTCACACTTGGCTCCTTCTAGTCAATAAGGAAAAATCCCTTTTTCCATCTTTACACTCTCTAATTGCAGCTCAGGCATAAGCCTGGAAATCTTCAGAACATACAGGGCTGAACGGCATGCTGAAATGGTGCCACACTGTCCAGAGTCACTATCAAAATTACAGGGCCCACCAGACTGACCATCTCCTGAAAGGGGTGCAGGGAAGGGTGACTAAGATGATCAGGGGACAGGAGGACAGGTCATACGAACAGAGCCTGGAATCTTTGAGGATGTACTCACTGGAGGAGAGGAGGCGGGGGGGATATCATAGAGACCTTCAAGTATCTAAAGGGAATAAAACAAGTGGAATGGGAGGGTCTCTTCAACTTGAGAGAAAATACCACCACCAGAGGACACAGCCTAAAGCTGGTGGGAGGAAAACACAAGAGGGATGTGAGGAAGCACTTCTTCACAGAAAGGGTGGTGATGCCACGGAATGAGCTGCTGGAAGCGATCATGGCATCCAAGTCAATGGGATCATTCAGAAGAGCCAGGGACAAACACAGAGGGAAGACGTGGGATCACAGATGTGGGAGGGGAGAGGGTAGGGAGGGAAGGGACGCAGGCATCGGTGTCAGGGTAAAATACAAAAACCCAACAAAATTGGGTAGACAAGATAGACCAGGAGGTCTTCTGCCAGCTACTACTTATGTTCTTATAGCTCCCTCTCTGGCCTGGCACCCAGGCAATCCTCATGCAGTTTATTGTGAAATATTTTTTTTCATTATCAACTTCACATTCAGAGAACAGCATTTCAGTTCATTTGCAAAAATGAATAATGTTCCAATAAATGCATACACATATACACAACTCAATGGTTCTTTTTCTAACATATCTTATAAATTAAGATATAGCCTTAGAATAATTTGGACCAACCAGAACACAGTATTCAAATAACTATTTTTTTAAATGAACTGTAATGTATCAGTAGTTATAACCATGATAGTTAGACTAGATAAGCCCATGCACATTATGGTTATGATCATTTTGCTACTGGGTTCAGAGTAACACTCTGTGAGGGTTTTGTTTTACATGTGTAAAAGAGACCTGGAGCATACTGGCATAGTCCAGGTGTTTTTTTATTCCTGTTGTATGTTTTTTTTAAGAGACCTGAAGTGTACTGGCAGAGTCCAGGTGGTTCTTATTACTGGTGTATGTTCTTTTTTTATTGTTGTTTTACAGATTTGGCCAGGAAAGACACACTAAGTCAAGGCTTGTTTGCAGGTGCATCCTGGGAGCACAGGGAAGTTAAATGACTTGCTCATGGCCACCCAGTGTGTAAGTGGTGGCTGTGGAATACAACCCCAGGTCTCCACAATGCTATACTGCCTCACTGAACTAGATAACAGTACATATTCACAATCTCATATCAGAAAATTGATAAAAAAAATATATGACCAAAAGCTCTTCTTTGTATATCCAGTACAAGCTATGAGCAAAATGACTATTTCCTATGCCCAGCAGACTTATGGCCTATTGCCCTGACTTCTAATCTGAGTTACAAAAGCAATTTAACCTAGCCAAGCTATATACTCATTTATATTATAGAGCAATTACCCCAAACTACCCTATGCCATAATGTTGCATACATGTTCTAAAACAATTATTCCCCAAAGCAGTAGTCTCAATGACCTGTAGTCTTGGCTACTAAGTGGTACATGAAAGGCAATTATACATGAAGCAAGAGCTGTATATGTCCTTACAACCTTTGGTGGCCTTGCCAGCACCTTACAGCCAATACTCGTTAAAACTAGTGCCCAGCATCCGTCTTCCCAGTTTGGGATTTTTATACTTTTTTTTTTTTTTGCAGTGACTTCCCCAAAGGGATTTTGCTATTGTAAGGGAAAAAGGGGAATTACAGCCATGTTGTTGTTGTTATATGCTAAAATAAAGCATGCTGAGAAATAGTCTCATAGGTGCTGGTAATCGTAGCAACAACTACATGGCTATTTCTGTCATGTCATCTTATCACCTTTTGGTCAGAAAAGATGTAATTTTACTATCTCATGGTTAGAGAAGGTGTTATCTTGTGGTTAGGACAGATGGTGCCATATGATCAGGAAAAATACTGTCTGCTATTTTGCATGTTATTTTGTAATTCTCCAGTTAGGTGACCTTTAGCTGACTCTAACTGAATTTGTAGACTGCCTGCTTTATAGCTGAAATTCAGAATGCTTGTCCTTATCAATTTTCAAGGTCCTCTTTTAGTTAGTTTTGCTTTGAATGCTTTGGCCTGGCTGGTTTCTAATCAGACTCAGGTCCTTGGGAAAGGCTTCTCTGATATCATTTTCATTTATTTATTCATGTAAAAAGTTGGTAGCCGGGAAAGGCACACTGAGCCGGAGCTCATTTCCTGGTGCGACTGGGCCGAGAGGAATATATACAGATATATACAATCCAAAAAGAGTTACAATGAACAAACAATTGGTGAAGAATATACAGATATTTACAATCCAAAAACAGTTACATGAACAAAAGATCCATGTTATAGTTGTATATCAAGGAATAATAAGGGAGAACAATACGTTTTGTACTGTACTGACTACCTTTTTTAACAAATCATGGGAGGAGGGCATTATAGCCGAGGACTGGAGGAGGGTGGATGTGATTCCCCTTCATAAAAGTGGGAGCAAGGCAGAGGGAGGAAACAACAGACCTGTTAGTGGTAGGAAAAATGATGGAATCATTTCTGAAAGAAAGAATAGTTGAGTGCCTGGAGGCCAGCGGGGCACAGGACCCAAGGCATCATGAAGTCACAGCGGGAAGGTCATGTCATATGAATCAGTCAATCAATCAATCAATCAATCACTTTATTTAACCAGGCATAAACACCATTGAGCAAGTTCATTTTCGAGGTGGTCCTGGGTTTAATAGATTTCTTTGACTGGGTGCCCAAAGTAGTAGACCAGGGAGGGGCTATGGACATGTTGATTAGCTTGAGGCAATCTTTTGCTGATTGCAGTTTGTTTGCCTGTTAAATACTGCATCATATGTATTTATAGCCTATATGTTCACATGTCTTCACTGCATGCGCAATGCCTTTGTGCTCTATATCATATGTATCTACAGCTTATATGTTTTGTACCTTTATTGCATGGCCAATGTGCCCTTAGAAATACTGTACCATATGCATTTATAACTTATATGTTTTATATATGTACACTGTATGTCCAATGCCTTGTACTCTATGTCATATGCATTTATAGCTTATATGTTTTGCACCTTTATTGTATGACCAATGTGTCCTCCAGGACCTCCTTGTAAATGAGCATGCTCAATGGAGTATTTCCTGTCAATAAACTTGAACTTGGAAAAAAAGACTACACAGAGCTACATTAAATGGCATATTGGATTGTGAAGAGGCAGTTGGGGAGTTACAGAGGGATTTGGAAAGACTGGATAAATCGTTAAAAGTCTGGTAGTTGAGATTCAATGTCAAGAAGTGCAAGGTAATGCAGATAAGGACAAGGAAGTGGAACCCATGGACAGGGTATTGAATGTGAGGAGTAAGGCTGGCTACGACAACCGAGGAAAAGGATATGGGAGCCATTATTTGTGACTCCCTGTAACAAACTAGTCTATGTAACATGGCCTTCAGTAAGACGACATGAATGTTGAGTTGTATTGGGGGGGGGGTTATGACAGTAAGAGAAAGGAATTGATTTTACACCTATATAGGTCACTGGTGAGGCCCAGTTTGGAGTACAGTGCCTAGTTCTGTAGTCCATGTCTAAGAAAGAACAGGGATGGACCGGAACCAGTGCAGTGGAGGGTCGTTAAGATGACTCAGGACCAGTAGGGCAGATCCTATAAGCAATGGCTAAAGGCCCTGAATGTGTACCTGCTGGAGGCTGAAGAGAGACGGGAGAAATGATAGAGTCCTACAGGTTTCTAGGGGAATAAATAAAGTGAACAGTGAGAACCTATTCAACAGAAATATGATGGCAGTAACAAGGGGAATGAATGGAAGCTGGTGGGGTGAGAGTTCAGGAGGGATGTGAGGAAATTCTACTTTCCTGAGAGGGTGGTTAAGCCATGAACAGTCTGCTGGCAGACGTGGCAGAGGCAGGGACAATAAATGGGGTCAAGCATGGCTGGGACAGGGTACAGGGATCAAATGCACCGCGAAGGTGAACTAGAGAGGTAGGGGATTTCAAGGGCAAGGCAACTTTTATTTATATGGTGCCCATTCCCAGAGGCTCTGGGCACCTAACAACAGGAAAGTACAGGCCATAAACAGAACATAAATAAGCTAAAATTCAGAATCACAGACGAAAATAATATATAAATAATCATAGTCTTAAAATATAATATCAGGGAGGCTCATACAGTCATGCGTGGAAAATTATTCCTGAAAGGCCAGGCAGAACAGGTGGGCCTTTAGCCTCTGCTTAAACACCTCAGTTGCGGGCGGGCGTAGAAACCTTATCAGAACATTAGATCATAGGGGGCGGTAGGGATACCTATTCGGGAAGACTGGATGGACCGTTGATCTTTTTCTGTCAGTAGAGTCTATGTTTCTATAGTAACCAGCCTCCCTCTTCAGCCAACTCGAGGCTGGTTACTAGAGGGTTCTCAAAAGGTTAATTTGACCCTGGTTGTTGTCCTATAGAGGGGTCCCTTGCTAACTTGGTGACAGGATGTCTGGATGTTTGTGGTACAGTGTTCTGACTCAGCCAGAAGCGACAACCTCTCTGATGAATATTTATGGTCCCACCCTCCCCCTTTACAATATAAGAAAGGGAGGCAAACAGCAAGAGTCCAGTCTTGGTTTTTGGGTTTCAGATCCAGCGTCTTGAGGAAGAAGTCTAGATTCTGGCTGTGACCCAGGCAGGGGTTTGTGGGCCCAGGGGTGGTGGCAGGGTTCCTGGGTCTGGGTGACACTGATCCTTGCCCAGGTCTCCAGAGCACCAGGAGGATGAGTCTACTTGGAAGGCCTCAAGGACCCAGAGAGAACAAGGACCTAATGGCACACCAGGGAGAGTGGAGGGCTGCCCCACAAGGGTGGTAGCCAGGATCCTTACAGATCCACTCCTGCCAGAAGCCATGTAGCAGAGTTCCAGAGTCAGTAGGCAGCAATCATTTGAATGGATAGGTGTAAGTAAGCCTTACAGATAATTGTCCAGATAGGCCTAGGCAAGTGTATTGTGGTACTGTATTTCCCCCTGGCAGGTAGCCAAATGAATGGTCATCAGGTGGAAGGGGCCTGATAAGAGTTGGAGTCGGCAAGTCCTTGTGTGAGGGGCCAGACATGGGAGTATGTTTCTTTGGGCTACTTGGGCTATCAGTATTCTGTCAGAGGGAGGCAGATAGGGTCAGACTAACTAATTACTTTAGCAGTACTGTCATAATGCTGACATGCTGTTTCAAATCAAATTGTCCTATAAGGGTAAAGAAAGCCATGTGCTGGCATAACTTTGGCCCAGGGATTGTGTTTGCCTTACCTGGAAGTCTGCCACCACACAAATGGTCTTGGGAATGTCAGGGCACCAGGGACCCCCAAAAGGAAGGATAGAGATGCAAATACAGTGTTAGTGTAATTGGACTTGGTCCAGTGATAATGCAAATATTTATGCTTCTTAAGAGCAGGGATAAGCCTGAAAACCATAACGTGAAAGTGTTTCGAGGGAGTTTGCCTTGGAATGGTGGGGATGAAGGTACGAGTTGCAGTCAGATGTCTGTGGGTATAGTGGATGCAGCTATTACTGTACTGACTATAGGAATGATGCTGTGGAGGAGTTATATGAATGGGACATGTCCTTTTACTGTGTATCAACTGCAGTGACTAAGTAAATGCACCCAGCTTCAGTAGCGTAGCAATTTCCCAGAGGGCCTGGGTGCAAGACAATGTTACAGGGCCCCACCCCAGTTTTGAATAAACATCAAAATTATGATTTGGGCCCCTCAATCCTCGTGGGCCTGGGTGCCACTGCACCCCCTGCACCCTTGTAGCTACGCCCCTGCCCAGCTTGATCCTAGCATTGCGCTTGATCTTCGTTTATGTGTGGTCTCTTGTTTATTGGTCCCCCTACTCCAGTGTCTCAGACCCAAGGTGGTAGCAGTGCTTGTGCAGGTACTGGTTCTATGATGTCAGGTGGGTACTCCTCTGATGAGACTACCACCATATACCCCTAGACACAGGGAGGTGCCAGGCCCTTACACCATGTTTTTAAGTGCCGCAAAGAACTTGGGACCCTGTCAACAAGTAAATGTGTGATATCCCCCTCCCCCACTGTTCAGACAAAATCTGTCACTGCTGCCATGGGTCACTGTTTCAACATTTTCTACCAATGATAAAGATTAGACTGGCATGTAAAGGTAGAATATGAAAGCACAGCTAACCTATACAATCAGATTTGAAATTAGTTCTACAGCCGAGAAATTGGTCACACCCAGATTATGATTAAAGTACTTCACATCTGAAGCTTGCTGTACCATGTTTGTGCTGTATATATATGTGGCTGGTTTAGGAAGGGAGTCTTAAACAGCCCCTTTCCTAGTATATACAATGCAAGGTAATATGAAGCCTTACCACCCCTGAAGTCTCTCCATCCATAAATTATACTTTTTTTGAGCCATGTGTTTTGGAAGAGAAGGGATCATATTTTTGCTCTGTGGAGCCAAGTCGCAGATCCCTTCCACTTCCCTCTCCTGAGCACCACCCCTGTGCTAGGATGTTTTGTGATGCAATTATATGGAAAGTGCGGGGGCATGCTCCACAGGGGATCCGTACTAAATCCTGACATCCGAATGCCCGTCACTTGCATTCCTGACACCGAAATCCTTACTATATTGCATGTCCGAATACAAAAATCCCGTTCGCTGAAAAGCTGACAAATCATTTTCCCGACTTTCCTTCCTCGGGGAGGGGAGCCACCAGTTCCTGCTTCAGGGACTGCCAACAATGCAGCACAAGTTCACAGAAGTTAAAAGGTAGGCTGGAGTGTGGTGTGATGTGATGTCTCAATGGTCCTGTCCAGGGGAGAAAAACTTGTAAGTCTGTGAGAAGGTAGGCGACAGGGCTTGGGGGGACCTCAGGCAGACACGGGAGGAGTGCAAAATACTGATGGAAAAAAAAAAAAGAATGTGCCAGTGGAGTCAGCGAAGATGAAGTGGTTATTACTTGTCAACATAAAATAAAGTTACTTAGAAACTGACGCATAGAGAAAGAAATGAAGCTGCTTAACGGGAAGGGGAATAGGAACTTGAGTTCAAGGGGCTTATGTAGAACTCTAGCTAACAGCCTAGACATCCTGTTTTCTTTGTCAATAATAAAACACATACCTGATTTGACATTTGAAACACTTGAACAGAAAAAGGAAAAAGCTGACAAATGCTAACTACATAATAGCTGAGTATTCATGGTGGGTGTAGAACATGAAAGGTTACAATATAGATCTGTGCCTACGTGCGTCTTTTCTGCTCAGGTGGCATCCTCCTGCTTTTGCTAACTCGGCAATCACACAGCTGACAGATTTCAGGGTTTCCATAGATTACTATAGGGGCTGACTTTTTAATGTCTTTTTTTAATAGTTCAGGGTTCCAATTTGGATAAATCAAAGCCACTGTTCAACTAACAAGGCTCTTGTTAGTCGAGTGGTGGCTTTGATTTCTCCAAATTGGAACCCTGAACCATTAACAGGAAGACGTAAAAGTCAGCCCCTATAGAAGTCTAGGGAGTGCACCCCATGCTCTCCATATAATTACATCAAAAAACATGCTATCACGGGGGTGGTGCTCAAAACAAGGGAATGGAAGGGATCTGCAACTTGGCTCACAGAGCCAAAATATGATCCTTTCCCTTCCAAAAAAACATTGCTTAAAAAAGTATAATTTATATATGGATGAACTCTGGGAGAGGTAAGGCTTCACACTGTATTCTAAAGGGCTTTTGATGGAAATGCTAGGGAAGGTGCTCTTTAAAGAGCAACTCTGCACTTTAGCATGTATGTACATAAAACATAATGTTTTATCTAATTAAATTCACTAGAGACTCTATGTTTTTAATTTATTTTTTCATGTCCTGGGTTTATAATATATCTTGATAGCCTGTCTAGGAAGTGCAAACACCATTTCACTGTCCCCAGCTGACCTTTTAATGCCTTTGTTTATGATATCATAGGGCTTACCATGACAACAAACTTTGATGTTACAAACTGCAGTTATGAGGCCAGAAGGGGACAGCTAGAGTCTTTTTTGAAATGCCTAGTGAAATAAATGCTGCATTAGCTAAAGTATTTAATAGGCCAATAATAGGAGAAAGTAAAACAAAACTAGAAGACACTGGACACGATTCTACGTGAATGGCGTAAGTTGTCGTCAATGGTGACTTGCGCCATTCCCCATTATGCCAAGGACCCTGTGTCTGATTCAGGAAGGGGCAGGGTCCCTACAGCTAAGTCCTGCGATTTGTGACAATCCCGGAGGTACGCCAAACAAAGGGCGTACCTGTAGGGATTGCCACTAGCCGCATCCCCTGGACCTGATGTGCACAAGCGCCCCCCCCCCATGCCCGCTCCCTCTTACTGATCGAGGCCCCGCAGGGCTATTACTGTTCCTCCCATGCTCTGACCCAAAGTACCTGTCAAAGCCTAGCAGGACTATCCCCATCCCTCCTCGAATGCCCCAACTAAAGTATAGGCTCCGTATCACCCCACAGGGCTATTCATGCCCCCCTTCCAATGCCCCGATCCCCGAACTGCCGCCACCCACGACCGGTGGCCCCCGTACATGTTACACCGCAACCCCGTACCCTGGTAGTCCAGTGGCTCCCCATCTCCCCACCTGGCAGTGGAAGACTACCCCACTTCCCACCACCCTTACCCAGCCGGTAACTGGCACAGACCCACCTCTCACCACCATGGCCAGCCACCAACTGAGCTCTGCTGGAGCGCGTACTACTGTGCATAGTATGCGCTCAATGAATATTCGAGTGCATACTATGTACAGTAGTCTACACTCTGGTGGACCTCAGTCGGCAGCTGGGCATGGTGGTGAGAGGTGGGTATGTGCTAGTCGCTGGCTGGGTAGGGGTGGGGGGGAGCAGGGTGGTCTTCCACTGCTGGGTGTGGGGCCACTAGACTACCAGGATGTACACCTGTACTATTTGTGGGAGGGTGCCAATCAGGGCATTGGGGGGGCAGTAAAAGCCCTGCAGGGCTTCAACCACAGGTGTGGGATCAGGGCAGTGGTGGGGGGAGTGTGGTATACCATTGGGGGATGGGCCAGCTGCACATACAGGCAACCCCTGAGGGCGTAGGTACAGTTACATAAGCTATATGCTGGTATAACTTATGCTGTCGGATGTCCCCCGGGGGGTTGTTAGAGAATAGCACCCTGGGGGACTTTGTCGCTGCCCTTCCATAATAGGGCACAGCTGCTGCCGTAAAAGCTCTAGTGCCATGTTGCAGGGGGTTTAGGGCATAACTGGCGGTGTAAGGCCACATTGGTGCAAGCAGCCTGTGGCATGCCGCAGGCTGCTTTGCAGAATACAATTTGTCGCAACTGCTGGTGTAACTTGCTACTTGCGTCATTTTTATTGGCGTAAGTCAAGTTACGCCAAGTGTAAGCCTTTGAGAATCAGGCCCATTAACGTTAAACATCATAGCTGTAAATATCTTAGGTTTTTTACACTTTTAATTTACCAGCTATTTGATCTCTTTATTTAAAGATTTCAGACAAAACCGTAAACATACATTTCATTCAGCACATTTTCAGAGTTGATGCACCGACTTTTGTTGTCATTAATACAGCAGCTGACAACGCCTGACTGAGTTACACATGAGGAGGGGAAACATTTACTGTAAAGAATCAATATGCTGCAAAGGAAACATGGCTAAAAAACTCAGTTAGGCAATGAATGTTGTAACTCTGGTGTATACACACTGTGGCCTCACTAGTCGCTACAATGCCACACATTATATTGAAATATGGAGCAGTAGTCCTGAGGAGGCCGTGGTGCCTCAACTACAGGCCAATCAATAGTGCGCTTAGCCTGCAACATCACATTAGGAATAACAAAATATGTTAGCACTATTTGAATTAACTAGCAAAATATTTCAGGGATATACCCAGAGAAATACATAGAGGTACAAGGGATCATTTTAAAACAATTACCAAATCGACAGATCTGGAGATTAAAAAAATAAGAAAAAAAAAAAAAACCATGAAGGGCTCTTGTTTTTCAGACCAGGGCTTATAGCTATCTGTATACAACTTTTACAAGCAGAGTGGTAGAATGATGTCCGTACCACATGCTGTAGAATCTTTTGTAAGTCCCAACTCAGTTTGTTATAAGCCTCTTTTTTTTGCATACAATTATGCAAAATTAAAACTTTGCAATAAGTCCAAAACTCATTTTAGGTCCCAAATTTACCAACAAGGCTCATATTAACAGCAAAATTTCCCTTACCATGTTTCAGACACAGGCTGCACTCCTCTAACGCATAAAAACACATGGCACTGCCTCTGAGTCCAACAGGTCTGAGTGCAATTAGTGGTCTGACCCATTTTCAAGATACATGCCCTGTTCTGTTTCTCCAGCTTTTCAAACAATTTATGAGCATCCTGTGGTTTTCAAAAAATGTAGGTCTTCCACCCTACTTCCAGCCAAAGATGAGCTGGTAATAGCAAGGTGAAGAGTATGTTCAGTGTCCACAGTCTCTTCTTGGTGCCTTCAAACTCTTTACTGTGGGAGCATGTTACAAAAAAGAGATCAGGATATAAATGCATAATGGCATCTCTTGTCAGGGGTTCACGGTTATTTTTTTCAGAGTAGAGCACTTTAACCCAGAGGCTTACTTACCCTGGTGAAGATGGTCACAAAAGTCCTGGTAGCATAGGTGGCATTTGCTGCACTCCAAGGGTTTACCTCATAAACTCGGTTGATGTAACCAGGCTGAGGTACAGTGTCCTAATTGAGTAACTGAAGCTGCAGCTGAAGCGTCCATTACTCAGAAAAAGCGACCAGGCATTCTGTTTTGAAGCCCTCAAGATGTGTGTCTTCTTTCATCAACACAGCAGAAACCAGCTTATTTGTGTTTCCCAATCTTCTTTTCTACATTTATAATCAACTAACATAACTTCTTAAAGTCTGTAGTTTGATTTGCTTGCATTATAAAATCTGCTGTATAAATTGGTAAACACAGTCTGACCTCAATTGTGTGCAATCTCATGGAGACCATACTTAGGGAAAGGCTGGTGAGGCATATGGTGGAGAATGGTTTCCAGGATGAGAGAAAGCATGGATTTGTGAGAGGAAGATCATGCCAAATGAATCTGATTGACTTGTTTGACTGGGTCATCAGGGCAGTAGACAGGGGCCAGGCAGTGAACATCCTTTACCTGGACTTCAGCAAGGCCTTTGACTCTGTATCCCACAAGAGGTTTATCAGGAAACTGGTGGATCACGGGATTGAGGAGAAAATTACCAGGTGGGTAGAGAGCCTGTTGAGGAACAGGACTCAGAGGGTGGTGGTAGGGGGAGAGTTATCCAGCACCAAGAAAGTCACCAGCAGGGTCCTGCAGGGCTCGGTGCTGGGGCTGGTATTGTTCAATGTCTTCATCAATGACATTGGGGAGGGCATTAAGGGCAAAATGTGCCTATTTGCAGATGACACCAAACTCTTTGGGAGGGTAGACACAGTGGAAGGGATACAAGACCTGTAGTAGGACCTCAGAAAACTTGAGAGATACTCAGGGATCTGGCAACTTGGCTTCAGTGCCAGGAAATGCCAAGTTATGCATGTTGGATCCAGGAACCCAAGGACCAAGTATTACCGGGGGGGGTCCAGGTAGTAGCAATGGAGGAGGGAAAGGATCTGGAAGTGATGATAACTAGTGACCTGAAGCACTTCTTGCAGTACAAAAAGGCAGCAGAGAATGCAAATAGGATGCTGGGGTGTACAGCCAGAGGGATCAGCAGTAGGAGGAAGACGGTTATACTGCCATTGTACAGGTCACTGGTGAGACCGCATCTAGAGTATGGAGTAAGATACTGGTGTCTATACCTTAAGAAGGACATCAACCTGCTGTAGAAAGTCCAGAGGAGGGCATCAAAGGTGATCGCGGGTCAGCAGAGTATGTCTTATGAGGAGAGGTTGGGGGGCCCTGAGGATGTAGTCCCTGGAGGAGAGGAGGGAGAGAGAGCGAGAGAGAGAGAGGGAGCATGGTAGGAAGCATTTCTTCAGGGAGAGGGTGGTAGCCAATTGGAATGCACTGCTGGAGGAAGTGGTCTCAGTGAAGTCAGCGAGCAGCTTTAAGAGGGCTTGGGATAGACATAAGGGGAAACTATGAGGCTTGGGGGGGGCAGATAGGGTGGAAGTGGGGACCGGGGATGGGGGAGCAGGGTCAGTAGCATAAGCTGGGGACCCTGCAATACAAGCAGACTAGATAGATCAAATGGCCTTCTTGTGCTGGCTCCTTCATATGTTTTTTATGTTCGCATGTATAGACTGCAGCAGGAGCCCATACAGAAGGCATTCACTTGAGTCAGCAGCTAGCTCTGTCCCTCTTGGCTAGTTGTTCTTTAAATGAATGTTCCACAGAGTTTTGCAATAGGTAAGGCATATGGCATTTTTCAGGGGGAATGTAAAGCCCATCACTGGGAGTCCTTATATCAAAACATCTCAGCAGTAATGTTCAAAAATAGGCCCTCCGTAGGTGTGGGTTTCCCCATGGTCCGCATCATATATCCTTACAGGTTTGGAATGTGAATATTTAAAGCAGCATGTCATGGTAAAATATTTTAATATACTTCAATATGCAGCACTATATATGGTTTTAATAAAACTGTAGTTGCAGTAAACATTTAAGAAAAGGAAAGAGGGAGGTGCATGTATTTATAGAATGTAGAGATGCATGGTCCTTCAGAATGTGAGGAGGAGGTGATTTTGGAATGCAGTAGCAGACGTAACATTTTAATAGCAAGGTTGTGCACAGTTTTGAATACATCAAGGATGAGACTTCAGAATGTTGCAGATCTGCAGTTTTTAATTGCAGCAGAGGCACAATTTCAGCATGCAGTGGGGGGACACACTTTTGAACTGTAACAGGAATGCTGAAAATCAGAATGTGGCAGGTGTGCAGTTTTTTAATTGCAGCAGAGGCACAATTTCAGCATGCAGTGGGGACACACACTTTTGAACTGTAACAGGAATGCTGAAAATCAGAATGTGGCAGGGTCACAACTTTTTTTTTTTGCTGCCACTGCTGTTTATACCCCTAGATCTCTGGTTGGCCGCTTCTACCCAGCAGTCCCAGCCCCATCACCCTGGCATCCCCCAAGACAGCCGCAACTCTGAAGTTTCTCCAGAGCTTAACCCCCTCTGGTGGGGGCAGCAGAGACTGCCCCAAGAACCGCTGCAAAATGAATCTGGTCTATTGGAGGTGCGGCCTGTGTAGTGAGCAGCTGGTGTCATCCTGCTGGCCAGGGTTTTCCCACATGGACTTTCCATCCCCATAGGATGTCAGCGGCAAGGGTGCACAAGCACATACACATGCAGCTGTATGCGTTGCTGCACCATCCAATGTCCTCCCACCCACAAGTTGCTCCCGACTGACACTCAACACAGTGGACACAGTGGAGTGTAAATAGAGGTTCGAATCTCACCATACCCCTACATGTCAGTCATTTGTAATGGTCTAATACAATTGGTCTAGACCAGGATGTGGGGGTATTTAAGAAGTGGGTTAACACCAGAAGCCTACCCCCTGAGGAAAAGTACTGTCGAAGTGCCGGGGCAACTGGTATAGCAGCCAACACCACTTTTTTTATTGCACTTATTTTGACACAAGTAAAGTTAAATATTTTGTTCACTACAAGCTGTGGTCATAGTTTTTGAATGTGGTAGCCACTTGCCTTCTGAAGTTCCCAAACTGCATGTCCCAGCCACTTTCCAAAACTGGGCATTTTGCACTATCTAAAATTGTGCATCCCCTTCAGATTCTGGGAGTGCACATTCCTGCACCATTTTGAAACTGCATTGTGTATCTCCTCCACATTCCAAGATTATGGGTGTACCCACATTCTGACACTGCATGTCTTTGTCACATTCCGATGTTGCATGTCCAAGCCACAATCCAAAATTGCGTGTTGCCACCTCAGACTGAAATTGCATATTCCTACTACATTCCAAGATTGCACTACGACACCATGTTTGAAACTGCACATCCCTCCATATTCCAAAACTGTGCATCCCTGCCACATTCCAAACTTCAGCATTCCTGTCACATCTCAGAGCTGTGTGTCTCCACCGCAGCCTGAAATTGTGTCCCTCTTGCATTCCAAAATTTTGACCTTGCAGTATTCTGAAAGCTCATTCCTACAGTGTTCTAAATTTGGACACAATCTGTATTCCAACACCACCTCCCCCCAGTAATTTCTTTATATCAAAGATTTTTCTCCTCCATTGTCACCAGTGCTGTCCTCAGGCTTGAGAGGTGCACTCCACATGGCAGTACCCAGCCCCATCCACTGCCAGCTCTACTGCTTTCATTGGTAGGGATCTGCTTGATGCAGGGCATAAGGATGCCACCAGCCATCATCGTGCCATGTTTTTCTACCACATTTTATCTCCCTCAGATCACCCTGGCATCAGGCATTAACCACATGTTAGCCTTACCAGGTACAGTACATTATGTACATGTGCAATACTTTGTGAGGGAACAGGCTCCCCTGCCCACTGCCAGAGACCACTGCACCCGTGGTCCCTGATGCTATCCTCACCGGGCTGGCTCATGCTACCCTTGTCAGCACTCTCAAGCCTTACCATACCTGATCTCAGCTTTCTGAGTCTGCTCATGAACCAATGTTGTTGGCACAGAAGTGTAACATGATTCTGCTGGCCATCAAGCGATCCCATCCCGCCATCACATTCTAAAATACCAGAGAATTCATTTTTTGTTATCAGGCTTATTGGGGATCTGCTGCTTCTAATTCTGAATTTTGTTCTTTTGGTTGGAGTCCCTCTGTAAATTGGAACAGTCAGCACTAAGAACCTGACACCCAAGTGTGTGGCTAGTCCCAATTTGCAGTTTGTGTTCTTAAACTTTTTTTTTTACTTACTGTTTACTTCTGTATATAGATTGTATATCTAGCTGATACTGCTAACTCCATCTTGCCATTTGCTGCAACCAGGAACCCCCAAACCCCTGTAGCTAAGCTGATATCAGAGCTGGGCTGCAGCTGTGGAAGATTCAACAGCCTGGACATGTTAGAGTTTTGATAAGCTCTGATCTTTTGTTTACTGGTCCTGCTGTCCTTCCAGAGCTAAGTACAATCACAGAAGACTATACTTAATCCTTGGAGAACAGCGAGACCAGCAAACAGCTGATCGGAGCTTATAAAAGCTCTAACATGCAGTGCAGACTGTTGGCTCTTCTACAGCTGCAGCCCAGCTCTGACACCAGCCATGGGGGATTCTGGGGATTCTGGTTACAGCCAATGGCAGGGTACAAGTCAGCAGGATCAGTTAGATACATTCTAATGCAGTAAACTTAAGTACAATTTTTTTTGCACACAAAGTGCAAAGTGGGACCAGCCCTACACTTGGGTATGGGGCTCTTAGTGCTGACTGTTCCCCTTTAAACTATGAGCAGGGCCCCTACTTTTCTGTGGCACAGTGGGACCAAGTTCTGCGGCAAGACTACCACTTGCTGCAGAACTTCTGCGGCGGTGGTTTGTAATTTCTGTGGAAGTTCTGCGGCACTAACAAACTACCACATCACAGTGACAGCTTGTCATCCTGACTTCACTTTCATGGGAGTTTTTATAGCAATCAGGATGCTGGAAAGCACGGTAACACTAGTTCAAAAAAATAACAGACTTATAAAAATAAATGTATGCGTAAAAAAGCAAAATAGATGTCTCTCCCTTAAGGTCCTAGCCTGTTGCATAAATGACATATGCAGAGGGGATCTTATGTGATAAATAAGGTATTTCTATATGCATGCTATCTATCCCACTAATGAGGTTTCCACTGTCTATCACTTATATATTTGTATGTGCTTTCTACACCACTCATGAGGTTCCCACTGTGTATCACTTATATATTTATATGCAATTTGTAACATACATACAAATATGCGTGTGTGTGGTGAGAGAGACAGAGATACTCTATGTGTGTGTGTGTGTGTATTTTTTTTTTTAATTTCCATGAACTTGCATCCTCATTCATACAGGTCCCATTAGAAACGGAATAGAGGAGTTATTGCAAAACTCAGTTTTGGTGTCAACCTGCTTTCCCTGACACACTGCGTAACACCATCAGGCCATGACATGCATGTGAACCGATTGTGAGATAGAGCTCTCCAGACCAGCACAATGTGTCCACCATGTGACAGAACACTGCACCATACCTTCCCAGGCTCCGAGCAATGATGTCTTCCACCAATCCTTGTGCTGCCCAGCCGGCTCCCAGAGCTGATCTCTGAACCTGAGCTGCCGGCACGGAAACACAGCATGCTACCCTCTGGTCCAACAGCTGTCCCTGCACACAACATTTCTCCATAACTTTTAGGTGATTCTATCAACCAATGACAATATGTAGTCAATAACCCTGGCAAAAATGCGTACAGTGCAATTATTTATTTAACAGGTCTATTCTTTCAATAGGTCTACACATTATTATATTTCACTTTTCTGGGCATAATTACTTTATTTTTCTTAAAAATGACAGTTAAATTCATTTTACCAGTTATTCATTTCAGATGGTGTCTCTATACCTTAAAGGTACAAATAGGTTTGTACAAAGAGAGGTATGGACTTAACAGGTCTGTGCTATTGACAAGGTTTTGTTTAAGTTGGCCCTAGTGCAATAATGTAAGACTGAAAATTGTATTAGGCTGCAGTGCAGGTTGAGCAAATATCACCACGCCTGATGTGCAGTGCCACCGGCTCTGGCAGTGGGAGCTGTGGTAGATAAGTGACTGTTCATTTCTGTTGCAGAATGCAGCCATTTCATTAGTTAATGTATGATGTTATAGCAATGATAACATCACATTCTGAACATATAGAGGGGTTTAGGATATACAAAGAGGGGAAGGGAACCAGATTCTGTGTATAAACAGAAATATTAATAAAAAATCAACAAGAAGAGTGAATTCTGCTGCACCGCAGAAGTTCTGTGGTAGATTGCAAGTTCTGCGCAAAATACTGAGGCCACAGAATTCTGGGGGCCTTGACTATGAGTGTTCAAATGCGAATGAGAATATTTATGTGTGTGGTGACTAGCAGCTGAAGGCATGCCCACTTCCCATGCCTGCCAGTCTTCTCTGAATCACCAATAAGTTTTGTGGTTGGAAAATGTCACTGAAGCAAAATTTTGTATTTTCCCAGGACTGTGAGTGTGTGTGTGTGTGTGTGTGTGTGTGTGTGTGTGTGTGTGTGTGTGTGTGTGTGTTAGGAATCACTGTCTCTCTCTCTCTCTCTCTCTCTCTCCTTTCCTTCCACTGGCTGGCGCAGCTGAGAACAAAAAATGTGGGCCAATGACCTTGTACATTCACCCCAGCTACTGGCCAGCCTCAGTGTAATGGTATAGTATAGGGATCCTCTGACGGACCAGTGTGCAGAAATAGGTTCAATTACTTTGCAATTTGATTATCATAAATTGAGAGCCATAAAAGCACAAAGGAATTAGTTCCAGCACTTCTCAGTTTTGAATGATGCACTGGAAATGGTATTACTATACTGTACTGTACAACATGCAGTCTACAGGTATTTACAGAGTTCAGAACTGGGTATAAAATATTAATCACAATGTTTTTTTCTATATATCTGCAGCATATGCAGTAAAACTACAAAAGGAATGAAGGGACAAATGCATGTGCTGTCTACAGCTTTACAGAATTAGATGGTGAATAATGTGCTGACGAAATCCTTCCTGACTGATTTCTGCAACACAAGGTGCATGCTATGGCGGAATACTAAATAGTTTTTTTCTGTTTAATATTACAGTCCACACATGTTGCCCAGGCCAGCTTCCAGATTGATGCATTTGGGTCTTCGTTTGTTCTAGATGTTGATCTGAACCAGTAAGTATGAGAGCATGCATTGCTTGAAGAACGGTTATGTATCAGGCTGAAGCTACTCTACTCACGGTTTGCAGTGCTATCTGTTAGATTCTTCAGCATAGAAACCCTACATGTCAACAGCTTATGATTCTTCTGATCTCACAGGGCTCAGTTTCACTTCAGTTTATGGTGGTCTTAAATGTATTATAAATACTTGCTTGTGCCAGTTTCCGCTGTGTCAGTATCTGTAAATTTAGTGCTACAGTAAATATGGAAGCAGTAGTACAGAGAAGAGCATTCATAGTGTCTTCATTGAGATCCGCCCCTTCCTCCACAAAGAAGATTTGCTCTCCTTTTAGCATATTCAACAGCAGTACAATAATGGAAGCAGGCATGGGAGGACACTGACAGTGTTGGGGTTAAATGCAGTGGGGGCGTGGCTTACTGCCCAGCACCTTTTTTCCTCAGAAAAAAATCATTAACAAATTAGGCAAAAACACATGACTGGATGTGCGGTTATTGTGTAATAACCACATGCCCCAGGTGGGTTGTGAGGCACAAGGTGTCAGTCACATCCCTTTAACAGTCTGGGAGGTGTATTTGTTTATTACTCAATAACTACACACCCTGGAATGTGTTAATACATTTACAAAATTGTTTGAAATGTGTCCCTATGCTTGTGGGGTGGGTGGGGGAGGTGGAGTGAGATAAAAAAAAAACCAAAAAAGAAATATAATGAAAACATGTTTGCCACTTGTCTTTCATAAAAATCCCACTAACTGCCACATTCACATTTCAGACCAATCCAAGGATTATTAATTGAAAGGCTAGCATCACATGTTCTAAGGTGTAACATCTGCCTGGTTGAGTATGGGGTGATGTAGAGAAAATGATCCACCCTTCTCTGGTCCCTGTACATGTAATTTTAAGAACTGGACTCTTTTTTTGCTTAAAAACCAGTTTTGTTTTGCTTTTACACATTTTCTTGCATCTCTTCCACCTTTCCCCCTCATTCTTTGTATTATTTACTCTGCTCCCCACCCTGTGTTTTCTGTTTTTCGCCACACATCCCAAAGTGATGGAATGTTTACCATGGAATGCAATAATTTAAAATTCTGCACAATTCCTCTGATTATGGGCCCCATGTTTAAAAGTGGCTGGGTACACTGTGCAAGTGAATGCGCCATGCATTGACTTGCACCAGCACAAAAGAACAGGATATTCAGAAAGTGTGCCAGGAAATGCAATTACGCCAACATATCTGAATATCCTGATTATGTGCAATTGTGCAGTGGGAGATGCGCGGCACAGCAGGTGATCTGTGACCAGTGCGGAAATACAGAACTGCATGGTGTGAAGCCACTTGTGCAGTGTGCAGAGTTGCAGTATTCAACTAGTATATGCAAATAGCCTTATTGCAAAGTAGACCGAAAGCCCCCTGGGCAGCAGGAAAAGGTCAGCACTCCAAAATGCCCACTTGTATAAATTCGTAGTATGTGAATGACATGCGTCACAGACAGGCAATGAAAACGTTTTGTTTCAAGTAGCTTTTGCATTATTTATGACAGCAACTAAACAGGTACAGTACCTTTATCTTGAGGAAGATGTCACTCTGATGTTGAAACGTTAGTCTCGTTGGTCTTAGTGGTCAGGTGTTCTCTCGGGTGCACAGGTAGTGATGAAGAAATGTACTGAAAAGTTTCAGTGGTGGATTACAGAATTTCTAGTTTACTACTTGCCGTCTGTTTAAACTGATGTCTGGCATTATTCTTCCTGCCTTACACACCTGGGATAAAGGTACCTGTTTGGTTGCCATCATAAATAAAGCAAAAGCTGCTTGAAACAAAACTTTTTCGCTAGCCCGTCTGTGACACATGTCATTCACATACTTCAGATTTACACAAGTGGGCATTTTGGGGTGCTGACCTTTTCCTGCTGCCCAGGTGGCTTTGTGTCTACAATACTTCTTCACGTCAGTAAGTGCACCTATAGCTTGTGAATACCTGACTTATTCTTTGAGCTTCTGGTTGTTGTGCATTGAGCCTTATTGCATAGTCGGTGCCTAAACAGTAGATTTGCATCTCATTACTTTAAGCAATAAGGCATGACATAGAATGTGTTATTGTGGGATAATGGCCCACTTCGGGGTGGGTTGAAGCACGAGGTGTAACCGAGGGCTTCCACCACCCGAGAAGGGCCATTAGCCCACTATAACGCACCCCCTAGAGTGCCTTATTGCAATTATGAAATGGGTCATGTTTAGTAAATTTTATGCATTTTTAAACATAATACTTTCAGCTGGGCTGTTGTGCTGGGAAAAATGGCCCTGCTGAAAGCAGCTCTCAGCCAATCAGAATTCAGCATTCTTTCTACCCATTCAGGTATTCAGGCCATTTGCATGCGCAGTTCAGGATTTGCAGGGCAGCACCACCACTCCACAAAGGTGACCAGGAGGTACTACAGCCTAGCAGGCAGGTGAGTAGTCATGTTTGTGTGTGGGTGGAATGCATAGGCCTGAATACAGTGCTAATACCCATGGCCATGTATGTGCCTGTGGTAGCTGCACGCGCAACACTGGAAGGGTCTAGTGTCTATGAGGCATGCCCATGATGCCTCCAGGCAGCAGGTGGTGCTACCCCTGGCCCGTGCTGCCAGCAGTCGTGTAATGTCCACATCCAGAACACCATACTGACCCACCACAGAGCCCCTGTAGCACTGTCACAATGCATGGATGGCATCGGTGACATGTATCTGGTTCCTGGTGGTACAGGTCTGGCAAGGGCATGCTGTGTGCACCTATGACATACCACCATGGATTTATGCCAGTGGTCTGTCCCTGACCCATGCCATGCTTCCACCAGTACCGCCATGCATCCTTATCCACATTGTCCCAGATGTTGCCATAGGTGCCTGCCACCACCAGGTGATGCTCTGATGGCCACATGGGTTTAGGCAATGGCCCCTAGTACATGTGCTGCATTGTAGCTATCTGTTCCACTGGTGTGCTAGGGGGCAACTGACCACACTAGCATGTGGCAGCTGGGCATCTACAATCCTGGTGCAGTGAGGGAGGTGGCTGACTGGCCAGTGGTGTCACCCACCAGTATCTGGTAGGTGCCCGGCTAGCAGGCACAGCGCAGCTGTGGCTTTGGGCACTACCATCCTGGCATATCTGCTGTGTGTGGGTGCCTGGAGCTCATTCCAGAGCAGCTCACAGAGCTGTCTCAGGCTATCCTGTTTGCAGTTCAGCAGCCTGCTTGTGGGTAGCTGGCCAATTTAGGACAGCCCCTGTCTTGCCTAACTTTGCATGGCACAAATGTGGGATGTGCGGCACATCCACCATGCAGATCCGCTGAATATACACATGTGTGGCATATGTAGGTGTCTGCCCCCCTTTTTCTGCGTGACATACATTATATGTGCACAATTGCACAATCGGCTATGCGTGACGCATTTCACCCTTTTGAATATCGTGACACTGCATTTTCCGGGACGTGCCGCACATCTCCATTTTGTGCCATGCACGTCATTTGAATATGGGGGCCATATATGTTCAGTACCTCACAACCCACCTGAGGTGTGTGGTAAACTCTTCCCTATACACACACAGGCCCTCAATTTTATTTGTGGCAGGGTAAGCAGCAGAGGTTTTCCTGGTAAACAGGTAAGGATAGGAGGAGGATTTTTTATGGTCAGCAAAAAACACTGGAAATTCTAACTGTGAGCTGTGCTTCATTTTTCTAATGTTTTGTGTATGTATGTTAGGAAAGGACCAGGAGAGGAAAGAACATGTATTTATTTTTTTCTAATTTAAGGGAGTTTTACTTTTAATGCCTAGCTGAAGGTTTTAAGTAAGGAAATATGACAGCCATGTTTATGATGGCAATCAGAGATAAGTGAAATGGTCCATGAATCTCCGTGTAGGTTGTTCCACTTGGAAAACAAGTTCTAACATTTTTCAGCCATGCAGTTGTGGTCTAATAGCCACACAAGTCTGGACAGCCACTGAGCAATCAGATCACAGATTTTGTTCTCACTAATATTACTATTTATCTTATTACTACTTGAACCGGCAACTATTACTACTGAGAAACAATCTAAAAGAGAGTAGTATCTGGTCACAGTGAAAATGATATTCCCACTCAGTTGTTTAAAAACACATTTATCATAAAACAATCTACAAATTACGGCTGCAAGTTTGGTTCTACAAAAGAAATTAACACTTTGAACTTTCAGTGTTCAATTCTTTCAAACTGTGGGGAACCTTTGGGGCAAAAATGCAGACGTTTGTTTCGACTGGTTTGCCTTGGTCTGAAGTGTGCAGACCAGGTGAACCAGTCGAACGGCCAACTGCAGTTCACACCTGAAACAGTTAACTAGGCAGCGTGTGAGTCACAGCCTCGTTTTGGTGCTAAGTTCAGCTCGGCGACATGAGCCAGCGTGAAAGCTCACTTGCATGCTCATTGTTGGGCTGATAGGTACTGTAGCTCCGCAGGGCTGTGTTCAACTTCTAGTTTTTTATTTTTTTTTATTTTCTCTTTTTGCTGCCACCAGCTGCCCGGAACCTCAGCCTGGTCATGGACCCTTGCGTCCACCTACACATTGGACGTGTCACTTTGATACCCACTGGCTTACCTCCAGGGCTGGGTTGTGGCACCGACCCCTCAAGGTGCCACAGATGATGGGATAGGTCAAAGGGCTGTCCTGGAGGCTGATTGAAGCTGCAGGCAGTCTTCATCTAGGACTGCCGGCAGCTTGTTTTTTTCCTGGTGTGTAGGGGTGGAAACCTGCAATGATGTCCAGCGTCCTCCCCGCCCCTGAGCTTGCTTGCTGTCAGTGCGCACGGTACACCCAGCTTCCACTAGGTGTCCACATTGTGCCGAATACTCTACCCCCCCTCACCCCCTGGAGAAGGAGAGAAGTTGTTGGACGCTCAATCCTTCTCCCCTGCTGGCCCTCAGATGTCCCGGGTCCATTACCAAACCCGGGTTGTAGGCACCCTGCCCCTGTGCCAGCGGGCCGGTGTTCAACTTCTAGCTATAATAGCTAGGAAATACCTCAAATTCTTCCAAAAGGGCACACATCTAAGAGGTTTTTCATAATAGTTTGACCTATGACAGCAGGGCTGCTGAAGTGGGGATATTTGTTAGGTGTGTGCAAGCAATGAATAATTGTTTCCCGAATACCACAAATAATGCACTATTCATTATTGGGATCCCAAATAACAAATAACAGCACTATTCATTCCTATTCAGGAAAAACTCTCTTAAAAAAGAAGAAGGAAAAAAAAGAGAAAACAGCCCCACTGTCTTCCATAGCCCAGATCCTTTAAACTATAGAAGCCCCCATCCCCCACCCTCAGTTAACACCCAAATCCCATCCTCCCCCCCAGCACCCACATTTTGACAATTATGCATTCGTTATGTAAATGTACAGTGGTGCGTGACTGGCACAACCCACTCACCTCCACGACCAGCCACTGACTTTCAATGCATTGCTTTTTTTTCCTTTTGACTGTATTTCCCACTGGACGTGGCTCTGTGGAACCTCTCTCGGGCATCCTAGTCTTGAGTCCTGCTCGCCTAAGGCCCTCCCGATCTGTGCCTCCTCTCTCCCCCCTCCTTCCCTGCAGACAGTACCCCCGGTTTAACCTGCCCGGGGTGGGTCGCCCTTCCTCTTGGGTGCTCTTGCAAGTCAGACTCTGGCTGCAGGGCAGGGCTCGGCTGGAGGAACTGAAAGGCCAGTCGGGGATGGCCTGGTGAAGGGGTGCCGTTGCCTGTCCACAGCACTGGGTTTTTCCATTTTCTGTGCATTACCCCCAACCCCTCCACTCATGGTACACGTCAACGCACTGGCGCATGGCAACCTGCCAGCGTTGGCCACGCTAGTTACGTGCTTGCTTGGCGTATTGCAGTGCTCCTGGTCTCCACCAGGGGCCGCTGGTATGCCAGAGCAACCCACACTTCCTTGCCAGGGATGAGAGCACCATGAGGGCACTCATCCTCAACCCTTTCCCTGCTGACCCCTGGCACCCGAGCTTGATCCTGAACCTGGGTCGCTGGCGTAGCACGAGGTGTGGCGTCTAGTGCTTCAACCCTCAGTGCCACCGGGCCGGCAATGCTTTGCTTTTTTTTTTTTGCTTTTCAGCTCACTGTAAGAACTAGTATTAAACTGATTGTTCCCCCCCACCCTGGTAGCTTCACCCTCTTTCATGCTCACTCCTCCCCCCACAGTTCCGAAGATAAGAAGGCGACTAACACAGCCCACCCTCTTTCACGGTCAGCCATCTTCTTCTAAATGAAGGCACTCATGTGCTTGCTCACATAGTAAAATGGGCTGATCACGTGATCAGCTGGTGTTACTATATGAGCAAGTGCGCAAGTGTCATAATTCAGAAGAAGGCGGCTGCCCGCAGAGAAGGGCGGGCAGTGTCGGTTGCCTTCTTCCTTTCAATGGGTGAGTGGGTGTGGGTATGTGAGCATGAAGAAGGGTGCTTGCTACTGCTACCAGGGTTGGGTGTCTGCGGACAATCTATTAAATGCTAGTTCTTACAGTGAGCTGAAAAGCAAAAGCAAAAAGCAAAACGTTGAAAGTCAGTGGCTGGTCGTGGAGGTGGGCGGGTTGTGCCGGTTGCCCACTGTTGGACTTTTACCTAACAAATGCATAATTACCAAAATATGTATGCTGGGGGAAGGGGAAAGGATGGGATTTGGGTGCTGAAGGTGGGAGGATGGGGGCTTCTATAGTTTAAAGGATCTGGGCTAGGGAGGAGGGTGGGGGCTGTTTCTTTGCCTTTTAAAAAAAATAACACAAAGTTTGTTGTTTGTTGAACTCATTCAGTTCTGTACATGCTTCAAGTTTGAGAAGTGTTGGATGTGTATGATTGTGCACCTGTTGTATTGCAGTCTTTGTATTAAAACATTAAATAAAAAAAATGACTTGAATACCAAACATTTGCCTGAATACCAAAAGCTTGGGCCCTGTATACTGAATATTCGAAAAATGGTATTCACACAGTCCTGATATTTGTAGGATGGAAAAAAAAGAACATAAAATCAAAATTAAAGAGTAAGGATGAGCAGTGCTTGCAAAGTAGCAGGCCTCTGGGGCCAGAGCTTGCCTGAGAGGGAATTTGAAGGGTAGGGACTAGACTCTGGAGGAGTGTGCTTGGGCAGTGGGCAGACGAGGCATGAGGTGTCAGTCTGCCAGTGCCCACATGCCTAATCATCAGCGCACAATGTTTTTTTTTTGTCAGACTGGATAAACTTTTTTTAATTTTTTATTGCTGAACTAACATTTTGGCAAGGTATACAGACAGACTAACTGAGATCTCTACCTGAAGCCTATGATTTTGGAGTCACACTGGACAGCAAACGTGTGCTACCTGTCAGAGCTCCAGACAGGTGCCTGTCCACTGCTAGTTGTCAGTGGTAACATCCCTTCAAACAAACTGAAAATAAATAAAACATTTTCTTGTGGCAGTCTTCAAGTTCCCCCAGGTCTTTGCAGTTCCTTGCTCATCTTGAGTCCTAAAGCAGCATGTCTGTGTATCATTGAGCTGTGCTGTTGCTGTGTGATTTAGGTAGTGGGCAGCAAGTATGTGCCAGCTGACAGTGAGATGAACAGGTCTCCGGACACTGCTAGTTGGCATCTTGCTGGCATCCAATAAAAACAAACAAACAAAACACAAAAAAAAATTCACATAATTTTTTTTCTTGTAGCAGTCCTCATGTTCCCCTAAGTTGCTGCAGTTCCTTCCTCCTCCTGAGACCTGAAGCAACCTCTGTGTATGTCATCCTGAGCCATGCTGTTGTAGTGTGATCTGGGCAATGGGTAGCACGTGCATGCCAGACAGGTGCCCAACCACTGGTAGTTGACACCTTGTGGGGCAATCCATTAAAACAAAATTTAAAAGAAATATATTCGCCCTTGTGCTTGGACAAAGGTGAACATATTGGTTTGATAGTTGATTTTGAGAGGAATGTCACTGTCGGTCAAATGCAGGGCAGTCTGCAAGGGGGCTCAACAATGTCAGACTGATAATCAGCCAGGCTGATCATGAGGGTTTTCTGGTCTTGCTGAGTGGAAACTTTGTGTAGTTCAAAGAAAAGAGCCACTCAAATCATAGGACGACTCTTTCCTTTGACCTGCATAACACTGCCCAGCAAGCAGAGCTGATCAGCATCATAATCAGCCTGTTATGGTCCTCCCCATACCCTAAAAATAATACCTTCTGACACTAGGGTGCCTAATCTCTGGTGTCGACTAGTACCCCCATCTGCCCATTTTCACTGTTTGACACTGGGAAGCCCACCCCCGGTGCCACCAAAAATAACACCAACACTTGGGTGCCCAATCCCTAGCATTGATACCTGAAATAAAAATAAAACCCTCGCTCAATCCTTCCCACCCCTTCCTTCTTAATTTTCTGACACTGGGGGGCCCAATCCCTGGTGCCAGCTATTACTCCTCACCCCACTCATTTTCACTGTATGACACTTGGGAGCCCACCCCTGGTGTCGCCAAACAAAATAAAACCATCCTTCACTACCTCCCACCCCTTCCTTGTTAATTTTCTGATACCAGGGTGCCCAATCCCCAGTGCCGGCTACTACCCCCACTCCACTCATTTTCACTGTGCGACACGGGGAAGCCCACTGTTGGTGCCGCCAGACATAACACAGAAACTGGGGTGCCCAATTCCCAGTGTTGGTACCTGAAATAAAGAAAACCAGCCCTCATAGTCTTTTTTTATTTTTATACACCCTGTAAAAAAAAATGTCCATTGATGTCTGTTGCCACTGCCGGCTGGGCCACCACCACTGTTACCCTCCCCCCAACCCTCCTACTCCGCACCCACCACCCCACACCCCTCCACCCCCACTTAGCTGGGGGGTGTCCAACAGCATAATCCTCTCTGGACTGGAGGCACGCCTTTACTCTTCAATGCCAGACCAGGAATTGAGGAAATCCAGTAAACGATTCAGTGTATTTCAATGGGTTTTCAACTTGTCCTCATAATTTGGTAATTTTTGAATATTTTTTTCCCCAGTTTTTCAACATGGCCTTTTTGGGACCCCACCTCACGAGCAACGGCAGTGAAATTATGCCAACCCATCTCATAAGGTGTTTTTGTGGTCGCTGTTGAAATTTTTTTCTGCCCTTGTTTATGAGGTGGGATCAAAAGAAAGCTATGTTGAAAATTTGGGTAAAAATATTAAAAAACAACAAAGTTGCGTGTGTACATTACAATGTTTCAATGCACACTCCTAACTTTGGTAATTTTCAATATTTTGGCCCTAAATATTCAGCACAGTCATTTTTTCACACCACCTCATGAATGTGACAGCTGTCATTTTTTAAATCCTGGCCAAAATGTGTTTTCACACTTGTGGCATGAAATCACATTTTAGGCAGGATTTGAAAATGTTTTCCACCCTTGCTCAGGTGGTGGGTTCATAAGAAGGCTACGTGGGGTCATAAGAAGGTTCTGTTGGAAATTTGAAGTAAAAATATGAAAAAAAAACAACCTCAATGCACATTTGTACCTTTGGTAATATTTAATATTTTGGCCACAAATTTCCAACGTAGCCATTTTTTCCACACCATCTCATGAATGTGAAAGCTGTCATTGTTTAAATCCTAGGCAAAATTTGTTTTTGCACTTGTGGTGCAAACTCACCTTTTGGGCAGGATTTGAAAATGTTCTCCACCCTTGTTCATGAGGTGGGGTCACATGAAGGCTATGTTGAAAATGTGGGGGGTAAAAATATTAAAAAACATCAAAGCTATGAACGTACAATAAAATGTTTCAATGCATGCTTGTCACTTTGGTAATTTTCAATATTTTGACCTCAAACTTTCAACATAGCCATTTTTTCACACCACCTCATGAATGTGACAGCTGTCATTTTTCAAATCCTGGACAAAATGCGTTTTCAGACTTGTGGAATGAAATCACCTTTTAGGTAGGATTTGAAAATGTTCTCTGCCCTTGTTCATGAGGTGAGGTCATGAGAAGGCTATGGGGTTAAAATATATATAAAAAAAAACAAAGTTATCAGTGCACATTGACATTTTTCAACACACGCTCGCAACTTTGATAATTTTCAATATTTTGACCCCAGATTTTCAGCATAGCCATTTTATTTAACTGCCTTATGAACATGACACTTTTCATTACCCAAATACTGGCCAAAATGTGTTTTCACACTTGTGATGCAAAATGACATTTCAGCCACTGTTTTATAAATGACACCTGTCATGTTCAGAAGGAGTAGTCATAAAAACACTATGCTGAAAATTTGGGGTCAGAATGTGAAAAAAATAACTAAGTTATGAAGACATGTTGAATTGTTCCAACATTTACTCATAACTATAATTTTGTAGATTTTGTACCCTAATAGTCAACAAATACCTTGTGTTACCCCACCTTCTGAACATGACAGGTGAATTTTTTTGTTCAAAAATCTTTTGGATGGGATTTAAAAAAAATCTGCTTGTCTTAATCTTAACGTCAGGTCATAAAAAGACCATTGGAAATTTGGGGTCAAAATGTGGAAGCCCACTGAAAATTGGATGTTGCCTCTCAGTTGGCCTATCCTGGGTAAATGCAGTCTAAAAATGTGTAAAAGCAGGACACCACTGAAAATGAGATATTGCATCTCTTCTGGTATATCCAGGGTAAATGCATAGTAAAAATGTGTACAAGCAAGACTGGGTACAACAGCAATGCAAGCGGCAAACATTCAGCATTGACAATTGGTTGGTTGTTTTCTTGTGGCAATCTTTATATTCTGCCAAGTTGCTGCAGTTCCTTCCTCCTTCTGAGTCCTGAAGCAGCCTGTGTGTGTGTCACGCTGAGCTGTACTGTTGCAGTGTGATATGGGCAGTCAGCAGCATGTGTAAGCCTGCTGGCAATGTGCTAGTGTTGACTACTTGTAGTTGGCACCTTGGTGGCATCTGCTAAAAATGTCATTCCTACACAGGTCAAATAAATAATTTTTAGGGCAGTATTGCCCATGGAACATGTGTGCGCAGCACTTATCCAGATCTTCATGGCATAATGAGAAGCCTTGTCCGCATGTGGCACTGTCCCAATAAACACACAATTTTTGGAACCAGTAGCCTACACTGTGGGGTGCTGTACTGATATTTGGTGGTGATACATAGGTCTTATAAACCATTTTATTATGAGCATGGTGAGTCACGTGCTCTTGCTTACTAGCCTTGCCCATGTTTCCCACTCACAGAACAGATGCAATTTTTGGAATCAGTGACTGGGTTCTATGTGATATGAATGAAAATAAAACAGCTACGAACACGTGGGTGAAAGCAAAATGCCGAAAACAGACAGCCCACACCAAAATCAGGAACCATCAAAATGGTAACTTCCCCACAGCCCATTCACAACACACTGTAATTTAAACTTGGTTACCCACCTGACAGCGACAGTGAGGTTCCCTACAGCATGCCATGCCGCTGTAGGGAATCCACTGGAACCTGGCGCTGTCTGTCGGGGGTCCTGCACCCCCCCAAATCAGCTCCAACTTGGAGTTGATAATCCTAAAGTGATGGGGGGAGAGTGGGAGATGTAGCCCCTCACGTGGGAGGTTTGGGGGAGGTGATGCCCCTGAAGAAAACACATACAGCCACTGGAAACTGGCAGCCAACTGCAAAATGCGGTCGACCTGCCAGTTTCACTGTCGGGGTGTTCAAAAAATATTTTGCTGAACGCCCGTTATTGATCCATTTAAACTTACACAGCCCACTTCACAGACGCAAATTGAAACTGCACAATATGCAGGAGGCTTTTCCCCCTGCACCTCCCTGTGGGGGGCTTTGCCCCACCCCCCCTTTATAAATATAACACACTCTAGGATTGCACAATATCCACCACAGTGCCCCAGCACACTTCACTCTTGCACAACACTGTGGACTTCAAAGACGCTGTTTTCTCACTGTGGCTAATTTCTCACTGTAACTGTTCTTACAGGTACTCGGATTGAGTTGCTCTTATTGAATCACTCAATTTGAGTCACCCATATCACGGGACACTCCAGTAACTGTCAGTCTGGGCCACTGCATCATCCTGCTGTTTTGGGTGCTTCATCAGCCCAGTGCATTATGTTATTTCAGTTTATCCCATTTTGTAATGCATTTTAATGGTTGAGTCTATGTGAACTAGTCCACCAGTAAAAGAACTTGGGCAAACTTTACTTGGTTCGAAGTTCAAAGTTCACATGGTGGAACTTTGGGAGGTTTGCAAAGCCCTACAACAAATTCAAATTTTACATTTCTCATCTCACAGGACAGAATTTGAACACATTTTATGCTTATTAATTGTAAAAAAACTACAGTACGGCACAAGTTAGGGTTGCATCACAAAGCAAAAAAGCAGGAAAATGCATTGTTGGGTTGAACAGTCCACTGATCCTTGTTGAATCTGTAGCATTGTACTCTGTGGAGTTTGAACAATCATGCAATGCAGCACTGGTATTGCCCTAACTTTAGCATTGTCTGTCAAGGCAAACCCCATTAGAGGAAACTTTAACATCCCAACTAAAATATCTGTAACCAGCATCTTTCTTCATCCAGCTGGAGGCAGGTTACTACGAACCACTCAAAGGTTAACACCTGACCCTGAGAGATGTTCTCTAGTGAGACTTAGCTTGCAGCCAAAGTTTATGGAGGTTGTGCTCTGAGTTTCCTGACTCAGCCAGACAGGGGAAGCTTGGACATGAATATTCATGGCCTGCTGTTCCTCCTTTTATACTATAAGAGCGATGGGAGGCAAGCTGAGTGCCCGGAGATAAGGGGAACAGTAGGAGAGGAGGAGGAGGAGAAGAGGGACTCTAGGCTTAGATCAGTGAGCCTGAGTCCAGCCATCCCAGCTGCCACCAAATCAAGGAGGCCTGTGGCCTCAGGGATGGTGGCATAGTCCCTGGGTCCGGGCGGCACTGGTCCCCTCTGGAGAGGTTTCTGGAGGCTCAGGACCCAGTCAGGGTCCTATGGGAGAAGAACATTGTCAGAGCTCTAGTGGAAGGAGGTGGACTGCATCCACCATCCAGCTGTGAGGGAAAGAGGAAGATGGCAACCCAATAGCATAAGGGAGTAATGGCTCCACTCCCATCACCTGTATGCAAGGGAGGGAGACAGTGTATAAATTTACCTTCCCTGAAATTGGTTTGGATCTAGGCATGTAAATTATGTACTGTAACTCCCAGCAGAATACCCCAAATGAATGTGCAGCAGGTGGAGGGTCCTGATAAGAGCTGGGGTCGGTAAGTCTATGGGATGGCACATGAGTCCATTTCTATGAGCCACTAGGGCTATCACTGTGGTGTAGGAAGGAGGCACACATGGCTGGACCAATTATAATATATTTAGCAGTAGATCATAATTCTGATGCACTGAAAATTCGCATTGATGCCACTCACTGGCACAGAAGACAGCGGAGGCACGTTTGCCCCCAGGGAAGTGCTCTCCCTGCTTGGAAGGGTGCCAAGGCACAAATGGTCTTGGGAATGCCACAGCCCCAATGACCCCAAAAATGGGAGATAGGGTAATGGACATGGTAATGACAGTAGCAGCAGAGCCCTTTAGTTCAAAGGGACGGAATCAAGGTAATAGAAAGTATGAACAGTGTAGTGTAGTGGGTGCAAGACACACAGATAGAATTAACGGACACAGTAATGAATATAACAGCAGCAGTATAGCCCATTTTAAGGCAAAAGGACAGAGACCTGACAAAGTAGTAGTGCACAGTCAGTATACTAGGCATAGCATATGAGAATGGAACTGGAGTATGGTAATTTATGATGACTGAATAACACTGAAGAAGGTGAGGGTAATGCCCTTTAAAGCTGTGTGACACTGATCAGCTTAATAAACATGCATCCTGCTTGATCTCAGTATGGACATTCATTTTTTGTGTGGTCTCATGGTTTATGGCACCCCCAGAATGTGCATTGGTTGCAAAAGGAGAGAAACAGTGTTTCATGGCACAAGGCAGGTGCCCTTCTGAATGAGAAGTGCCACCATGTGCTCCTAGATACTACGGCATGCCTGACCCTTACATATCTTTTCAGTCACAACACTGAAAACACATTTCAGGTGTGATTTCAAAGATATCACCTAAGTAGTTACGAATGAGGGTGGTAGCTTGCCAATTAGCGAAACTTTGGAGACAAATATTAAAAAAATATAAATGTTATAAAGAAAAGAATATTAAGGTTGAAAACCCCCACTATGTCCATGCGCATGTTCACTTGGTGCATTTTCGGACTTTGTTTTTGTTTCGGTTACTTTTTTACTTCTATTGGGAGACACAGCTGACAAAGGTGGAGTAAGGGTTGTGCCGCTATCTTGCTGAGGAGCTACATCCTTTTGTGGAAGGTGAGTTGGGCAGTGGAGGTGGAGGTGCCAGAGGGTTGTTGGGTGGAGGGTTATTTGTACGGAGGGGGAGCTAGAACCATGACAGTGGTGCTGTCTATGGAACCAGTGGTGGGAATGGATTCCCAAGTGCCAGTAACTGTAAACTGTAGTGGTGGACAAGCACCTTTTGGGAGGGGGAGGGGGAGGAGGGAGGCAGAGAGACAAGGGAAGCACCAGGACAGTACTGGAGGCAGGGATGGGCTCCTGACTGCTGGCCATGCCAGTGGAGCAATGGCAGTTTAAGAGTTAGCTCCAGAGTTCTGATTAGGCCTATTCATGTGACACTGGGCACTCTGCACATGTCAGAAGCAGTGGTGCATGAATTGATCTAATTTTGGAAAAAGTTGGTCTTTTTCGCATTTTTGCTCTTCTCTAGCCCAAAAACACTGAACCAAATGTTATCAAAAATAACAAATCAACAGATCCTGTGCCAGAATACACGCTTTCAAATGTTTTGCAAAAATCTGTCAATGAATGGCTGAGGTATACAAGGCTAAAAATCACAACTTACTATTAAAGTCCTTACTCGACCCTAAGTACAGTATAGTGGCAATAACTTGCTGCTATAATGCTGAAGGTATTTCTGTCTATTTTCAGTAGAGTTAATTCCAGTGCACACCATAGAAATCAGCTGTCCAAGTTCCCAAATCAAATTTATTACCTTCCCAAAGGGCTGGTCAATCAGTGTTTATTACTTTCCAAAAGGGCTTGTTTTCTTAGCAGGTTTGGCACCTTTTCTAAATAAATGTGAGATGCTTTTAATAGGAGTGTTATTTTATAACTGTTGGCCAATCTTTCTGTTGTTCTTTTTTGTCTGAATTTTGTGATTGGTAATTGAGGACATAGCAAGGTCAACCTTGGTCCATCTAATGAGTTTTAATTACATGTCTTATACTTGTTTTAAATAATTTTGTTGGGGTGCTACTTAATTTTGTAGGGGGTGCCACTGTTGTGTGGCCAATATTAGAAACAAACAGTATCCTCTGTACCCCACAATGCTGTTCAAAGGTGCTGCAAATCATTTTAAAGAAATTCTAGTTTCTTTCTTCATTCCATGATTTTACTGAGGGTTCTTGGCTTCATAAATTGGTTGAGCTGTGGTAAGCCTGATCACTAACGACAAAGTGACCCTCCTCATAGGTAGACAAATACATACTCTACAGCTTTAACATGCCAACATGAGCTGTGATCCCACTGCTTTCTCTAGCTGTCCTGTGTGGAGACCACTCTCTGGCTTCATTTTTGAAGATCATTGTGCAAAACTTCTACATATGTATAGATCTGCTACATTTTATGATTCCCTTACATGGTGCTTTTTTCCCCTCTCAAATAAAAGGTTTTATTGGTCACGTTGTACAGATATATTTCATATACTTTTGTTATATATTATGCAACTATATCAGATCTGGTTAGCAGAAATTAATAGTGCTTATGTTAACACTGATCCTGTCTAGATGTTTATCAGTACAAAAATATTTGCTCTTGTTATACATAAGACGTCTGTGCAAAAATATTAATAACTTATTATATCTTTAGGAAACTGCATAGATAAGTTACATTGAACTTCTAAGCATTTTCAAATTCATTAGTCAACCATGCATTTGGATCTTTGTTACATAAGCTCCAAAATGTATCAATTTTATTTAATTGCATTATATTAAAAGCTCAGAAATAATTGTTTCCTTTCAAATTTTGGCAGCGGTAGGAGTCATTCAGATGTTCCAATGCTTTAACATCAGTCTCTTGACTACTATAGTATTGGCTTTTAAAATAACCAAATCTTTTTGCTCCAGTGATTTTGTTGTTGTTGTTGTTCACCATTTCTAATAACATAAAGACACTGTATGGTTCTGCAAATGAAGAAAATAGCAACTTATTTTTTAAGTATCTTGAAAGATTGGGACCACCATTTTCCACAATGTGCACTCTCAGAATGAGTGAAAAGTACCCTCGTTTGAATATCCACAATGCCAACAACTTGAATGTGGTTTTATATTCATTTTATATTTATAAGGTGGAAAATATGCTCTATTAAAGATCTTAAATTGTATAGACTTATCTCTTGAGAGCCTGTAATCTTGAATAGAATTACAGACCAGTTGCCACTGCTGGCTTGTAAAAGAGATGTTTACTTCATTCTCCCATTTTTAATGGTGTCGCTGTAAGTTTTATCTGCAGGAGAATGTATTTGTCTAATGATCCAAGCAAAGATCATTTTTGCTTTACTATTCAGGATGGGTTGTAACTCATTCTTCAACATTTTACTGTTTGGAGCTTTTTCCCAGCATTTAAAGTATTTTCTATACAGACTCTATCATCAATTTTATATATATACATATATAAAAGAGTGAAGGTTATTCAGTTCATAGTTATCTCTATATTTATCCCAGTTCATGTTTTTCCCATTCCCCATTAAGTCCTGCCATTCTTTTAATCCGTCTGTTAGATCAGGATTTTTTTGTACAGAACCTTTCTATTTCTTTTAAAGTTGGGGATATTCCATATACAGTTTGCTGGTAATACATTTGTAGTTCAATTTGTTTATTTTTAATGTTCATTGATTGTAAAACTTAAATTCTTAGTTATTGCACTAAATTCTTAATTATTGCACTATTTAAATTTGTAAATTTATTTACGGCAAATCAGATATTTTTAATATCCACTTTTTCATGTTATGCCTCATTTGGGATTATGTTTTACTCGTTAATACTTAGCAATAGAAGGCAGAAGAAGGCACTAGGCCCATCAAGTCTACCCCCACACCATGTAGGCTATGTGTTATACTGTTCCAGGATATGCTTATCTAAGTTATGCTTAAATGACAGGGCATTTTTTTGAATCAACTATATATTGTGGTAGTTTGCTGCAGAGTTTTGCGGTTCTAATAGTAAAAAAGTATTTTCTTTTATTAGTTGCTGCCCTTAGTATCAATATCTGTTTGGTGTGACATCTTAAGTTATTTGGTTTTGCAGCATAAATAATGTCACAATCCGCCATCAGATGTATATCTTGGAGAATATTATATAGCAGTAATAGGTCACCCCTCTGTCATCTTGTTTCCAGGTCATATAGGCTTAGCTCTCTTAATCTGTCCTGATAAGAGAGTTTACTAATCCTGGGTATAATGTTAGTAGCTTTTCTCTGGACACGGTCTATAAGATTTTTGTTCTTAGTCAAGTATGGAGCCTAAAAGGAGGCTGCATAGTCTAGAAGTGGCCTTATGTACGATTTGTCTAGTGGTAAAATGCAAGTTTTGTGCCTTGACATAAAGGCCCTCCTTATGAATGCTAGAATTTTATTAGCCATTAGTGCAATTTTATGACAGTGCTCACCTGGAGACAGGAGACTGCTTACTATAATACCCAAATCTTTTTCTGTTCTCACTTGATTTAATGGTTTCCCATTTAGATAATATTGGGTCTGAGGATTCTTTGCATCTAGGTGCATTGTGACATATATATTCTCATTGAAAAATCCTAAATACAAATTAACTTTTTCAGTATAGGCCCAAAATGGTTCCATGTCAACTGAGCTAATAATTATACAGTGCAGTAAAAAACAGTTGGCAAAACGCTGCAAGGCAAAACCACACCTCTCAAAACCAACTAAAGCAAAAACAACATAATGGAAAAAACCTCACACACTGGCCACCCATAGAACAACAATGTAGATTTACTATTACCACACCATGCTGCCATGGATCACCACTCCAGTGAAATACAGTACTCCATGAGTAGACACAGAACAATGTAGATTTAGTATAACCACACCACACCACCATGGATCACCACCTTCCCTAAAGTGACTGTGAGGCATCACCTCAATATGCTCAATATTAATTGGTCTAACAAAGGCACTGATGATCTTAAGGATCAAGTTGCGGAGTTGTACCTCACACAGATGATTTATTTGGACACCAGGCTAAACCCCAAAACAGGAAAAGGCACCCTGCTTGACTGGATTCTGACCCACTGCCCCAACAGAATCAAAAATCTCCAGGTGCTCCCTGATTGCCTCAGTGACCACTCACCAGTCACATGTATGTGGGTTAATAAGATAAAAAAAGCACCCCCCCAGCTTTGGCCAACATTGACTGGTCTCCCCTTGATAGTCTCCACTGACCAGGTTTTGCAATTCTTTGTGCCCACAGTCAATGGTATTTGTGATGCCTATGCCCCTCTGAGAAAAAGAAAGATCAGGGCTGCTTCCAATGGATAGATTTCCAGGGCCCCCCTTGATCTAATGAAGGAGCGGAACAACCTCTGGGAGCTTGCCAAAGGCATGGGCAATAAATCTCACTTCCAAACATATCAGGCAGCCAGGAACAAGTGTACTGCTCTTGCTAGGCAAGCCAAGGTGGCTTACTACAAGGAGCAACTGGAACATAACTGGGGCAATTGGAAGCAATTCTGGGGCAACATTAAGGAGCTGCTGGACAGCGAAGACAGGAGGCATCCCCCTCCATGCTCAACTTAAATGGCACCCCCACCCTAGATCTATACACAATTGCAGAAGTCTTCAATGTGGCCTTCTCTGATCTCAGTTCTGTCCTCCTGCCCAGCTACTTTGACCCCCCCCACAACACCCGCCCAAAGCCCGAGATAATTTGACCGATTCAAATTTTTACTTCAAGCGTGTCACAACCAAGGAAGCCAGGACCTACATTACTAAGGTGCTGGGTAAAACCAGACTTGGTAGTGACTCAATCGACATGAAATTGGTGGACGTTGCCTTGGACAAGTTAATGGTTCCCATCACTAAGATCTTTAACAAGTCTCTCACCCTTGCAAAACTCCCTGCAGCCTGGAAGGTAGCTCTAGTCACTCCTCCTAAAAAGTGGGGACCAGTCTTGCACTGCTAACTATAGACCAATATCTATCCTCTCCCCCCTCTCGAAGGTACTTGAAAGAATTGTGGCTGATCAGGTCATGGAGTACCTTCATAAGTACGGTCTGCTGTGCCCACAACAGCACGAATTCCATCAGTACCATGGCACAGCTCTGGCCTTAGTTGAATTCACAGACTACATTCACAAGGCCTTGGATGGGGGCAGCCTGGTGGGATTTATCTTCATAGATCTCACCAAAGCCTTTGATACTGTCAGCCATCACATCTTGCTTGACCAGCTTCAGCACCTTGGGCTAGCCTCTGAAGCCATCCTCTGGTTCCAGGATTACCTATCCAGCAGAGCACAGAGTGTAAAAATTGGGACAGCTATCTCCTCATCTAAGGATGTAGTACTGGGTGTCTCACAAGGGTCTATACTGGGCCCCCTCCTCTTTAACCTGTTCATCAACAGGCTTTCAGAGGCTTGCAATAGCAAGATTATTCTGTATGCGGATGATGCGGTCATCCTTAGTAGTAGTGCCCAGCTTCAGCACCTACAGGATGATTTGCAGTTCTCATTTCACAGCTTGGAGGACTGGTTCAGCTCTCAGAAATTGCTTCTTAATTACAAGAAGACGAAGATGATGCTGATAACCAGTTGCCAGCACAAGAGATCTCTTCTGTCCCTTATTATTACTAACAACAAGGCTGCTCCACTCGAGCAGGTCTACTCTTTTAAATACCTGGGTGTGATCATTGATGACACCCTCTCTTATGTGCAGCTCATCGATCAGGTTGTCAAAACAGTGAACACCAAACTTGGCGTTCTCTACAGGCACAGGCAATACCTAACTCCTGAGGCCCTCAAGCTGGCAATCTCCTCTTCCATCTTGTCTGTTATTGACTATGAACTCGTGGTCTATGGGTTGGCATCTGACACTGCACTAAAACAAGTAAGCATGGCCCTCAACAAGGCCTGCAGACTGGCTCTAGGAGCTGATAATCTCCTACAAACCTGCTCCCTCTTCGAGCGCACTAACTGGCTCAGTCTTGCCAGCAGAATCAAATGCCAAACATGCCTGCTTGGCACGAAATCTCTCCTAGGTAAAGCTCCATTGGCCTTCAAAGAACTGCTTTGGCAAGGTAGATCTGGGTACCGCACTAGAGGGCAGACTTGCTGCCCACTTGCCATCCTCTTCAGAAAAATGATGCTTGGCCAATGGTCCTTTACCTACAGGGCTTCTTCTTGGCTAAATGAGATCCCAGCATGCTTTTTACTCATTAACAGCCTCCCCGTCTTCAAGGCAGAACTAAGACATTACCTGGCCAAAGCTGAGGTTTGTGACTGCAGGTAACCTGTAGCACTATCACCCGGTAGCTTGGACTCAGCCTACTCCTGGGCTGCATTCTCTGATTTGTTACCCTGCTGCCCAGTAACTCTGAGTTTAAACTCCTACTTCCTCCTACTACTTGCCAGCCCTCAAAACTGAGCCTTCCATAGCTACAGTCTGTTGACGAGCCTACTATCTACTGTCCTTAACTCAGCACTCTGTTTTAAGTCCCTCCCCTTCCACTGCCCCTGCACAAATATGATTGTCTCAAAGCACTTGTTTTCCCCCAGTTTATTCTGTGTATGGTCCTCCCTCACATTGCTCTCTAGTATGTTCCCACTAGGTCAGTTCTGCATACAAAATTACCCTCCCCTCTTATTGACTAGAATTAACGACAAAGCCTTCTGTTGGCTGCCTTAACATACAGGGTGCGAAAGCCTGCATTGAGTTTCTTCCCCCTGACATTATATGAAATAACGACAATGCCTCCCCTAGCTGCTTTACCTCCTGCTAAATTAGTTTCTTAAACCCACAGCATTCACCATGTACCTTGGGCTGTACTAACTGCAATATGCTGTACCTCTATATGAGATAGCCAACAATTGTAAATAGTCAGAACAATTGCTGTTATTTCTTGTATTTTTTGTCTCTGTACTTGTGCACCCATACTCTGTAACTACCTTTCTGTGTTGTCCTTCTGTCAAGACATGGAACCTTTGAAAAAGAGCATTTTGCACAAAGGTTATGTCTGAATGATGAAATAAATAAATAAAAATGTGCTATCACACGAGCGCTAGCATGCATGCTTCACTCCTCTGTATTTTGAGCTTTTGACTATGTGCTGCTGACCACGCCCCTTTGGTCCATGCAAACTTGACATGATGCCACCCAAAATACAGCCAATTTTGCTAAATATGCAGAATAATATGATTGTGTATCTAGGCATACCATGCCCCCTTGATCTTTAGTCAGACAAAGTTTGTGCTAAGAAATTTTGGGCTATTTATAATTCCATAAACATTTTCTCATGGGGTATTAGCTTTTACCAATACCAATTGAAAAGAACAGATGTGATGATAGTTTGAAAGACATATGATAAGTAGGAAATTGCAAGCATTTTAATAGTCTGTATCTCACCCCACAGTGACATTCGGATTTTGCTCCAGCTTAAAAGTTTGTCTTTTAAAATTGTTGATATAACCTGATGATTTAAAGTATAGAATCCTTCTAGATTATTAGTTATTGTAATGCCTAACTACTGCATGACTTTCTCTTGGTAGGAGACATTAAAAATATGTTTAATGGTTTCAGTCTGAACACAGTTAAAAGTAATAATTTCTGATTTAGTTTCATTGATTTTGTATCCTGCCACTTTAGAAAATCTGCTAATAATTATTTTTAATTCTTTTAAACTATTCTCAGGATTTTGAAGTAGCAATAATAAATCATCTGCATATGTGTTAACCTTTGTTTCAGATGTGTCTGTTTTAACCCCCCTCGACCTTACTGCAAGCTCTAATTTCACATAGCAAAATTTCTAAACCAATCACAAAATACATTGAGGATAAGGGACAACCATACTCAAAGGGACAACCATAGTCAATCAAACAAAGTCCTGCATAGTGGCGGTAGTGCTCCAGACTACAACAAAACTATATATCACCACACAAAAAAAAGTCGAGCACTCGCCACCTCCAACGTGCATGAACACCCAAACACACTTTAACTGACCCTAGTGTCAGTGTAATTTGGAGATGGTGAGTGCTCGACTTTTTTTGTGGTGATATAAGGGACAACCTTGCCTTACACTTTGCTGCAAGGCTTTGCTGTAAGGTAAAAAAAAAAAGAAAGAAAAAATTATTAACTCTTAATTTTTCTAGTGGTTGTTTGTAAATGTCCTTAATCTAACATATAAAGATGTTTGGCAAACCAAAACATTTCATGGCATAGAATAAGTATCTCCATTCAAGCATATCAAATGCTTTCCATGCATCAAAGTATAGCAAAACTGCTGTTTGTTTGTTTTTTTGTAAATGTTCAATAAATTAGATCCTATGTGGACTGGTGTGAATAGATCTTTGTGAAATAAATCCTGATTGGCAATAGTGTATAAGATTGCCCAGATATGGGAGAATTCTTTTGTTTAAAATGTTAGTTCAAGAGAGGGTGAGGTAGCAACCAAATGAAATGCCAATCTCTGGTCAAACAATTTATTTTATTTTATTGAATTTTGTTAACTGGGTAGGCCCACTGAGACTAGAAGTCCCTTGTTCAGGGGTGACCTAGGGGTGGGACATACAGAGAGAAAACAAGAAACACAGGCATCTGTTGGATGTGCTGTTAGTCCATGTTCTTAACAAAAAAAAAGTGTTTTTAGAATCCGACAAACGTCATTTGTATAATTTCTAGGTGTGCCTTAGCATGATTTTTTCTTGTTTTAAAATGTTAGTGTATATAGTCCACATTAATATGGCAGCCAGTTTATAGTTTTCAACCTGACCAAGGTATTTTTCTTTTTTCAGTCACAAAGAAATATATTCTATTCTAAATGATTCTTGTAGTTTATGGGATTTTTGGATTTGAGACAAAAGCATTTCTAATAGTGGTATGATAACAGGTGATTGAGCTAATTAAAATTCTAATGTATAACCATCAAGTCTAGGAAATTTCCCCTTTGTCATACTATATAAAGTGGCTTCAATTTCCTGGGTGGTGATAGGCCTAGTTATGATTTCTGCTTCATGTTGTGAAATATTATGATTTACACATTTTCCATAGTATTTTATTTCAATATCAGAAGGGTCACATTCAGATGTGTAAAGGTTTTTACAAAATGTCAAGGATTCCTCTGTTATTTTAGCTTGTTCTTCATGAATCTTCACACTTCTTTTCGTTCTGTAGCTATGATCCTTCTAGCTAAAAACTTATCAGCTTGCTCACTAGTTAACGGCCAATGGTTTTTGTTCTTAAACCAGTTACATTTTAGTTTATATATTTCAGTTGAGTTTATAAGTTTTTTAAGCTGAGAATATTCCTGTAGTCTGGTGTCATCTCCACCTTTTACAGCTATTTCTAGAGTTTTAAGCTTCTCATTAACTTCTAACATTTTTTCTTTTTTATTCCAACACCATGCTTTAGAAATCAAAGTACCTCTAATTGTAGCCTTCAAAGCACCCCAGGAATCGAATATATCATTTTCACTTACTTGATTATCTGTGCAAAAATTATGAATAGCTGTTGATATGCTCTGTGTGATTTTTTTATCTAATAATAAATTATTAATAATCCTCCAGTGGTTACTTTGTTGCATCTGTAAATCCAAACTCAGGTTGAAACTGAAAAGTACGGTATTATGGTCTTAAATGTTTAATGGTTCTATATTTTAGACTATATTTAAGCACTGAATTAGTAGCTCTTTTGATACCAAGCTGTAATCTAACCTTGAAGACATATCACGTCTAGCTGCATAATATGTATACTCTATTTCACTATCATGTATCTCTCTCCAAACATCTAACAGATTGTTTGAAGTTACAAAGTTACCAAACAAGCATGACTTGTGTTTATGCCAGATGGATGGAAGAGATGATTTATCTAACATGTACTTTAATGTGCAATTAAATTCACCCCTAGAATAGCATTTGGGCTGTTCAAATTATTTATTAGCTTACTGACATCATCCAGAAAGGCCCCAAAACCTTTGAAAGCTGCATACAGTGAACCAAAGACAATATGCACTTTTTCTAATAATACTTTGCTCAATATGATCCTGCCATCTTTATCTGAAGCATTATCATTTACTTTACCTTTAAACTTCTTATTCAGCAGCATTGCTACCTCTGTACTTTATTTGGTTTGGCTTTGTGAATTACTATATGTATATATATATATACCCCATCCCATCTTTTTTAAAATCTCTGAATTTCATTGCCATTCAGAGCATGATAATAAATAATAATAAAGAATAATGCTCTCCCTCACTAAAGCATGTCACCTCATAACAGGAGCATCAAAGCTAACCCATACCTGCACTCTTTACAGTCAAGTGAACTGGCTAAGCTTTAAGGATAAGCTTGACTATCACACCTGCCTGTTGGCCAAAAAGCTTACCACCTCACTCTCCCCTCCCTCGGTCCAGCAGCTCATCTCCTTTGGCCCTACCCCTCATTCTACTAAGAGCTCTGATAAGCTCACTACCCTGGGTTGTGACATCCTACCATGCCCCGTACTTTATAGCATTCAATCCTGGGGCTCACACATACTCCTTTTCTCCATCCACCTTCTCTACATCCTGTTTTACCAACTCCTCTCTGTGCACCGTGCCCTCCTAGCCTTTCTTCCCCTACCTCCTCCCTCCCTTCCTCCCTTCACCTCTACCTGGTGTATATTTTTATTTTAATTGTTTTTCTTCTGTTACTACCTCCTGCAACCTTAGATAACCTGCTTTGTCTTCCTATAGACACTTCTATGTATGTAAATACCACATAATCTGTACAATATCTGTATAATTCTATGTACATATGAACTTCTTTTTCTTCCTTTCTGTAAAGAGTATTATCTGTATTGCCTTGTAAATACCTGTGTTGACCTGTATATACAATTGTTCATGCTCCACCCAGGTCCATCTTGCAAATGAGCTTCTGCTCAACGATGAACACCTGGTTAAATAAAGACTTAACTGATTGATTGATTGATTGATTGATAAGGCCCTTTACCTAGTCCCTTTCTGTAAGACATCCCTAGGGCAGTGAGTGTTCTTTCACAGGGCCTCTGTCCTGCTCAATAGCCTGCCTCCTCCGGTTTCCTCCACACTTAAATTGGGCCCCTTTAAAACTAAACTTCGCCAGCACCTACTCTCTGTGAATAGTTGTGACTGCTCCTGGCTTTTACTGGCCAATCTGTGACTGCTCCTAGCTTTTACTGGCCAATCTGGGACTGCTCCTAGCTTTTACTGGCCAATCTGGGACTGCTCCTGGCTTTTACTGGCCAATCTGGGACTGCTCCTGGCTTTTACTGGCCAATCTGGGACTGCTCATGGCTTTTACTGGCCAATCTGGGACTGCTCCTGGCTTTTACTGGCCAATCTGGGACTGCTCCTGGCTTTTACTGGCCAATCTGGGACTGCTCATGGCTTTTACTGGCCAATCTGGGACTGCTCCTGGCTTTTACTGGCCAATCTGGGACTGCTCCTGGCTTTTACTGGCCAATCTGGGACTGCTCCTGGCTTTTACTGGCCAATCTGGGACTGCTCATGGCTTTTACTGGCCAATCTGGGACTGCTCCTAGCTTTTACTGGCCAATCTGGGACTGCTCCTGGCTTTTACTGGCCAATCTGGGACTGCTCCTGGCTTTTACTGGCCAATCTGGGACTGCTCCTGGCTTTTACTGGCCAATCTGGGACTGCTCATGGCTTGTCCCTCAATTCCCCCTGCTCCTCCCCATCTTATCTTGGTCTAGTTTCTCCCTCCCCACTCTGTTCCCCTCCTGCTCTTTGCTCATCCTTTGCCTGCACTCTTTCCTACTCCTCCTTCTCTACACCGTACACCCCTCTGCTTAACTTTTCTCCCTACCTCCCCCCAGCTGTCTCACAGCTCTCCTTAACTGACTTCCTTCTCATCTCCCTTTCTTTTCTTTAATTTACTATCTGTTTACATGGTCAGTTAGCACTGCCTGATCCATGTTTGTTCCATTATCATGTACTCCAGCCTCAATTATGATGTACTTATGTATAATGCACTGCATTTCTTGTATACTCTTATCCTATGTATTATGTACTGTATTAACTTCCTGTAATGTTTTGTATTCTGTCTGTTTTAAATCTACTCTCCATGATATTTCTTTGCCATGCACTCCACCCTCATTTATGATGCACTTATGTATAATGTACTGTATTATTTGTATACTCGTATCCTACGTATAATGTACTGTATTATTTGTATACTCGTATCCTATGTATAATGTACCACTTTAATCTCTTGTAATTTCTTTTTGTAACCTGTCTATTTGTAAATCTGACATGGAGCCTTTGCAAAAGAGTCTTTGACTCAAAGGGTTGTAATTCCAAAACTTCAATAAATAAATAAACAAATTCAGGAAGGTCTCTTGCAGCATAGCCACATCTAAGTTCAGTTTTTTTTACTCTACTTAGAATTCTATACCATTTAGTAGGGAAGCTTATCCCGTTTGCATTCCATGAAGCCCCTGTTATACTTGCTATAATGACATGTGGAAAAAATCTCTTGCCATAATGACAGGAATATGCTTGCTGTCTTATTGTGACCAGATCCATAGAACAAAACAAAAATTGTTATGACAAAGAAACTAGCAATCCCTTCATGACACTTAGGAGTACCCACAACGCACATACTACTTTCTGTGCTCCCATGAGATTTACTCTCTTTGTTGGAACATGCAATAACCTAAATTTCTTCCCTATGTATTTGATCCAGTGTGTCCCTTAAGTATTTACATGTAGCACCAAATCTTATTTTTCATGCTTAAGACTGAGTTAAAAAATAATTGTTCATCACCAAAAACAACAGTCCATAATATCAAAAGGTAGAGAAAAAGCTTGGTAGACAGATTTTAATGTCATGGATTGCTTCGGAGACATTGTCATAAAACAAGTTCTGACTGTTTAGCAAAACCTTGAGTTTTCCTGGCTAGAGGATGAATGTTTCAATTCCTTCTTTCCATAAAGTTTGTTGTATAGGAGCATCTTGCTTCCTGCAGGCCCAAAGGCCTTTCAATAAATCTTGTTTCATGTAAATCTGTTAGCCTCTAAATTTAACATTCCTCAATTTATTATAGGCCTGCATTTTTTCCCTCTAAAGTGAGCAGCTTTGCAATTGCCAGATATGAGGTGCTTGAAGTACCCTTCTTATTGTATTGACCTAATCAACAGGCTCGGTCAGTTACAAGCAAATCTTTCTGTGTCAAGAAGTGCTGAAAACAACATTTAGAATGTTATATAAAGAATTAAAATTTCTCCCATTCGGGTAGCAAACCACGTAATTGGATGTTTTTTTCTTTGTGATTTATTTTCTTGATCTTCTTGTTTGGTTTTTAAAAACTCTTGTTGCTTTTAAATATTTTTTAATTCTTGTGCCTTGGGATTTATTGTGTCTTTGAGCTGGCGTTGCCTCTGCTCAAGCTCATTTATCCTTCTTATTTCATATTCAAGCTTCCCATCAATATTGTTCTTTGTTGTTTTTATATCATGTATGTTTTCTGGTAGCCACTGAAGCTTTTCTATGTTTTCCTGTAAAGTATTGATTTTAATTATTTGCAGTGCCCATTTTGGTGTCTACTACTGGCTTCTGGTTCACTTGTAGCTCTGCTTATATGTTCTGTAGGTGTAGAGGGTGTTGTTATATCTTTTATGCTCTCTTCTGCAGCAGTCACCTGTTTCTGATCTTTTTGTTTCACTTTTCAAATGAATTGTCATTTTAAGTTTAGGTTAAATGTTTGAGGTATAGGTATGTCCTTATCTTGAGTTGACACTGCCCTTTGTCTTTTTTCCTTTTCTTTTTCCTTTCCTCTTTTGGCTTCTGCTTGTAACTTTGGCCCCATTTTGGCACATGAAAGCATGCAGCAATTTTTAAAAGGAGGTTGTATTTGTGTTAACCTTTTAGTAGTAACTACTTTCTCACCTTTTGATGATGTATTTGTTTGGGGATTATATTAGTTACTTCTTCATTTCTGCTTAATTTTATATCTGAAACCTTGAATAATTTAGATAGTCTCATGCTCTATTGAGTTAATGTACTATTCTGGCCACTTTAGGACTTTGTTTTAATCTTCTCCCCAATGTCAGCTTATGTCTGCATGGGCAGTGCAAGGCTGCCTGTACTGTAACTGTTAGGCCACCCCACCTTTTCTTTTATAAACATTGCTTATTTTTCAATTTGTCAAAGAAAGAAAAAATGGGCTGGCTAATAGGAAGTGTATTTATACTGCAGTCTTTTAGTTGTTCTGCTCCACCATCTATTTGGCGAGTTGCTGTAGCAGCTTAATTTACTGCTTTGTGCTCCTTTGCGCTTAAAAGTATACTGCAGAGTTTTTCCCTGCGTCTTTTCTCTGTTTGTGGCAGTAACAGCTTTGCCTTAAAACAATAACTGTTATAGTAAAATGACGTTCATTTTAAATCACCAAGTCCAAAGAAAAGGGGATTGTATTGCGGTTTCTGCTGCACTGTTTTTTTTTTCTCTTATGAAGGAAAGGTGTTCTTAATAGTTTCGCATTGTTCTCCTCCACCTGTCTTATTTAACTTAATTTTAATTTCTCATTCCTCTACCTTAATATCAAAGGTGGCAAAAACTGTAAAATGGCAGGTAAACATAAGTAAAGCGGTGATTGGTTTTAATCACTGACTCCATTAAAATAACGTCTGTTTGTATTTTTCATTGATACTTATCTTAATTAAAGTTACTGCTTGACTCATGAATCCATTTTCTTCTTCTGGTTCTCCGGAAAACTTAGTTTCTCCACTAGTTCTTTTTATTTTTGGTTCCCATTTCGAAACTAGCCTGGATGCCTTGTTTCTTCATTTTTTTCTGTCTCCTGAGTGTGGGTAAACAGAAAAACTCACTACTCAGCTATCAGGCTGTCTCCAATGCACACTGTTGATGGTTCTGGCTCATTACCTGCCGTAGGCTACAGGCTATGGTCACTTGGCAGCTTATCTGTGCAGACATTAACAGTTATTTAAATTGGGCCATAGATCAGCGTGCTGCAGAAGAAAACAATTGGTGGAAGATATATGGCTTGTTATGTCCCTTGGTTACTTAATGCACAATTCTGTCCACTCACTTATTTTAATAACATACACATATATTGAGGAAAACTGACCGAGTTCACCTTCTTTCAGAGTTACTTTCATGTCAGTTATTTCCACTTTTTTTCAGGATGTCAGTGCTATCTTCACATGGGGAACTGACAGAACAGCTTCTGTCTTGCTGCATAGCATTTGTGTGTTCCCATACATGGTACTGACGAGTCCTCTGAATTATTTTCTGGTCTTTGTTTCTTTTAAAATTAGAATAGTAAGATTTTTTTCTTGACACCTACTGCAGCTCATGTTCTGGCTTGGTTTTGTATTTCCTGCTGTAATATGTATGGCATCTAACGTGTTGATGTCATTTGGTATTCAAGTGGGACTGTGGCAGGGTGTTGACACTAGTGCTAAGTGTATACCATTTGCTTTTCTTTAGTAACAGTAACTGAAGCCACTTCAAACAATCCTTAAAGTCCAGTGCCATCCCCCAGCATTCACTTCATCCCACTTCAAAATTTACCAAACTCACCTAAGCAGACAAATTGTAGCCCAGTCCTCTCCTCCACTGAATGCTCCAGCATGCTTCTGTTATAAATAGGATGCACCATTACACAACATGGCCCTAATATGCCAAGAACTCACAGCTGCATGGCATATGTATTTTTGGACCACTATTAGATAAATATTGGCTAGTACTGCAGAGTTTATCCTTACTCTGTTAAAGCTGTCATTATTGAAAATGAGTACTACAGACCCCTAAACAAGCATTTATAAAAGCAGAGCTGTAGCTTGGTATACATGCGCAACAGCACCAACACTCTTGTGCACACACCAAGCCATTGCTCCACTTTTAAAAATGCTTATTTAGAGTTTTGTAGTGATTGGTTTCAATAATGACTTACTTTACCAGATTCAGGCTAAAGTCTACTATACTTATTTATTTATTTATTGTGAACTAGGATCATACCTTTGAGCAACAGCTCTTTACATAGGTTCCTCGTCACGGACAAGTACAGTGCAAACAGAACATTACAAGTACAGTGCATACAGGCAAGTCATTGTTACAGGTAAATTATAACAAGTCATTTCCAGAGAATAAAAATACAGGGATAACAAACGGTACATAGCAGTCATCAGGTGGGTACAGGAACACTCTTGTCAGGTTGCACTGAGTGACAGTCAGAGGTGAGCCAGAGGAGGTAGAGGGTGAAGGGAACTAGTCTGGCTGATTTTACCAAGGTGGTAGAAGGGGTTGCAGGTAGTGAGGGAGGAGGAGGATGAGGGAGTGAGAGGGAGGAATGGGGGTAGGAGGTAGAAGGGCAGTAGGAGGAGGTAAGTGCTAGAAGTGGTCTATAGGGTCAGATGATAGCAGAGGGTGCAGGCTAAGTGCAGGTTGACTGTGAGCCACAGAGGGCTTGGTGGTAGCAATCACAGGTAGTGCTTGTAAGAAGCTGATATCGTAGTTTACGCTTGAAGGGACCTATTGTGGTGGTAGAACTTATTTTGGGCTGGAGTGAGTTAATCCAAAGTGAAGCTTGATGGGCAAAGGCTCATTGTGCTAGGGCTGTGTGGCACCTAGAGACATTGAAAACTTGATTGTTGGAGCTTCTGGTGTTTTGAGTGGGCTATGAGGGCTGAGAAAGTTCTGGACCCCCATGGGCAGCAGCTATCAAACAGGTTTGGTAGCAGATTCTGTCATTTAGTTGAAGGCAGTTTGCTTGAGTGTAAAGATCACAGGTGTGTGTTAGATGAACAGCACCTGTGAGAAGTCGCCATGCCTTGTTCAAGACCATCTAAATGCATCGAAGGACTGTGTCAGTGGCTGACCTATAGACAACCAGACCATAGTCAATGAGGGCAAATAGTGAACTGTGTACTGCCATGCTCAGGGCATCAGGTGTAAGGCAATGTTTATGCTGATAGAGCATACCTATTCTCACATTAATTGCTTTAGCAGTATTGGCAATGTGTGTGGCATATGACAGGTTGGAGTCAATAGTAATGCCCAGATATTTGAAATGCTGTACAAGATCGGGGGAGAAGCCCCTGTTGCTCTTCATGGATAGCGAGAAAACTTTCGGTCTGCTTTGTGAACTGGTGAACAACATGGACTTGGTTTTGTTGTAGTTCATAATGAGTTTGTGTTCCTCGAACCATTTCTCAGCTGAAGTAAAACCATATTGTAGGGATCCTCCAGACGTTTAGGCTGAGGGTTGCTGGTAAAAATGACTGCATCATCTGCATATAGGAGTACTAGTGATAGTTATCTAATAGTGGTCCAAAAATACATATGGTGTTCATCTGTGAGTTTTCAGTGGATCGAGGACCATGTTGTGTAGTGGCGTGCTCTCTTTAGAGAAGGAACCTGCTGAAGAATTCCATATAGCAGCAAACAGGCAAATGCAGGGGCAGTAGGAATAGGGTATTATTAAAAGTTAAAACAAATCATGAGAGAAACTATTTACAATTCAAGGACACAGTTTAAAAACAATACATAGTCAATGTCATAAGAGTTCATGAGACCCACAAAGACTGCATTAGATTCAACAAGTTACAGTGTAGTTATATTGTAACTACAGTGTAGTTAACTGACTCTTAAAAATAAAGTGTAACTGATATGACACATTAACGATCTCCTGACATACCTACACCTAACACACACAACAAAACATTTTGAATGAAAATACTGTTATAGTCAAATAAATGCTAGAAGGAGGGGTTTTATCAGATCAGTATCAGGTCTAGAATTACAAAGACTGCAGCCTTAAGAGAGACTTCAGACAAAATATCTGGTATCAATAAATTCAGAATGTGGATCAGCATAACCCCAGTCAGCCTCATGCTAAAAATGAGATCTGTAAGTTACTTTGCTTACTTTACTTAGAAGTTACAAGTCATTTTACAACCCTAAATTCACTGCCTGTTCAAAAAAGCCAGTTTCAGTGAAGAGCTGCTGCTGATGTCATAACCTGAACTCACAGCCTAGTCCTCCCTGTCAGCAAGCTTTATTTATTTATTTATTTCAAAAGTTTCACAAGGATAGAAATACTGAGCTGAAAAAGAGCTCATTTCCAGATGCATCCTGGGGAGAAGAGGGAAGAGGATTGTAACAACAAAACTGAAAGACAATAATACATCATACAATGATATAAATTAAACAGTACAAAATGAGGTTCATCAAACAGTTAAAATGATAAGCAAAAAAAAAATTAATTACAAGGAGCAGGGGATCAGTGCCAAGGGTACAAGAAAAAGTACACTTCAATGGTGAGGTCACAAGGGGATGAGGCATTGTAGGAAAGGAAGGGGCTGGGGTTAAGGAAAAGAGCAGAGCAAATGGGCATGGAGGAGGAGAGGAAGGGGAGTTGGTGCAGGGAAGGGTAGGGATGAGGAGGAAGAGAGGGGAAGAGGGTAGAATTGAGGAGTGGGGGAGGGCTGTGACTCAGGGGCAGGCACAGGATGGAGCGGTGTGGCATGGAGCAGAGAGAAAGCATTTGGAAGTGGCAGAGAGAATGGTTTGGGGAGAGATTTCCAGAGTTTAGGAAAGTGGAAGGAGAAGGCAGCTTAACCAGCGAGAGATTTTCAACAGGGGAGTGCAAAGGAATGGTAGCCAGAGTTATGGAGGGAGTATGGGGGGGGGGCTGAGGTATGGGGTGAGGGAGGCCAACCAGAATTTAGAAATAAAAGAGGCACAGTGGCTTAGGAGGTGATCTTCCATGGAAGGGAAGTACCCCAGGACCTGTTTCCTGTTGGAGTAAAAAACAGATCAGCCTGAATGTAGGTCAAGTAACAGCCTACCAGGGAGAAAACACAGGGCTGGCTACTGCATAGAAACTCTTAGTAATGTTTCAAAACAACATTTCTTTTCTCACCCCCATTTACAAGGAGATGGGATAATTGTTTTAAAGTGCCATCCTGAGAAGTCACCTTAAGTGAGTGATAGATGTCGATGATCACAGCCTTTCACCACATCAGAAAGTTAGCCAATCAGCAAACTTCATAGCAATGTGCTATGACTTAACATCCAGCAGCCCTGGAGAAATGGACCACACCAAAAAGGCACAAAAAAATATGAATTTGTCTTTTTTATAGCATTGTTTATTGAATGTTGCTGCCTGTTTTACTTGTGGAAACCATTGCACATGATCTTTAAACTTTGGAGCAACAGGTTTTATAAGCTTGCTGACCAGGGGGGGACTAGATTGTGAGTTCAAATTATGACATCATCAGTGACTCTTAACTGAAACTGGCTTTTCTGAACAGGTAGTGAAATCAGGGTTACAAAATAGCTCATAACTTTAAAATGAAGTAACGCAGAAAACTAATGTTCAGTATAAGATTTACTGAGGGTATGCCACTTCTAATTTTGCAATGTAACACTTTTGGCCAGACTCCATCTTTAAGATAACATTACTTAGAGCCAGAAATCCAAGGACAGAAACACTCATATCAGTACTTTCTGTGTTGCACAAAGCCCCAGTGATGACATGACACTATTGCCATTCTTTGTACTGCTTGGTTCAGCATGTGCACGGATCAGGGATAGCACAACTGAACAGAACAACAACACAAAATAAAATAAAAAACAGTATATTTATCTGTACTACAAAAAAATGACAACATACAACTTGTAGAGGTATTCTTTATTGATTTCTGAAGTGTGAGTGAAAAAAGAAGTGTGTTGCTCATGGTCTTTAAATAGAGTACTAGCCCATTAGGGGGCTGTCATATAGCCAGTGAGAGCATGAATTTTGTGACTGCAACTAGACTTGTTTTACCTACTTTATTAATCTGCGGTAATCAAGAGTCTGGCAGGTATTTGTATTAAATACACACTTCATGTTAACCATAAAAATATAGCACTGCCTTTCTGTACAGCAAGGGGGTATCTAGGCAGCCTTACTGAATCACGCTGCAGAAAGGTCAAAATAACCTAACCAGGGGCTTGATTTTCAAATGGTTCAGGGACTAAGTCTCATGCCACAGCCACTGCTAAGTCATGAAAAAACCTGCAGAGATTTCTATTTTCATCCCTTTCTCTGTATGGGTGACAGGTGCAGCTACGGGAGTTGTTAAGCCTGGTCCCACCAACCATACCATTTTGGTGCAGCTATGCCGGACAAAGCCCACAGGCTGCTGTGTATCTTGTATCCTTACCCCCTACCCCAGGTCACACCTGGAATCGAGCCTTGGCTCAGTTTGCCTTTCCCAGTTATCAACTTTTAAATAAATAAATCAGGGAACCAGTTGTAAACTGGTTCACACTTTGTAAATACGGCGCATGTGGAGAAAGCTGTGGCTCTGCAAGTGAAGCCCCTTTTGCAGCAGTTTTCTGCGCTGATTTTGGATGGGCTAAAAATTCAGCCCCAGATGTCTAGTGTGATTAGTCTAGTGCTAGCGGGAACAGGCCCAACCACGTAACAAAAAAACAAATTCAAAAAAGTTAATTTTACCTTGTTGTAGTCCTGTTCAGTTAGGGAGCTTGAATGCACTCTTTTTTTTTTGTTTGTCCTTTTTCTCCCCTGACCCCTAGTACACCTACCTTGATGTCTTGCCATTCCTTTGGTCATCAGGCCACCATCCCAAAGTTCCCTCCAGCTCCTAGTCAGATCTCGCGGCCTCTACCCCTGTGGCTTGCCCCCCACGGTGGGGTGGTGGAGAGCCCCCCATGTCCATCCACCAGACCAGGATCCAGTATGCGCTGCGCATCTTCAGAGCCGAATGGTCCCTCTATTGAGACAGCCATCATGCTGCCACGACTGGAGCCATTTTCACACTTTTCTTCCCTGGCGTGAGTCTGGGGCGTGCAATGATGCCAATGGAGGGGGGGTGCGCACGCATCCACGTGCACTCCCTCCCGGTGTCATGCCCTAGACCCACCCCCTTCGGTGCAGTGCCAGTGCACTGACCTCCAGCCACTGCCAGAGGTTGCTAATGTGCTGACAACTGGTGACCACCCTCCCCTGGACAGGGAGAGCAGTCCATGGATGCTCAATCCCTCTCTGCCCCTGCTGACCCCAAATGACCTGAGTCTGTTCTTGAACCCGGGTCACCAGCGTGGAGTGAGGTGTGGTGTCCAGCACATTAACCCTCAGTGCCACCGGGCCGGTGAATGCACCTTTATTGAAATGGAAAAGATAGTACCATTTTTAAAAGCTAATAGGAACTGCTGATTCAACCAACCAAATAGTTGTCTATAATCTGTCACCATGAAACTATTCTTGAGAAAACATAGTGCATTATAAACTAAAGTCTCATGTTAATGAAGAATGGCTCAATGGTTATAACTAATGGTAATAAGTCAGGAGAAGCAGCCACAAATCTAGCTATGAACTCACTAGGTGACCTTGGGCCAGCACTTTAGTTCTCCCAGCTATAAAACTGTGTAGAAGAAAGTTTGCACTTGATGGACCTACTAATCAACAAATTGAATCCCCACAGCCCATTCCCCTATCTCTTCTTAAGAAGCCACTTGTGGGCCGGCCCGGTGGCACTGAGGGTTGAGGCTCTGGATGCCACACCTCGTGCCATGCCGGCAAACTGGGTTCAGTAACAGACTTGGGTCAGTCAGGGTCAGCTGGGGTGAGGAAGGATCAAACATCTGATGATAGCTCTCCTTCCTTGGGGGAGTGGGAACAATGCAGTACACTGTAGACTGACACCCAGCAGTGGCTGGAGGACAGCACAGGTGCACTGTTCAGAATAGGGTGAACCCACGCACTGGGCACGAGACTGCCTATGCGGAGGCAAAGACAGTCACCCTGCCCATTGCACATGTGTGGGTCCAGGGAGAAATCTGGAGGAATAAGAATGGATCTGACAAGCTCCATGATGGCAGGCTGTGCCTGCACCAGCCCCCTGGTGATCTAAATGCTGGCTTCCTGTGGTGGGAGGAAAGTTGATGCTTTTGCCACTGGCCCTATCACGGGGGACAAACCATGGGGATTTGCCGGGGGACTGGTACGGGGATACCTAGCTGAAGAGAGATGAGTCCCCTCTGAGGGAGGGACCAGAGCCGTCTGCCAGCTCCCCAAAGGAAGATAAAGTACAAACAAAAAAAAAGAAGCCACTTGTGGAAAGGACATATAGTTTAGTAATGAATCAGGCCTGAAACAAGGTACTGTATTTCGGTTGGGCTGTTCTGGAAATTTAATGCTACATTACAGAAATTGTTTAAAAGGGACAGGACATTTTTGTTAATTGGCAACAATTACTAATGTTCCTAGTAAGAGAAATGAAAGACTGGTGTCCAAACAAGCAATATTTAACTGTACCTTAATAAACACTGATGTGAAAAACTGTGTTTTCAATTGTTTCCTTTTTATGGACAGCACTCTGCACAGTTCTCTTCATGGAACCAGTAATTTGGAGGTTTTACTATGTCACGGTTTGTGTACCGAACGTTAAACATGAGCTATTGTCCTATCAGAACCATGCTTAGAGTTATGTGCACAAACAGTGACATAGTTAAAGCTCCAAATTACTGGTTCCGTGAAGAGAACTTTTACAGAATGCTGCCCATAAACACAAAGCACAGCAAAATATAGTTTTCCGCATCACTTTTTATTCAGGTACAGTTACATAACAATCATTACAGACATTATTTTCCTGACAATGCCACCTTCCTGGCAGCTCCACCCCACCCCCCCCTTATCCTTACCTACCCCCCACCTCTCCTCTCTTCTCATTTTCTTACCTCCCCCTTACCCCTCCCATTTCTTTCTACCACCCCCACATTGTCCTCTTCCTTTCCACTTTACCCTCTCCCTGTCTGTTCGAAATTAATTTGATATCCTTTACCCTTATTTGTGTAACAATTTTGTCTATTGTCATGTGATACCTATGTCTTGACGTGGAACCTTTGTAAAAGAGCCCTGGGCTCAAAGGTAAGTGTAATCCTAGAATTGAAATAAATAAAAATAAATAAAAATCTTTTCTGTAAATGGGGACATTAAAAACAGCAACCAATTAGAAATCACTTGCTGTCCTCTTTATTTCTTAACAGCAACTGCAAACTGATCGACCCTGATAATGTTTAAATTAAACATAAATATTTTATTATCACATACACTGAGACTCTTGGGTGTGTATAAGAATAGCAATGTCCAGTTACATATTACATACTAACATACTAACGTACTATTTGCCAGCAGATTAGGCCTTACGGTCTATCGAGTCTGCTCAAACCTAGATCCTTAGTTGGATGCCGAGACCCTCCCATCCCTTGTTCTCCAGAAACCCCTATCATCCATCCCCACCCCCCCGGGACAGGCCATCATCTGATACATCCACTTTCTGTGTCTGTCCCACCCTCTCTTGAAGCCCTCCACTGTGGATCTCTGAACCAGCTCACCAGGCAGTGCATTCCAAGGGTCCACCACCCTCTCGTGAAAACCCTCCTCTTTTCCCTCACCCTTCCACCTTCCAACTTCAAACCATGCCTCTGGTGATACCTCCTGCTTTAGTCTAAAGATCCCTCCATGTTTACCCTATTTATTCCCTTGAGGTACTTGAAGACCTCAATCATGTCCCCCTGTCTCTCCTCTCCTCCAATGAAAACAGGCAGAGCTCCTCAAGTCTGTCCTCATAAGTCAAATCCCTAGCCCTCGTGATCATCTTTGTTGCCCTCCTCTGTACCCCTCCAGGAGCTGTATGTCCTTCTTCAAGTGTGGCCTCCAGTACTGTACACAGTACTCAAGGTGTGGTCTAACCAGTCCATTGTACAGCGCAGAATCACTTCCTTGCTCCTAGAGGTGATCCCCTCACGATGCATCCCAACATCCTGTTTGCCTTGCTAGCTGCTCTCCTGCACTGCTCAGAGTTATTCATACATGTATCCACCATGACCCCTAGGTCTTTTTCCCTCATTGAGGCCTCCAGCGCCCTCCCAGGGTGTACCTGTGTTTGGGTTTTCCCACCAAGATGCAACACCTTGCACTTGGTGATATTGAAATTTAATTTTCATGCGTGAGCCCAGCTTTCCAGGGTGTCCAGGTCTTGCAGGGCCACCTCCCTCTTCTCCCTCAACTACTGCTCCCATCTTGGAGTCATCATGAAGAGACTCATTTCACACCCTATACCCTCCCTGATGTCCGATATGTATGCATTAAACAGGATCGGACCCAGGACCGAGCCCTGTGGTACCCCACTACCAACCTCTCTAGGGTTTGAGAGCTCCCACAGACCACTACTCTGAGTGCGCCCAGCTAGCCAGTTTTCAATCCATCTGACCATCAAAGGGCCTACTCTAACCCCATCAGTTTCTCCACCAGACCATTGTGGGGACAGAGTCAAACGCCTTGCTGAAGTCCAAGAATAATACATCCACAGGCTTACCCTGTCCAGTTCTGATGTTACCCATTCATAGAACTCCACAAGGTTGGTTTGACATGATCTACCTGGCACAAACCCATGTTGCCGACTATCCAGACCTCCCACCTCCTCCAAGTACACCCCCAATCGTTCCTTTAGTATACTCTCCATTAATTTTCCCACCACCGAGGTCAAACTGATGGGTCTATAGTTACCTGGTACTTCCCTCGACCCCCCTTTATGGATTGGTACCACATGTGCCTCTCGCCAATCCCTAGGTACCCTCCCTGTCTCAAGTGACCTGCTGAAAAGCTCCGCCAAGGGTGCAGCCAGTATGTCCACCAATTCCCATAGTAATCTCGGATGAATGCCATCCGGCCCAGGAGATTTGTTTTTCTTTAGGGCCTTGAGGGCTAACCACACCCTTTTGGTGGAGATAGCATCATCCGTCCCCTCCCCCTTACTGGTCTTTTTATCCTTATCCAGATGTGACACCCTGGGGTACCTTTCCTCCTCTTGCTCCATTTCTGCTCCCCTGATCCCACTCCCTGCCGCTTCTATCCCCTTCATGCCTTGCTTTGTAGATATCCCATCCCCTCCCTAGTGAACACAGAGGCAAAGTACTGAAATACCTCTGCCTGGTCCTCGCCTTTTCCACCCACCCTCCTTCTGATCTCAATTTGCTGAGATGGCCCTTAGTTTTTCTCTGCTCCCAAATGTACTGGAAGAACCCCTTTTCCCCTCCATGTATCCCCTGTGCCAGCTGCTGCTCTTTACTGGACTTTGCTCCCCTCACCATACGGGTGACTTTTTCTAGATGCAAGCTGGTACATTTCCTTATCCCTATCCCCTCTTGTTGTTTTATATTTTTGTAGGCCGCCTTCTTTCTCTGACTGCTACCTGTACCTCACTGGACCACCAGCATGGTTTACGGACCTTGCTCCTTACGCTTTCAACTTAGCGCAGATCCTGACTGCCTCATGAAGTCCCCTGCTTATGACCTCCCATCTCCTTTCCACACTTGTCGCTGAGGTAATCCCTTCAAGTGATCCTGAGAATATTTCCCATGCTCATAAAGTCTGCCTCCCTGAAGTCCACTGCCAGTGTCCTAGATCTCACCCCCACTTCCATGCTTATTTGAAACCAGACAGTATCGTGGTCACTCCCAGTCAGGGGTCCTGTACAACCATGTCCCTACCAGATCCCCATCTGCCAGAACCACATCCAGGACATGCCCTCCCTTGTGGGCTCCATCACATGCTGTGTTAAGAACACATCCTGAAGCCATCCAGCAGCCTCTGCTCCTTGGCCACCTTAGAGGACATGGTTCCCAGTTTGTACCTGGCATATTAAGGTCCCCATCAACACCACTCCTTCCCCTTTGGACCACACTGGGCAATGATGTTGTCCAGCAAACCATCCTCTAGAACATCACTCATCCGGGGCCTATATGCTACTCCCAGCTTGACCTTATCTCCTGCTGGGATCGTAAGGTGACCCATAAGGCTCCACGCTTCCCCTGCCTCTTCTACCATAGCAATTTCTATATCATCTCTAATGAACATAGCCACTCCACCCCTCGACCTCCTTTCTATCCTTCCTAAGCATAGTGTACCCTGTACATTTAGGTCCCAGTCATGGTTTTTGTTGGCCCATGTCTCCGTGACCGCCGCCACATCCACCCCCTCGAACAGCATGGCTCTGGAACCCGCAACTTGTTTCCAAGCTCCTGGGCATTTACTAACACCAACCCCCACCCCTTATCCCTGATCCTCTTTGTCGAACCCCACCTAGATTCCTTATACTTCCATCCTCCCTGCTCCTGAACCCTCCACCTCCAGTCTGTTTCTCTCCTCTTGGGCTTGACGGCTATTCCCCATCTGGAGGAGAGGGCTTGGTCAGCCCCTCCTCATCCCTTCCCCTTACAAGTTTAAACCCCACCTTCTTGTATGTAGTCAGCCATCCCTTTTAAGGACTTCTTCCCTAATGGGGCAAGATGAAACCTGTCCTTGGCATATAGTCCTTATCCTCCCAAACTCCATTCCAGTTCCCTAACACCCCAACCCATTCTCTTCACCCCACTTCCTGAGCCAGTCATTAACCTCTGTAAGCTTCTTTTTTCTCCACTGAGGCCTTTGGTACTGGCAATATCTCCGAAAAGAAATGTTGCATCCATTATCCCGACAGACTCTGGCAAGTTCTTGGAACCTTGCTTGATTTCCAAATGCTATTTCCTCTAGATCATTAGTTCCCAAATGCACCAGGAATCCGGTTTCCTCCACAATCCCTAACCATTTCATACACCATGAACTTTGCTCTGTGCACTGTCAGCCCAGAGATACTCACTACCTTCACCTGGCTATGGCATCCACCCCTGTCCCTCCCACTGGATACCCCTAATCATCGAGTCTCCCAGTAACAGAACCTAACACCGCCATCATCCTTAGTGGTTACCTCCACTATGCCCTCTCAGCCCCCTTCCCCTTTATTCATGATCTCACTCTCAAGGGAGTCTTCCTGCCTTATTAGAGACCCTTGTCACCCTCCCCTTTCTGCCTCCCTTGCTATTTTGCCCACTTAACTCAAACCCCTCTGAATAGGTGTCCCCTTAACCCTCTTATCTGAACCATTTATCCTGGCCCTGATGGTTTCCTTCCCCACACCACCATCCTCCCCTTGTAATAGTACCCTGCCTCCAGAGGCTCTCTGTGGGTCCCCTTTAGCTAGGGCCCCATCCTTGGTACTGATCTCCCTGCTGAAGGGGGGTCCTCTCCCACCTCCTTGTCTCCCAGTTTCTCTCCAATCATGCTCTCCTCCCTCATGTCTGGAATATGTTGCATCTCCCCCATTTGCTTAACATATATGTTTCCCCTTCTCCCTCTGGGACTATGTCTATCCTTTCCATAGCTGGTCTGTGATGCCCTATGGGTATCCGACCCTCCCCGCCTCTGTATAAGTTTCCTATTTCCACCAACCCCTTCCTCCCCTCTAGGTTGCTTAGTAGCTCAAATTTATTGTGACACTCTATGTCAGCCTCCATCAAGTAACCCGAGTTTCCTGACTGCACCTCTAAACTGACCCTCTTCTTCTCTCTGCAACTGCTCACCTTAGGAGCTCCTTCCCACAGTCTGCTGTTTTAGGCTTCCGCACAACAGCCCCTCCTGACTCTTCCCCCTCCAGTCTCTTTGTATTCAGAATGTTCACCCCATACGCTTTCCCCTTAGCATCAACTTCCCTATCTAAGGGTCCTCTGTCCCTAATATCCCCCCTCCTGCTTGCTGTAACATAATGTCCTGTAATTTCAGAGCGTTGCCCCAGCCTCCTCTCAGCCCCACCCTTCTGCTGCCCATATCTACACCCCTTATCCTTGGACACCCCCCCCCAGCTGCCACAGCTTACTCCTTAACCAATATACCTCACTCCTGATACAAGATAGCAGTCTACAGAGTGGGCAGCCTCCCTCTCTCCAGGCCCAATTTAGAATTATTGCCATCCCACAGCCTGTGCAGCCTACAACCCTTCCGAAGATGCCTGCCATGGTGGAATATGGCCACCCTGATTATCCCCCTCTGTTTATAATAGCACACCCCCTTTTCTCAGTCCCTTTCCCTGAAGTACAGTTTTCTCTATACTGACTGTAGTTATTTACAAACCCAATTTCAACTCCACCAATAACGCTCCCAAGTCTCACAAACACATACAGTCCAGTGTGTGTTCGGTCCCACTAACAGTGTGTGTAAGCAGACATCAGGTACCATATGATGTCACAGGCCCACCAGCTCCTGTTGCTTCGAATTTCAGTCCCAAACAGAAATACTCAGCCCTTCAATCCCAACCCCCAGTGGCTTTTCAGTATTTAAGAAGGTACCAGGCAAACAACACATTTAAATTTCCCTCTAAGTATCCCTGCCAAACAACTATCCCCAAGCCACCAAAGTTACAATGTAACAGTTCTAATTCAAGGTAATAATTTTTAACACATAAAACTAATTTCACTTACAAACTATTCAAATATTTCAGTTAAAACAGAATATAACTCCAGCCCTCTTTCCTACCTGCCTGCTGCTTAAGCTCCCAAGTGAACAATCTTTAAGAAATGCCAGGTTAGACTGTGGGTCAGATTTTACAGTTGTGACACAAGGGCTCTGGATTCTGTCATGGGCTGTAGCTTCATTAGCGCTATGGTTTGCTTTGGAATCTGGAGCGATTCACATATTGCTGCTGCAATTTGTGGCAATTTTGCATTATACTTCTAGATACAATACTCCTCATCCTTCATTGCTGTTCTACTTGCACAATGACATGGATTACCAATCAAGGGAAGTTTCATACATACATACAGTACATATGAACATCTGGAGAAGCCAGCAGAAGAAGGCCATTTGGTCTATCAAGTCTGCTCATATTGCAGGGTCCACAGCTTGAGCTTCTGTCTCTGCCCCCACTCCCCACTCCTCCCATCCTCCCTACCCATGATCCTTACCTTCCCTCATGTCTATCCCAGCCTCTCTTAAAGCTGCCCACTATCTTCAATGAGATGACCTTATCTGGCAGTGCATTCCAAGTGTCCACCACCCTCTGTGTGAAGAAGTGTTTCTTGACCTCCCTCCTAAACCTCCCAACCTCCAGTTTAAGACTGTGCCCCCTTGTGTTATGGTTGCCACTCAGCTTAAAGAGATTCTCCTTATCAACCTTATTTATCTATTTCAAGTACTGGTGTAACCCCCCTACAAATGGGGGTTCCCAAAAGTCTTCCTTGAGCTTGCCTAAATGCTCACTGCCAGGCTGGTGTCCTGCATGTTAGCAGTTTAAATGTGATTACCAGAGCCTGTATAGCCTCTGTGTACTGTCTCTTTAAGAGCTGCCTGATTGCAGCATAAGTAATCTGAGAGGGAGCTCTGTTGAAAGATATAACTATTTGCTGAAAATCATTTAGAGTTATAATAGTAATGTAGTTTGTCTAACATGCTTTTTTTGCAGCAAGGACAGTTTTGTTTGTCTCCACTATTTTGGTCCTGGACTGCAAATTGGACCAATCAGTTCTGGTGGGACCTAAAATGTAGCCGGACTACAGCAGCTGTCTGAAGTCAAAATCTGTAGGAATTGTAGTTTTGAACTTTTTGTGCCTTTTTTGCAACTGAAAGGGAAGCTCTTGCTTTGACTGACAGCCAAATCAGCCTACCAAACCTTTTGGATCTGGGGACAAGTCCCAAGCTTGCTGGCAATTGAGGCAGATCTAAGCTGGAAGCTAAATAAGAAGGAACTGAAGTGATTCTGAGCAGCAATCCTTAGTGGATTCGCATGGGAGAACTGTGAAAAGGCTGAGAGTTTGGCCTGCATGTTTGCCTGCTGCTCCTGAGAGGGAGAGAAGAGAATTATTTTGGACTAAATCCAAGTTTGTGTGACTAAAGTAAGCTATTGAAGTGGGCCAGGCTCAACCTGAAGAAGATCGAAAATTTTGCTGAATGTGATCGGCCTGTAAGGAGTTCCAGCTACCCCTAAGCTCCCAGTGTGTGCAAAGAGTTTGCGATTCTGACTGGGGAGCACTTTGCCTGGTACGGTAGAATTCCTTTACATGTAAATGTGCTATGAGCTGCTAGTGGGTCGTGAGTTAGTTCCCCACTGTGTGAACTGTGTTCTGCTTGCTGGAAGCTGTATCTAGCCCAAAACTGACTGCATCCGATTTTGTCTCCTTGCGGTCTGGGCCTTGACAGACGGACCCAGCCAGACCACCCACTGCACAGAGAAGCAATCGACGAGAGACCTGCCTGGGGATCAGCCCCCTGCTTCACACTTGAACAGGAATGACACCTCTGCGACTCGTGTGGGCCGTGCTTCTCCTGGCATTCCAGATCAACCACCTGCAGTCTCGATTTTCGTCCAGCCTATGTCCAGTCTTGGGTATCGTGAGTAAATACCAGTGTAGCTCCCTGCAACAACAGCTTAATCTGAGTGTGTCATCTGATTGTCTTGTTTCACTTCCTTTATGAACTGAGCCCTCCAGATCCGGATTACAAATATTGTGTACTGTGCATGTTGTGTTTTCCATCACAGGGCCCCAACCAGCTGTGATACCGGCCAACCCCGTGCAACAGTCCTGGCTAGCCCATCTCTTCTCCACCTGGGTACTCAGAGGTGTGACTGTGTGGGGGGACTCAAAGCGCATGCATAACTGCTTGACTGATATAACCTTTAAGCTAATTAATCTGATTTTGCCCCTCCCTTGTTCAAGTCCCCTGAATAAATCAGATCTAACTTTTTCTGCATGTAATCTGACTATGGTTCCAGTTTGTGCTCAAAGTACTGTACTGTTGCTATTTGTTGTGCATAACCTTGTTTTAAAGGGGGGTCCCCAGGGTCGACCCAGAGGAACCAGCCCTAGTGGTAAGTGCAAACAGTGTGGGTACTTGTGTGGTGTACCAGGGGTATTGTGAAAGTGATTATTGTACAGTGTTCAGGTCACTAGAGGGAAAAGAGGGGGTTACAGTGTCCTGGAGTGCTGTGCCCAGGTTAGCTTGATCACTACCAACTCTGATCTCCGGGTGGAGGCACCTGTTTCAGAACTCAGGCCCCTTAACCTGCTACTAGCCAAGCAGGCAGGGGTAGTAGCCCTTGGGATAGCACTACCTAGGGGTTACACTTGAAAGTCCCAGTCATGTCCCCTCTCTTTCTCCTGTCTTCCAGGGAGTTTCAACTGCACAAAAAAAAATTACAAATGTATTATTCCCTGTTAGAATTTCAAGTTGGTCTCTTGCTAAAGATATAACAATAAGGGACCCTACCAGGATTCAAACCCTTGGTCCTTTGATTAACAGCCTATTAACATTTCATCAGCACCACCAAGCTTGCACTGCAGTGAAGCGCAGCTCCTGAGATCTAGTGGTTATGCACATTAATGCAAAGCAAGAATAAGTTAAACAATGTGCTTCCCTCGGGGCAGTGTTGGTTGTCCAAACATTCATTTACCCCTTCCCCATCACAGCAGTGATTGAGCTTGTCATGCTTGCACGCTTGCTTCAGACCTGGAAGGGGGGGGGTCTACTTTCATAATGGACATCAGTGCCACTCCGTGCTTTGCTAGTAGAGTTGAACAAATGCCAGGCAGCTCCCACTGTACCACCCCTGGCACTAACAGCCTCACTTCTTCCATGTGCCTGGTACCTAGTCAGCTTCAGTGTACAATTCTCTTAATCACATGCAAGTTTTGGCCTTGTGCCAACAGCCCAGTCCCATTCGTGACACTGAGATGTAAAATCTAAAACTGGAAGGTATTCAAGCCTCATGTGAAAATCTGGCCCTCTGGATATAAGAGGCAAATGCAGGCTTCAGTTTGGTGCTTCAGACCAAGGTAATTGTCCCTACCTTAATTATTAATGATTTATTATACGAGCTGACAAAAAGTGTTTTTTTTCAAAGTAATTAAATGGGTGGAGTTGGGGCTGGGGCCAAAGAACATGTTTTACTCTGAAATTTGACTTTGGATGAAGTCTTTGACTACTGCAGTGCAAAACAAGCATTTGGCAATGCCAGAAGTTTGCTTGCTTTTATTTGCTGTGTAGTTGTTGGGCATAGACAGCACAAAGGCAAAAATTAACAAATTAATAACAAGGGTTATGATAGTAAAATTGTCTTCACTACTATAGTTTTTTTTCAATGAATTTAACTTTTTGTGATCACGAATTGTATCCTCATTTGTGCAGGTCCCTTTTAAAATAGTTTCATAGTGGACATAGTGGGGTACCGCAGGGCTCTGTTCTGGGGCCGGTGTTGTTTGGTATATTCATAGCTGACATCTCAATTGGCATCAAGAACAAGATCAGTCTGTTTGTGTACGATACCAAAATGGAAGCAGTAGTGGATGACATAGGAGGGTGGCAGGGGTTGCAGGACAATCTGTCAAAACTGGAGGCTTGGTTGGACATTTGGCAGCTGGGGTTTAATGCCAAAAAGTGCAATGTGCTACACTTTGGCACAAAGAACCGACGGAGGAGCTATGAGATAAGGGGAATTCAGTTAACCATGGCAGAGGAAGAGAAGAATCTAGGAGTGATCATAACATGGTCAATGAACAACTCAGCACAGTGTAGGAAGGTGGCGGCCAAGGTCAACAGGATGCTGGTTTGTATTGACAGGCGTATATCCTCCAGGAAGGGGGAGGTGATCCCGTCGCTGTATAGATCATTGGTCAGGCCACACCTGGAGTACTGCATGCAGTACTGGCATCTGTACCTGAAGAAAGACATTAGTTTACTAAAGGGGGTACAGTGCAGGGCAACAAGGAAGACCCAACGGCAAGGGGATATGCCATATGAGAGCAGGCTGAGAGAGCTGAAAATGTACTCCCTAGAGGAAAGGAGAGATAGGAGGGATATGATTGAAACCTTCAAGTGCTTGAAAAGTATAAAGAAGACAGGAACAGAGGGACTGTTCAAGTTACAGTGAGGAGGGAGAGACACTAGAGGACATGATCTGAGAGTGGAGGGGGGTAGATTCAGGAGGGAAATGAGGAAACACTTTCTACGGGGAGGGTAGTGGCTGGGTGGAACACATTGCATGAGGAAGTGTGTCCTGTAGTACAGTGAGCTGCTTCAAAAAGGGATGGGACAGGGTAAGGGGGAGGGTCATGGATGGGGAGAGGGGAAGGAGGGGTAGCTGCAGAGTAAGGGTTGCTAGCTGCGCAATCGAGCAGACTTGATAGACCCAAAGGCCTTTATCTGCTGGCAACTTCATATGTTCATATGTAAATAGAATAAGCAGATTAATGGAGATACTTCAGACCCCATTTTTCATGCCAACTCACTTCTCCTGACATAGTATGTGACCCTATCAGGCCATGACACACATGTGAGCCCCTTGTGAGGGAACACTCTCCAACCCATCATAGGGTGTCACCTGTGTGACACAACACTGCACAATACCTTCCAAGGCTTGTGCTGCCCAGATGGCTCCTAAGGTCATCCCCGAACGTGAGTTGCTGGCATGGGAACACATCCTGTTACCGACTGGGCCAATGGCCAGCCCTGAATACAATATTTCTTCATAATTGTTTTTGACATTTTGAACCCAAATTTTCAGCATAGTCTTTTTATGCCCCCCTTCTAATCTGAACATGACAGGTGTCTTTTATAAAATACTGCCTAAAATATCATTCTGCACCACTTATTTATTTATTTGGTTTTTGTTTACCGGGTAAGTACACTAGACAACAATGTTGCCTATATTCAGGCACGACCTGGGAGAGTACAGACAGGGGAGACCAGAGTCAACATTAAAGAGTATTTCATGATGCAGCATGAGGTGAGAACAAACATTTGAACAGTATACAGCCAGGTACAGTCATTATCAGTGATGACAAAGAGAAACAGATAACATTACATTAATTATTTTCATCTGATGATACATCAATGACTAAATTGAAACGACAAACAGCAAACAAAATTTAAATGAAGTAGCATTATAACAATAGGATTTCTGCTGGATGTGGGAAACTTTCAGATTTTGGAGACCAGCAGGAAATCAGTAAGTGCCATAGGGAGGAGAAAATGCTAGGAGAGAGGTTCAAGTTACAGCAGCAGTCGGATTCTAATAGGTGTGCCCGAAGACTCAGTTTAAAGGCCTTGTGGGATTTGGAGAGTTTGATGTGGGAGAGAATGGAGTTCCAGGAGTGGGGGGAAGATATGGCGAAGGATCGTTCTCCTTTTTGTGTGAGATATCTGGGAATTTCAAGTTGGGTTTGAGCAGATGCCCTGAGGCGGTATGCTTGGAAGGGCTGAGTTAATAGTTCGGCAAGGTATTTAGGGGACCCCGTTCTGATCATATTATCAATTGTACAGCCTGCAGAATGGTGTCTGAGCGAGTCTGGGAGAGCCAATTTAGTTTCGTTAGAGCAGGCAATGATGGGTAAGTCTGTGAGCAGAGAGAGCAAATCTGCATATACTGTTACAGCAGGTGCTCCATTTCTGAGTGCTCTTTGCTAGCTTTAAGGTAAACCTGAGAGCAATATGTTAGAGCAGGGAGGAGAAATCTGTGCAGTAGCAAGCCGGGCAGCATCATTGAGGGAGGACCTAATTTTAAAGGCAAGACCAAATTTTGAGTAAACTGTCTTACATGTAGCCATAATGTGGAGGTTAAAGTCAAGAGATGGGTCGAGAGTGACTCCTAGATACCTGAAGGAGGTAACAAATTCAAGAGGGGAGTCATCTAGAGAATGTATCAATAAGTCTGGAGAAAGAGATCTGATTCTTGACGGGGGGCCAAAAAGCATAGTTACAGTTTTCTTAGCATTCATTAGGAGCCTGTTCTGTAGTAACCACTCCTGCAAGCAGTTGAAGTCTGCTTGAAGATGTGCTCTTACTGATAAGGGATCTTTACCACTGGAGAGAAGCACCATGTCATCAGCATAAAGGATTAACGAGGAGGAGCAGGGAAGGGAGGGCAAGTTGTTAATGAAAAGGGAGAAAAGTAGTGGGCCAAGAATAGATCCTTGGGGGACTCCAACAGAGGTAGGGGAAATATTTGAGATGGCGATTCAATTTGGACAAACTGCAACCTCCCTGAGAGGTAGCTATCGAACCAGGAGATGGTCGACAGGTCAAAGCCAAGGTGGGACAGTTTGGAAAGTAGCAGAGAGTGATTCACAAGGTCAAATGCCTTTGTGAGATCGATGAATATGGCCCCAGTGAGCAGGCTCTTATCCATCGCTGTAAGGACTGCATTTGTCAGCTGAAGAAGAGCAGTTGTGGTGCTGTGTCCTGTTCAGAATCTGTGCTGGGAAGGGGATATAAGGTTGTTAAGGTGCAGGTAATTTGTGACCTGAGTAGTGATGGCCTTCTCGAGAAGTTTATTTAGGGTAGAGAGAATGGGAATCGGTCTATAGTTTGACATATTTTTGGTATCCCCTTTTTTGTGAACAGGGACAACACGAGCGGTTTTCCACAATGTTGGTACTGTTCAGGTTATTATGGAAAGATTAAAGATTCTTGCAATAGGAACAGCAAGGGCAGGGGCTGCCTGCTTCAAGAAGCTTGGCAGTAGCCCATCTGGGCCAGCAGATCCATAGGTGTATACTGATTTGAGGAGATGCAGCACTTCGGTGGAGGAGACTAATGTGAGACGAAAAGGGAGTTTCATGCGAAAGTTGCACCTCAGGAGGAGGTGAAAGAGGTTGGTTGAATTTCTCAGTGTATTTTGAGAGATCCGAGAATTGTGCATTAAGAGCATTAACAATAGTAGGTAACTTATTACAGTTTGTGTCATTCAGTGTCATGTCGGTAATGGCCATCTTGGGCCTTTGCCCAGTGACATTTTTGATGTGGTTCCAAAAACCCCTGGTATCACCCGCTGAAGATTGGAGAAACTTAAGGCAGTAGCTCCTTTTAGCCTTCCGAATATCTTTTTTCCAGGCATTTCTCAGTTGTTTATAGTTAACCTAGTCTTCTGATTGTTGGGACTTTTTTGCCAAGGTTCAGGCCTTGTCTCTTTTTATCATCGCTCGAAGGAGGTCTTTTTTTAGCCATTTATTAGGGGAGCCCCTGAGACACCTTTTTTCAGAGGGATGTGCAGATCCTGAAGGGCCAGAAGCTGAGACATCAGATATTCAAGTACTGTGTTTACATCATCAGTGTGATAGATGGGAGACCAGTCTATATTATTAATATCCTCGAAGTGCAGTTTGGTTTAGTTTGGCAAAACTCAAATTGAATGATTCTTGGGGGTTAAGGCAGTGGCCATTCCAGATACAGAACTAGGCAGGTGATCACTAATAGAATCTGAAAAGGTCCCTGCAGCAATTATTTTATTTGCTCTATTTGTAGCCATCCAGTCCGGGAGAGATTGGAGCTCCAAGTTGGAAGAGATGGTGTAGGGCTAGAGATATGTTGAGCGAGGTTAAGTCGGGCGAGAGCTTCAGTATATGTACCAGCGTGACTCCCTGATTGGTCTAGGTTGAAGTCTCCCATTAGTATAACTTCAGATCTACCCTTTAGAGTGGCCAGATAACCCAAGAGCCCATTTAAGCCAGGGAGAGCCCCCTTTGGAGGATTGTAGGGACAGATCAGATTTAGCCTTTTATCACCACCTAGTTGTAGAACTGTATGCAGATGTAGAGCTTCACAGTGATTTGTTATCCAAGACTGAAGTACAGAGACATTGAAATGCTCTTTATAATAAAGGGCAACTCCTCCACCCTTTTGTTTGGTGGGGCGATCGGATCTGGACAAGCTGTAGCCAGGTATTTTGTACATGGAATCAGGCATCTCTGGCCTGAGCCATGTTTCAGTTAGTCCAAGTATGTCCAGACAGTACAGGGCTATCCAGGCTTCAAGTTCAGGAAAGTTTGCTGGTAAACTTCTGATATTCATGTGGGCAATTTTCATGCCCTTAGTGGAAAACCATGAGGAGTCATTCGTGGACCTGGCATTCCAATGGGGGCCAGGGTTAGATTCTATGTCTCCTGACAAGTACAAGCACAGAAGCATCACCCAAATGTCTTTGTAGAATCTGTAATTGCGCTTGAGGTATTTGGGCATGCTAGGGGGTTGGTAGAGAAGGAAATGCCCTAATGTGGAAGGATGAGTTATATGGAGGGACAGGTTAGGAGAAGGGAGCAAGGTTCTAGTTGGTATAAGGTTGGAGAATACAAAGGAGAATTCTTCATGGCAGTGGGACCCAGGGTATCCAGCTGGTATGTTACATGAGAGATAGGAGAGGATATACGTGGGTAGTAATCCTGATACCACCAGAAGTGACCTTGGGCATGCAAGAGAGAACATTATGTATGCCTTTGTATGAAACCTCTGTAAATCAGAGGTGGATTGTCCCTATAAGAGTAGAATATAAGTGACAGAAATGGTGACTTAAGGGCAGGGTGACACCTATAGTGAAGGCAGTTTGAGTGAGACCCTTAGTGGCCAGAGGTTGGCAGTCAATTATACAAGTTATTCACAAGAGGCAGGTATTCCAAAAGAGTGCAGTTTATGAGGGTGGACAGGAGCAGGGAATTTGAAAGGTGAAGGAAAAGATAAAACTGGGATATCCTCAGTCTGAGTTACTTTCCAGACAAAATAAGTGTAGAACAGAGGCAAACACAGAGAATAGGCAAGAGTGAGTGGAGGAAAAAAAAAGGACTGCCTCGCTGGTTTGAATTAGAACTGATGCAGCAAGGGGGAAGGGTAGGACTGCCCTCCAAGTGAGTTTATAGGTTTGAACAAAAGTGGGCGGGATTACTAGCATATTTAATTAATGGTGGAGGAGGGGGTGGGTGAAAATTTCAAGCCTGCAAGCAGCTGCTGTGTTAGAGGATATGCTAAAATTAATTAAAACAGCAGCTGCAGTGTATCAGAATCAGCAAAAGTTAATTAAATCAAGGTAGGCAGGCTAGAGTGTATCGTAGGCACAGTCCTAGGCACAGTCTTGTGAGTCGAAATACATTAATTTCCTTGGGTTTAAAGTGGCTGCAGTAGCGAGTACTACAGCACCAGGGAGCTGAGCAGAAAAAAGGCACCAAGGTTTAAAACCGAGCGCAGTCTTGAGATCGCGTACCTACCTGCTGCCAGCCTTGTAGCTTCGGGGAACCGAGGGGAGCTGGGGAGGGCTTTTCAACAACTGTATCCCTCTCAACCCTTCCTGCTGCCAGCCTTGTAGCTTCGGGGAACCAAGAGGAGCTGGGGAGGGCTTTTCAACAACCATAGCCCTCTCGACCCTTTCTGCTGCCAGCCTTGTAGCTTCAGGGAACTGATAGGAGCTGGGGAGGGCTTTTCAACAACTGTAGCCCTCTCAACCCTTCCTGCTGCCAGCCTTGTAGCTTCGGGGAACCGAGGGAGCTGGGGAGGGCTTTTCAACAACCGTAGCCTCTCTGACCCTTCTGCTGCCAGCCTTGTAGCTTCAGGAACTGATAGGAGCTGGGAGGGCTTTTCAAATCACTGTAGCTCCTCCTCAACCTTCCTACTGCCAGCCTTGTAGATCTGGGAACCGTCCTGCTGCCAGCGTTGTAGCTTCGGGGAACCGAGGGGAGCTGGGGAGGGCTTTTCAACAACCATAGCCTTCTCGACCCTTCCTGCTGCCAGCCTTGTAGCTTTAGGGAACCGAGCAAAAACACATTTTAGCCAGGATTTGAAAAATTACACCTGTCCCATTCATGAGGTGATGTGAAAAAATTGCTATGTTGAAAATTTGGGGTCAAAATATTGAAAGTTACTGAAGTTATAAGTGAACTTTGAAAGATTTCAAGGTACCTTCATGACTTTATTTTTCTTTTTAAGATTGTGACCCCAGATTTTCAGCATAGCCTGTTTATGACCCACTTCATGAACCTGACAGGTGAAATTTTTCAAATCCTGTCCGAAAGATGATTTTACGGAGTGACTGCAAGATCACCTTTCCAGCAAGATTTGAAAAATGTTACCTGCCATGTTCATGAGGTGGGGTCCAAAAAAACACCATGTTGAACATTTGGTGAAAAAAAAATGATAAAAAATGATGAAGTTATGAGGAAACATTCAAAATGCATTGAAAATATATAGATCACACTTAGCTTGTTTCTTCAGTTCCAGGTCAGCATTGAAGCAGAAGGGGTATGTTTCCTTTGTAGAGTGAATTTTCAGTGTTGTACTCACTTTAGGTGAGTAAGGAGTATAGGGTAGTAGGCTGGTGGGTACTGAGTGAGGTGTCAGGGTGGAGTAGGTGGGGTTCCAGAAGGCTGCAAAAGACATCAGTGGATGGTATTCTACTTTTCAAGTTTTAAATGAAAAAAAAAGACAGAAGGGCCAAGGGTGACATTGCGGATTGGGCACCCCCATATCATGGAGGGCACACATCAGATATGGGGTGTCTCAAGGGGTCGTGCAGTCACAGACCAGGATGGGGTTTTTGGGGGAGGATCTCAGTGGGTCACACAGCCTCAGCCTAGGATGGGCTGCTTTTAATAACATTTTATGAGCAGGAACCTGATTCACATGATACAGCTGCAGTTTGTAAAATGAACCAAAGATTGTTGGTATTGTAGCATTCTAGGAATACCAACAGTAAGCAGGTGAGGGTGTGTTATAGGAATTGGGGACAGGATACAGTCGGGTGATAATGATGACACTCAGCTGGCTGCTGGGTAGTGTCTTGTAGTTGAAAGGAGGCAGCCACTGCGTCATAGGTGGAACTACACAAAGTTTCCACCCATCAACCAGCAGAAAAGTGTCATGATCAGCCTCCCTTATCATTGGCCTGTCACTGTCAAACCTCATGTAGCTTGAGCTGCCCTGGATGAGACAGTAACATGTCTCTGAAGGCCGCTGCTCATGACAATATGTTTGCTGCACATGCACAAGCAAACATAAAAAGGCACTTCTGCAGGATTCTGTCTGACAGGTTGTAGGGGAAATACTGAAATAGTCTGAACCTCACAACTTCCAACTTTCCTCTTTTAAGGGGGAGCGTATTACACAAAGATTCTGTAAAGAAAATCCTCACCCATGAAGATGTAGTAAAGTGACAAATTTTGCCTTTCACGAAGGGCTACTGAAGTGCCAGAAAATTTGGCCCTTTGACAGAATCTGTGAAGTGTGGTGAAATTTTACTTTAATTCACCTGCACAGCCTGCTGCCAAATGCAGTGGACCACGTGGACAAATATATCTGTTAAAAACAACATTTAGGCTGGCCTATTGGCGTGGCGGGCTCAGGTGCTGGCAGCTTCACCACCTGCCACACCGATGACCCAGGTTCAGGACCAGAACAAGGTCAGTTGGAGGCTGGCCAGAGGAAGGAGGATTGAGCATCCAATGGCAGATCTCTGACTTCAGGGATGGGAGATGGCATGCAACACTGCTTGGCTGCTACCCAGATGATACTAGGTGGCAAAGCAGCGGTCACTTAGCTCGAAGGCTGGGCATGGTCAATGAGGTACGCAGCATCTTCGTGCTGTTCATGTGTGCTGTAGCATGTGTGCTGGCCAACATTAAGAGCAACAGGACAGAAAAGTACCTTCGGAAACAGGATGACAACGGTAGCCCCCCAGGCTCCACCCCACCTATGGACACCAACTCACTCATGGTGATCACGTAAGAAGATTGGTAAGTTCCAGGTATGGTGGGTGATGGGGCAGGGGGTTGCGGGCAGAAGGGGGCCATTAGAGAGGAACAGGAGCGGAAAAAAATATGATAAAAAAATACCTCCTTCATCCTCATAGCAGCCAATCTCCTATGGTCCCCATAATTAAAAAATACTCTTTTGCTCCAACCTTCATAGTACCACAACTCCCCCTCCCTCACAGCCCTACTAAATAAGATGAATATTACCACCCCTTCCCAACTCACATAGCAGCCCAACTCCCTCCTCTTCCCATGGTTTTAGTACTAAAAATAGTACTACCTTCCTCCCAATCTAAGTTGCACTCAAGCCACCAGCCTAATCCCCCTTGGCTATGCTGACTTAGAAAAATGTCCTCCACTGAGATAGTGACCATCGTTGCCCCTTCACACCACCTTACTCAGCTGCTATCTGAATGAATGAGCGTGAAATCATGCTCAAACATTTTAAGTGTGCTCTCACTTTCATTCATTCAGACAGGGGCTGATCAAAGTTTTTAGAAGGGTTGTCATTGTCAGCATCTTTGAGGGGGGTCTATTTCTTTCTAAGTTTGTGCACCTAAGAGGGAAGAGTGGGGGCAACAGTTGGGGTGCTACATGGGTTGTTGGAAAGGGGGTTCTATTGTCATTACTTGGAGTAATGGGTGGGGAGAGTGGGAGTTGGGGTGCTACAGTCAGTGGGATGGAATGGGGTTATTTATCCTATTTACTGGGACCATGGGGGAGAGGAAGTTAGGGTGTTAGGTTGGGTGGGGAAGGAGGTATTTTTTGATTACAAGGACCATGAGATGGGGGGGATGGTTGCTACAAGGGTGGGGAAGGGTTTTGTTTTTTAACAGCCACTATGCTTCTCACAGCCCTCTTTGCCAGTGACATGCTGGCCTTCACAGAGTTGGGACCTTTGCCAAGGACTCATTTCACTTAGTTTTCCATGTTGACTTTGCCTTTCAGAAAAGTTTTTTACTTTGTTGCGATGATTACACAATGTATAGTTTTCATTTTGCCCCTTCCTATCTATTAATCTTTATTATAATCTAATGATCCAAGTGGGCTATCCTGTGGAAACTAATTCTACATCAGAATCATTACTAAAGAGCTGCCCCACCATGGGGACTGGTTGGGGCCAAGCGTGTCACAGAGATGAGGGGCCTGACTGTCGGGAAGGGATGCATAGACCATTGGATGTCTGTGCTCCTCCAGTCAGCTGCCCAGGGAGTGGTACTGACATTGGCTGTGAAGACAATCATTTGCCCACAGTACAAGCCAATGGAAGGGTCCCACTGCTGTGACCCTGATTGTCTGGCGGGAGGCACTGTGAACAAAAGGGTGGGAAGATAAAGCTTCCATATATTCCATTTAAGTTTATGGAGCCCCATTTTCTATGTGTTGTTAGTTTTCTTCTCAAGCTGCATAACATACATATACATGTCACATTGCATCACTATGTATGACTCTTAAAGGGAAAGTCCCTGTAGCCTATTTTCTGTATACCTGTGTAGATTGTAGGCATGAACAATGATTCCCTCTCTTGCATCCCCCTAATTTCATCCTAATTTAAATTTAAATTATGTTGCTTAACTCTGTTTTGGCCTGGTGTGAAAACCTGTTTGTCTCCATTGCAAAGGTCATGACCTTACTTATGCAAGGCATTGGGGGAGTTGATGCATACCTGCACAAGTCAAAAGAAGTTACATTGTCATTCAGTCCTGTTACATATTTTGTAAAGTCTCCATATTTTTAAATAGCATTTGTCTTCTAACTCAGATACGCTTTAAACTATAGAAAACATCAGGGCTCTTACTATGCATTGAAAAGTTTCATGGCCAGCATAAGACAAGAACATAGGGACTGCAGAGGACAACAACAGTACTGGCTAATATAGTACAACTACTGATGGCTTTAGCACTAAAACATAAAATTCCAGGGTGCCTTACATGTCGCTCATGACCTTTGCAGTGGTGTCAAGCAGGTTTTCAAAGCAGGGCAGAAAAGACTGAAGCAACCTCATTTATATTTAAATTAGGATGAAATTAGGGGTGCGAGAGAGGAAATCATTGTTCATACCTGCATACTACACAAGTATGTAAAAAGCAGACTAAGGGGACTTTCCCTTTAACTCCCTCGGGAACATTCTAACTGTTCTCTGTATAAAAATAGCAAGGAGCTGCACAATTTTTCATGAATTATATTAAGTGAGTAACCTCAAGGTAATATTGGAAATCCTCAGCAAAAACACAAAAAGAATCCACTGTGCTTGTGTATAGAGGTGCAGTCCAAAAAACAGAACAAAAAAAAAGCTATAGATCAAGGAAAAGAAAAACTCCACCATGCACTTCCAACTTGAATAAAGGCAAATGCCAAGCAAAAGGAGTTAAATAACTCACAGTTTGTGTTGATTCTTTAAGTAGTGGTCCGCACAGCACTCTCCCGCCCCCATCAACACAACAAACTATAAGTTAACTCTTTTTGTATGGCATCTGCCTTTGTTCAAGTCGGAAGTGTACACTGGAGCTTTTTGTTCTTAATATTATAAATCTTAACTGGGTTTGTTAGGAGGAACTTGAGTTCTTGTGATAGCAATCAATAGCTTCAAACACCAGTATGGCAAAAAAAAAAAATAGGATGATTTTGTTGATGGTTTACACACACACACAAACACCAACATGCCCATTTTAAACTCTATTTTATTTAATTTAGTTCCTGAAGTTAGATTGGTGAGTGGGATTGAAGTTTTCAAACACTCCTGCAGTCTTGCCCTGCCCACCATAAGAAAACAAAGCAAATGTTCATGTGGTGCTGTGATTTTTACAATCAGAAGCATGTGCTAGTACCATCCTGAAATGTCCACAGTATGAACTCCGAGTGCACTGTCATTGAGAAAGTTCAGGGAAGCAATTATTAAAACACTGATGAGAGCAGTCATTAATTATAATGCCAGTGATAAAAATTGTTTAGAAAAGTATCTGAAAGAATTAATAATAAAGTTGATAATGATAATTATTTCTGGAATACATTGCTGCTAAACAAATGTATGAAATTTGTTTTTGCCAACTAATAAATACTGCTGCTTTAAATAAAAAAAAGATGAAAATAATTGAACCTCTTTTATAATAGCAGTGAGGCAACTCCGGTGGTGGGGGTTGGTTACTGATAATCCTACTTCCACAGGTAACTGCTTTTACCTTTGACTCTTGTAGTTAGGTGCATGGGGTGGAATTACTTGAGTGCTAGCCCCTATTCATGCCTTAGACTTAAATATATTCCACCCCAATGAGTACCATATACTTCACCACGACCTCCTGGTGGTTGGTCCTCCTACTGGCCCATTCTAGTGGCCAAGTGATGCTGCTTTGTGTCTTAGAAAACACAGTATATATCCAAAAGTAAAAGCACTCACTATTTCAATGATAGTACCAGGGAGACAATCCAGATACAATCCCTCCTCCCATCCTTGGAATATGGAGACGTCATTGACAGGGCAGTCAGTCAAATCACATTGCAGAGGCTCAGTATAGTCTGTAACAGTCTCTGATATCTGACATCCTTAGTCAGCAGTGGGTTCTTGTGGTCAGAGCAACAGTCTGGGAATCAGAAAATTACAGATTCAAATACCGCTTGAGTCAAATACTCACTATGGACCTTGAGCAAATCACTTAACCTCTGGGAGGTCCACTCTAACCAGCTTATAAATGTGTAGAAGCAGAAAAAGCTGAAAATGAGATGTTGCATCTCAGCAGGGCTATCCTGGATAACTAATCTGGAAATAAATAAATCCTTATGAAAGCCCCACCCTGAACCATAATGTGACTAAAGCTCTGCCTCCATGATGGACAGTCAATGCATATGGCCACACGTGCACTGGTTGAACCACCAGCTTTGCAGATTTTACAGGAATGAAGGTGGATAGAAATGCGTGATGAGATGAAGTGAGTGTATCCTGTCTGTGAGGGATTCCCCCCAGGGTAGGGGTCCTGCAAAAGTAATGCATATAAGGTAGGATGAGGAACATATCATGGGACCCTTAAAGAACTACATTGATCTGATACTGGGTGGAAGGAGGAGTGGGGATGGGGGTCTGGACACAAAAATGGTATTCCCGCTTCAAAGAAGTGTAGAGCAGGAACCCAGGTTTGCACTCTCAGTCTTGGATGTTGTGGCACGCTATCAGAAGGAGGATAGAGCATCCCAGAGAATGCTGTTGTCCTCTGGGGTAGACTACCTCCCACTGCTATACCATCAGCTGGGTAACCACTGATGGTGGTGCAGTCAGTGAGAGCATGTGGAAGGTGTGGTTCCATGTTAGTGAATTAGGTGTGCCTTATGTTTACACTGAAGACATCCTTATGGACTTGAGGGAGGGGAAAGAAGGCACCTCCACCCCTTAACACTGGTGACTGAACAATGGGGCTCACCTGCCTAGGTACTTAATGTCAGGTCTCTGCCACAGGCAGTAAGCCGGGGTGGAGGTAGGATGTAACACAGAGGAGATCTGTAGTGTTGTGTCCTGATATTCTCAGAGGTTCTAGAGTGCAGTTGCTCCACTAATGGACAGGGGGATTGGGCTGAATAGAAGGAGGCCATGCCAAGCTGAACCAACAGTCCTGTGAGATGGTATGAAATGGTGATACTTTTCTAAAATAAATATGCCTCCTGCTGTACAGAGATATGGCAGTCCTGGATGATATAGATATTCACCGTCCAGCCCTGCTCATCCAGACTACCCCAGCCCTGAGGCAAACCTCTGTACAAGTGTATCAGGGCAGTTGAGGACTGTGGATGCAGTCACAAGTACAGGTGCAGAACTCCATGGACAGATATGTACGACTCACACATATTCAGGCCTTAAGTTACTTGCATTCAAATATCTTTTTGGACAAGGATTGTGGTGCTCCAGGAAATCCCTGGTCTCCTAATATAAATTGCTGAGTGGCTGATGACTAGTCCAAAGAAAAGAAAATGGCTGCCACCTTACAAATATTATTTATATAGTTATATTTTTTAGTATCATACCACCTCACATCCTTGTGGGAGGTGGCAAAATATAAAACCAAAATAACTGAATATTTTGGGTGAGTGGGCAGTCATCTTTTTTTTTGGTCAATGTTTCAAACCAGTCTTGTGTATTCATCCCACTGTACTGCACTATAAATTAACACTATTTACACCTTGTGGATGCCCATGAAAGCAAGATATTGTATCTCGTGGGGACCATTCATCCATATGTTTAGTGCTAATTACATATTTATACATTTTGATCACCATGGAAGGGTAACTATTAGCCAACTCTGCTGTCTTAGGCTGCTGGCTGATTTAGAATGTATTGGGATTCTGGACCTAGATTATGGGTATTTAAGTTCATAGCACTGAATTAATGTTGTATTATGAAATGGGTAGGAAGAATGCTTGCTCCTGATTGGCCAACAGCAGCTTTCAGCTGGGCCGTTATCCCAGCACAAAGGCCCAGCTAAAAGTAATATGTTTAAAAAAGGCATACAATTCACTAAAAATGACCACTTCATAATCAGACAGTCCAGGGTTGTTATAGGCTAATGGCCCTTCTCAGGTGGTGGAAGCACTTGGCTATGCTCGTGCTTCAACCCCACCAGAGGTGGGGCCATTAGTCCATCATAACACACCCCCTGGAGTGCCTTATTGCTTAATTAATTTGATCCCTTTGGAATGAAACTGCTACTCTGCTCATTTTCTTGCTCTATAGGACCCTCTTGAAACTAGCTACTGCAACTACAGTAAATAAGGCTATCCCAATGTGGAAACAAGTTACTATTACAAGTTGTGACATTAAAGTTTCTGGTTTCATTCTTAACCTCCTTATTGGTAGTACTTTGTACTGGGCAGAGTTCAGAAAAGGGAACTTGAGGGATCAATAGCTTAGATAACATTGGCTAGTATGTATTATACTTTTATATGAACATAATGACAGTTTGGCCATCTTGTTTCCAGTACCACCACTTTCCCTGGGAAAAGTATCCTATGTGTTAGCACCAATTATGGAAATATTAAGTGACTTCTTTTTGGAGGGGAGCCATGAGGATGATTCTGCCATTCAAAATTGCAAATGTCTTCTTACAAATTCTCTCCGTGCTATCTGGAAGGCTATATTTCAAAGTTGGAGTGTGTTTAATTACATATAGCTGGTGTTCTAAGCTTCTCTGGAGCACTGGACTTGTTCCATCCTGTAGTATCAATCTGAAATGTCTGAGCATAGGATGCAGTGTGCCTGGAACAAACTGTATCTGTACAGGTCAGTGCTGTTGCTGCAATACAGCTCATTTGAAATAAAATCTGTAACTAGTAGTCCTAACAGGGTTTCTGCAACCCCCACATGGTGTAACAGGCAAAGTGGACGAATATGAATCTTACTGTAATTGATTGGTATTTTGTCTATAGGTAAATGGGTCTTCTGAGATCTCTCTTGGCTTATCAAGAGTGTTATATTGTGCTTTCTTAGCATTCGAGAACTATAAAGTGAAGTTAAACAATTCTGGAACCCTAAGAAGGATTGAGATGATACTCTTGATAAGCCAAGTGGCATCTCAGAAAAACATTTTAGCTTTTATAAATCATGCAATTTTTATCAGTTGCCTCTACCTGATTGTGCAGCTCTAAGTGAAAAAAAAACATGTAATTAAGGACTGCCACCATCTGATATATGTGACAATCCCAATCACCCCATCCTTAGGCAAACGATCAGTACTGCAATAATAAATAAATAGTCTTTCTTTGAGCAAGAAAATTGTGTTTTTAGTAAAAATTTCTGCCTTCAGTTTGTGAGTTATGTGTACGTTGATAACCGAGCTGCAGAAGTTATGGGGCTGATGTGTGCTGTAATGTTTCCATGGTAAGCAAGCTGTAACAGCCTCCCCTCATTTCTCCCAACATAGACAAAAAAGAATCCTCACTCACAGAGAAATGTCTGCAAAAGCAACATTTTTATATGTTACTGTGTCTACATTTACTGTGCTGATCGCTTTACCTGGTTCATGGCACAGTTTATTGCAGTGTGTGTGTGTGTGTGTGTGGGGGGGGTATTTTAAACTTTTGTGGTTAATCTGCCATTATCATTTCTTCATTCACTATTGATCGCTGAAAAGGGACTAAAGAGATATTTAGAAGAAAAAAAAATAATAGGAATCTGGAACGTTAGTAGAATTTCAACAGACCTGTAACCTGATGCATGCGAATATCTTTTTGTTGTACATGAGGTCTTCATGTGCAGCACTGTCTCTCATTGACTCCAACAGAAAGAAAAACAGACATGATTTATAAAAATGTGCTATTTCTGTACTTGGGATGTAATATTGTTCTGTGTCTGATAAAATCAAATAAACAACAATTTAAAAAGGGTGTTTCTGTTCTTTAATGGAACAACCACTAATATCCTCTGGCCACAAATCTTATATGCAGAAAAAAATTGATTTGAAGGAACTCCTGCTAATTATGGCTGCATTGTTTTCATAAATAACATTTTTGGGTCACAAATAATGTTGTGAACCTGTTTATTTAATGTAAACAAGAAAAAAGCTGCACAAGGTTGGTGGTACTCTAGGACAAGCATTGAAGATACCAAACACAACAGACGGGCACACACCACCTCTAACTTAAAAGTGAACAAAGAGTTCTCAGAGTCCGAGTATTACAAAGAGAGACATTTTGGATCGTGAACATGGGGGCAACAAAGTTCCCTTGGCTTAACGCAGGTTTTGATCTTAAGCCCTTTTTCAAAAAATGTTAAATTTATACCTGTATGTCTGTTTTCCTCTCTAACACTTGCCCCCGTTTCCCCCCTCCCCATTTCCCTCCCTACCACTGTCTATTTCCATATAATACTGAAATGCTTATTATAATGATCTTTTTTGGCCACTGTGTCTAGATATGATTTTTGTGTACTTGCATTTGCAGTTTACCACTGTTTGTATGATGGTCTAGTTTTTAATCCTACTTCATATGTGAATCTATAACTACGTTATTGTTTAAATATCCAATTTTAAGTGTCTGTTTGTATCTTAAGGCTATCATGAATTCCATGTGGTTTGTTTAAACCAGTAAATTTAATGAATTCATTATGACATCATTGTTGCACGTCACATACCTGTGTATATTTATTGTGTCTATGTATGTCTCTGCACTAGCCTTTGATAAAGTATACTATTGTACAAAATACATTAGGCATGCATTATGCTGTTATTCATTTGTACCTTTCAATAAAGAACCCTGGATTTTAAAGTTATTTTCTGAGATTTTTAAGACACCTTTTGCACACAGTATGCCATTGTCACCCATGCTTCAGATGTTGAAGCTGCAGCTTGTTTTGTAAAAAAAAAACTGTCATAGTCTTTTTCATTTATGTTTTATCAGCACTTTGTTTCTGCCTGCCATTTGATTTTTTGTGTGGGGCCACACTCCCAGAATGATGTCATGCAAGGAATATTTTACATGCAGCAACAATGAATTCTAGATAAATTGTAAAGTTGACGTAAATGTTCATTACTCAGAGGTGCAGTCCCATATTTTGGTAGTGGTGATTGCAGTACAGCACCTGATATGTAGATTTTATTTATTTATTAATGTAAAAGTTCCACCAGGAAAGACATACTGAGCAGACAAGCTAGTTTCCAGATGTGTCCTGGGGTAGAGAGGAACAGGCACACAGTAGGTACATATGTAGCAAGGCATTGTGGGTACAGTACATAGCTGATTTTTCTGTCACCCTACTCCTATTTTGCTAGTGTAGATGTCTGAAATACCAAGACTGACCAACGGAGATCTCTTAGGGATACCACCTTTTAAGAAGCTCAAAGTGGGCCATTTCTTACTGAAATATGTTTTTTTTTACAGGACAATATATAACACTGACCAATACAACAGACCCATTTTCTCAAAATAATCAGAATTAAGATTAAGTGTTGTAGTTTTTTGGTTGTTTCTATTGTTTATTATCATTTTAAGGCATTTTAGTTAAGGTATTATAGTTTCTGCAACATTTAGAAGAAAGTTAGACAATTTTTGTTTCCAGTATACACCCCCGATGTCAACATTTCAACAGCGGAGTTCCCTACAGCGACAACAGCACCACATTGCTGCAGGGAACCCGCTGGAACCCAGCACTGTCTGTTGAGGATCCTGCACCCCCCCGAATCAGCTCTGACTTGGAGCTGAGAATCCCTAGTGGGGGTTTCAGAGGTGCAGACCCTTATGTGGGGTTCGGGCAAAGCCAAAAAACACTTGTGTCTTTTGGAAACCAGGAGCCGACTGCAAAGTTGACCTACCGGTTTCGCTGTTGGGTTGTCTGACAAATATTTTGTCGATGACCCATTGTGGATCCTGTTTTCCTACTATAAGGTCAGGACATGCAGTATTTTTCATGTTTTTTTTTTTTTTGCAGGACACAGTTGCCCAAATAAAGGCTGTCCTGCAAAAATCAGGGGAAGTGATAACCCTAACTGGTCTCTGATTCACAACAGTGCTTAGAAACTTTGTTTCCCTTGCATGATGTCACAGTTGGGGGTTTGCAACACTGAGAAAAAACGGTGGGTTATGCAAATGAAGCAGAGCACAGAAATAAAAGCATTTTTCTCATGTAAAACATCACTTTTTGGCAGTTTGACTGGTAGGAGATTAAATCACAACTCCTACAGGTTACTAGTCCCATTTTCTATGGCAAAACTCAAAAAATCACTTGAAATTTGTGGGAGTGTTTACTTTTAAATTAGAGGTAGTGTAGACTCTCTGGGATGTATCAGGGGCAATGTGAGGAAGTATTTTTTCACAGAGATGGTGGTGGATGCATAGAACAGCCTTCCTGAGGAGGTCGTGGGGTAAAAAACAGTGGGGGAATTCAAGAATGCATGGGACAGACATAAGGCAATTCTGGTGGGCGGTAGGAAGAAGTAGGCTGTTGGTTAACTAGGACCTGCAGCTTATCCAATAGGTAGGGAAATGGGCAGACTATGTGGGCCAAGCAGTCCTTATCTGCCATCAAAGTCTATGTTTGTATGTTTCTATGTCTGCTGTAGGTGAGACAGAGAGCAGCCACCAGCTTCCTTATAGCAAGGAAGTGATTTAATAGAAGTACACTGAATTAAAATCTTAATTTTGGGGCCTGTGTAAGTAAGTAGAAATCAGTGTTTTGGTTCTCTGTTTCTGGGGTTGACTTTTTTTTAGTGTAACTTTTATTTGCCAAGGATGAAATTTCACTGGGAGAATATTTGCAGTCATTTGTGACTAGACCTTCTACTTAAACTCTGTAAAATAGGTATCTGAAAGGAAGGAAGACATTCACCATTGTGGTGGGTCAGAGTTGTAGTTGATTGTTTCTGGAGGGCATGGGATTAATCCCACCATCCCCCTGCCCCTCACCCCACCCACCCCAAGCACATCATTTCCTTTATGTCAGGGATTCTGACATCACTTCTGCAAAAGTGCAAAGGACATACACCTGTTCATATCCTTAAAGGCACAGCACACTGAACAGGGGGTAAACACACACACGCTTGCACATATTAACAAAAAAAAAAAAAACTCTTAAACAGGAAGGGATACAGACATGTGGGGAGTGGTGCAATGCACTGGCTGTGGAGTGTCAGTCTTCCGGGAGATGTTATGGAGGCTGCATTGCTGCCCTATTTACAGGCACTTCTCTGGTCTGAGGGAGGAGGTTGACTGTCTCAATGCTGACCTGGAGAGGATTCAGGAAACATCCTCCCCCACCAAGGGACCACCCAGACTACCACCACTTCCTCACAGTTTGCCAAGGAAGTGGAGTGGTTGGACCATGGTGGGCTCAGGGAGGGTGAGGGTGGTGGAACAGAGGTGCATCCCTCCAGTTGTTCCTCTTCACAGTTCATTCACCATTCTGGCAGAGTGTGGTTCCTCTGTGGAGGCACCCACAGTGGAGACCAAGGAGGATGCTGGGAACCTCCACAAAGAAGACCCATAGGAGGGTGGCATGGGACCCCACAGGGGGAAGGAAACAACTCCTGGTGGGGGACTCAATTGTTAGGGAGGTAAAACTGGGGGAGGGAAGGGAGAGGGAGGTAAGGTACCTGCATGGCACCATGGCTTGGAGGGACAGGAAGCAAATTCTCAAGATTGTGGTAGCAGCTGCACAGGGGAGGGAGCTGGATGCCATTGTCCACCTAGGGACAAATGACCTGGCTGGGAATGGGATCAGAGCAGTGCAGCAGGAGTTTGTGGAGTTGGGGAGGGGCCTTAGACAAGTGGCACACATGGTAACTTTCTTGGAAGTGCTACCTGTCTATGGCATGGGTGAGGCAAGGGTACTCCACACCATGGGATTCCCTGACTGGTTGAAAAACTGGTGCGGAGCTCAGGGATTTTGCTTCATTGGGGACTGGGGGTCCACCAGGAGGGATACAGGTCTATACTGGTGTGATGGTCTGCATCAGTCCAGGATGGGAACCAGGATCCTAGGTGACAGATTTAAATGCTTCATTAGCAAGCATTTAAACTAGCCAAAGGGAGAGGCACTGAAGAGAAGCAGAGAAATCCCAGCCCATCCCCACAAAACAGGGTAGTTAATGAAGTAGACACAAAGGTAGAGAAGTCAATGGGGAACAGAATAGGGGTACATCCAGAAAAGAGCAAAGGCAGTAAGGACAGAGATGGGTCTAAAAGGTGTAAGGCCATCAAAAATGGAGGGTGGTGAATACCAATGCCTATAGTCTGGGTAACAAGCTCCCTGAACTAATGGCCTTGATTGAAGAAGGATGCCTGTATACTGTGGCAGTCACAGAAACATGGTACACAGAGAACCATGACTGGGATGTCAACATACCAGGGTACACAATCTACAGGGGGGGACAGGGAAGATAAAAGAGGAGGAGGGAGTAGCTCTCTACATAAGGGAAGGAATCAAAGCAACAGAACTAAAGGGTAAACAGGGAGGGGAAGAGGCACTGTGGGTCACCCTGGATACAGGAAATGGCACCACAATCTGCACAGGGGTTATTTACAGACCCCCATCTCATGGGAAAGCAATGGACAAGGAAATTATAGAAGGAATCCTTAGAATGGCAGAAAAAGGAGAGATATTGTTAATGGGGGACCTGAATATGCCAGATGGTAACTGGAGCACCTTTACTGCAGCCACATACAAGAGCAGGGTCATTCTCGATGCCCTATAGGGGGCATGCCTTAGACAGCTAGTGTTGGAACCCACTCGGGAGGGAGCAATCTTAGACCTGGTACTTTCAAATGGGGATGGAGAAAGGATCTTAGATTTAGGAGTGGGTAGCCATCTGGGAACAAGCGACCACCAAACAATGTGGTTCACAATAAACAAAACTGTAGAGTCAAGCCATACAAAAGCAAGGGTGTTGGACTTTAGAAGGGCTGACTTTAGCAAAATGGGATAGTGCCTGAGAAAAGCACTAGCAAACAGGCAAGAAGGAGGAGTGGAAGAATAATGGGGAAAAATCAAAACAGCCATCACAGAGGCAATAAGCCTTTGTGTAAAGCAAATCAACAAAACAAAATGAAGGAAAAAGCTAGTACGGTTCTCAAAAGAGGTGGCAGGGAAGGTTAAGGTTTTTAAAGTTTCGCTTTAAGTTTATTAGTGGTATTTTGCCACTTTGTTTTATATACAGTATTATTGATTTTGTTAGTTGCGTTTGGCTTTCCGTTTAACTGGCTTTCCACCTTGAGATCCAGGACTGTGGAGGATCTGGGGGATGCTAGGAAGTGTATCGCCCCCTCATTTTTTGGTTTGGGGCTGAGTACTGATGTGGCAGTTTCATCCTCAAGTTGCCTGGTCCTGAATCGGTCAGGTGTTTATCATACCGATTGATACGAGCTGCGGTGCTTAGTACAAATGTTAGTAATGCTCATTCTCGGAGCATATGATGGCTAGTTTATTCTGCCATCTGCATGTTTGGTGCCCGAGGATTTGGTGATCCGGTGATTGTGGATTTTATGGGGAACAGACCTTCTTGGCTATGAGGACTTTGGATTTATCAGCCTCTTCTGAACCTTCTTTCTCCACTCTGGATTGTGTTATTTCGGTCTGTGAGTACTGTGGCCAGAGTCTAATTGGATCCCGGCCTTGTTTTGTATTTTTGCTATCCTGGGAAGGTTTTTGTTCTGGAAGAAGGTGGAACTCTCTTGAGTCGAGCCCTCAGTGCTGGTTTTGGATTATTTCGTGGGTCTTGTTCGGACCTGGGGATCTTAGTGTTTATTTCCCTGCTTTTATTGCCCTGTTCGGTGAAATCCTGGCTCCTCCGACTATAGTGGTGCAGGGGTGGGGCATCCCTCACTGGAGAGTCAGTGGGTGGCGGTTCTTTCCCCTAGGGAACCCCTGGGAGACCATTTGGTTGGGCTCCATCGGGGTCTCGTAGTAATCCGCTGTAGCTTGGTGGTAAGCTGGGGATAACCTTTCCGGTTTTAGCAAGGGGAATATAACTAGCCCCAAAGACACCTCAGTGTTTCCTTCAGTGGACAGACTGTCTTGTTGACTCAAAACCCCTTTGAATCAGTGAGAGTGTTTCTGGGGTTTTGGCCATTGGATATGCACTAAACTTTGGCTCAGTTTGTTCTTTTTTCGTCATTAACATTCTTTCATTTGGAGAATCCTTGTGCCTTTGGAAGATCCGGCAGTGAGAGTGCCCAGGACTGGGATTTCCTGATGTTTTCTTAGTAACTTTATTACAATATTTGTGTTAATTGTGTTTTTGGTTTTGTTATTTTATTTTGTATTACTTATTTTAATTTTCACGTGGTAGTGAGAGTACCATTCTGCTCCTCCTGGCTACCATAGTGAGAGTATGGTGTAGCCAGGGGAGTTTATTTTTATTTGTTTTTTTGGTTTATTAGTTTGGTTTTATTTAGTGGCACCAGTTAGTGAGAGTTCCTGGTTGCCTGGGGGTTTTATTTTATTTTATTAGTTATTGTTTTTGTTTGATAAGTTAGTTTATATTTGATTTTGTTTTGTTGTTTTTGGGATTTATTGGTGTGTTGTGATTCATATTTTTAGGAGTTTTATATTCATAGACTGCAACTGCACCTTTGTTTATTTTAGGAAATTAGGATTGTTTGTGGTGGTTTGCCACAATTTGGTGGTATTTTGTAGAATGTGTGTGCTATTCGGCCTCCTCTCTCCATGCCCTCTGCCCGTTCTTTTCTCTCCCGCTGCCTGCTTTTATCTACCTGCACTGCTGGGCACTGGGGGTTGCTCATGGTGGGCCGGGGGAGAGTTGGAGGGCACGGACATTGGAGCTTGAATAAGCGGGTCTCTCCCATATGGGTGGTTAAGACCAGAAGACTCCCTGGGGCGAAATGGAGCCTGGAACGTGGTGATCCATGTCTAGTCCCCATGCCCAAGGGCACTTCCTTTTTGGGTGGGCAAGTAGCCAGGACGGTTCACGAGCATCGTCCAGCTTGAGCGTTGTTATGCAATGCCAGATCCATTAAGAACAAAACTGCATTGATTGCAGATTTTGTAGGAACAGCGGATCTGGCTTGCATCATCAAGACTTGGTTAGATGGTAACGCTGCCCCAATTTTGGAGGCAGCTGTTCCTCCCAGGCACTTGGTGATACATCCCCTGAGTTGGATTGCAGGGGTGGGGGGGGGGGTAGTGGTCTGTTTCAAGACCGAATTGGGCCTCACTGGTGTACCAGTTGAGGAGGCTGAATCATTTGAGTGCACTGTGGTAACTGGTGTGGGGTGCAGGATAGCTCTCATTTACTGTCCACCAGGGGATGAAAAGCTGTTCCTGCAGGAAGTAGCAGACTTCGCCGCCGACATGGCATTGGAGTCGCCCAGACTGATGGTTCTGGGTGACTTCAATGCCTGGGTCGATGACGAATCCTCATTTTTTGGATAACACTTTCTCCAGTTGATGATATCACTGGGCTTCACATAGGTTGTTTCCTTAGCTACCCATATTGGTGGTCACTCTCTTGATTTGGTCTTCCTCCTGGGGATCGAGGCCTCCAATTTGGGGGTGGAACCTGTTGGTTGGTCTGATCACTACACCATGAGGTTCAATTTTTCTGCCCCCCCGAGTAGATCTGCCCCTGTGGAGATGGTCAGTTACCACCCTTTGCAGGATGTGGTCCCTGAAGACCTGGTGGTGGTGATTGACCTCTTGGTGTTCGGTGAGACCAGCACTGGTCCAGTGCAGTTAGTTGTGGCCTATAATAAGGCTATTTCTTCAGCTCTTGATCAGATTGCTCTAGTCCGTGTTCATCCCCTTCCACTCTGCCCTTGGACCCCATGGTTTGATGGGTCTCTGAGGGAGATACGGAAGTTGGGATGCAGGTTAGAACGTCACTGGCGTAAATCAGCTTTGGATACCGACCATCTTATTTTGTTAGAGCATTATCAGCTCTATCAATCAGCAATCTCCCGTAAGAAGGCAGAATTCCTGTCCAGGGAAATCGCTGTTGCTAGGAACTGACCGGCTCAACTCTTCTGAACTGTGGACAGGTTGTGCAACCCAGCCTGTCTGCAGCTCCGTCGAGTCTTTTCACAAATGGAGTGTGATGAGATCGCTCGATTCTTTGCGAATAAGGTGGCCGACATCAGGCAGGAGATACGTCTGTTCCGTTCTATGGGAGATATAGTTGGTCGGCACTCAGTCACTATGCCCAGTGTTTCCTGGAGTACCTTTGACCTGCCGGAGTTCGTTGACATTATGAGGATTGTCCAGGGGATGCACCCCACATGCTGTAGTTTAGACCCGGGCCCTACTTCCCTAATTTTGGGTTGTAGTGATATTATCGACCCGGTCTTAGCTCAGATTGTCCGATGCTCCATGGAATCAGGTGAGTGTCCAAGCTCCCTGAAGGAGGTGGTAGTGACACCTCTTCTGAAGAAAGCTTCTTTGGACCCGGAGTCTCTGGCGAACTACAGACCTATCTCGAACCTTCCTTTTGTGGGAAAGGTTATTGAGAAAGTGGTGGCAATTCAACTGGAGAACCATTTAACCATCCATAATTTATACAAACCTCTCCAGTCGGGTTTTCGTAAGAGGCAGAGTACTAAGACTGCTCTGGTTCGGATGCTCTATGATCTCCTGATGGCGAGAGATTGGAGAAACTGTTCTATTTTGGTACTCCTTGATCGCTCCTCAGCTTTTGACACTGTCGACCATGGGGTTCTGCTCGAGCGCCTGAGGTCCATCTGTGGGCTGACTGGTACAGTGCTCAAATGGTTTTCATCTTTTCTCACCGGTCAAACTCAGAGAGTTGTCTCGGGAATATTTTCTTCAGAGTCTTTCTCTCTGCCTTGTGGGGTGCCCCAGGACTCGGTGCTGTCCCCAGTGTTGCTTGCAGTATATATGCTGCCCCTCAGAGACACTGTAAGACAGTATGGGCTGAGGTTTCACTGCTATGCTGATGATACTCAGTTCTACCTGTCTTTTGCCCCCAACCAGGTGTGTGCTCTTTTGGTATTTAACAGCTGCCTCATTGAAATCCAAGATTGGATGAGTTCTAGTGGGTTAAAGTTGAATGCAGGAAAGACTGAGGCCTTGGTGGTGAACCCGGGTCACAGGTCAGAGGGGTTGAGGACTGACTTGCCCTCTGGTTTATTTCTGGGGGGCAAACAGATCCTTACCTCTGAACGGGTGTGTAACCTGGGAGTAATACTTGATGATGGGCTGACCCTTCATCATCAGGTGTCTGCAGTCATCAAGTTAGCCTTTTACCATCTCAGGAACATTGCCAGGATCAAGCACCTTGTTCCATCCAGCGACTTGCCTGTTCTGGTCCACGACATTGTGACCTCGTGCCTTGACTACTGTAACTCCCTGTACCTAGGGCTTCCTGGGGTTGATATCCGCCGCTTGCAGCTAGTGCAGAATGCTGCTGCACGTTTATTGACTGGGGTATCAAGGAGATCTCACATTACCCCAGTGCTGCGCGATCTGCACTGGCTGCAGGTTCAGTGGTGGATCACCTTTAAAGTAGGTTTGTTAACCTACAAAGCCCTACACGGACTGGGTCCTGAATACTTGAAAGAACTTCTGACCCCTTACACCCCTGTGTGACAGCTCCGCTCGGCTGATGAGGAGTTGCTGGAGATTCTGGGGGTTAGTTTGAAGTCATCTGAGGCACAGGCTTTTATGTTTGCTGCCCCATCCCTCTGAAATTCTCTACCACATCAGCTATGGAAGTGCTGGACTGTGGGGAGTTTTAAGCAGGCAATGAAGAACTTTCTATGGTGTAACCCCTCACTCCTGCCTTTTTAGCAAAATGACAGGTGGCATGCTGTTGAAGCTGACAGCAGTACCTGGTGGGGACTGGGTTCGGGGAGGATGAGGTTACTCGGCACAGGGGACCTAGGTTTGATTACTCTGAACAGGGGCACCCAAGTAAATCCGAACACAGGAAGCAATAACTGTAATGTCCAGAACCAAGAATGGGATTCTTCAGTGTAGCTTTTATTCACATCCAAGCTGAACAAACAAAGCATAGACAGACCCCCATGGGGCTACATTTCCTGGTAATGCAGATTAGAGACAGCAGAACACTTTATCACTATTTCCAGCCCTCAGGCTCTAACCCCACCAGGCATACAGCCTGGACTTGCATGCAGCTTTGGGTACACAGCCCGACTTGTACACTACTTGGGCTTTCCCCACTGGCTCGGCTCCTCCAATGGCCATTTGATCCACGGTCCATTTGAGGAATGAACCAATTATACTGTTGTGGCTCCCCAAACCACACTAGAGTCTTTAACTCCTAGAGAGAATTTTCCTTACAATCCCACGTCTGGGTACTTCCCTCATCACTGGCCAAGTGCCTGAGGTAAAGTAGAAATCCACAGAAGAAATCCGTAGAGGTGGACCTGGTCTCTAAAGATGGGGGCCACCCACCTCCAGCTCCCACAGCCCATACCCAGCCATTTCTCTGGAAACTGAACAATTCCTTTACTGAAAACTTTCAAATGTAGATTATGGGTAGACGTCTGTCACATCTCCTCTACATATCATTTGCATCCCAACAAGCTCTGAACTTGAACCTACTTTTAATTTGCTTAGCCCATTACTCTAGGCTTCACTATTGTAGTAGTTCAATCTCCACATTGTCACACAAGTCCCAGGGTGAAAAACATAGGCCCTTTTAGCAAGAGCAGACACTCACCCTCATGTTGCAGGTGCCCCACAGGCGACTCACAAATCTTCTTGTTCTCCTAAATAAACTCTGGAACACATAGGCAGCTTTTCCTTTACTAGCAGAACTAGGTGGTTGCCCCAGGAATCTGCAGGGAACCCTTTCCTGCCCCCTCGAAGGGAGGGGGCACTGAGACCCGAAAACAGCGGTCTCCACCACTTCAATTATCTTCTGTGTCTCTCTTTAAGGTGGAGACACGCACCCTTTTAAACTAAAAGTAGCCCTCTGTCAGGGCTGAGGTTCCTAGAGTCTTACTCTGAGCTGCTGAGCTGCTTTCACAGCAAGCTCCCAACTTCAACTCCATACTGAACTGGCTCACACTGACTGAATGACTTCAAAACCTCCCAACATTCTATGTCAACTCCCTTGCTGCAGATTCCAATGTGGCTCATGCAGCTGCAATAGTTCTATTGGTGATGTCATCCCTCAGTCTCAGCTGAGACTGAGAACAGAGTGAGACAGTGTGAAACCCATTTAACTGGAGTTTCACAAGCTGCCTTCCCTGCCTACCACTAGGTCTTACTGGGATTCTAGTAACCCCAGGAAACAAGGGGGTTACAATGGGAAAAAGCATTTCCTGATTTTCTATGATTTTATTCTTATTTATTGTTTAACTGAATTTGTTTGTTTTTGTGAAGCGCCTTGACATTTTGAAAGGTGCTATATTAAATAAAATTATTATTATTACTATAAGAAGAAAAGGATAGCATTCAGGAAATATCAGGAAACACAGAAGGAGAAGGACAGAGAACCTCATCAGTTAAAGCAGAAGGAGGGAGGGAAGATAGTCAGAATAGCAAAGGCCCAAACTGAGGAAAAGCTAGCCAGCTCTGTTAAGAAGGGGGATAAAACCTTTTATAGATACAGCAGGGAGTGGATAAAGACCAAGGGAGGGATACTGAGGTTTAATAAAGGGGAAGGAATGTGGGCAGAGAGTAACAGTGAAAAAGGAGGGATACTGAACGAATACTTATGCTCAATATTCAAAAAAGAAGAGGAGGGGGAGGTACCTAAACCAAACAATAGAAACACTCTGGATAGGGGGTCAATACCAGTCCATTCACAGAAGAAAGGACTCTGAAAGAACTCTTAAAACTGAAGGTGGACAAAGCAATGGGGCCTGATGGAATTCACCCAAGAATTCTAAAATAATTAAGGGTAGAACTAGTGACACCACTGACTACCCTCTTTAACAAATCATGGGAGGATGGAGTGATACCTGAGAACTGAAGGAAGTTGGATGTGATTCCACTTCACAAAAGTCGGAGCAAGGCAGAAGCAGAAAACTACAGACCTGGTAGTTTGACCTCAGTGGTAGGGAAAATGATGGAATCACTTCAGAAGGAAAGAATTGTTGAGTACCTAGAGGCCAGTGGGGTACAGGACCCAAGGCAGCATGGATTCACAGCGGGAAGGTCATGTCAGATGAATCTAATAGATTTCTTTGACTGGGTGACCAAAGTAGTAGACCAGGGAGGAGCTGTGGACATGGCCTACTTAGACTTTAGCAAGGCATTTGACACAGTCCCACACAAAGATTACTATACAAGTTAGCCAGCCTTGGAGTGGGTCCAAGGTGGTAGCCTGGGTTAAAAATTAGCTGGACAGCAGGACGCAAGGGGTAATAGTAAACGGAGTCCACTCTGAGGAAAGGGGGGCTACTTGCGGAGTACCGCAGGGTTCAGTACTGGGACTGGTCCTCTTTAATGTCTTTATAAATGACATTGCAGAGGGACTGGAAGGAAAAGTATGTCTCTTTGCAGATGACACAAAGATCTGCAACAGGGTTGATACAGAAGGTGGGGTGGAAAGGATGAGAAGGGACTTGGCAAAGTTGGAGGAATGGTCAAATGTATGTCAGCTTAGATTCAATGCAAAGAAGTACAAAGTGATGCACCAGGGAAACAAAAACCCAGGGGAAGAGTACACAATGGGGGTGAGATACTAACAACAACAAAAATGGAAAGGGACCTGGGGGTAGTCATATCAGATGACCTAAAGGTGGGCAAGCAATGTTAGGAGACAGTAAGGAGGGCTGGCGGGATACTGGAATGCATTGGGAGAGGCATCACCAGTAGAAAACAGGAAGTTGTTGGCCCTCTGTACAGACAGTTGGTGAGGCTCCAGCTGGAGTACTGTGTGCAGTTCTGGAGCACCATCTCCGCAAGAACATAGACAGGATGGAGGCTGTCCAGAGGAGGGCAATTAAAAGGGTGCAGGGTCTACAACAGAAGATATATGAAGAGAGACTAAAGGAACTTAATATGTATACCCTTGAGGGAAGGAGGGAGAGGGGGGACATGATAAAAACTTTCAAATACCTCAAGAGAATCAACAAAGTCCAAGAGGGTAGCATCTTTCAGAAAAAGACCTGTGCAAGAACAAGGGGGCACAATTTGAAGATAGAGGGGGGATGGCTCAGAGATAATGTGAGGAAATAGTTTTTCATGGAGAGGGTTGTGAATACATGGAATGGCCTTTCTGAGGAAGTAGTGGAGTCAAAAACAGTGGGGGAATTCAAGAATGCATGGGACAGACATAAGGCAATTCTAGTGGGTGGTAGGAGGAAATAGGCTGTTGGTTAACTAGGATCTGCAGCTTATCCATTAGGTAGGAAATGGGCAGACTAGGTGGGCCAAGTGGTCCTTATCTGCCATCAAGGTCTATGTTTCTATGTTTCTATGTGTGCCCAACTGTTGTGTTTGGTACCTGTTTATGCCTTTTATCACAATTGAACCTTTTTAGGAATGTCAAATTTAAGCGTTTTCTGAATTTTGATTCTACCTTAGCCTATTTTGCTATAATTTGTGCTATTTTGACCTTTCTATACCTTTGTCCTATACCTTTAACTGCATAGCAAACATTTCCCTCTCATGGAAAGAAACCCATAATCTTCCTTGTTGTCATTAGAAGAAAATAAAAATCAGATTTACAGCCCTAACAGTTTCAAACTAAGCCAATTTTAAAGAAATTATGTTGGTTAGCTGTGGAACCAGTAAACTACTAACTTTTTTGAAATGAAGTCTTAAAGTTAGATTGACATAAATAGGCCATACCCTTTATTTTATTTTGTACTTGATTATGGGGCCACATGGCCCCTGTACAGGCATGACCCGGAATACAGACAAAACAAATTATTACATAAGAGCAATACTTTTTTCATGTTCTGATACATGTTGCTATATGCTGATATATATAATGTAATGGTGAAAGGTGTATTAATGTATATTAACATGTGTAGCTGTGAACTGATATGTGGAAACTGCATCAACGGATCTATTTCATAGCAGCATGATTCCAAGCTTTCATAAAAAAAAAATCCTAGCCCCAAATTAGCTCTTTTCAATGAAATGATGATTACAGAAGGTTAATTCTTGCATTTTTAAAGCTGAGCTAGGAACTTAATGAAGACTTAGAATTATGTCAATGTGGAAATGTTTTGATTCTATGCCCATATATTGATAAAGTACATGGCAACATATATCAATATACAGTATATGGTTTAGGTTTCTGAGACATCACATATTGATATATCATATTATACTCTGTCACCATATATCTTTCTTTTTATGGCTCAGAATAAAATGCTACAGTTTTCATTTATTTATTTGTTTATTTTTTTTTGCTTCCTCCTGGTCTCAGCCTGGGAGGATTCTTTCCTCTGGACTTGTCGGCATACCGGGAACCCAGTGTCATGATGCATGATACCGAGAGATTTTTTCCTTTGGTTTTCCCTTGGTTTGTCTCTGCTCCCTGAGGGTGTTGATGCAAAGGACTTATGTCCAGACATACGGCGTGCTTGCGCATGCTGCTGTCAAGTGTCCACAGCACCCTCCCTACCTTGACTCCCTTAAGGAGCCGTTACACCTTGCTACCCATGCTTCGACAGGTGGCAATACTTGTGGGCATTGCTGCCCGTAACCCACCACCCGGAGGAGGCATCCATTGGGATGCTCAATCCCTCGTCCCTCGGCGGTCCATTCCCGAACTCCGGAAATATCATGAAAAGTAGGTGTGACATCCAATGCCTCAACCTTCAGCGGGCCGGCAGTTTTCATTTATTTGATCTATAAAAATTAAGAAAGGTTTTTGAAAAACAAATTTTAGAAACACATTTTTAAACTTTTTCAGTATTTTGGTTCTACAGCACTGCAGCCTATTTCATGATGAACTGTACCATATTTAGCCTTCTGTACCTTCATCTCATAACTTTAATTGCATTGTAAGCATTTCACTCTCCCTTTTAGCAAGCCCTTCTCTTCAGAGCAGGATAATGTATATCCTGTATGGGCAGTAGTAAACAAATAATCCCATGAGTAAAACTTGACATGTCATATCTAGAAAGAGTTATACAACAATACAGGTTTTGTACCCAACCTGTCTCAGATCCTAACTAAGCAAGTGTATCATTCCCGAGTAAAATTTTAGAATAACAATGAAACAATAGAATCTAGAACAGAAGTTTTATGACAGTGGAGAAGAGGCTGATTTTTACAAAGGATGACAAATTGGTGGGAGTAATGATCTCAACAAACTTTAGCTGGCTAGGGCAAAGAAACAAATTTATTTTTGGAATGTACAGAAAAGGGCTGGACTAACTACTGTATAGGTGACTTGTTGAAGGATTACAAAAGCCTGATTAGGCCAATCTTACAATCTGGTTGCCCCATGTGGAACTTGATGCTCAGTAAAAGAGATTTTGAGAAGCTGGAAATGTTGCACAGGATTGTTTGCTGAATCATATATAATTATTTTTTTTAATTTAGTGTATTTTTATACTCCTTTGCTCCTGACTGGCCCACATCAGCTAGTCACTCCACCCAGCACAGCCCCGTCACCCCCATCCCCAGAATTACCTTCACTGTATTGTTCCCCAATGGATGACCCCACTCATCCCCAACAGATGGTCAGTGTTGGTTCTGGAAGCCCAATCTGCAGTGCCGGACCTGCAGTGATTAACAAGTGGCATCCTGAATGATCAGGGATTTTTCACTTTTTGGTCCCCCATCCTACTAACATTGGGAGGCCCAGCAGGAGATTGTGCTATGTGCATCAGAGTGCCGATGACCCCCTCCCCTGATCTCCCAGGTGGCAGTGTTGCAGTGGAGTCCAGGCACCCTCCCACCTTCAAGGGTATGAGCGTTTGCTGGGATGCTCAACCATCCTCCCCCAGCTGGCTCTCTGATGACGCATTCCTGAACCTGGGTCATTGGTGTTGTGAGCTGTAGCGCTACTACTGCGCTGTTGGGCTGGTATTGAATCATTTTATAATTCTGTTGGCTATAATCATGCCAGATCAGTGTTTCCTGTTCTAAACTGGCAGAACTATGGGAATGTATTGCTGCACACTTTTTCCAAAATATGAGGAACACTCAGGAGAAACTTCATAAGCTGATTTGGCCAAACCCTGACAGTGGGTATCAAACTCAATACCATAAATCTTGGCATACACATACAGACAAAACATACAGATTTATGTCCTCCTTTCTGCCATGGGCAGTTTTAAAGTTTGGGTGATAAGTAAGAACTTTAATTCAAAAATTGGTGTCAAGGATTAACAATATTTTCACTGTGGAAGGCACTCTTGAAGTTAGTTAGTTGACAAATTTAAGAAAGAAAACTGATTTGCAAACTGTTGCTTGATTCTGTATAGCACTTGTATGGCATCTTATAAAGAAAGTACAAAGTAATGTAATGTACTATAGTCTATAAGTATGTTGTTTGTTAGTATTCTAAGTTTTTATTATGCATTAATAAGCAGTATGGCACAGCAGGGCATGGGTCATTGTGGGATTTACCCATACCTCATGTGGTACACTGACTGAATTAAACCACGTGAGAAGTAGATAAATCCCATAATGACTCCTACGCTGGAGTACCTTATTATGATAATAAAATGGACACATCTGTGAAAAAACACACAAAATAAATACATTCTTAGATATTTTATTAAAAATTAATAATGATGCAGTGCATCTGTCAATCAGTAATAATGGTAATAAAATGGTTCCAAGTTCAATAGTTATGTGCAGTTGGCAGCGGAGTATTTGTGACACAGTATCTGATTTCTGCTGAACAGGTTTACCCATCCCTAGTTCATTTACATGTGCTTTTAAACAGTACAGGAATGATTTATTAAAGCACTTTGGATCTACAGCTCTTCCTTACCATTTCTTTTTTCTGTGTTTTCCTTTTTTAAACTATTTAAAAATGTTCAGATTTACAGAAAAAAATATTTTCTGTCTTTTTCCACATTCAGTGGATGGAAAATTATTTATTATGGAATACAAGAATTCAACATTTCTGCAGGCAGAATGTTCGCACCACCCAGACACACACTCATAACAGAAGCCCTAAGATGGAGCCAGGGTCTCAATTTTATCTGTGGCAGTGTAAGCAGCAGAGGTTTTCCTGGTAAGCAGGTAAGGGGTGGGGGTAGGGGTGGGAGTGGGGGATTTGTCATGGTAAGAAAAGGAACACCAGAAAATGAAATGTAGTAGTAGGTCTTTTCCAAATTTGTGTAAGGGTGCAACAGTTTATATAGGTTTTGTTGACTTGGAAAAGAGGGTTAGGCAATTCTGCCTGTTGGAGGGGTGGGGTGGGGGTGGAATACAGATGCAAGCTGATATACAGAAGTAAACACCCAAACAGGGCCAGCCTTAAAGATAGATGAACAAAGCAGCTGCCTAGGGCACCCATCAATAGGGGGTGCCAAAAACCCTAAACGTTTTCTATTAAAAAAGAAAGAAATCACCTGTCCTTATTGGATCTGCTGTCTGAATATTAAACTGCAATATTCAGCAGCAGCCAATAGAACTAGAGCAGTGACACATAAATTTACATGCTATTCTTGGTGACACTAGTGATGTGTGCCCACCCACACCTATTCTCAGTGTTTTCAGTCGTTGGGGAGTCAGTGGCAGCATTGCAGTCTGGGTGGTCGGGTGGCTGCAACAGATGTACAGTCATCTAATCTTGTTAAGATTCTTCACCTCCTGACATCATGCACCTATTCTGAGGAACAGCCAGGCATTCAGCCAGGGCAGGGATTCAGCTGGGGCAAAGTGCACTGTGCTGAATCCTAAATCCCTCCCTGGCTGGAGGACATGGAAGTGTTGCTGTAGTTGAAAGGAAGAGGAACGTGTTATCTCCACTCTTGGAATCATTGGTGGGCTTGCAGTAAAGAGTGGGAGGAGGACAAGGGTCAGCCTGGCAGACACCAGCAGAAAAGAGGAGACAATGTAGATATTGAATCTGATTGTCAACTACCTCCTTTATAGCCTGCAATAATTAATTCCATTTCCTCAGCCAGGTAAAAATTATATTTTGTCATTTTGTTCTACATAACTGACCAACGGTCAGTCTGTCTTGCTCCAGTTGCCAGTAGGCAGCCCTTACTTAATCCCTAACCTGAAACAGGCTGGCAGGCAGGGATCACAAACACTATGATCACATTAAACAGTTAAGGTAGGTAGTAGCATGCTACAAGCTGTTGCAATTTTTCTTTTGTGGCAAATGAATGGTTCTTTTTTGAAACCTACCCTGAGGGGAACTTAGCTTCGGGAGTTTGTTTTGTGTTGTGGGAACAAATGAGCTGGTGATTATTTAAGCAATAAGCCACAAGGGTGTGTGAGTCTTCAAGGGATTTACCACAGCTGGAGTGGTTTGCCCTTGAGGCGCAGCCGAGTGAGTAAATCCTTGCCAGCTGTGGTAAATCCACCGATAACCCACATCCTCCAAGTGGCTTATTGGGATTATACCAATGTTAATTTTTTTTACTATAATGAAATACAAATATTTAAGAGGTTGATTTTTTTATTTTTATTGTATTTATTCCTGTGCTGCAGATATTATAGTTATAGATTACATACTCATCAACAGCCGACAGTTATCGGAGGATTTACAATGGTGGTAAACTGCCAGTCTGACGATTTCATTGGCTGTTCACTTATGTCCATTGTATAATATTCTCTAATCTTTAGTGAACTTAAACTACTGATATTGGTGGAAGTGTGAATGTGTGTGCTAAACATGGCACATGGGTGTCTTTTTGTAAAATAATAAAGCTTAAAAAGTAAGGTAAACCAGAGGCTGATTTTTATTTCGATGAGTTACTTTAATAATGACAAATTTGTTTTGTCAACTGTAAAATATTGCCCATGGCTAAGATTCTGAGATTCAGTGATTGTAATGGATATGATTGTGAATTATTTGTGTAAATTTTTAAGTGGGATAGGCACACTCTTTACCTACTAAAATCATGCTTCCTTGTCAAATTGAAGTGAACAATATTAGAAGGAGTGGTACCAGACATGGTGGTGGTGGGGGGGGTAAAGATGTTTTCCCAAGGGGGGCACCATTTTTAAGTTCACCTAGGGTGCCGTATACTCTAAGGCAGGTCCTACACCCCCAAAGGAGTGAGCAACTGATGGAGAGAGCCTTGTTGATCTGTGAGGTACCAGAGAGAGTTAGAGAGAGAGAGCAGAAGAGGAGCACTGAGGGGAGCCATCAATGGTGATTAAATCTGTGGACAAGAGACAGTAAATCCAGCTACATCTGCAGAAACTGGCAGAAGCTGTTGCCACCATAGGTAATCCATGAGTAACCCATCAGGGCCATGGTACGCCATCCAAACAGCGACAACTGCACAGCAAATGACATTACAGCGGCAGTTTGCTGTTGCCGCTGTAATGTACCCACAGGACCCCAGCACTGCTTTGACCGAGTATTGCACCCCACCCCAAATCAACTCTGACCCGGAGCTGATAATCTTAAAGGATGGGGGGAGGTGCAGGGGGTTGAGTGCCCTGAACAGGGGTTGGGGAGGCAAAGCCCCCCAGAAAAAAATACAGTTTACTTGACAGATTTATGCTGACCGCAACTTGCGATCAACATTAATCCATTGTTGTGATGCTGATCAACATAATTTTTGTCAAACCGGTGTCATGGCTCCCAGGGCCATCAGGTCCTGTACCACCCCATTGTAGAATAGTATAGATAGGGCCACATTGGTGACCTAAGGTTTAAGGCCAAGCAATCCAGGCAGGAATAAAATTTGGGTTTGTTACCAAGAACCTCTTGTTTATATTCACCAACAGCAGCCAACCACATCCGCCATACACTCATTGTTATTTGCTTGCATATCTGTGTCATGGACATATTATTTGAGGTGTAAGCATATTGGGGCCTTTGCACTACCAGGTGGGGAATTATGCTCTGGAGGCGCATATCCTGCCTGCGTTGCCCCACACCCATGGACAGGTGTGTGACAGCCATGTTCAGCAATGGCCACCACCTGTCCATTGCTCCCCCCTCCAGCATGCAGGGCTCCACAGGGAGGCCAGGGATGGAGTCACAGACCTGGTCGGGCATCCAATCAGATGCCCGTCCTGGGTCTCTGAGTGGCTCCCTTGTGCTGAAAGGTGTGGTCCGGGTGCATGAATAGCATCAGCATGCACCTGTACCCACACTGCCATGCCACCACACCCAGCAGAGGCCCCCACCTGACACCTGTCCCTGAGGCCACGCCTGGTGCTCGGTGGTACCTCTTCCCCAGCTGCACCAACACCCCATGCCCAACAGCCCCCCCCAGTCCCATACCTGCCCATTGGTGCTGTGTCCAATGATGTGCTGTACTCAGTATGACATGACACATTTTCGCTCGTTATGCTATGCACCACTGGCTCCTAATGGTACCCTGACCACAAGGAACCCCCTGAGCATCGCCCCCCCCCACAGCCCCGCAATACCTCCATATGGCACATATCCCAGAGACCCAGTTCAACAGGGCCTGTGCAGTGATTTAGTGCCAACTGTAGTGGGATGTAGAGTATCCCTAACCCTTCTATGGCACCTTATGGGACCACTACACTACACAGTCAGGAACTCTGAGGTCCGTCACTCTCCCATGGCTGGCCTACTTGCTCTACCACAGCCAATGCAATAGGAGGGCACCCTGTAGTCATTTGTGGTGCAGTAGAGACTCCAGTAGTGCCATGGCAGTGGACTGTGCCCACCAGCGAGAACTAACTATGGATTCTGTCAATCCTTGCTAACCAGTACTGTGGCAGCCTGTCACTTCCCAAGGTGTGTATTATGTTCCAGTACCATGTCTGGCTTGTGATGATGCATACATGTCCAGTGATGACATGATCCCTTATTCCTGAGCCCCCATCCTGTGTTCTCAGATCTCTGCCTGGTCCTATGTGCTGTTGACGTTCTATTATGCCATGTGGTATGGCTCCCGTTGGTGGTGCTGTGGGTGGGTGGGGTGTCCCCACCAATGATGCCACAGGAGCACCAGGGTCAGGGGTAGGGGTTGGCCTGCTGGGCCACCACTGTGCCTGTGTGTGTGTGTTGAGGGGGGTGCCTGTCTATTACAGGGACTGTGGTCCTCTGCTGGGGCAGGGGGTACATTAGGAAGGGCTGGGGGATGGGTGGATGCTTATCCAGCAATGGGATGGAGCATGCCTGTGCTGGTGGGGTGTGGCACATCACAGCCTTGCATACTGGGGCTGGCACTCTGCTGGGGGAGGGGGGTTCCCCGTGCAGCAGGTATGGGTGCTCTTTGTGTTGGGGGTGCTCCGACCAGTTGTCAGGCTTGGGGGGACTCTGGCTGTGTGGGCCTGGCCATGTATTGCAGTTACTGCAGGGTTCCCCCTGATGTATTCTGCTTGCCCCTACGCCCCCTACGGGCTGCACTGTTTGCCTTAGTGCATGGTGCATAGTGCTGGCATGCCCCCCCCCCCAGTCTGCCCCTGGTGTGTTTCTGTCTGCATGGCCAGGGGATCCGGTGCATAGGGGTTGCACACCTTGGGCCATGCATCCCGCACAGGGGGGTGCACTGGGTGTGGGGTGGCTACATGCCGGGGATGCGTGGCACATAGCCACTCCACACAATCATGCATAGGCCCAACTATTTGTAGTTTGACAAAGTATTATATTTTAGATAAACTTATTGCACTGTGTGGGAGCTGGATGGGTTGTACCTGTGGGGACCACTCTGGGGTTGGTACTGTCTCCTGGAGGGGGGGTGGGGCAGTACTACTTTGCAATGCAGCCCACCTAATTTCCTCGGGTGGAGGCACCACACAATTTATTTCAACTTAACATCTTTGGATAATTAATGCCCACAGAAGCTAACGACCTAGGTCCCTCAACCTTTGTTAGGCCCACGAGGCAGAGGTAGTACACAAAACATCTTTGCCAACCTGGTGCCCACACAAGTTTAAATCCCATCTACTACATTTCACATGTTTTTGAACTTCAGCTGCATTATGCTGGTTGTAATAAAGTGTAACGAAAGTACGGTAGGAGCCCCATCCATTTCAGAGCTGTGCTGTTGTCTGTACAAGTCCCTCATTATTACTCAGCAGGAATATTGGGCTGATCCTTTGTACAACTCTTCACTCTGCCAAGTGACTCTAAAAGCCATCCTTTGCTCATTGTTAAACATTTCATCTTCTTGATCTACTGTTTAGCAGTTAGTGAGGAAGCTCAGGCTTGACTCTGCCACTGGATCAGTGAACATGCATTTTTTGGCTGCTATTAAATCCCTGAGCTGTGCTGGAAAAAAGCTGTGTTAAGATGTTCCTGCCATTAAAAGCTGTACCTGTGCGCTAGTAGTTGCTTGTATTTGATGTATGTCTGGCACATCAGGATAAAAAAGAAACACCTTATCCTTATTATCCCCATCTATGCAAAGATCTCTCTGATCTTTATCTACCATCAGTCTGTACTTTGGATCCGTGAGCATCATTACAGCCATAAATCTTGTGTGTTCCGGCTTGTAGAATCTAAAACTCAAGCAACTGAGTTACTGAAATACAACCTCACGATTCCTTCAGTCAAGATCATTGAAGCAATATGTTCACCATAGTATCTTACAAACCATTAGTAGGGGTTGACATGGGGACCGCTACAACCTGACTATTTTTTATTTGATATTTTTTTCAGATTATAATTTCAGATGGTAGAATTTTCATTTGGGGGGGAGAGGGGGGCGGAGCCAGCAGCCAACAGAGAAACATGCATTTAGCTTGAGCTTTGGTTGGCATCAGCAAATCATCTTTGTATTGCTTATCAATCAGAAGGTTTTTTTTGGCAAAATGTTGTTCTGTATTGATAGTAGTTATTAGAATTTGTATAATAATTGACTTTATTCATCGATAGTGGGGAGACCAAACCATGACCCAAGCCAATCAAAGCAATCAGCCTCCATGTCTAGTACCAGTGGCCTGGCAGGAAAGGGAGAAATGCAGAAGGGAGCCGCTAAACCTACTATCAAAGCTATACATAAGGCATGAAAGATTTGGACAGGAAAGATGAGACTTTTAATTTGCAGGTTGCTGCTCTTGAAGTGAAAACAGAGTTGTGGGGGACTCAAAAGAAGCAGTGGGTACAACAAATAAGGTGGTGACTCTGTCAACAGGGGTAATTAAGAAGAACACAATACTTCATGCCCAGGTTGAACTGTTGGAAAAGCAGGCCTGTTCCCTGAACTTCTGGTTGACTGGTGTACCAGGAAGGTCTAGACCTATGTTCTTTTATGGGATTACATCATCTTTATTGAAGGGCTTACAGAATTACCTCTAGATGCTATCCAAATGATAAGACCCTTCCCTGTACCCATTTGGCGGTGACTGATGGTATGCATATACACAGTTGTGTTTTATAATCAATTAGAGAACAGAGACAAATCTCTACAAACACAAGTTTTCAATTGTACTTTTTTCCAGACTTACATTTTTTGACTCGGAAGAGAAAACACGGGTTTGTTGGAGCTGAGAGAACTGAAATTGCAATGGTTCTCATCCCAGCTTTCACATTATGATTCTCCAGTCTTTCTTGTGAAACGGTGGTGGTTCCGTGGTCAGAGATGGCTCTCTTATTTAAGTTAGGAAGGGCATTGTAGCCATTAAGGTTGGATCAGGAGATGGTTAGGGAAAACCTGTTTAATTTAATAATTTCTTCCACTGCCGCAAGTGTTGGCCTGTATGGCCATGAGAGGTACATCCTTTAAGTTTAATTTAATGCTGACTTCTTATTATTTATCTTTCTACCTTTGTGTCCTAATACAGTTTGAGTGGGGTACTGTTGTGGCTTAGTATATTTTGATGCAGGTTGGCTGTGTACCTTTATAAAACAAAGTCTACTTACTGTAGATTAACTATTTGAGCAATTTGAACAATGTTAAAGTGTTTCCCAACTAGTTTGCTGATGCACTTGTAAGGTTCTGTGCTGAGACAGAGTACCATGTGTTAAAAATGTGGAGTTTTTTGCAAAGCTGGTGTAAGGATGATACAAATGCTTGATGTAGTTTTAGTTTCTAATGTTTTGACTTTGACTCAATAATTCTTATGTCCTATCTCTTGCTGCTCCGTGGTTCATTTAGAATGTTGTTATATTGGACTTCAGTGCTAAGGACTGCCCTTCATATGTCATAACAAGTGGACTTGTAAAGAACTGTTCTACTATACGACATTGTTACCTATTCCTCTATTTTATAATCCCTGGTATCTAAAGTACAATTTAATTTTGAAAATAATATAAATTAAGTATAAAAGGGAATATTAATGTTGCGACTAAACTAGCACTGACAGTTACATTTGGATCTTCATTCATTTAAAGTTTCTGTGTTCTGGCCAACCTGCATTATTGTTGGCTTCCATTGGACTAATTTTACTTTTAACACTAGGTAAATGTTTATTAACCTTGTCACAAACCCACTCAGCAGGTCAGCCCTCTACTCCCAAAGTGCCAACCTCTGAGCGCAGTCTTGTGAACAGTTAACAGAACAAGGTAACCCTCTTGTCTGTTTTGTGGGTTCACATCAACCTTTGGTCTCAAGTTTTGGAGGGATTCAAACTGTGAACCTACTGTTAGCATACCAAATGTACAGGCTCAGATAATTCTGTCTTGGGGGGCCAGATATCTTTGCCTACAGGCACCTAACCAGATGTACAGAAATGAACCCTTAAAAACTGTAATAAAAGACCTCAGATTTAAAACGCTTACCTTTTTCCAGTTTGGTATCACCATTCAAGCTTATGTATAGTGTCTGCTTTAACCATATATACTCTACTTGTAAAGGAAAGAAATCAAACACAGACCAAGTAAGCTCTAAAAATAGAGTTTTACTAAAAATAGATAAAAATATGTAACACATAAAGTACAGAACTATTATATCACAAAACATACAAATCACTTAAAACAGGTTTGAACAGTGCAATTCTTATTACAGTACTTAGATTTTGTCTCTCTCTCTCCAAATACCTGCTTAAAATGCTCACAGATGTTTCTTTGTCAGAGTCTACATAGACGTGTCCTCTGAAGGAAAACAGAATAATGTTTAAAAGCTGGTTTTCCCCCACCTATTTGCATGAGGACACCTAGCTCCTCCCTGTCAGAATATATAAAAAAATATATCTATATAAAAACAGGATGTCTTTTCCAAGAATTAAATTCTGCAATCTCAGCATAACTCATGTTCTTCAAATGACTCTGTTTGATCTTATGCTGCATCCTCTCTTACACAGGCTTCAACGGAGCATTTACAGCTTCGCACCCATGTGTAATAACCTGGGTTTTCCTCCAAACATCATAAAATGGATATGATCTATCTTGGCATCTGGCGAGCTACAGTTAGCCACCTAAACAGGATATCCTCAACTCAAGCCTCTTCCAGCCTGTAATTAGCTGTTTGCCTTCCATGTAACACCTTGTATCTAAAACCTGTGTGTGTGTGTATATGTGTGTGTGTGTGTGTGTGTGTGATCTCACATGCTGTTTCAGCATTTCTCATGGCAGACAGTCCATCACACATTTTTATATTACAAAAAATGATACAGGGATCGGAACCAGCTGTCCAAGTGTCACAATACTAACCTACCTAGACTGAATGTGGGAGCTCTATCCCCTGCATGGGATGAGCTTCCCAAATCAGTTCACTCCTCATAGACCCTAGACAGCCCATCTGATTTCTGATTTTTGGCTCCAGCCTTATGTAATATTGTCATATCATACCCTTGCAAAGCAAGACACCATCTTAGCAATCTACCTTTGTTCTTCCCCATCTGCGTCAGCTAAACCAGGGGGTTGTGGTCAGCAGGCACCACAAAATGCTGCCCATACAAGTATGGGTCCAGCTTCTTTAGTGCCCACACTATGGCAAGACACTCCTTTTCCACCGTGGAGTATGCTTGCTCCCTGGGAAGTAACTTCCTACTCAGGTATACTACTGGGTGATCTGTCCATTGGCTAGATGTCTGACTCAGTACTGCCCCAATACCCACATCTGAGGCATCAGTCTGAACTATAAAGATTTTGCTATAGTCAGGACTTGTCAAAACAGGAGCACTGCTTAATGCCTCCTTTAGTTTGGAAAAGGCTTCCTCACAGGCTGGGCCCAGGTAATTTTCTTGGGCATCCTTTTCTTTGTCAGGTTAGATAGGGAAGCAGCCAGGGCACTGTAATTGGCTACAAATTTTCTGTAGTACCCTGTTGTCCCTAGAAAACTCCTGACCTGCTTCGGTGTTTCTGGTCTGGGCCATGCCTGGATTACCTCTATCTTTATTTGTTTAGGACAGAGCTGTCCCCGGCCTACCACATGCCTGAGGTATGCCACTTCTCCCATGGCCACCTGGCACTTCTCATCTTTGACAGTGAGCCCGGCCCTCTGTATCCTGCCCAGCACTTCCTTAAGGTGGGATAGGTGTTCCTCCCAGCTGGTACTAAAGATGGCAATGTCATCCAGGTACACCACAGCATACTCCTCAGCACCATTTAACACCTGGTTCACCAACCTTTGGAAAGTGGCCGGGGCATTCCTCATTCCAAAAGGCATTACTTTAAACTCTAATAAGCCTATCAGAATGATGAAGGCCAACCTCTCCCTAGCTCTGTCTGTCAACTCTACCTGCCAATACCCCTTTGTCAAGTCAATCATCATAAGGTAGGTCGCCCCCCCCAACTTGTCCAGGAGTTTGTCCATCCAGGGCATTGAGTAGGCATCTGACTTTGTGACTGCATTCAGTCCATGATAGTCCACACAGAAATGAGTAGAGCCATCTGGCTTAGGCACAAGGACTATGGGTGAGGCCCAGGGGCTGTGGGATCTCTGGATTACCCCTAAATCCAGCATCTCCTCCACTTCCCTCCTAATGTCCTTTTGGACAGCCTCTGGCACCGATATGCTGTCCACCGTGTGGGCGTCTGTGTCCCTGTCTCCACACCGTGTGTCGTTAAGGGGGTTAATCCAGGCTTGGTGCTAAACAATGGGGCAAAGTCTGCTAATACTTCCCTTACTTTCTGGATCTGGTCTGGGGCCAGCTGGGGAGACAATTTTACTGCCTCCACAGAGGACTTCCACTTACTTTCCTCCAGCAAATCCAGAAGGAGGTCTCTTTCATCAGTCCCCTCCCCATGACTACACACTGCAAACACCATGTCAGCCCTATTTGCATATGGCTTCATCATGTTGACATGGTACATCCTTTCTGTCTGTCTTCAGTCAGGTAACTCCACAATGTAGTTCACATCATTTACCTTCCTAACCACTTTGTACGGTCCTGGTCACTCAGCCTGCAGCTTCTCTTTCTGGATTGGAATAAGGACATGACTTTCTGACCCACCATGTATGAGCGGGCTCTGGCTCTGTGGTCGTACCACACTTATTGTTTCTGTTGGGCAGCTGCCAGGCTGCTCTGGGCTGTCCCCATAAGCTCCTTTGGCCTTTCTCTAAACCTAAAGATGTAATCCACGATGGGAGTTCCCTTGGTGGCATGCTTGCCTTCCCAGTCCTCCTGGATCAAGTCTAGGGGCCCACATACTCGGCGTCCATATAAGAGTGTCGACTCTTGGGCCACCTCCCTGTATGCATACAACAGGTGGGGAAGGTATTTCTCCCAGTCCCTCCCATGCCATTCAGCAAACACCTGGAGCATTGACTGCAGGGTACCATTGAATCGTTCCACAAGCCCATTGGCTTGTGGGTGATACGATGTTGTGCATCTCTACACCAACCCACACTTCTCCCATAAACATTTCATCAGGTCCAACATGAAGGAACCCCCTCGAACGGTGATTACCTCCTGTGGAAACTCGACACAGGAGAAAATCCCAAGTAAGGCATCTGCCACTTTGTCTGTCCTCAGTGAGGATAGGGCAACTGCCTCTGGGTATCGGGTGGCATAATCCACCACAGTTAGGATGAATATCTTCCCTGAGGAGCTGGGGGTATTTAAAGGCCCCACAATATCCATTCCCACTCTCTGGAATGGCTTCTCCACTATAGGCAATGGAATCAGGGTGGCTTGGGTTTTCTTGCCTGCCTTCCCTATTTCTTGGCATCGGTGACAAGACCTGCAATACTCCTTCACCTGCTGGGTGAAGTTAGGCCAGTAGAAATTCTGGGCTAACTGCTGCATAGTACACATGATTCCCTGATGACCAGACAAGGGAATATCATGTGCAGTTTTGAGCAACTGTTCACGATATCCCTGGGGAATGACAAACTGCCTGCCTAGCATCCCTCCCTCTGTACTGCCTGAGCATACATAAGTCCATTTTCCCAATAAACCTTATGTCTGCCGTCACCTCCCTGTGCTCCATCAGAGTCTGCCCAAGCCCTCAGCTTTTCTAAACTAGGGTCACTTCTCTGAGTAGCTGCAAACCCCTCACACATTCCCAAGGCATGGGACAGGTCCCCTTCAGTCACTAAACTAGGGTCCCTAGCACTAGCATCAGGACACTCAGGATCACTGTCAATCCCCACCCCCTGACAATGGGTCACCCCTCCCTCTTTGGAGTAACCCTCTGTAGCTGTGTGGTTACTTGCTACTGGGGAAATTTCTACCCCCTCTTCATTAATCTCCATATCAGGAGACACAGGCTGGGGAACCAGCCTCTTAGTGGTTTCCACAATGGCTTCTGTGGGGTTCAAGGAGCTACAATTTTCCCTTGCCCCTTGGCTACAGGTAACTGCACATACCATCCCTTGTTTGAGATTGTTGCCCAGGATCACATCCACTGCTAAGGTTTTGGCTACAGCCACCTGTTGCACAGTTCCCCTGTTTCACCCCAGTCTGGGAGAACACTAGCGAGGGGCAATGTTTTTGCCTCACCAGTGAAGTCCTGTACAGTGACGTATTTATTCAGTATAAGCTGACCAGGCTTTACCAGATCCCCCTTTACCAAGGTCAGGGATGCACCTGTGTCTCTTAACCTCTGTGTCTGTACACCATTCACCATGACTGGGTGCATGTGTTCCCTTATGTTCATTGGCATGCTTCCAGGGACACATAAACAACCCACTTCTTTTCTTGCACCCAGTTGTGTATTATTGCTCACCTTTTTGGGACACTGTCTGGCAATATGCCCAGTTTCTTTACACAACCAACATTCATTTCTTCTTTCAGAGAAATCTTTTCTCTGAAACCTGGGGCCAACTGGTTTCGGTGGAGGCAGTGAGGGTTTTAGCTGCCCTGAAGGCATGCTTTTCCCTTTTTGCACTGCCACACCCTCCGTATTTGCTCTCAGAGCAGGTCTGCTCTTGGCATAGCGATCCGAGAGTTCAGCACCCTCTTGCACTGTTTTGGGATCTCGGTCCTCTAGCCAGGTTTTCAGCTCTGCTGGGCACGCCCAGAAAAACTGTTCTAATAAAGTCACATTTTCAATTTTATCAACAGAGTTTGCTTCAATGCCTTCCCACCAACGTTTAAAAAACTGATGTTGTTTCATGGCTAGCTCCTCATAGCTCATATCAGGGCTTCTCCTGATCTTACAGAATTTAGCTCTGTATGATTCAGCAGTTAATTCAAACTTTTTTAACAGTGCAGCTTTTAGCTTGTTGTAATCATTACTGTCCTCATTGTCCATTTGACCAATGCATTCCGAGCTTTCCCCATAAGTAGCGGGGATATCTGGAAGCTCCAGGACTCTCTAGGAATCTTAGCCTGAATATAAACTTTTTCAAAAGAATTTAAAATGGCATGTATATCCTCCCCCTCTTTAAACTTGGTTATTAATTTGGAATTCAATTTGTAACCCAGTCCTGCAGTCCCAGTTAAACCCAAGCCACTTACCTGCTCTGGTGGCACTGGTCGGAGTCGTAGCTTCTCCAGTTCATGTTGCCTCTGGCACTCCTCTCTCTTCTTCTCTGCCTCACGGCACTCTCATTCTGCCTTATGGAGTTCTCACTCTGTCTTCTCTTCTGCAGCTCGCTGGCGCTCATGCTCCTCACGGTCTGCCTCCCACTGTTCCTGCTCTGACATGTAACACCTTGTATCTAAAACCTGTGTGTGTATGTGTGTAATCTCACATGCTGTTTCAGCATTTCTCATGGCTGATAGTCCATCACACATTTTTATATTACAAAAAAATGATACAGGGATCAGAACCAGCTGTCCAAGTGTCACAAAGCTTACTACTCTTACCTTTCATTTTTTGTATGAAACTAAGAATCCATCAAAGCTTTGCAGTGTATGGAAGGCTGAATGAGTAAGATTTATGTTATGAGTTACTGGGGTTTTGATTCATAAAATATTGTTTTATACTGCCCAGACTGCTTTGCTTTTGCTGATTTCTAGGGCAGTATTAAAAATTGGAGGGCAGGGCGGTTAAAAAATTGAAAATCTCCAAAAGAACCTAGCTTGCAAAGGGAATGCTGCAGACCTGTGTTTTTGTACAGTTAATCTTTTAATTGTAATTATTGTGATTATACATACAAATACACTACATTCTCCAATATACACTTACATAAATTCTCAATAGGAGAAGGAAAAAACATGTCTGAAGTATTATACAGTGATATTAAAGGGGAAAACAAATGTTGAGAAAACAATATGTAGCAGTACAATCTGTATGATAGAGAGAAAATATGGCAATTTATGCTTCAAGGGGTAAAAGGAGTAGATACAAACAAGAAATATGAGCAGTTGTGATTATACTTCTATTATGCTGTAATTTAATACAAGTATGTGTAAGATTGCATAAAGGAAGAACATAAAAAAGAGAAAAAATATCTAAGAAAGTGAACAAGAATGAAGAGGGAAAGGGAAGAAGAAAAGGAGATAAAAAGATAGAAAGAGAGGAGGTGAAAAAGGAATGAAGGAGCTAGAAGCGAGATTCCAGTGTGAACATACAGTATAACAACCCATGGATTAAGTGACAATATGTGTAGACGTGTTTAAATATTTAAAATAGTGCTGCCAGCATTTATTACATAAATTAAGTTAGTCAGAGGCTAAGTGTGACATATGAGCAAGGATGGCATATTGAGATAGTTGTTTGAGAATATCTGGGAGGGTGGGAATGATGTTGGATCTCCAATGCATTAGTATAAGGCGTTTAACTTGAAGGAAAAGTAGGGATAACCACCTATTCTGAGAATGGGATATTTTGTATGCATGAGCATCAAAAATACCAAGTATGCAATGTTTTGGATCTAATGCAAAGGATAGACAAATCACTTTCATTGCAAAGACCTGTGCTTTTGAGGAGCTCAGAAGAAACCTTTTTGTTCCTCCATGTGCAGCTTAACATTTTTGAGTTATGCACATGCTGACATAAAGAAAATTAACTACATTTAGGTAATAAGTAGCTCACAGTGACGCATTTTCTTAACCCATTCTCTCTAATAGCTGTGTATAAAGTCCAAACCATCCACTACTTAACCTGGTACAGAATGGCCACCCAGGTGAAAATGAGTTAATATGCAGAGCTAGTAAACCTTTATGCAGCATATTGAAAATCTCAAATTCTTCAAACTAGACAGTTATAAAAATTTTTTTATAAAATGGCAAGAAAAAAAATCAGGATTTTAATGCTCTTCCCAGGGGCATAGGGACACTCGTCCTTCAGCCTCACATCCCACTACACCCCTGGGGCATGCATTAAAATCCTATAATGCACACCCTGTCATATCTTATTACTTACATAAATTGTCAGTGTAGATATGTACTGTATATGCCTTGTTCATCTTATCAGTCTTGGAATGTTAGGCAGTTCTCTGCTGCTATAACAGTCCCGCTGGGACTCACTTGAAAATAGACATTGCATCTAAATATGGATTTCCTGGTGTGTCAAATTCTGATCAATCAATACGTACATATTTTTTATTGGATGCAATTGCATCCAAAATTGAGACAGACAGACAAAACTGCTAGACTATGCTGGCCTGCCAGTGGAGTGGTAGGGCTACCACTTGCGACGAAGGCGACCGGAGTTTGAGAATGGACCTGGGTTGCTGGAAGGCCTTCTGGATGGAGGTGTCTTTGGCATCCTTTGGACACTCTCCACATCCAGGGAGGAGGGTGGTTAGTGTCTCCGGTGCAGTGCCCCTGGGTGTCACAAGAAGTACTGACACTGATAGGCCCAGTCAAGTAGGGTGCACACAAGCATATGAGCAAGTGCATTGTGATGGACACAGCTCCCCTCTGTTGACCTCAGGACAAGATGGTAACTGGAAAAATCATTCAGTCAGGATGCAAAATGATGCCTGCCTTGTGTGCCACAGACCTCACACTGCTGACTGTGACTCTCTCCCCCCACTCACTGAAGATTGAGGTCTGTGGGGGGATGGGGGCACCTCCCACTGGCCTCACCTAGGGGGGAAGCCAGGGCAGAATCTGTATGGAGAGGTAAATCCCGGGACAGGTGAGTGACAGGGCTGGGCCTGAGGCTCAGCTGATGGGTAAGTCCTGGGGGGAAAATAGAATAAGTTAAAAACTGTTAGACTTCAAGTTCCAAAGCATACGGATGCAAGTCTGCTATTGAAATGAGTGACAGGCAGATCCTGGACGAATCTCTTTGAAACTCCCTATGCTGCAGTCTCCAACAGTTCATTCAGATGAACAAATGTTGTATTCCTGTAGTCCTGCACTGTTGTGGGGATATGGTCTGTATTTGAATGAATGCTGAATCATGCTGTGATGGAGTCTAAGCATAGAAAACAATAAAGAAGAGACTTCAATATATTTTATTGCCTATGTTGAAGATCGAGTCCTGGATTTTTAATGGCTTGGACACAGGACTTGCAGCAGTTGTTCTGCCACAGCTGCATCATTTTAAATGCACCCAAATGTATGCAGACCTATTTTCAAACATCTTGACACATTTACAACACTTTACTGCAAAAGAAGTAATGTATGCATCATAATTGTGGTGCATGCATCATTTTTGATGCACATCTTGCAGCTTTTATGATGTGAAGTTAGACCTCATTTTCTGTAGTCTAACAGTCTTATCGCAAATACTGCAAGTGTGGCTGAATCGTGTTGCAAATGACAGAAAATTCAGCCCCGATTGTTTATTTCTTTGGACTGAATCAGGAGTGCAATCCAAACAAATGCTTCTGGTGAGCTTGCCTGCACTTAATTGTATTTATCTTTTCTTAGCTACTTAGAATATTTTTTCCTAGGGTGCAAGGTGTGACCAGTGGAACAGAACAGTACTCTGCCCTGAGGCTTGTAGACCATTTACTATTCCCCTCATGACCTTGTCAGCATTGTGACTGCTCTTACTGTGACATCACAAGTACCTGATCAGGCAGTATGAAGACAGGCCCCTTTTGCTTGGTTGTGATGTATCAGTCTGTGAGCTTCAGTGTTCATATTAAGGCTCATATTAAAGCAGGATTGGGAACGAGAGTCATGATGCCCATGAACAGTTCCCTTTTCAGAAGCCTTAAAGGAGCACTGCACTAAACCTGTAAGTATTTTTTTCCAGTAGGAGCTGTTTTTAAGTACTGGCTGAAGTTCGGTTATTTTTCCTTCTGCACAGGCATTTTAGCAACCTCTGTGGGTGTTTCTGCTTTACAAACAGGTGGTAAGTACCATTTCAGAACTGTATGATGTAGTTTATGTCCCAAACAACCTCAGTGTTGCATAGTAGAACATGAATGCATTGTGCCAACAATAGAAGTGTAGAACAGGGACATAAACTACATCATACAGTTCTAAAATGGTTCTTACCAGCAGCATGTAAATCAGAAATACCCACTAAAATTACTAGAAAGTATGGATAGCTAGAGCAATAACAGAATTTTAATCAGTATTTAAAAAACAGCTTCTATGGGGAAAACTCACTTACAGATTCAGTGCAGTTCTCCTTTGACAACGACAATATTCTTCTTCCAAGATTCATTTATCCAGTGTGCTTTTGTAAATTGATTTATTTTTCTGATAATTATCTCATGTGGAAGTCTATTCCAAGCATTTACCACCCTCTGTGTATAAAATAACTTCCTGTTGTTAGTTCTGTAGTTAAAACAGTGCACCTGAAAGGGATGACCTCCAGTTTCTATTATATTCTGTCTGAAGGCAAAACACATTTCATTTAATAGGTGAAGATCATTAATGACATCCCACATGAATCGCAGATCCCCCCTAAATCTTCTAGTTTAAGTGACATGAGATTCAAGGTTCCTAGTCTGTCTATGCAATCCATCCCACACAGGCTATGTATATGCTTAGTAAATCTCCTTTGAATTCTCTCCAGTTGTTTTATGTCGTGTTTCTTGTGTGGGGACTGTATCTCCGAGCAATAGCCCCCTATGAAACTAAACATAGGATCTAAAAAGTGTGACTAGGACCTCTGAATCTCTAGACTTGATGTTATTTTTTATAGTCCACAAAATGTTATTAGCTTTGCTTATTACTGCATTGTTTTGCTGACTAAAACTTAATTTGTCAAGTTTAGATACACCATGATCTTTTTTCTGTGCAATCTCAGTTAGCCTATTCTTGCCCAAGTATCAGGAGTGTCTTTTATTATTGAAACCTAGGTGCATGACTGTACACTATCAGTATTAAAACTCATGCCCCAAGTTCAGGCCCACTCATATATTTTGTCTAGATCTGACTCTGGTGTGCTAATATCTTCTTGTGTTTTACATACGCCACCTGTTTGCAAATCATCAGCATATTTACTAGATCCACAAATCAATCTGTCTGCTATGTCTGCAATAAACACATGAAATACGTACGGCCCCAGCACTATTGATGATGTAATGAAAGAATAACTCAAAATGTTTGCCTCTAGGTAAGTAGTAAGGAACTGCTCTACACATTGTATCTTACAAAGCTTGTACTTTCAAGCAGACAAGTGGCAAAAAAAAGAGGAAACCTACTTGAAAACTGCCTATTTTTAATATTTGCACTTTAATATTTGAGAGATACTAGCCACATGGTTCTATTGGTTCTTTGCATTAGCTAGCATTCTGCTTTTTTAATTGAATATACTTTATTGAATGTTTCAGTTGAAAAACACTGAACAGTTTAAAACTATCATCCATACAGAGGTAACACAAACAGAACCCCCCTCGGGTACATATGGAGTATTAAATAGTTTTAGAACTCACATACATTGGTAGACAATCACTGGCATAAGAAAACAATTTCTTGGTAAAGCATCTTGTCAAATACATATCCCAGCTCCATTTTCTTTAGGTTTTTTTTTGTCAGTTGTACATATTACTCTAAATTGCCTATCACTGTTTTTGATGCTTAATTCTGTTGCTTCCTGCTACGTAAACTCTGTTTCATACTGTTACTTATGACCCTCCTCTAACCCCGCCCCTGGAAACATCTGGAAATGAGCTGCTATCAGCTCAGTATGTCTCGTCTAGTGAAACTTTTGAAATAAATAAAATAAATAAATATCCTATTCCTATCTTATTACATATATCTAGTGTATTTGGTACAGTCATGGTAAACATAACAATACATGAAATTTCCCCCATCTTTTCCTGTACACATGTCGTTTATTATTCATGCTGGCAATCATCTTTCCTGGGTTGAGGGCAAAAAAGGATTTCCCTGTGCCACCCTGAGTAAGTAGGCAGTTCACTGTTTAACCAGTGTTTAAGAACTATTTTTTGGCACCTGCTGCAACAATTGCTGTAAAATATTTTTGTTCCCCTATGAGCTTATCCTTGTAGTCTCCTATGATGCAAATTTTCAGCTGGAAAGCTTGCGAAGGCCCAATAGGGGGTCAATTTCATGCATACTTGTAGAAATGACTGTACAAGGAATGGTGGTGCTCCTTTCCAACAGCAAATGCAGTTAAAAAAAGCTGGGCACTCACCAACCAATTAGAAATGTACAGGCTCCAAGTAATCGGAAAACTCCAAATTTATTCTAAAGTACACATGTTGCACGCTTGATGCATTTCAAACTGTGGTCCTTTATCAAAAGCTACAACAATTGCTATAAAATATTTTTGTTCCCCAGCTGGCCCAGTGGCACCGAGGGCTGAGGCACTGGATGCCTTATCTCACGGCATGCCAGCAACCCAGGTTTGGAAACAAGCCCGGGCCATCAGAGGTCCGCCACGGGGGGGGAGGACAGAGCTGGATGGAGCTGCCGACAGGCAAGCTCTCCTCTCCAGGGAGGTATAAGGGCTTCCTCCAGCTGATGGCTGTCACCTGGTGGAGGCTGGAGGCAGCATGGGCCAGGAGGAGCCAAGCGCTAGGCCTGGGGTTGGAGGAAAGGGTGTGTGGGACTAATGCGTGCCTCCACATGCATGTGTACCCACTCCTGGGGCCCCTGAGCATAAACAGAGAAAAATAGCTGGTGGCAGGATGGCAACCAACTCCCTGTAGGCTCTGCTTCCAGGCTGGGTGTAAGGTAAGCTCCGGTAATTATGGGTGATGGGGCTGGGGGGATGAGTCAGATTGGGTCTGTCCACGGGGTGCAAAAAAGTGTTCAATGCTAAAATATTTTTGTTCCCCTATGAGCTTACCCTTGTAGTCTCCTATGATGCAAATTTTCAGCTGGAAAGCTTGGTTGAGGCCCAATAGGGGGTCAATTTCATCTCTTATGGTTGACCAAAAGGGGTGAACATTTTTGTACTCCCATAAAATATGCAGTTAAGTACCTGGTAATTTATTGCACCTTGTGCATGAGTTAGAGGGGGGTTTGCCCACTTTGCACAGTTTCCATGATGTATAATAGATACCATTTAACACTTTTAATTGCATTAGTCTGTATCCATCAATTTTCACACATTTGTACAGATCTGTCCATGTTTTAGGCCAGTAATAGGAGCCTTCTAATTTTAGTAATGCCTGTTCCCGTAAGGGGCAGTGCCATCTCTTTTATGTATTGTGAAAATTATAGATCTGAGTGTGCAGTTTGGAAATGGGAGGTGGTAATTTAGACCATCTTGACAAGAGTAACACCTTTAAACCATGTTCTTTGGACCATTCCTGTAAACCAGAGTATTTGGACAGTATGTGTCACCTGTAAAAAATGTAAGAACTTCTTATTCCGTGTGTTATATCTACGCTGGAAGTAGCATAAGTTATTAGGTTCTCATCCATTGCCAGGTGGTCTACTTACTGAATTTTGTTTCTCTTCCCAGAATTTAGTTCTAAATGTGTGACCCCAAATTTTAAAATTTGTGTAGTAGGGGCTCTGGGGTGTCTCTAAGTGTATCTAATTTGAGAAGTTTGCATACTATAATTGAAGAGGTACCCTAAGAGACATCTTGATTGGCTTGTTTTTGAGAAGTTTAGGCAGCTTCCGGGCAGGGAAGTGGATTCTTGGTGAGATCATATTAAAGGAGCATAATTGTCTCTCAATATCTAGCCATTGTTGTGTGTAGCTGGAGATCACCTCATCAGTGGGCTCTCCATACCACTGAAAATACTTACCACCATGAAGTGCTAAATAGTATATAAATTAATCTGGTAGACATCTGGAGTGCACTAAAGTTTAGAATAATATTCTGATGGAACTTTTTTTTAAAAAAGGTAACTATCTTTGATAATTATTATAGTAAATAACAGGTAACCTGATTAGCTGTAATATTTGTGTGCCTAGTCACTAATTAGTATCCTTTAAGTAATTGATAAAAGAGTACTGTATAGTTGTAGCACTAAATTAGAATGAATTTAGTAATCATACTACAAAACTTGATACTGGCAATTATACTTATTCACCAGTTTAGTGAGAATAGAAAAGGGGACCTGAGTAACCACTCTGTTGAAATTGTACCTGATAAATTGCAGTATAGAGATAGTATCTGGATAAATTTATATCCCTTTAACTTCGTAAAATGCCTCACAATTAGGAGAAATCAATTTTCCTATCATTAGAAGATTATAAATGACAAAAACAGCAGAACCTATTGGATTTTTCAGGGAAATCTATATGTTTTGAAAGAATATCTGGAATAACTGCAACTCAATTAGTTTTACTGCTGGCAGGCGATATCGAAGTAAATACAGGACCCAAACCACTAATTAGACCAGAACTAAAAATAACACATGAAAATACAAGAAACTTGATTTAAAAGATAAATGAATTATGCATTTGGACCCGACAACATGTACCTGAAATATTGGGCTATTCAGAAACATGGTTAACTAAACAAATACAAAATACTGAGATACAACAGGAGGGTTACAACATTTTTAGACAGGACAGGGGCAAACAAGGAGGTGGAGTACATTTATACATTCATTCCAAATTAGGATTGTTTGACATCGTCTTTTGAGGAGTAATACAGGGGACTGAATGCCCATTTGTCACAGCTAAGCAGCTTAATCTTTTTGTGGGTGTAGTTTATTCTCCACCAAGGATTAATGTCGATAATTTCGATGCAGTAACACAGAAAATTTCTTCTATTGCAGTAGACAAAGACATTATCCTCGTTGGAGATTTTGATGCCTCCTGGGGCAAACCCAGGGGCAAAAGATTAGAACAACATTTTCAAATCTTAAATATACAGCCAATAATTGACATGATTATTAGAAAGGGATGCTCACAAAGCCCAGGTAACATCTTGGATTCAATGTTTCTTTCTAAAACCTTCAATGTAAAATGATGTATGGTATTTCCCTCAGATTTAGGTGATCATAACCCAACATTGTGCATAATCCAAGATAATTATTGTCATATAAATGTAACCCACTGCCACCGGCCCCCCCTTGTTCAACTAGCAGGGCTGCTCCTCTCACACATAGTGCCAACGTGAGGGATGGGGGTTGTCACTGCAACAGTTCTGTTTACCAATACTTCTACTTTGGAGCCTGCCATCCTCAGACATGCAGACCAAGTGTGGCAACTACCTGGCTCACACCTGGAGGGACCATTTACCATGGCCATCAACCTGGGTCCCTGGGAGAAAATGTTTGCTCACAATTATGCTAGGTTTGTTCTTTTGGTCAGGGGCACCCAAGTAAATCCAGACACAGTGCAACCAATAACAATACTGTCCAAACCAGGTTGGGATTCTAGAGTGTGGCTTTTATTCACATACACACAGAATAATCACAAAGTGAAGATGGACCCCCACAGGGCTACTCCTACTGGTAATGCAGATTACTGAGGTACATAGAACACACACAGTAAATCCTCAGGTTCTGAAATGGAAACAGCGAACACTCTCTGGTTCTAAATGAAGAATGGCACACACAGCCAGATCTGGTACACTTCCCTTGACTAGGCATCCTTGGCCAGTACTAGGAGATTTTCCCATATTTCATGAGGAATTACTGGTTGCACCCTTGACCACCGATGAGCACATACAGGCTCACAGAAGATCCAAACCCACATCTGGGTAAACTATTTTCTTCAGGCAATGGCCAAATGCACTGAGAGAAAACACAGGTGCCCAAACTGAATCTGGAGAGGTAAACATGGTTACTCCAGATGGGGGGGTCTCCCACCTTTTGCTTCCAAATTTAGACTTGGCCATTCATCTGGTTAATAATACCCTCACAGAAAACTTGTAGATGCTATCTTGAAATGTCTTTCACATTTAACATACTACATGACACACCTCTGAGGTGTCAAGAAGTTAAAAGTTCTGTAAATGGCAATGTCTCTTCACTAGACCCCCACTTTAGCAGGCACTTTTAAATCAGACACAAACTAAAAGTTCTGTACTTGGCAAGTCTCTCTCTGGACCCCATAGTGGCAGACACTTTTAAAAAGAAAACAGTCTTGGTGACAGAGTCCCTTTGTCAGAGAAAAACTCACCACAGGAATGCAGGTGCACCAGAGCTTTTCCACACAAAAGTCTTGGGTGCTCACAGAGCAGATGAATCTCAGACAGCTTCAACACAGTCCAGACTTGACCAGGGGATTGCCCCTGAATCCTTGAATCCCCCCCATCCCTCCGGGGATGGGGCACTGGAAACCCCTCTTGGAACGGTTTCCACCACTTCACTCTCTGTCTTCTATGTTCTTCTTCTAGGGTGAGAACAAACTACCCAAACTACAGAGGTAGCTCTCTGTCAGAGCTAAAAACTGAGGAGCTGCCTACTGCAGCACTCCTCCTCAAACTCCACTCTACATACTTCTCTTCAGACTACTGGCTCTAACTCAACATTCTGCAGCTAACTCCCCAGCTAGCATTCCAATGTAGCTTATGCTGCTGCTGCAACAGTTCTAAAGTGGCATCATCACTCCAGCTCAGTTGAGACTGAAAAATAGAGTGGAACACTGTGAAATCCATTTAACTGGCATTTCACTAGTTCCCCCATGTAGCCTTGGTTTTTCTCCCAGTGGGATTCTAGTAACCCCTGGGAACAAGGGGGTTACATAAACACATCCAAATACACTACTAGAAGAAGTTATGCAAATTATCATCCTATAATTCCAAACAGTATCAGATTCCAAGGGTAGGTCTGAAATCATCAGTGGCTAGAGCATTTATGTATGCAGCCCTTACCCTTTGGAATTCTCTACCCCATCAGTTATGGGAGTGCACAACTGTGGAAGGATTTAAACAAGCTTTAAAAACATTTTTGTGGCACCAGGTATTTAATAACTGATCTTCCTTTCTGATGCATATGTTATTGTTGTTTTACTGATAATGTAATGTTAGTTGATTCTGTTTTAAATTGTTAGGTGTCTTGGATAAGGCGCCATATAAATGAAAATGTGTTATTATTATTGTTAATAATAAATTTTAATAACAATTTACAAAATCAAAGATGGGCTAGGTTAAATCTTATCCTAGATTTAAATCTAGGGCTAGATGACTTTACTAACTCTTTCCTACAAGTTTGCAATAGACATGCTCCCCTAAGGACATACAGAACAAGAAAAAAATCATCTAGTATGGGTGGATCAAAGACAGACTTTGGAGAAAGGCAAATAAATTGACAGATATACAGTAGCTGATTGGGAAAGATTTAAAAAAACAGAGCAATAGATGCAAATTACTCAAAAAACAGGCCAAGAAAAAAATACTATCAGAATAAGATTACTAATACATCACAACCAAAACAGTATTGGGACATCATTAAAGAACTAGAGAACCCAGTCAACATCATTAAAGAACTAGAGAACCCAGTCAAAGCAAGTTCTGAAATTAGAAGAGCAGGCAGTAGCAGAGATATCTTAAGCTCTAAGAAAGTGGCTGATGCTTTAAATTGGTATTTTATTACTTTACCCGATATCAAAATTCCAAGTATAACAAATGTGAATGTTGAGAACATTAAAAGTAGGAATATTAAAAAAGACCAACCAGAATTTAATTTTAGGAAAATTACAGTAAAGGAAGTAGCACTGGAAATTAAAAAATTAAAATCCAAGAAAGCTGGAGGTCTTGATAACATTCAAATTAAATTTCTGAAAGATGCCATGAGTTCAGTGTCACCAGTAATCACCAAACTATTTAGTCAGAGTCTGATGGAGGGAATATTCCCTGAGGAATGAAAGCAAGCTAAAATTGTACCCATATATAAGGGTGGATGTCCAAATGAACCCTCCAACTATAGGCCAATAGCACTATTGCCTATTTTGTCCAAGTTGTTGGAAAGAATGGTATATAATCAGCTTTATGAGTACCTAGAGAAATGTCTAAAACTGACCCAGTTCCAGCATGGGTTTAGGGCTGGACATTGACGGGCACTGCACTTGTGGATTTCGTCGACAAGGTGACACAAGCACTAGATGCTGAGGAATCCACAGCTGTGGTGTTCATCGATTTGTCCAATGCATTTGATTTAGTGGGCCAAGAAATATTATTTGCTAAATTAGAAATTATTGGAATAGCTCTCAGTTTGATAAATTGGTTCAAACTGTACCTGAATCAAAGGGGTCAGAGAGTGGCAATAAATGAACAACCATCTGATTTAGGATATTTAACAAAGGACATTCGCCAGAGTTCTGTTCAGGGGCCACTACTATTCTTGATTTATGTGAAAGAGTTACCAGGCTAAATACCAACATCAGATTATATGCCGATGACACTGTGCTATTGGCATCAGCTAAGTCTCACAAATTAATATTAACCAAACTCCAGACCAATTTTAACATACTCCAGGACTGTTTTTTTAATTCAAGATTAGTATTAAGTTCTAAAAAAAAAACAACAAGTAATGTATTTTCAAAAAAACAACAACAACAAAGTAAAAAAGAATTGCAAAACATCCAAAACTTTGAAATATTAACTTGGGATGGACAAAAATGATTAACAACAAATAAATATAAATATAAATATCTTGGTGTCAGGTTAGACAGTGCGCTGACATTTGAAGACCATATTGATTATATAACCAAAAAGGTAAATGCCAGAATTGGTGCACTGAGAAGGTCAGCATCTATAGTTACACCTCAGATGTGAAATATAATTGCAGTTCAACTTATCATGCCAGTCCTGGAGTATGGCAAATCTGTCTATGGATTTGCTCAACAAAAGATATTGGATAAAGTCAATCACTTATACAATAGACTTGCAAGATTTATATTGGACTGTCCATTTAAAACCTATCACTGTCTTGCATTTCATCAGCTAGGGTGGGATAGTTTGTCTCTCCGACAGAAGAAACAATAGATGATGTTAGTGTATAAAGTGAGAAACTTCCTGATTAGGGGTAATTTATCTCTTGAATTTGAAACAGTGGATCCAAGATATAATTTAAGGGACATAAAACATTGAGGATATCCGATTCCAAAAGTAAGAACAAAATATGGTAAAATGACTTTTCAGTACATTGCTGCTAGATTATGGAATAACCCCCCCCCCCATATTGAGGAGTTTGACCAAGCTTGGTTCCTTTAAAAGAGCTATTAATAAAATCCATTTGGAAGTATGTACTTTTACCTAGAAGATCTGGTACTTAACAGTATTGTATCTTATGTGTAATTCTGTTTTTTTTTTTTACTTTCAATTTTTGCTCCCCCACGCCTTCTATGTTCCACCCCATTGGAAATGCCTGGCCTCTGTCTCTGTTCCTTCCTGCCTGGAGCCCACTGTAGTTCCCCCATGTAGCCTTGGTTTTTTTCCCCCAGGCGGGGATGAGGTGGGGTCTGCACACCCCAAGTACTTGTACTTCGTCTGGGCTACTGGTGGGACAGGCAGGGGACATTTGGGATCTGTGCTGGTGCTTCATCTTCCCAATGTGCAGGGAGCTGTTTTCTGGTTCTTTTTTGGGTGTGACATGCACCCCAACTTCATGGCGGAGTCCCGCTGACATCCATCACGCCCCCCTTTCCTATGGCTGGAAGCTTGCAGTACCTCAGGCTTCCGCCTGAGGGCAATCAAGCACTGAGCCTTATCCCCCTTTCCTCCCCGGTGAAGGTGAGCAGTCCTTGGATGTTCGAGTCTTCTCCCTGTGGCCAGCCCTCTGACTCTCCGGGCTTGTTCCTGGACCTGGGTCACCGATGTCACAGGCGGTAGTGCTACCGCTGTGCTGGTGGGCCGGCTCATGTGTAATTTTGTACATGATATGCATACTGTGATATATGTATATTTGTACTGTTTGGATTGTACGTATGATTCATTTTATAACCGGGTAATTCTGTCTGTGATACACGTATTGTGCTTAAGGTGAATGTTACCTAAATGTATATTAGTATTATTTGGCCTGTATGTATGATCTTTTTATACAGGACAACTCTGTAAATCATTCCTTTTGGCCTAAAACTCTTATCCTGTAAAAAAAAATAAAGTTTTAACTAACTAACTAACTAAGTAACTAACTAACAAACTAACTAACATAGCACTGCTACAGACTTCGGTACAGCCAGTTTATGATATGATTTTCTAATGGCTTTCCATTTCCAAAGTGGAAATGTACCTATGCAGTTGTTTAAACCAGGACGTTGGGATCACCTGGTTCATCATGCCCATGAGATACAAGACTTGGGGTAACAAGTTCATTTTAATTATATTAATCCCCAGCATAGTAACTGGAAGCTTTGTACATTTCTCAAGGTCCTGTCTGAATTGCTCTAGCAATTTATTTGGGTTATGCAGTTTTATTTGTTTTTGTGACCTACTCAGGAATATACCCAAATACTTCATGTTATCTGCTCTCCAAGAGAGCCACAGCTCCTCATTGTCCCTTCTCTGAATCTTATGAGTGAGGGTCATGACCTGTGTCTTGTCATTGTTTAGTTTATAATTGGAGATGGATCCAAATGTTTGTGTCACCTCCAGTGCCACAGGCAGGGATGCTCTAGGTCTGCAATATGGAGCAGAATGTTGCCTGTGTATATAGATTGTTTCTATTGTTGTGGTCCTACTGTTTACAATGAATATAAATATCCGGTTAAATCTGGCAGATCAGGGGTTCCAAAAATAGACTGAATAAAAGAGGGGACAGAGGCCATCCCTTCCTGATTCACCTGTAGAGATTAAAACATTCCAAGCAAGCACCATTACACATAATTTTAGTTCTGGGATTCGAGTATAACACTTTGACCCACATAATCTATGGGTATATTAAACCTTTTTAATGTCTTAAACAGGTAGGCTCATGAAATCCTGTAAAATACTTTTTCTGCATCCAGGGAGGCTAATACCATGTGGTCAGGACCATCCCTGAACACAGAAATCAAATGGATTAATTTTCTTTTTTTTTTCAAATTTCATTGTTTATTGATATTTTGCAAAATACAGAATGACCAAGACAACCACAAACATACAAACACAAATATGCTGTCTAAGTTAAAGGGACACTGTCAACCCCCTAGGTCTCAAAGTGTCCCTAGTTAAAAAAACACACACACATTTTATGATTGCCAACATTCTGTAAGGATTGAGGCTGTAGCTGGCAGTTTGATTTTGACTCTTTTTTTCTTGGAAAAAGTGAAAAACAGACTGCCTATCATATTGGTGTTACCACATAAAAACAGGTTTGTTTACATTCCTTGATCCACTCCAACTGCATCTTTCCTGGACTTGGGAATGCCCACAACACAGTCTATCCACTTGTGATACAGTGGGAGTTTAGGAGGCTACTGTCTCATGAGTGACTGCACTATTTTGGTGTGTTTCTAATGCTCAGGAAGTATGCAGTAAGAACAGGTCCAGGCTTGCAAACAAAAGCAAAGTTGTTGATAAATATACATTGCCATGCATTTCAGTTCTACTAAACGAGGAGACAGACAAAACAAACAGCAACATCAATGAATTTTAGAGAAGGTAAGCAATCATAAAATATTGGTTTTTAACTAGAAATGATATGATAAAAACAGGTTGACAGTGTCCCTTTAAATCTGCCATGAATCAATAATTTTGAAACTTGTCCACACCTCCCAAGCTGGATTTATCAAAAATAGAACTGGTTCTGATCTTCTCCGCTCATTATTTAATTTAATCTACAAAGCTAAATCTCTTAAATCACCTGCCGCAGCTATAGCCATCGACTTTGAAAAGGCATTCGATTCTCTCAACTGGACTTATTTGTATTGTGTTTCATCCCACTTTGGTGTCACTAATACATTTTATACATGGATTTAATTACTATACACCCTTCCCTCTGCCCGGTTCTTACTAACTCTACTCTGTCCTCATCCTTTCATCTGGCAAGAGGTACCAGGCAAGGGTGCCCCTTACCCCCCTCTTTTTTATTCTAGCTATAGAACCCCTGTTAGCTGCTGTTCATCAGTCTTCCATGATCCAATGTATCCCTATTGGTAATTCCCTCTACACTTCACTGTCCTACACTGATGACCTCCTCATTCTACTCGACAATCTTGAAATTTCAGGACCACCCTTAATTAAATTACTTAGCAACTTTACTTCACTTTCTGGGCTCGCTCTGAATCTAAACAAATCAGAAACAATGCAATTGAACAATTTTTGTAACCCTTCTATGAATACAATATTAGGTTTTCATTGGGCCCTCAAGGTATCTCTTATCTTGGAATACAGATCACCTTTAAATTAGACAAAATATGGAACGACAATCTTTCCCTGTTATTAGCAAATATTAAAAACACTCTCAACAGATAGAAACTGCTTAACCTCTCTTTTAATGGAAAAATCTCCGCTATCAAGATGTCAGTAGCTCCCAAAATACTATATCTATTTTCTAATATCTCTTTAATCCTCCCTACTTTTTTTTGTCAGAATTGATGATATAATTGGCAATGTTTTATGGGAAGACAAAATTCCCAGATTTAGTAGTAACAAACTGTGTTCCCACTGGTCCAAAGGAGACTTCGGGCTCCCCTGGTTCCAAGCATATTTTTGGGCCTTCCGCATTGCCCAAACTGTCAAATGGTTTAATAAACCCAGCAATAAATCACCTTTGTGGGTCAATATGGAAACATCTCTATGTCCGGGCAATTTCACCACTTCCTTCATTTATAACCCTCCCCCCCAATTTAACATCTCACCCGACTATAGCATCATCCATATACTACTGGAAAATAATTAAAAAACGCCTTAAATCCAACCCAGCCCCTCTCATATATGCCTCTGTTTGGGGGAACCACAACATCACTCTTGATAATCACCCAATTTTTTGTTGTAATTGGAAAAACAGGGGCATTTTTTTCTTGGAGGATATACTTATTCCTCAGACTCTCAAATTAAAATCCTTTTCTGTCCTGCGCGCAAACAATGGAATCTTCCCCAGCATGATTTCTGGAAATATTTACAGTTACGCATGGCATGGAACCTTTATTTTCCTACTATTCCTCATCAATCTATATATGATACTTTTATTTCTAAATGAATCAAAACAAACTCTAAATTAAATAGTATCATTTACAAACATATCAGAAATACAATTCCAGATTAATCTATAATTGCAAAAAATAAATGGAGTATCCTTTTAAATTATAACAGAACCACTTCACAATGGCATAACTGCTGGCTATCCTGCCATAAATCTTTCAAGGATAATCACTGTTCACTCATACAAACCAAACTTCTGCATCTATGGTACAGAACTCCTGAGATTTTGCAAAAACTGGGCTTAATGAACAACAATAAATGTTGGCGCTGTAACTCCCCCAATGGCAATTTGCTACATATTTTATGGCATTGTCCTCCTATACACAATCTTTGGCATCATATTCATTTCTTTGCAATGAAAGTGATTGGTCTGTCCTTTGCATTAGATCCAAAACATTGCATACTTGGTATTTTCAATGCTCATGCATACAAAATATCCCATTCTCAGAACAGGTGGTTATCCCTACTATTCCTTCAAGTTAAACACCTTTATACTACTGCATTGGAGATCCAACAATATTCCCACCCTCCTGGATATTCTCAAACATCTATCTCAATATGCCATCCTTGATCATATGTCACACTTAGCCTCTGACCGACTTATTTATATCATAAATGCTGGTGGCACTATTTTAAATATTTAAACATGTCTACACATATCGTCACTTAATCCATGGGTTGTTATATGTTCTCATTGGAATCTCGCTTCTAGCTCTTTCGTTTCTTTTTCATCTCCTCTCTATCTATCCTTTTATCTCCTTTTCTTCTTCTCTTTCCCTCTTCATTCTTGTTCACTTTCTATTTTTCTCTTTTTTATGTTCTTCCTTTATACAGTCTTACACATACTTGTATTAAATTACAGCATAATAGAAGTACAATCACGACTGTTCATATTTCTTGTTTGTATCTACTCCTTTTACCCCTTGAAGCGTAAATTGCCATATTTTCTCTCTATCATATAGATTGTACTGCTACATATTGTTTTCTCAACATTTGTTTTCCCCTGTAATATAATTGTATAATACTTCAGACATCATGTTTTTTCCTTCTCCTATTAAGAATTTATGTAAGCGTTATATTGGAGAATGTAGTATATTTGTATATATAATCACAATAATTACAATAAAAAGATTAACTGTAAATCCCGCCATGGCAGAACAATTGAAAATTATAAGTCCCCAGTGGTCACGTTCTATTTATCAACTCCTTTTGTTATAACAAAGATGTCCATCATGGCACAAATGAGGGATTTTTGTTGAGATATGTACAGCATCCAATATCTCCAACGTAATTCAAATTTAGAGTAAATGTGATTAAGATGGGCTATAATTTTTGCCATATTATATATATTTATCATCAATTCTCTCCATATTGATAAGTTAGGGGGAGTCAATGTTAACTACTGTTTAGTAATTGCCTTTTAGCAACTACCATAGCAATATTAAATAATTTCCTTGAAGCTGACTGTCTATGTCCTTCAGGGGCATCAAGGAATTATATCAAATAACTTATAAGTTGCAAGTTCTTCCCAAAGGGCTCCTGTAATTCCTGTTGCAATTCCACAGAAAAGGGCTGCAGAACTGGGTAGAACCAGAAGATGACACTGTGTGCTGCTCTCTGCTCCCCACATCCCCACCAACATGTGGAACTATGGGCTATCATATATTGAACTTGCTTATCTGGTGTAGTAAAAAAAAAATAACCGTTTTTCAAGAATGCTCTCTCCAAATGTGAGAAGAAGTCAATTTATGTATATTATGTAAACATTGGGTTCACTGCTGGTCCTAGATAAAGGAGCCAAGGTCCCACCCCCCCATTAAACATAGACAGTATTATATTTCTGCTGTTCCACTAGGGCACAATACACCTGTGATATAAGATGTCTAGTATCATCTTGCCTCATAACAGAGCAATAATTAACTGGATAAGAGGAGGGGTCTCAGCATCCTGGCCCATGACCTGATGTACATTATGATTGCATATAATCATGGGCTTGGCAGTAACAGAAAAAGTGATCATTAGGTAGATCAAAAGTTGATTTGAGATCCTCAAAGGATTGAACCACCTGGCCCTACAGAAACTGAAAAACATAAGGCAGCCCTGCCCTCATACAAATTTGAAATCCCGTATCCAAAGAGGCTGGTTGAAAATTGGTCATATCTATCAACGAGAATAAAAGAAACTTACTATAGGAAAAGCAGTTGTGATTAAGAAACTGACTCCACTGACTGAGGGTAGATTTAGTATAGGGGTGTCCTATTTGTACAGGAGAAAACTGAAGTGAAGGTTGAAGTAGGACTCTAGGACTTCTCAATATTTGTCCCTTAATTAGCTCAAAAGATTTCCAGTGTGCCTGGTATGAAGGATATAGCCAACACAGTATTGTCCATATTTGTGCTGCCGAATGGTAATGTAACAAATTTGGTAGGGATAGACCTCCCTGTGATTTAGGGAGCTGAAGGGTCCACAAACAAATCCTAGGTCACGTCCTCTGCCAGAAGTAGTGAGAGACTGATTTATTCCAAGTACAGAAATAATGGAGTGGAGGGGTAGTTGGAATAGTGTATGCCAAGTATAAAATCTTGGGAGCAAATTCATATGGACACTGTTCACTCTCTGAATAAGAGGAAGCAGCAGATGTGCCCACACCTCTATCTCCTTAGCTAGGTGCTGAGAGATTTTATTATAATTAGAAAGGAGGACCATGTTAAAGTCCCCTGCTATAGAGACCCCTAAGTAACAGAAGGAAGAAAGGCTCCAATAAAATTGGAAACATTCTCTGATATTATCAAAAGCAGCATGGTTTATTTGCAAGACTTTAGTTTTTGTGTATTTAAACTGTACCCTGCTGATTCTCCAAATTGTCACAAAGTATCCCACAGAGGGGGAAGTGCCTCTCAGGGTCTGTTAAATAAATAAGGAGGTCAACAGCGTAAAAAGCTAGTTTCGGCTTCCTGTTCCCCGGGTGTATACCTATAATTGTGAAAGTTTGTCTAATTTTCTGTGTCAGTGTCAGTGGCCCAAACTGAGCACAAATAATAAGGAGGACAGTCCTGACATGTTCCTTGACAGAGAGGGAAGGAAGTAGACAAGCAACCACTGATTTTAACATACGCAGAAGGTTGATGATAAATGGCCTTCACAAGGGATGCAGATTCTGCTGGAATCCCAAATTGCCTCAGAGCCTGAACTGAAAAGGGCCATGCCACCCAGTCAAAGGCCTTTTCTGCATCCAAACTTACTAAAAGAAAAGGGCCCCCCGACCATCCAGCATGGTGCAAATCATGTAAAGTCCTCTTAATATTATCCTGTGTCTGGTGGGATAAAACAAAGCAGGGTTGGTCTTTACCAATAAGGAGAGGCAACAAAGGCTCCAGACGTTTAGCCATAATGGTGGCAAATATTTTATAATCTGTATTAAGTACAGAGATGGGGTGATAGGAAGGGTAACAACTCCCATCTTTCCCTGGCTTCAAGATAGCCAAAATCATGGCTTGTCTTCATGTTGGTGGAATGGAATTACCCTCAGTAAGTCCCACACTGACTCACAGCAACAACGGGGTAAAGGAATCCCAGAACATCTTATAAAATTCTCTGCTATACCCGTCGGGGCATGGGCTTTTATTATTTTTTAATTCTTTACGACCTTTGAATTTCTGCCGAGGTCACTGGAGCTAATAACATTTGTTCCTGGGCCTCAGGTAAGGAAGGGAGGTATAAAGACTTGAAATAATCAGAAATCTCTGCCGGGGGTGGGGGGGTGGATTAGTTCCTGTTTTATACAACTGTCTGTAATATTCCACAAAAGCTTTCAAAATCCCAACAGGGTGTTCTCTTGCTTCTTGGTAACTGGATTCCTAATATGAGTAACCATGGAGTGAGCCAATTTTTTTCTCAGCCAGTAAGCTAAACTTTTTGATGCATGAGCCCCCCCTTCATAATAACGCTGTTGAAGAAAATGAAGGGACCTCTCAGTTTTTAAGTCCAGGACTTGTTGAATTCTATGTCTCATTTGATTAAGCTGCAGCAAAACCATGTGATCCCCTCCCATATGGCATTGCTGGAGAGAGTTTGCAGCTCCTCCTGTGGGACTGCAATTGTTGTTCCCTCTGTTTTGTAAGATTAGCAGCATATGCAATAATATCCCCATGTAAAATTACCTTTAAAGTGTCCCATTGTATAGATGGGCTCACATTTTCCTTGTCATTTTCAAGAATAATCTGTGTAATGCGTTCCTATATTATAGACTTAAAATCATTAATGTTCGGGAGGGAGTTGTTAAATATCCATAAAGTAATCTGCAACTGAGTATCTAAGGCCAGCTCCACTGGCAAAGGGCATGATCTGAAAGTAAAATAGGGGAACTTGTGCATCTATGAATTAAATGAGCATATTCCGCCACTACCAATATATGGTATGGTCAATATGTGTATAAACTTTGTGCAGCGTGGAGTAGTGAGTGTCAGCCCTCTCATGAGGATGATGGCAGCACCAGATGTCCACCTATGCCATCTCCTGAAAGAATGAGCAGCTTTGTTTCTGTGTGGGGGTGTCCCTAGGAGGCTGTGTGTTGGCTGTATCCCTGGTGGAAAGAATAAAATTATCCCCCAATTAAAAGGAAGCCCTACTGGAATTGCACAATTTTCCTATATAATTGTTTGGTAAATAATGATTGAAAACCTGGAGGGAGATATAAACTAACTAGAGTAAGTAGGTGGCACTGATAAGTGCCTTTCACCATGGCCAAACAGCCCTGTGTATCTGTAGAGGTTGCCACAGTTTGGAAGGGGGTCCATTTAGGGATAAAGACTGCTGAACCCCTTCCCCTACCCTTACAAAATGAAGAGGCAACAACAAGGGAAAAACCTAGCCTTGTCAGCTTGTCATGGTCCTTTTCATCGAAATGGGTTTCCTGTGATAAAAAAAGTGATGGGTGAAGCTTTTTAATGGTTGTGAGGTCATTCTTCTATTTTTGGGCTGGTTTGACCCATTAACATTATGGGAGCAGTCCTTAGTGTATTGCTTTGTACTGTGTGTGCCATGGAGAGAGTAAATTAAAATACCCATTCTGTTCTGTAGCATGTTAATTAGAGTCAACAATCCAACAATTGTGCTGTATGACAAGCTTAATATCTCTAAAATAATATTGACAGACAGCAACAACACGTAACAATAACAGAAAAACTTTAAGAAAACTACAGATAACTACAGAATATGAACAAAGAGAAAAAGAGGGTGCGTTTGCAACCAGAACCCCCACCTAAGGTAAAGCTAATCAACTTCCAAGACAGTAGGGAGAAAAAAAAGAAAGCAAGGCTCAAAGTGAGATGCTCTATTGGATTAAGGTCCACTCCTAGGATTAGGGAAACCCCCAGTCTGGGTGGAAAAACATTGCAACTCTTGCGAGTGGCCTCCTGGGCGCTGCATGAAGTACCCAAATTTCTCTGGCCATCGAGAAAGATGATGGCGGGAACAGAGAAAGAAAGTATCAATGTCACCAATATAGTGGGAAAAGGAAGAGAAAACCCTTATGGTATTCCAAGGAGGTAGCAGAGAAAGTGAAAGCCAAAAGGACTGCATTCAAGCAATACAAAAAGACACAGGCAGAAGGGGATAGGTAGAGGTACCAAGGGAAGCAAAGGGAAGCAGGAAGGGCAGTAGAGGAAGCCAAAGCTCGGACAGAGAAGCGCATTGTGAAAACAGTGGTTAGAGGGGATAAAACCTTTTACAGGTATGTAAGTGAAAAAAGAAAGGCAAAGGGAGGGATAGTGAGGCTAAAGGGTAAGGGCGAGAGTAGTGTTGAGGATGACAACAGTAAAACAGAAATACTGAACAGATATTTCTGCTCAGTCTTTACAGTAGAAGGGGTGGGTAGCTGGCCAGAAGGGAGTACAAACGGGGGATGGGCACAAAAATGGATACAGATCCCTTTCCTGGGGAAAGGGTCCTAAAGGAACTGGAAGGAACAAGAGTCGATAAAGCTATGGGCCTGGATGGGGTTCACCCCAGGGTGCTGAGGGAGCTCAGAGAAGAGGTGGCTGAGCCTTTGGTGACCCTGTTTAGCCGATTACTGGAAACAGGTGAGTTGCCCAAAGACTGGAGAACAACTGATAAAGTCCCCTTATGCAAGAGTGGGAACAAAGAGGAAGTGGGAAACTACAGACTAATCAGCCTCACCTGAGTAGTGGGGAAGATTATGGAAGCACTACTGAAGGAGAGATTAGTGGAACACCTTGTGGCCAACAGTCTACAGAACCCAAGGCAGCATGGTTTTACTGGGGGAAGGTTGTGCCAGACTAACCTCATTGAATGTTTCAACTGGGTGACAAGGGAGGTGGATTGGGGGCAGTGGATGTGACCTATCTGGACTTCAAGAAGGCTTTTGACACTCCGCCCCATAGAGGCTGTTAAAGCAACTGATTGTTTTTTCTATCTGCTAGTTGGACATTTGTGTACTGGGTATTGGGAGTTTATCTTGTGGTACTTTAAGGGAGTTCTGTTCTGTTTTCTGCTGTTAGCGACTACAATTCTGATGTCTGCAAGTACTGTTTTACTGTGATTTTAAGCCTGTATTAGACTGCTTACCTGTTTAGCACTGTTCAGGATTTCTGGCGTTTCTCCACCATTACGGGTGAATTCTTGCACATGCGCAATAGCCATCTGTGTCCCGACTCTGTCCCAACAGTTGGAGCATGCGCAGTAAGGCCCCCTTTTGTCCTGCTGCATACTAATGTAATTCCTTTGTTCCCTTCCCCATATAAGCCTCAGAAGCACCCCTCTCCACTCCGAACACTGCCCAGCTGAGGTGTTTGCATCAGGGGACTCCAGAGAGCCTTAAGAGGTAAAGCCTCCTTCCTTCCAGTGGAGAGGTGCTACTCCATCGGCACTGTGCGCCGACTGCCCCACCCCTACCTTTATTGCTGCATATAGGTCACAAGACACATCACGTGATCTCTCCTTCAAATTAGTGTCCACTTTCCCATTTGCAGTTTATAGTTTCTGACCACTAGGGGTCACTGCAGTGCCCTCCTAATCCCTGTTGTCTGCCTTCCTTTCACCACTATAGTTTCTCTCCTAATCTCTACTCCTCCCCACCACTATACCCCCCTCTTCCCATAGTTTGCTACTGTCCCCTGCAGGTCTGAAACCCTGTACCTTTAGTTTCAAAGTCAGCAGCAGCAGTGCTACCACTAAGCCAATGAGTCAGGCTATTGTCTGTCTCAGTTTTAAAGCTTTTAAGCCTTTTTGTCTCTATACTCGGGGGGGGGATACTTATCTCCCATCACTAGAATCAAACCTTGTACCCCTTATATCAGAATCAGCAGCTCTACCACTAAGCCAACAACTCAGGCATATTTATTCTCTGTTTTTAAAGCTCTTAAAGCCTCTGACTCCATAGTCTACTAAAATTCCAAATTGCTGTCTACATAGCCAAGGTTTCCCCATGTCAGACTTGAACCCTGTATCAACCCTCATTGATCTTTGACACCAAAGTCTGTGATGCTTCCACTGTACCACTGGATCAGTACTTTGCTTTATCTCCTGTATCCTAGTTTGCACCTCCCCCCAAGATCCTGCACTACTAAGCTTTACCATGACCACTCTCTCCATCACCAACATTAGCTATTGCCCCCTAGCTCTTCTCTTACTATACTCCATTATCATGGTAGATACTCCCCCAAGCTGCAGCTTACCAGGGCTCTGCCTTTGCACCCCAGAGTCTGTTTTAGGTGACCTGACACTCCTACCCTGGACACACACACCCTCCTCTTCCTCAACCCACAGGACTCCCGGGATCCCCCCACCCATCTCCAGCCACTGTATTCTAGGCCTTACCTCCTGCTGGTCACTGCCTTGTGTTGCCTCTCCCTTCGTAAGGGATATGCCCACCCCTGTCTGTGTGCTGCTCCCTGCTTGTACTGCCCGAACACGTTTCAGGGTATTAGCAAATCTGAGGCTCGCCTCCCTATGGGTATTAATGCTACTCCTCCTGATCTCTGGAAACATCCACCCTAACCCTGGTCCTATACCTTTGCCACCAACTAATCAGACTGCACCCAGGGAACTCTGTATAGCCTCCATCAACATCTACAGTTTGATAAAGAAATTTCGTAATCTACAAAGGTGGGTTGCTCAACAGCGGCCAGACATTATCTCAGTGGTAGAAATGTGGCTAAATGGCTGCACTCCTGACTCCGCAGTAGCTCCACCAGGGTACACAATATTGTGGGCTGACAGACTAGCCAAAAAAGAGGGAGGTTGTGCAGTTTACCTCCGTGACACCCTCCAAGGTCTCATTCTACCTTCCCCTGCTCTTGACCATGGTGCCCAAGTCCTCTCCCTCCAAGTTAATGTTGCTCCTTCCAGGGCATCTCTCTTCATCTCCTCTATCTACTGTACATCCCGACCAGGAATCAAAAAAGTGCATTCCAGTCAGTTCTCACCCACCTCCAGCAACACCCAGATAAGGCAGAAATTATTGCCCTGTGTGATTTTAATATCAATTGGTTAGCAGACACTGCCACTCCATATAGGGATGCTGCAGCTGCCCTCAGTCTATCTCAGGTTATGGCCACTACCACCCGATACAACCCGAGAACAGGTACCTCGACCCTCATCGACCTAATTCTTACTAATTGCCCTCACAAATTCACCCAGGTCTCCGTGCTACCTGACACACTGAGTGACCACTCCCCAGTACTCAGGCACTGGTTTTACTTGGCTACAAAGGCCCCTCCTAAAGTTAGCTTTCAGTGAAAACTCAGGCCAGGCAAGCTACAGTCCTTGAAATACCACCTCATCAGCTGAGACTGGTCTCCCATTGCTGCCTCACCTGATATTGACTCTGCCCTGGAGTACTTTGTCAATTCCTTCAATTCCGCCTGTGACCTTTTTGCACCCTTCTTCAAATGAGTCATTAAATGAGCTGACACCCTGTGGATGTCCCAGTCCCTTCTAGACCTCATGAGCCACCGAGACAATCTCTGGCACAATGCCTTGGAGACTGGGAGGCCCGCTGATAGGCAACGTTACCATGAGACCAGGAACCGCTGCACCTGGCAGGTCTGTCAGAAAAAAGCAGAATACTACAGAGCAGCCCTTGCCGCCTCCTGGAGGAAGGGGCACAATTTCTGGGACTTCCTTAAAGTTCTTCATGGCCAAATCTCTAATGCCCCCCCTCCCAGATACTGGTAAATGGTGGTATCTACATGGACCCTGACATAATAGCAAATGCACTGAACTTCTCATTCTCAGACTGCAGCAGCGTGCTCCCTGCCAACTTTTTTGTACCCACCTCTACCATAACATCGACACCCACCCAGGTACCCCCTTTCCGTTTCAAGGTCATCTACCAGCGTGATGCTGCCCCCCCTCCTGCTTAAGGCACTCAGCAAATCCCAGTTCAGCAGTGACAATCTCGATCTTACAATACTAAGGCTCACTCTCCCTGAAGTACTCTACCCCCTCACTGCCCTGCTAAACTGCTCCCTTGCTCTAGGTCAGTTCTCCTCCATGTGGAAAACTGCCCTCATCACTCCACTCCTGAAGAGTGGTGACCGAACCCTGCCTAGTAATTACCAACCCATCTCAATTCTACCCCCTCTCTCCAAGGTTCTTGAAAAGATAGTCGCCATCCAAGTCACAGACTACCTTACTCAACACAATCTCCTCTGCCCTGAACAACATGGTTTCCGAAAAAACCATAGCACCACAACTGTGCTTTTGGAATATACCAACATTATCCATACGACCCTGGATGCAAGCCAGATTGCTGGTACTCTCTACATAGATCTTTCAAAAGCATTTGACACCGTCCACAACTCACTTCTTCTAACCTCGCTAACCCAAATAGGTTTCTCACAGGATACTACCACTTGGTTCTCAAACTACCTGTCTGACAGAACCCAGAGAGTCAGATTAGGGCATACCTTATCATCCCCCCCCTCAGAGTAACATCTGGGGTCCCCCAAGGGTCAATCCTTGGCCCCCTACTTTTCACTCTATTCCTTAACTCCCTACCCAAGGCCTGTTCTGGGAGTCTCCTTCCATACGCAGACGATGCACTTTCGTTCAGTACCCACACCAACCCTACCGCCCTCCAAGTAGCCCTCCAAGGGTCATTTAATGAGGCCGAATCCTGGTTTACTGACCATAGGCTTGTTCTAAACTATAAAAAAACAAAATCCATGCTGTTTGCCCATGCCCAAAACAAGTTCAGTAACCACCCCCTGCTCATCCATAATTCCCATAATGAGACCCTGGAACAAGTTTCTACCTTTAAATACTTAGGGGTTACTCTAGACTCAGGGCTAACCTACCAGAAAAATATCAGGTGACTTAATACAGCTGTAAATGTGCGCATTGGTCTGCTACACTGCTACAAGCACTGTCTCCCCCCTGAAGCTCTACAGCTAGCCATCTCCTCCTCCATACTGTCACTCATTGATTACGGGATTATCTTCTATGGTGCTGCCGACAGTGCCTCCCTCAACAAAATTAGGGTTTCCCTGAATAAAGCCTGTAGACTGGCCACAGGATGTGACCAGCTTACACACACCTGTATGCTGTATACCAGTACAAACTGGCTTAATTTCGATGATCGCCTAAAGTACCAGACCTGTCTCATTGCCAAGAAAATCATGACTGGCCTCATGCCCCCAGCTCTTGTGATGCTGCTCCCCCTCTCTAACAGCACCAGATGCACACATCACACTGAGAAATCACCCTACCATGTTCCATGCTGTAAAACCTCCTTGGGGCAAAGAACTTTCAGATATCACACCCCCAATTGCCCCAATTGGCTGAACTACTGCCCATACCAGTTCTCCTGGCTCCTACTCTAGGACTGTTCAAATTCCTTCTCCGTAGCAATATCTTGCGTGACTCCACTTGTGACTGTACCTGACCTACCCACGACCTATAACTGCCATGACAATGGACCCATTTGGTCCTGCTTCTAGAGTTCCGCTGTTGTTACTGCATTTATTGTATTCTGCCACTGTACTGCATTGTCTTTGATTGTTGAAATTACCCTATAACACATCCACCTGTTGTAATTTACCATGTATCTTCGTAAGGTGTGATATTTCCCACACTACTATTTATACTGTGATGTCTGTACACAGTATGCTCTGTATTGTTTTCTATGACATAGAGCCTTTGTAAAGGAGTCTCTGACTCAAAGGTATTAATTCTGATTGTATTCAATAAATAAATAAAAATAAATTAAACAAGCTGAGCAATATGGGTGTGGGTAGGACAGTAATGCAGTGGAATGGGAAACTGCAGGACACAGAGGGTGGTGGTAAGTGGCTGTCACTCCACAGAGGGAAGGGTAACCAGTGGAGTGCCACAGGGATCAGTGCTGGGTCCGAACCTCTTCAACATCTCTATCAGTGACATCACGGATAACATAGATGGGAAAATGTCCATGTTTGCTGATGACACAAAACTCTGTAACAGAGTGGACACGCCAGAGGGAGTGGATAGAATGAGGAGAGATCTGCAGAAGCTTGAGGAATGGTCAAGGGTGTGGCAGTTAAGATTTAACACACAAAAAAAAAATGCAAAATAATGCACATGGGGCACAAAAATCTTGGAACAACATATCAGCTGGGGGGATATAGAATGCTCCAAGCAGGAAAGGGACCTAGGGGTTCTCATCTCTGATGACCTAAAGGTTGGGAGTCAGTGCGAAAAGGCGGTGGGTAAAGCAAATAGAATGCTGGGATGAATAGGCAGGGGCATCACCAGCAGGAAAAGGGAGGTCATAATTCCACTGTACAGGACACTGGTGAGGCCACACCTGGAGTACAGTGTCCAGTTCTGGAGGCCTTACCTACATAAGGATAAAGACAGGGTGGAGACAGTTTAGAGGAAGGCAACAAAGATGGTACAGGGTTTCCGTCATAAGTCCTACAAGGACAGGCTGAAGGACTTATCCGGCTCTCTGTATCTGACAACGTCCTCTCGGACTGCCTCTTCTGCCCCCAAACCCCCCAGAGACCACAGTCCTACTCTCCCCAGGTACTCACTCCATAGATACACTAGAGCAGGCCTATTATTTTATGAATGTTGGTTGAATCTGTAATTAATTGCAAGCCTCTGATTTTCTTCCTCATTGTGTTATTTGGAATTGCTGTATATTTTCTCTTTGCTGTACCTCACCTGTATCGTCCTTCATTGTTGTATTTCACTGTCACATGTTGTCTACCCTCCCTGCGATGAGGTGCCTTTGTAAATGAGTCTTTGACTCAAAGATTGTAAATCCGATTTATAAAATAAATAAATAAAAGGCTTGAATATGTACTCCCTGGAGGAGAGAGGGGAGAGGGGGGATATGATAGAGACATACAAGTACCTCACAGGGAGAAACAAGGTGCAGGAAAACACTATTTTTCAGAGGAAGAGATGTTCCAGGACTAGGGGTCATGGGACGAAATGGGAGGTGGGGAGGTTCAGAGGTAATGTGAGGAAGTATTTCTTCATGGAAAGGGTGGTGGACAAGTGGAACACCCTACCAGAGGAGGTGATGGGGGCTGAAATAATTACGGGATTCAGGAATGCATAGGCTAGGTATCGGGGGATTCTAGCAGTTGGGGGAAGGTTCAAGAGAAGCTTGAAGAGGCAAAATTACATGCACAATTGGGCAGACTTGGTGGGCCAAAGGCCCTTACTTGCCATCAGTATCTATGTATCTAGAGATCCAGATGGACAAACAGTCCTATGATGGAAAAAAGTACACCAGTTAAGTTGAGCTTGAACATCTTAGTAGCGAGATCTTCCAGCTTCTAATGAATAATAATAACAAAAAATACCTGATCACTCACCAAAGAGAGTGGGTACGCAAAAAGGGGGGTCATCTAAATATTAAGTTAGGAACAGGACAGCTAGTAGAGTATTGACTAAATTGATGCCCCCTGTAAATTAGAAGGAACCCCTATAGCTATCACAGTGAGGACATAGTGACTGGGAACATAGTCTTACATATCCCCAAATCCATTGGAATACTGTAAAGCATGACAAGATATTTCAGCGTCTCCTAAGAGTTCCTCATTATACCTAAATGTATGTTTTACAAGAGTATTCTTTAAAATGTTCAATGGGGTTGAAAAGTTATTGTCCTTGAGAGTAATGGGAGGTGAGAGAGTCATGAATAGTATTTAAATGTCCTCTATTTATAATCTTATATATGGTACCCCATCTGGTCTCAAATTTGTGTCCGAGGCCATTCATGTAAAAAGCCAGCTTCTTGGTTCTGATGGTTTCTATGAACTGTGACTTCCATTCCTGAAACCACTTCTTTTTCTTCTATCCTTTCAATCTTTTCTTCCTTCTTCCTTATACGAAAAATGAAACACAGGAGAAAATTAATTTAGAATATTAATTTTGACTTTAAATCAATGTCTGTTTATTTGTTTATGCACATTGTGTAATTAGTTTAGTTCGGAAAGATAAGCAAAATTAGTTGTTATAGATACAATATGTTTTATTGCTTCCTTTTTTTGGTTTTCTATCTCTTGGATATTTGATCTAGTGATGCTATGTGAAATTGTATCTGTGTAATGTTTTTATATTATGGTCTTTTTTTTTTTTTTTTTTAAACTCAGTATTGTATTGATGGAACAGTTCATATACATATATTTCATCTTCCTCTGTTCAGTCAACTTTCCTGAGCACAGGATATCATGCACTACAGGTCAAAGTAAATTTTTTACTCTTTTGTTCTCTTTGTGCTCTATGATTGCTACGTGAAAGCACCTTGCAAATGTTTTCCTCACCGCTAGCCCACTAATTCCGCAACTCCCCCTTTCCATCCTGACGCTCGCCATGTTTCTACCCCTGGCTCTCGCTCTTTCCCTATTAACTCTTCCTGCTGCACCCACCCTTCCCAGTCCACTCCAGCCTGGCTAAAGTCCCACCCCATCCATAGTAGTGTCCCAATTATCTACCCCTCCTCCGTCATTATCATAATAAACAAGTACAGGACAGCCACCGTCACTTTCTGTGGTTTTAGCTCAATTTTTCCCCCAGTCGTCGGTAATATATCCCTCCTCTTCTTTACCTCTCTAACCTGCCACCCCATACACGGCCTCTTTCCCCTATATGTGTAGCTGCCTGCCTCACCCAAAAGATCTCTGCTTATAACCCCTGTATGCCTATGGTTGATTGTACATCTGCTGACTTCTTCAATTGTAAAATAATGCTGTTTTATCTTTTTTATTTCAACCTTGTATCGTACTGTATACACTGTATATACTTTTTCTTCCTTGTATATTATTGCTTTTTGTATACCTGCTTCTGTACTGTACTTTGATGTATTCATGACCAGGTTCACCTTGCAAATGAGCCTTGCTCAATGGTGCCCGCCTGGATAAATAAAGATTTTGATTTGATTTGTGCTATTCAATCACCTACATTTAACATTATGCCACTTTCTTGCATTTCCTGCGTACATTGTTTTGCCCTTCCACCTTTACTTGTCTCTATTATGTGTACTTATCTTTCTCCCTTTGCATATTCAGGCAGGAAAGCGTACCATCCATATAAGAGAGCAGAATGTGAATCTGAAGAGCAAGTTTCCTCCTGGATAGTTGCCTACATATTCTTAATTTAAATTTTCTACTGTTCACTTTCTGTGTAGTAAGCTGTTTCCATCATACCATACTATTTCCCCAAATGCTATAACATCAACTTATGTATAGATTCAACCTGTTTTTGTGAACACAAATAAAAAGAACAAGAACCAAAACTGTGTGTGTTTTGTGTGTGCCTGTGTCTGCTTATTCTGGGTTTTTATTGGGGTGGTTTTGAGGTCTGGGGAGAGAGACAGAGAGAGTGGCAAGGGGGGGGGGGAGTCGACCCCATCACCTTGTTTGAACTTCCCCTTGGTATAGGGCCTCCGTGCGGTGTTGCTACCTTCCCCAGCACTCCACAAACTTGTCCATTGTTAGTCTGTGCTTGCCTGTTAGGAACTCCATGTCATGTGTTTGAGATACTGTCTGTCTCCACTTCCCCATCTCCGGTGGGGCTGGATTCAGCCAGTGGGCAGTGATTGTCTTGATTGCTGCCAATACCATGCATTTATATGTCTCCTTATATTTTCTACTAGATATGCCTGGTGGCCAACCCCCGAGTAGGTATATATACCCAGAGTCTGGCATGTCCACTCCCCACATCTTTCGTAATTCTTTCCTGACATCCCCCCAGTATTGGCGTATTACTGGAAATGCCCACAATATGTGGTAGTGGGTCCCTCTGTCCCCACAGTTTCGACAACATAGATCTGTGTTTGCAGTGCCAAAGTGTTTTGTTGTTACTGGGAAGTAGAAGAACCTGTGTATCACCTTCCATCTGTATTCCCTCCAGTTCTGTGATGCTGAGACTCTCCAACCTCCTTTACTTTCTAACCACAGCTGATCAGGGATTGATTCTTCCCCCTCCCCATCCCATTTTTGTCGTATCTTTGTCAGTGTTGTTCCCCTGTCCTGCTTGAGTATCTTGTACATGACACATATGTATTTAAGTCTAGCCTTAATAATAGCTGCCCATAGAGAAAGCTTTCCTATATTGTCCTGTCCCTGGTAATATGGCACTCCCTCTCTTCCCCCTGCAAATGACTCCTTACTTACAGAAAGTACTACAAGTCAGGCCTACCCAGATTGTGCCTCTCTTTTAACTGCTGGTAGGATGCTATGTGTCCTCTGTGATCTGTAAGCTGGTCATATCTAATTAGCCTTTTTCTGTTCCATTCTCTAAAACCCCTGTCTTCTCTTCCTAGAGTAAAGTCCATGTCCCCGGTGATTAAAGTGAGAGGCTCTATCTCACTTGGGGCGCCAGTTCTTGCTTGCATCTGTAGGAGGACCCATAGGGAGTGTCTTGTCCATGGATTTTTTAATTTTGTAATCATTTCAGCCGATATCTTGGCCGTGAGCAAAGCATATAATGGCATAGGGAGGTCACCTCCCTCCTCCATGGAGTACCATCTGGAGTCTCTTCTCTGCTTGCTCCAAGTGATTAAGTGGGGCATCTGGGCCACTAGGAAGTATAGTGGTAAGTCTGGCACCCCTGCTCCCCCTTCGTCCCTGGGCAGTGTCATTGTGGCTCTGTTAATTCTCTGTCTCTTCCCTCCCCAAATAAAGTTCTTTAGGGCTTTGTTCAGCTGGGTCCAATGTGCTCCCGGGATTTTAATGGACAGTGTTTGAAAAAGAAACAAGTAGTTTGGAAGCACATTCATCTGAAGTATTTCAGTCCATCCATACATAGAGAATGGCAAGAGACTCCACCTGGCCAGGTCCGCTAGGCATTCTTGCATTAGTTTACCATAACTTGCTTTAAATAACTCTGAGATCTTAGGGGTGACCCTTATACCCAGGTATCTAATTGTGTCATTCTTTGCCCAAGCATAAGGGATGGCTGCCTTGTCTCCTGGGGTCAGTGTACCACTAATATGAATAACTTCTGTTTTGTCTACATTCACCTTGTATCCTGATATTGCCCCATACTCTTGCAAAATCCTTTGTAGCACAGGAACCGAGGTGGAAGGGTTCTGAATAAGAGGGCATTGTCCTCACACAGGGATATTTTGTGCTGTTCTCCCCCCACGTCTATATCTCTGACTGCTTGACATTCCCTCTTTTTCACTGCCAGTGGCTCTATGCATAGAGCAAAGAGCAGCGGGGACAATGGGCTCCCCTGTCTTGTGCCCCTCATGACGGGGAATCTTTCTGAGTTGACCCCATTGACCTTTACTATGGCCTGTGGACTTCTATATAATGCCTTTATGCATGCCTGGAACTTGGGGCCAAAGTTCATTGCCTTCAATACACCTGTCAGAAATCCCCACCTCACCCTACCGAACGCTTTTTCTGCATCTAATGAAATGGCTAATTGGGCCTTTGGGTACCCAGACTGCGATGTAAAAAATGTTCAGGAGCCTCCTGATACTATCCTGAAGTGCCCATCCCTGAATGAAACCCTCAGACCTTGTATATGAGTTTGCAGCCTCTTTGCCAGTATTGAGGTGAACATTTTCATATCTGACGGGAGCAGAGATATGGGTCTATATGACCTGCATTTCTGTGGGTCTTTACCCTCCCTTGGTAACACCGTGATCTGAGCATACCTCCAGGAGTCAGGGGCTGTTTCTCCCTCCAGGGTTCTATTGAAAGCTGCCTATAGTACAGGTGTCAGTTGTTCCCCAAATTTCTTGTAGAACTCTGTAGGAATTCCATCTGTCCCAGGTGCCTTGCCATTTTTAAGTTGTTTAATTGCTGTTAGAATTTCCTGTCTTGTTATGCCTGCTTCCAGAATGTCCCTATCCCCCCTTAACTTGTTTAGCTTTACTGATGAGAGGAACTTAGTCAGATCCCCTTCATTAGTCTCCCTCCAGTGGTCCTCATATAATTTTCTATAGAATTCTGCGAACTCCTTCAATATGGTCACTGGGTTAGTGTGAATTTTGCTCCCCTGTGGTTCCCCCTTTAATTTTTTGCACTGCCCTGTTAATGCCCTGTTGTCTCAACTGCCGAGCTAGAAGTTTGACTGCTCGATTCCCTGCTTCATAAAACCTTTGGTTTGTATACCTAAGAACCCCCATCTTGGACTCCAGAATTCTTGTGAGTTTTTTCCTATGCCCCTGCAGCTGCTTCTTCAGGTCTTCATTAAGTGTGATTTTGTGTTCTGCTTCAATGTTGAATATCTGCCTTTCCAATTCAGTTCTGGCTTGCTCCTTTTCCCTCTTCTTGTTGGATGCATATTGGATAAATAGTCCCTTCAATATAACCTTTACTCCATCCCACCTACCTACTGCTGATGTGTCCCTTTCCTATGTTCCTGTAGGTAGCTCTTAGTAGGAAGTTGGCTAGACCCTCAGAGCGTTGTTGAAACACCAAGAGAATAGCTTAACCACAAGTGCTAGAGCAAGGGCACCATGAAACAAGAATAGAGACGCTAGGTCAGAAAAAGAAAAAAGTTGTGAATATCAGAGTGAGGATGCTACAAGAAAGCGCAGACAAGAAGGAAAGCAGGGGAGGTGACTTTAAGGCACCATATGAGAGGGGCCACATGGAAGGGGACTGTGAAGAAGTTAAAAATTGGTAAAGAAAAACCAAAAAATAGAGACTGAAGGATGCTGTGAAAAATTGAAGGAGGTTTAAACAAGAAGAACAACAGTGTATATTGGGGCCTGAGGAAGTGGTGTTGGCCACAAAACTGTTGCCAAGACCTTTTTGGTGTGGAATAAAAGAAATGAAAAGCAGTTTTTTGGCTGGAAAAATTTTATTTTGAATGGGGTTCATCCCAATCTAGTTATTTAAAGCTCTCAGTTTCAGCCTTTATCCTCTGGTAGAAATCCGTGTCATTAATGTATGAGACGTTTAGTCTCCAGAAGGGTTTTTTGTGCACTACCTCTACCTCAAAGTCTAGCATGATCTGAGGACATTATATTTTTAATGTCGCACCCACTTACTGTATGTACCCATTCTGTTGTAAGGAGAAAATAGTCTATTCTGGAATATTTCTGTGCAGGTGTTGCCATGCATCCGTGAGGCCTGCTTCTCCTATCAGCCCTCATAATTTCTTATTCTCTCCTCCTTGGTCTCCGTGGTTGTTTACACTTTTGTCTAATGAGGGGGAAGGGACACAGTTGAAATCATCCCCCACCATGAACAGTTGACCTAAGGAGATATCCCTTTAAGAAGGACAGTCTCTCCAGAGGCTCATTGGGGGCATACAGATTTAGGAGCACACATTGCACTCCTCTATATGTTCCCAACACCTTGATAAATCTTCCCTCAATGTCCTCTATTACTTGCTTCACCTCTAGTAGTGCATCTTTTTGCACCAGTATGGCCACCCCTCTCCTGTGTGGGTGACCATCATAAGTTGAAGAGTACACTGCCCCCACCCAGCTGCGTTTCAGCTTTTGTGCTCAGCTTGGGTGAGGTATGTCTTCTGTAGATACATTACCTTGGTCTTTAACCTATTCACTTCCTGTATTATGCAAGCTCTCTTGACAGGAGAACTGACCCCTTTTACATTATATGAAATGATTCTTTAATCAGCCATTTGATGTTTCCCCTCCTCCTTCTGTTGTTCTCTCCCTCTGTTTTGTCATTAGCAATTGCACGTGCAACGACCACAAAGCACACTTTCTCTAAGCACAACTTATAACTATATACATTAATAAATTTTTCCGGGCCAGAGAACTTGACCCTTTCAGCCAACTTCAGACTGTGTCTTCCTGCTGTAACCTTGTGGCAGATATCTGCCTATGTCCTTCAGCTTTCCATGACTTCAACTGATGTGATTCGTCAGCCTCCATAGATACACACCTGTACCTGTTTCCGTGAGGCTGTGGCCTGCTGTTAGTGGCCTCCACTATTGTAGAAATAAGATTAGTTTAGACAGTCTTGCTCTAACCTTTTCTGGTGACTTGTCTGTCACCTGCACCTAAATGTCACCTTCCTCTCTTTCCCCTTAGGTGCTTTGAGTTCTAGTATTTTCCCACTCCTCAATTTAATCTTTCATAGGAGGATTACCCTCCCATTGTTTGTTCCTCCAGTCTTCAGTCCCCCAGTCCTCCCCGAGTCCCCTCTTTTCTCTACCCATGGGCTCCTGTCTCAGCTGTTGCTCAGCTTCCATTATCTCCCATGTTTCTTAGGTTCCCTTGTTTTTCCCTCTCTCCCTCCCCAGTCTATACATCTCTTCCCTTGATCCCTCCCTTGTCATCCCCAATATCTATGGGTGCCTGTCTGCTTTGATGTTAGTTAATTATCTTGTGTCCTTCTTTCCCATATGATTGTGGTCCCACGTCCTCCACATCTCCCCTATTCACCAAGTTTCTGCCTTTAAGCGCTTGCGAAATTCTAAATGGAATTTTATCCCCCCAGACTCTTTCACTTCCCTTTCCTTCCCCCTGCCACTCGTACCCCTCTCCTTTGTTCTCCTCCCTCTTTGAGTAACCCCCCTCTCCCTGAAGTCCCCTGACCCCATATTTCCTCCCCTCCTTCTTGAATTATTGTACCATATGTATAATTTAGACTCTTTTCTTCTGAGCAACCATGACAGATTTAAATAAAGTCCTGGTAATCCATATTGTTCTTCTTTGTGTTCTATCTGGCTTCCCCTGCACTGGATCACAGAAAACCAAAAGTACTTACTGAGTCAGCAAGGCGCAGTCCGGGCAGTGCGGAGGTGGAGGGTGTGTCATCATCCTGACGTATCATCCGTTTGCTTGGAATGGCTTCCCAGTGTCTCTGGATGTCTTTTACTCCCTTTTGGTTCCCTCTAGGCCCTTATTGCCATTGTCTGGATCAGAGTTGGCGTCTGGTGTAGTCTTCTGTACCTCCTTTCCCCACGCTAATTCCCAACTTCTGTAAGGTCAGAGATCTCTTCTATGCTTCTGAAGAATTGTGGGCCCCTTTCCAGAAATATTTTAATCTGTGCCAGCGCAAAGATTTGTGCCTTGATGTTGTGGGCTCATAACTCCTTGATCGCCTGCAAGATTTGATATCTCTGGTACATGATCGGGGGGTAAAGTCATGTTCAAAATATAGGCGAGTGTCCCCAAAAATAACTTATTTTTCATTCAATACAGCCCTCAGTACTCGCATTTTGGTGGAATAGTTGACAATGCGCACCATCACTGATCTAGGGCGTGCTTTGGGGTCTGTTGGCCTTGGGGCTAATACTCGATGGGCCCTTTCGATAAGTAAAGGGGTCTTGTCCCAGCCCAAAAGCTCCTGCAGAAGGCTGTCAATGAATGCCTCCATCTCTCCTTGCTCAGTACCTTCTGGTAACCCATGGATCCGGAGATTGTTCCTCCAGGAGTATTGTTCATAATCATTCAGTTTAAAGGTGATGTCTCTCTCCCTCTCGTGGATGTGAATAAGAGCCATGTTGTGATGTTCTCCCTGAGTGTGGACCTCATGCATGCCATTCTCCAGCTGTGAGGGGTCTATGTGATAATGGCGAACGCCTAAAGGCGATCACTGTTATCACCCAGTCAGAGTGCCAAACACATTTTTGACACTCTGACAATCCCAGAGCACCAGAACAATGGTGCCAGGACAGATTTTTATTGCTCCCCCCTACTTAAGGATTCTCAGCTCCACAGTGGTGCATGTTCGGGGGGGTGAAAGCAGTAAAAAAAGGTTTGGGCGCAATAAAAAATTGCACCAGCGCCCGGACCCAAACCCAGTACCTCAGCCACCCCAGCCACTAGCCAATCCCTGATGCCATGACACAGCTTGACCAGCAACTGCAGCGCCACCCCCTACAGCCTCTCCATCCCCTCCCAGCCCACACTAGCCGTGCTCTCTCCCACCCCCCCAGGTGCGTACATATAGCGACATCCTGTCTCCTAGTTCTCCCACCCCCTCATCCGGTCACTCTACCTTTCCTTCCCCATGAGTGGATTGTGCCAGGAAGGAGTCACCATAATGGATGGTGCCCTTCCTCATGTGTCCACTTCATGGGTTACCATTGTGAGGTGCGATTCTCCAGTGTCTTCACCTCAGCTTTAGTGCCCACTAGGTCCGTTCACATCTGCCACAGGGTAGTGCTGATTTTTTTGCAGCTCACTGACAAGCTGCGTTGACATTATGGTGCACTCAATTTCATTCTGGCTCCCTCCTCGTGCTGCTCCGTCAACTCCACCTCGGGGCTTGCTTGGCCTACTTCAGTCTCCTTTCATGTGTGCAGCAGTCGTTTTGTTTGAAGGTTGTTTGCCCCAAAGTCTTTTAAGTGCTGCTTCACTGCCATCCTTATCTCTTCAATTTTGTTTTTTTTTCCAGCACTTTGGTGCCATGAGGACCAGAGAAAGAAGATTTATATACCATTGGGAAGAGGCGCTATCGTGGCTAGGTGTGCATAGTTCGGTGATGTCACTGGAAGTCCTATTGTGATCTCTTTAAGAAACTGTTTTACTATTTATTTTTACAATAAAAACTTTATTGATTAAAAAAAAAAAAAATAGTGACTGGGACCAGAATGCAAGGCTCTCCTCCTATAGTAAGGGAAAACAGGGAGGAGGGACAGAATTTCAAGCTGAGTACCAGAGCTCTGAGGAGCACACGTACTCTGACCAACACTGCCCAAAATAAAATGAATGCCATCATCCAATATCTAAATCAACTACATGGTGGTTCTCCCTCCTCCAACCTCCCCATATTCTCAACACGTCCCAGCGCTGAAGCCCATTATAACATCAATGCACAAACTTGCTACTATCATCATCTCCTCCACCCCCATTCCCACAACAGAAACCCTTTACATCACCAGTGTCACTGTTCCACGTCTGGTAAGGAGCTCCCAGCCAATGTAATAAGTGCACACTGCAGTACGCTGGAAAAATGAACTGTCACAGAACTGAAACATGACCAAGAGCCCCTGCCTAAGTACCACAATATTATATAACCTTCCACATAATATGATGTCACAAATAAATAAATTGCAATATTATGCTCATACAAACAAGCGTTAATGTTGAAAAGAAAAAGGAACATGGGGGGGGAAGGGGCAACACAGCGTGTCAAATTGAGTCCAAACTGTAACTACTGATGTGTCCCATCCTCAAAAACATTAGCAGAAGAAGCATTGCTTTGCAGCTAATAGCAGCGTAAGTCTCGTAATCATGGTATATTTACGATTCTCACCACCAGAAAAAAAAATGTAGGTGGTATGAACCTACAAAATAGTGTGCATACTCACAAGAATAGCCCCAAATGTAGCGGGGTGAAAGACAGTTGTCCAATGTCCCGAAATGAAGCTTCCAAGTCACATCTTGGAGGCCAACTGTCTGCAAAAGTCAAAAGAATCTTTCGAGCTTCCTGTAATGTAAATGGAACTACCATTTTTCCCTTCTGTTTCTCACGCTGGGGCTTTGCCAGTTGTCAATCCAAGGAAGTATTAATCTGCTTCTTGTACTGCTCTGTAGTGATGGTATTTGCCAGCCATTGTCCCGAAGCACTTTTGTTACCTCCTCTGGGGAATAGGTTTGCACAGGTATGTGCCAGACAGGGTGTCAGAAAACCGACACTGTGGTCCCTTAAGACCTGCAAGATTTCACTATATGCCTAGCATTTTGAAGCACCTCCGGGGGTAATCCTGATCAAATGTTATCTGAGCTGAATTTTAGATGACATTCTTCTGTTGCTGTGCTGTCTGAAGGATGGCTTCTTTGTCTTTAAATGAGCTAAGTTTTATTATGAAGGAGCATGGCCCGCTGTTCAATATTTGGATGAGGGTCAGATACATCCATTCAATTCGGAACTGCATAGTTGGCAGCAGAGTGAAAATATCCTGTGGCAAATCCTCGAGAAAGTCCATCAGGCATCCCATCTCTGCTCCTTCTGGGAGCCCATGCATTTGAAGGTTATCCCTTCGTGATCTACCCTCCAGGTCTTGACACTTCTCCTGAAGGTTTTTAGCTTGCTGTGTTAGGAAGGTAACCACACGATGTAACTGAATGGTGCCATTCTTGGTTAAGGACACCCGTTCCTCTACTGCCTCTGTTCTCTTATCTAGTTGTTGCAGCTTTTTATATAGGCTCTTAAACTCCACTTTGTTTTTGGCCTGAAAGCCTTTAATTTCTGCCAGGATGGTTTCAAAACAGGATCTGGACAGGTGCTCTGCTTTGGTATCGGTGTTATACTGAGGATTGGCCATATTCACTGGAGAGGTGCTTCTGTTGCAGTCCACCACTACTTGAGAGTATTCTGCTTTATTGACATGCAGATCAGGATTGTGCTCCCTTGATCTGGTAAGTCTATCTCCCCCTTCTTTCCAAGAAGCCTTTAGGTGAATTATGGATACTTTGTACTCACTGATTAGGGGGTTTAATGACAGGAGAGGAGCTGTGGATTCAAGCCACCATTAGTGGGGTGACATCACCGGGAGTCCTCCAAGTGGGCTAAGTTTCGAAGGTGATCAGAAGACACCCTTCCCGGCATAAACACCCTTCCTGGCTTAAACCCACTTGCTCTTGAGTAATCAGAGAGCCTCATACTGAGTTGAGCAGCGTTGGTAGAATTTTACCAGATGTCTTTAAATCAAGGCTGATTAGGGAGCTGGACCTGTAACTACCCACCTTTGTTAGATACTTCTCAGGTTTTTGAAGAAGAATGATAAGGGCTTCTGTCAATGAGGAATCTGACATCCTATTTTCACACAAGTATCGGAAGGTGTCTAACAGAAATGGGGCAACTATGTCTATGAGAAGCCATCAGACTCTGAAGCTTTGTCTTGAGTTAAGTCGTTTATGGCTGTTTGGACTTCTGTTAATGACACTGGAGGGCCTGGCTGCTGGATCTGAGATACAGTCAGTTGGGGTGATTGGACTTGGTCTCTGTAGGCCTTCATCTCCATATCTGAGGTAACCAGCATATCAGGGTGGTATAAGATCTAATAAAATAGGCAAAATGAGAGGCAGTAGCCTGGTGTTTAGTAACTATCATGCCCTGAACTGTGCATATGCTTTGTATGATTTGTGCCATTTCTTTTTTTCGAGGTGGAGTAACATGAGCATCTCAGCTTTTCCCTATTCGAAAAACTTACCATTAGTTTGGCTGATGGCATGTTCTGCTTTTTTCTGGTTTATGTCCCCATAGAAACATAGAAACATACACTTTGACAGCAGATAAGGACTGCTTGGCCCACCTAGTCTGCCCATTTACCTACCTACTGGATAAGCTGCAGATCCTAGTTAACCAACAGCCTATTTCTTCCTACCCCCCCACAAGAATTGCTTTATGTCTGTCCCATGCATTCTTGAATTCTCCCACAGTTTTAGACCCCACAACCTTCTCAGGAAGGCGGTTCCATACATCCACCACCCTCTCTGTGAAAATATACTTCCTCACATTGCCCCTGAGCCATCCCCCTTCTATCTTCAAATTGTGTCCCCTTATTCTTGCACATCTCTTTTTCTGAAAGATGCTACCCTCTTGGACTTTATTGATTCCACTGAGGTACTTAAATGTTTCTATCATGTGCCCCCTCTCCCTCCTTTCCTGAAGGGTATACATATTTAGCTCCTTTAGTCTCTCCTCATACGGCTTCTCTTGCAGACCCTGCACCATTTTAGTTGCCCTCCTCTGGACTGCCTCCATCCTGTCTATGTCCTTGCTGAGATGGGGTCTCCAGAACTGGACACAGTACTCCAGATGGGGTTTCACCAACTGTCTGTATAGAGGGATAACACCTTCCTGTTTTCTGCTGGTGATGCCCCTCCCTATATATCCCAGTATCCCCCCCAGCCCTCCTTACTGCTTTCTCACGTTGCTTGCCAACTTAAGGTCATGTGATAGGATTACCCTCGGTCCCTTTCCATTTTTGTTGTTGTTACTACCTCCCCCCCCCATTGTGTACTCTTCCCCTGGGTTTTTGTTTCCCAGGTGCATTATTTTGTACTTCTTTGCATTGAATCCAAGCTGCCATATTTCTGACCATTCCTCCAACCTTGCCAAGTCCCTTCTCATCCTTTTCATGCCCCCTTGTGTATCAACCCTGTTGCAGATCTTTGTGTCATCTGCAAAGAGACATACTTTTCTTTCCAGTCCCTCTGCAATGTCACTTATGAAGACATTAAAAAGGACTGGACCCAGTACTAAACCCTGCGGCACCCTGCTAGTAACCCCCCTTTCCTCATAGTGGACTCAGTTTACTATTACCTTCTGTGTCCTGTTGTCCAGCCAATGTTTTATCCAGGCTACCACCCTGGGACCCACTCCCAGGCTGGCTAATTTGTTTATTAATCTTTTGTGTGGGACTGTGTCAAATGCCTTGCTAAAGTCTAGGTAGGCCATGTCCACAGTCCCTCCCTGGTCTACTACTTTAGTCACCCAGTCAAAGAAATCTATTAGATTCATTTGACATGACCCTCCCACTGTGAATCCATGCTGCCTTGGGTCCTGTGCCCCACTGGCCTCTAGGTACTCAACAATTCTTTCCTTCAGAAGTGATTCCATCATTTTGCCTATCATAGAGGTCAAACTGACAGGTCTGTAGTTTCCTCCCTCTGTCTTGCTCCCACTTTTGTGAAGGAGAATCACATCCACCCTCCTCCAGTCCTCGGGTACCACACCATCCTCCCATAATTTGTTAAAAAGAGTAGTCAGTGGTGTCACTAGTTCTCCCCTTAATTCTTTTAGAATTCAGGGGTGAATCCCATCAGGACCCATTGCTTTGTCCACCTTCAGTTTTAGGAGTTCTTTCAGAACCCTTTCTTCTGGGAAAGGACTGAGATCGACACACCTATCCAGAGTGCTTCTGTTAATTGGATTAGGTACCTTTCCATCCTCCTCTTTTTGTGAATACTGAGCTGAAGTATTCATTCAGTATCTCTGCTTTTTCACTGTCTCTCTCTGCCCACCCACCGTCCATTCTATTCAGCCTCACTATCCCTCCCTTTGTCCTTCTGTGCTCCCTAATGTACCAATAAAAGGTTTTATCCCCTTTCTTCACTGAATTGGCCATCTTTTCTTCAGTTTGGGCCTTTGCTATTCTGACTGCCTTTCCTGCTTCCTTCTGCCTTAACTGGTACAGTCCTCTGTCCTGCTCCTTCTGTGTTTCCTTATACTTTCTAAATGCTATCTTTTTCTTCCTGACTTTCACAGCCACCTCTTTTGAGAACCATAGTGTTTTTTTTTTCCTTTTGATTTGTTTATTTGCTTCTCACACAGGCTTGTTGCCTCTGTGATGGCAGTTTTGATGTTTCCCCATTGTTGCTCCACCCCCATACTTAGCCCATGGGCTATTTAGTCTAAGCCAGATATCCTTGCTCGGTTGTGGAGAGAGGCTTTTCTCAATATCTCTGGTTTCTTAATGTAAATTGTTTGCTTCCTGTTCTCTTTGCTTTTTAAGTTTTGTCGGTATATGAATAATTTTGCCTCTTGCCCCACATTTCAAAGTGGCCCATAGTATATCTGCCTTAGACACAGAATCACTGTCATTTGCAGTAAAATCTGTCAAGTACAGTATTTTTCCCAAGATGTCCTTGTTTTTAAGGAGGTAATAATAACTGGGTTAGGCTTTTTCCCATAGGGAAACCCTGGCATAATTTGCCGTTATAAAGGAGCGTTTATAATGGCAAACACGCGCACGGTTTCCCTCGCTATGCACATGCCCAACCTATAGCTCTTCCGGGTTTTCACCGCTCGCCACCAGATTTCTTCGTCGGTCGAAACTGCACCGCCACCACTATCTCTAGGTGGTAAGTAACTATTTAAAAAAAAACTTCCTAACAACAATCACACTGTAAAGGGGACAACAAAACAAGAAAAAGTAAACTGCTGCTAAGCGACCGAGGACTCGGCTAAACATCATCCAGACCGCCGCTGCAGACCATTTATTTTATATAATTGGCTGTGTCGAAAAAGCCTAACCCAGCAATTATATAAAATAAAATATGGGGTGGTGTGTGTAAACTCGAATTTTACACACCGTTGGGATGGAAATGCCTGGATAAACCCCTCGAGCTTCGCCTCGGGTTTATATGCCATCCAACCTCCTGTGTGTGTAAAATCTCGTTACACACACCACCCCATACTTTATTCTCTATATTATTCAGCCTCCACACTTTACATGGTCAGAAGTGGTAGTAAAACTTTGCTGCAGCTTCATTGGGTGATGGCATAAAAATACTGTACTTTTGCTTCATGTTCGCATCAGTGTATGCTGTGAATATAGCCTGCCCCCACCAAGAGGAAATCCAGCCTTGAGAACAAATTTTTACCCCTTTGACATTGGTAGTAATGGGCCCTTTACAGGGTGCCATTAACTCCCAGATAGTGCTGGCATTGTTCTGTGAACTGTTTGCAAACTGTTACCATTGCTCCTACTGATGATGGTGTAGGGTGGGACAAATTACTTTGGAGCTGGTGGTCAGTTTGGCCACTAGCTTTCAGACTCTGGTAGCCAAATCAATATTTTTAGTGGCTATCCTTTTTTAAGGGCCAAAACCACTTTGTGGGCAGGAAGTCAGTTGGCTGAGTATTTTCAAAATCTAGTAGCCAAACCAGTTGTTCTAGTGGCCATGGGCCACCTGGCTACCCAGTTTGTCCCACCTTGTGATAGTGGCTATCCCATTGACTGTGCCTCCCCCGTCAGTACTGCCAGCATTGATAGGGTGCAGAAGCATTCCTATTAGTTCTTCATTGCAGCCACAGTTCTATTGCTGGCTCCGACTTTTACTCCCATCGACATTCCAAATGTAAAAAGGAGTACAGTCCCGATTTCCTTAACATGGAGGAGAATTTGGAGAATAAAGAAAGGGAACTTGAACACAGTGAGGGGAGTATACCTTCCAGTTCTACACCCTCTCCTCATGCAGTGATGACTCTGTGGTGTATGATTCCAGGTCTCCTCGTCTTGTCAGGCTTTACTCAGACAAATCCAAGGCATAATGGGATTTCAAGCAGAGACAGACTCCACTGAGAGACATTTGATGGAGTTTCAGAAGGCTTCTACTGCTCCCTCCATTGTACTTCCTTTTGTATGTACTTTTTCAGAGCATGCTACATTTTCTGCTAGGCATAGACCTAATACCCTGCCTGCAGAACCCAGAAAGGCTGATAAACAGCACCCTGCTCCATCTGCTAAGCCTTACTATGCTTCCCAAGGCACAAGGAAAGGCTCATGCTGTAGGTGGTGCACCTCAGCTGCAGCAGAACTTAGGCACTGCAGCAACTTCAGCAATACAAAATCACCATGCCTGTGTGGAGGGGACTGTTATTGGTTATTGACTGTCCAGATGCCCCAGCGCTTTGATGACTAGGAACTTCATTGGGGCAGCCCCCTGACCCTCGACAACAGGGACCCTATTAAGTAAAGCACTGGAGCACCTGGACTGTAGCCAGTAACGGTTTCCTGGGCACAGACACAGTGAGTTTGTATTGCTGAAATGGATGCAGTTGCTGAGTTCTGCTAATAAAGCCTTGAGACAGAGAACTCTGCTGGTGTCTATGTCCTCACTTTGGAGTGCAGCTGCTTCTTTGTCCCGGCTACTATGCTTCCCAGCCTGAATCAGATTCTGTGGTTATCAAGGCTGCTCATGATTGTTTCAGGACCTCTCGACACGTGAGTTCCCTGCCTCCTGAAAAAGAATCCAGGAGGCTAGATATTATTGGCAAAAGGACTTATACATCTGTGTTCTTAGATCTCAGGATAGCCAACTACCAGGCCTGTATGTTTAAACATCAAAATAGCACGTGGAGATCTGCTATGTGTACTATTTAGGCTCTGCTTGATAGTCCCATCAGAGCTGATTTGCTTAAAGCTGCTATAGCTGGTGTAGGTACTGGGAAGCATCTGTTACATTCTGCATATGATGCTTCTGCTAGGGCTGATGCCTCGGGCATATACCTTTGGAGATATTCCTGGCCTTGTGTGGCTGGGTTTGCCACTAATGTACATCAGGCTGTGTTGAATTTCCTTTTCAGAGGCTCCAAGTTGTTTGGGAGTGATGTTGAAAATGGTCTACATGAGCTTCAAACCTATGGGATGACTTTAAGGTTCCTCAAGTCTGTAACCCCTCTGCCCTCCAGGGGGTACGATAGGGGCTAATTTCATAGACCTGCTACCTGTGGAGACCATGTCTCCTGTCAGCAACCCTGTGCCCATGGTAGAGGTCCCCTCCTGGGTCCTCTCTCCATGGTGCCCATGCAAAGGCACCTAAAAGTATTGGTCCAGGTGATGCTCCTGCGATCCCCAGTACTTTCTGACTCCACACCATCTACCCCCTCCACGGGTGCAGGTGGGGAAAAGATCTCCCTTCATCTTCATAAGTGGAGAGAGATTACAACAGACTAGTGGGTCTGGGAAATAGTGGAAAAGGGGAATGCTCTGGAATTACTGTTTATCCCTCCAGTACATCCTCTACCTCCCTATCATCATCCTCTGAGCCACTTGTCCCCACTGCTAATGGAGGTTTAGTTGGTTATTCAAAAGTGGGCTACTGAACCTGTTCCTTCCCAAGACAGAAACAAAGGGCTCTATTTCAGATATTTCCTGGTTACCAAATGGACAGGAGATCTGCATTCTGCATTGGCCCTGAAACACTGAAACCTGGTAATCTAATACAAAAAGTTTTTAGTAGGGTCTCTTCAGGCTGTCATCCCCGTTACAAAAGGGGGGACTGACTCTGTGCCTTGGACATGAAGGACATATCCAGATTTGCAAATGCCACAGGGAGTTCCTCAGGTTCATGCTGGAGGGCAGCCATTATCAGTTCCGAGTCTGCCCTTTGGCTTATCCCCGGCACTGTGGGTATTTATCAACTGCTCAGCTATTGTGACAATAGCCTTTCAGAGGGAAGGGCTTTATGTCTTCCCGCATCTGGATGACAAACTCTTAAAGGGCCCATCCTGGAAAGCAATTTTATATACACTGTCCACAATAAGACAATTCTTCAAAGAGCTGGGTGTCATGATGAACATAATGAAATCAGTCCTCGTTCCTTAGGGAACAGTATAGTAAGTTAAGGCTCTGAACTGCAGATCTGGAGATCTAGGTTTGAATCCCACAGCCACCTAGTTGCATACTGTGTGATCCTGAGCAAGTCACTTAACTTCCTTGTGCTCCCAGGGCGCATCTGGAAACAAGCTTCAGCTTAGTGTGCTTTTACTGGTTAAACAGTGTTCTCTTTCCCTTTCTTTGTCAGCACCTCCAATATTTTGGTGTGGTGCTGGACTCAATGGTGGGCAGTGCCTTCCTGCCTTCAGATCGGGTGGGGAGGTTCTTGTTGCCCAGTCCCTGCTGATACACATAGGCCATTATATGTCAGCTCAGATGATGCTGCGTCTGCTGGGGCTGATGACTGTGGCCATCACTACGGTTCCCTTTGCCTGTCTCCATATGGGCATACTACACTGGAATCTTCTACTACAATGGAACCAGCTGATGGATGAGTTGGAACAAATGGTCCTCGCCATGTCCCATCTTTGCCATGTTCTAGTATGGTGGATGGACTGCCAAAACCTGTCACAGGGTGTTCCATTCTCCCCCCATTTCCCACACAGATCCTTACAACAGATGCCTCAGAGTCTGGCTGGGGTGCCCATCTCGGGTCCTTTCAGACCGAAGGGTCCAGGACCTCTTGAATCCAAACTTCATATAAATATTCTGGAGATGAGGACTGTTCTGCCTGGTCTCCAGACTTTTCAAGAGCATCTCAGCCCAGGTCCCTTGCTGATTCAGACAGACAATGTCAGTGTCATGCACTATATAAACCAGCAAGGTGGCACTCACTCTTATTCCCTGTGCAAGGAAACGATGAGAATGTGGTACTGGGCCATGTCTCATGGCCTTCATCTGTTGGCTAAGTTTCTCCCCAGTGTTCAAGATGTCTTAGCAGACAGGCTAAGCAGGTCTCAGTCCCTGGTGCATGAATGGGAGCTGTTGACCACTGTGGTAAATGACCCCTTCACAAGATGGGGTCATCCAGAGCTGGACCTTTTTGCATCCCCACACAATACAAAACTGCTGTGTTTCTGCTCACTTGCTCCAGGGCCTGGAATTTTTTGGTGAGACATGTTGTTCTTCTCTTTTGTCTGAGACCTCTCATTCAGAGGGTTCTGCTCAAACTGAGGGTGGAACATGCCACCCTAATACTGGTGGCTGTCTTCTGGTTCAGCCAGATTTGGTTTCAACTTCTGCAGCATCTGACAGTGGAGCCTCCTAGAAACATAGAATTTGTTGGCATAAAAGGACCACTTTGCCCACATAGTCTGCCCAGATGGTCCCTGCCAAGTCTGTCTCCTCAGACCTTAACTGATCTCCGGTGATCCTCTTTCCTCCCTGCCTCTTTATTCATATTTTCCTATGTCTGTCCCACACATACTTGAAGGCCCTTTCTGTTTTTGCCATCATTGCTTTTGTTGGTGGTCTGTTTCAGGTGTCTACAACTCTTTCCAGTGAAGTAGTACTTTCTCACATCCCCCTTAAACTACCCCCCTCCTGCTTCATTACATGCCCTCTGGTTTTAGTGCACTTTCTCACTTGAAAGAGTCTCACCTCCTGCATCCTGTTTACCCATGTGAGGTAAGTGTGGGTCCCTCTAGTATCCCGTCTCACTCTTCTCTCTTCCAGGAAGTACATCTTGAGATCCCTCAGTCTCTCCTCCTAGGGCCTTTGGTGTGTAACCCTCCTCTGGGGTGGGGGATTTACCTTGAGTCTCCTGAAGTGCCGTCCCCAAACTTTGTCTCCAATCTTCTTGCTCACTCTGGCCTAGGACTGAAGCTGGTAAGGGGGCCAGAGGAGCAGTCAGGAATACTACCACCACAATTGCACACCACAGTTTATGCATATTCAGGCAGCAGCCTGCTTGGATGTGCGAGCTGTCATGGCAGCACGAATGTTTTATGGTGCTGGAAGTGTTCATCTGCCAGGATGACTGAAAGCTGCATCAGTGGCCACCAAAGCATCTCCCCTAATGTGCTTTGGCCCCAGGAACTTCAGTGAGCATCAGGAGTCTCAGAGGTACTGGAGGAAGAAGAAGAAAGAAAGGGACATTGGGCACATTGCATCTTTAAGAGTGAGTGACTTCCTGCCGCCCACTAAGTCTGCCAGCTATGGGAAGGGGGAGGGGAGCAGAGAACGGAGCTCCCAATTTGGAGCATGGGAACCAATTCTACTCCACACCACTACTGGCTAACAGCATGGGGGGGGCTGCAACTGAATTTGGGGCAGCACATTTGAGGGGGCAATCCCAATACAAATGAAATGAAGTCTTTTAGAGCACAGGGCTTCATTCATGCAGGAGGGGATGCCATCTTTGTGATCCTTCATCCTAAAAGCCACCAATCAGAAAGCAGCAAAATAAAAGTGATGGATCATGGGAGGATGATGCAAGAGGTTCCTCCCAATTGGACTGGCATACTTTTTAAGCCAATCAGAGGGCAGGACAGGGCAGAAGGACTGATGGACAGCCCTGTCTGCCCAATTAGAGGGGGGAAAAGAGAGAAAGAAGAGTCTGAGCCCTCCAGAAGGAGAGGGGTAATTCAACTGGGATGCTGAGCAGTGCAGTGCTGCCCTGCTGTAAAGAGTAGGGCCTCTTAAGGCCTGCTAGATGTGGGCCCTCCCCAGGGCCCACTTCTTAGTTGTTCTGTGGGTCCTCCAAGGGGCCCACTCCTTGACAGTTCCATGGGCTCTCTCCTGGGCTCAAATTCATCCAAGACAGCGAGATAGAGAGAACCGAAGTGTTTGTACCAGAAGGACACCATCAGAGCCCAAGTGTTTGTGCCAGAAGGGCACCATCTGAGTGGAAGCTGTGACAGTGCCAGAAGGGGCACCGTCAGAGTGGAAGAGTTTGTGCCAGAAGGGGCACCATCAGAACTGAAGTAATTATGAACATACGAAAATGCCAGCAAAAGCAGGCCTATATGGTCTATCGAGTCTGCTTGAATGTGCAGCTAGCCCCTCAACTTGCCAGGAAAGGCACTGTGAGTGGAAGAAAGTGGCCTAGCCAGTCCATACACTATCCAAGTCCTCTCCTGGGTTCATCCTGAAGATTTATTGGAGTCCTCCCCAGGGCTTATACAGAAGACTCCTGGTAGTCCTCCCCAGGGCTCTTTCCTTGTGAACCTACATCTGGGTTCACCCATTTCCAGAGGCTCTTCTGGAGTGCCTTGCAGAAAGTGTGACTCAAAGTGCCCTTGCTAATCCAAGGTGAGACAGAGACTGCATCCTGTTCAGGCCATCTTGGAGCCAGGTAAGGGGCCAGCTAGCTCTTATCAAGTGGGTGGATCAGGAAAAAGGGAGCCACGGTGCAGGCCTGAGTGCTAGGGTACTCTCAACCCCTTCAGAGGAGTTGGATCATGGGATCGCTTCTGGGGTCTGGGCTCTTTGGGAACCAGGAGGTCGCTGAGCAGTGCTCCTGTATCCTGGGTGTGATTCAAAAGGGCAGTGACCAGAGAAGTGGTGCCAGAAGGGTCTTGCATCCGGAGAAGTGTGGGCCAGAACAGCATTATAGCCAAGAAGTGTGAGCTGGAAGAGCTTTATTTGGAGAGCTGAGGCAGAAGGGCTATGGCTTCAGAGCTGATATAGAAGAGCTGCATTCACAGTGGTGTGAGACAAGAAGGGCTGAACCATTGTCACCAGCTCAAAAGAATCCAAGGCTTCTGGGCTGCTTTCTTGCTCCTGTGTGCTACTGCATACTCATTCTGAAATGCCAGTCTGCTTCTGGTCTGCTGCATCCAAGAATCATGTGAGTGCTAGCATTGCTGCCAAGACTTTCTATTTTTCCTTTTGGATTACAATGGAGTTTCCAGTTTGTTCGAAACAATACAAGCAAGTTGGTGGGAATGTCATTCTTTATTGAATTTGTGTGAGCACTCTATGGCCTGTTGGGGGGTTAAAATGCAAGCTTGCTCAAACTTTCCACCAAGTGCACCACAGCAAGATCCTGGGCACCTCTGCAATCAGGCCTGCCCTGGGACTGTGTTATAATTCCAGGGTACCCCAGGTCTGATGTGTAATATAGTACTTGTGCTTATAGTTTTACTATTGGTACCAAATAGAAGTGATTACATCCTTTGTAAAATAGTCATCTTATGTGCCCCTTGCTTGGGCAGATGTGTATATGCTGTGGGGTTTGAAAGCAATTGCCTGAGAATGGCTGTGTGTACAGCAACTTGTTACTGTCTAACCCTTACTCTCTCCACAGTCACTTGGCCTGTGTGCCAAAATAATACACAGTTTCATTTGTTGCATTTTATCACAGCATGGGTATTCAATTTGTGCATCCTGACTGAATTATTGTGTGGTAAAGGTAACAGCTGTTGGTGGTCCCTATGACGTGGTCTTGTCCAGTGTAGGGAGGTGGGAAGGTACTACATCCCAGTACTGCACACAACATCTGGCCCACATATTCTCTCTGTTTGCAGGCGCTGTGCTGTTTACTAATTTGGAATGCCCCCCCCCCACTACAGGAGAGCAAATGAACTCAACCCCATCAACCAGGTGTGCCACTTTACAGTCACCAGGCAGGGGTGTGAACTCAGTCACTGTGCTGACCAAGGGGGTCACAGGTACAACCCTTGCACCATTTTAATTGCCCTCCTCTCGACTGTCTCCACCTTGTCTATGTCCTTTCTGAGGTGTGGCCTTCAGAACTGTACAGAATACTCCAGGTGGGGTTTCACCAGCAAGCAATATAGCTGCAACACCACCTCCCTCCTCCCTCCTCCCTCCTCCCTCCTCCTGCTGGAGATGCCTCTCCCTATGCATCCTGGCATTCCACTGGCCCTAAACACTAATTTTTCACACTGCCCTGTCACTTTGAGGACATCAGATATGATAACTCCAATGCCCGTTTCCTGCTTATTGATTGTCAGCACCTCCCCCAATCCTATACTCAGCTTCTGGGTATCTATGCCCTAGGTGAATTATTTTGCACTTTTTGGCATTGAACCCCAACTTCCATGCTCCTGAGAGCTTCTTGTGTTTCCCAAGATCCCTAAGCATTTTTTCCACCCTTTCCTGTGTGTCCACCCTATTAAAGATGTTGGTGTCATCTGCGAAAAGGCACACCTCACCTTCCAGTTCTTCTGGTGTCACATATGAAGACATTGAAGAGGACCAGTCCCAGTACTGTGGCACCCCACTGGTCACTCCCCCATCACTAGAATGAGTGCCAGTAACCCCCACCATCTGTTTCCTCTCCATTAACCTGTACCCAATTCACCACTTTGGAGCCCACCCCTAAGCTGCTCAGTTTCTTTATCAGTCTCCTGTGTGGCACAGTGTTGAAGGCCTTGCTTAAGTCTAGATAGACCACATCCGCTGACCTCCCTCTTGTGTTTCACCAGTTCGGCTCCTCCTCAGTTGGGGTCTGCTCTCCCAGGCTCAGAGGTCCCTGGTCCATGCAGACCTGCGGTCTCTGTGTCTACATGCCTGGCTCTTGAAGACTTAGCCATTGCCCATTTTGGGGTTTTCCCATAGTTGGCCGATGTCTTGCTTGTGGCTAGAATGTCTTCTACGAGAGACACACACATATTCTTTGAAGTGGAAGTGCTTCTCCACGTGGTGTGCTTCCTGTTCTGTGGACCCATTTATGTAACCTGTAAATATTTGTACCTTCTGTCCTATTTTATTTATTTTATTTATTTATTTCAACATCAGTTTAACAACCTTTGAGCCGGTGGTTCATTTACAAAGGTACCTCGTCACAAGGAGGACAACGACATACATACATGAGACAATTGCAGATCAGCAATACAGTTCAACAAAAAGGTACGGTCAGGTTACAAGTATTGAGGGACATAACACTGTTAACAGCAAATTCAGATAAGCAACTATGGGTAGTAGAGTTGAAAAGAAGTCCTGCAGGGGGAGAGTGGGCTGAGATAAGGTGAAAGTGCTGCTCAGTGAGCTTTGTCAGTAGAAAGGGGGGGTTGGGGAGGTCAAGGGCAGCGGCAGGTGTGTGAGTTGAGCAAGTGATTTCTGAGGCTGCATTTAAAACATGATAGTGAGGGAGCATCAGTGATGCCAGCAGGGAGGGAGTTGTACCCAGAGGGGCTCTATAGGGGAAGGCCCTTTGGCCCTGGGAGGTCCTGGCCCTTGGAACGACCAGTGCGGTTTTGCAGGAGCTGCGTGTGCGCACTGTGGGATTAGTTCGGCGAATAGAGTTAGCTAGGCCAGGAGGGGAAAGACCATGGAGGGCTTTATAGGTAAGTTGGCAGGTTTGGAACATGAGGCGTTCATCAAGGTTGAGTAGGGTGGCCATGGAGTACAGAAGACAGGTGTGGGTGAGTCTATGGGCACTGGTAATAAGTCGGCATGATTTGTTGAGCATTAGGCATACCTTGCGGAGGGCAGTCGGGTCTGCTGCGCCATAGACAGGAAGGCCATAGTCAATTAGGGATAGAACTGAGGAGGTGACTGCCAGGCAGAGGGTGTCTGTGGGGAGGCATTTTTTGTGTTGGTAGAGGATACCCAACCGAGCATTGGAGGCAGAGGTCAGGGCAGAGATATGGTCATGAAAATAGAGGGCAGAGTCAAAGATTATACCAAGGTATTTATAGGAGTGAACGAGTTCTATAGGGAGATTACGGGTGGAGTGGACAGAGAGAGGAAAGTTACTGGACTTATTTTGGGGGTGTGTAAAGAGCATGGTTTTAGTTTTCTTAAGGTTGATGATGAGATGGTGCTCAGAGAACCAGGTTTCTGCACAGTTGTAGGCAAGCTGAAGGGAGTTCTGGAGTGAGACGGGGTTACTGTCAGAGGCAAAGAGTACTGCGTCATCAGCATAGAGTAGGACATTGAGATAGAGGGAGAAGAGTAAGGGTCCAAGAATGGAGCCCTGGGGGACTCCCGATCGGATAGGGCAGGTACTGGAAAGAGTGGCACCTACCTTCACATGTTGGGAGCGGTCAGTCAAGTAGCTGGCACACCAGGAAACTGGACCAGTGGCAAAGCCCACACAGGCAAGGTTAGCTAACAGGAGAGGATGCGAGACAGTATCAAAAGCTTTTGATAAGTCGATAAATACAGCACCAGCGAGGGAGCCAGTGTCAAGTGAGGTGTGAAGGAAGTTAGCAAACTCCAGGAGTGCAGTATTGGTGCTATGACCGGCTCTGAACCCATGCTGTTCAGGGCAAAGGACATCATACTTAGCGAGGTAATCTGAGATTTGGGTAGCTACAATTTTCTCTAAGGCCTTAGAAAGGGAGAGAGGATAGAAATAGGCCGGTAGTTACCTGAGAGCGTCCTGTCACCACCTTTGTGAATAGGAGTAACAGTGGCGACCCTCCAGACAGAGGGGAATTGCACTAGGCAGAGGGACTTATTAAAGAGGCAAGTGATAGGTGAGATGACCTGATCCAGGACCTGATGTAGGAGACAGGGATCAAGGGAGTCATTACCAATAGTGTGCACTTTAGGGCTTTAAGCAAGTATGGCCTGACTTCTTGGGTGGTGACACAGCGAAGGTGGAGCGGGGGCAAGAGATGGGAGGGGCAGTCATGGGGAGGGGATTGAAGAATTGCCTGGGAGCACTGAGCTAAGGTCAGTAAAGGAATTATTGAGGTGAGTAGCAATGAGGGCGGGGTCAGAGGAGATAGTCCCATTGATGTCAAGAAGCGATGGTGGAGGGGAGCGTGCTCCACCATTTAGCTGCTTGACGTTGTCCCAGAAGGACCTGGGGTTCCCCCATGAGGAGGTAAGTGAGGCTTGGTAATAATTGGCCTTAGCTTTGCAGATGGTCCAAGTACACTTATTCCGGGCAGCTGCGTAGGCCTGTCTGTCTGCAGGGCGGCCAGTTTCAACAGCGATGTGCCATAAGTTATCCAGCTGCTTAAGAAGAGTGCGTAAGGCAGGGGTGACCCAAGGGGTGTGTCTTACTTTGGATCTATGAGAGGTTAAGGGTGCAAAGGTGTCACAGGCAGAGTTAAAGGTGCGGACAAAGAAGGCAAGTGCCTTGTCAATGTCAGGGAGTTTAATAGCAGGGACCAATCGGTGCAGCCTAGGTAAAGTTTTAAGTCTTTCAGCCCACCAGGTCTAAGCCACCGACGACGAGTGGTATGAACAGAGGGCTTGGGCAGGGAGGTTGCCCAGTTGAAGAGAACTGGGGAGTGGTCACTAAGGCAGTCTGGGAGGATTTGAATGTTGTGGACATGGCAAGGCCTGTTGGTGAGGACCACATCCAGAAGAATGCTAGTTCCCCTACTAGGATTTATTCTAGTAGGCTGGGAGACTAGTTGGGTGAGATCAATAGCAGCAAAAGCCTCACGGGAGGCGGAAGATGTGGGACTAAGCCAATTGATGTTCAGATCACCCACCAGGATTGGTCAGATGAGTTGGGTAAGGAGGTGAGATAGTCAATTAAAGGGCCCAGTGCCTGAGCTTGGTTTTTTGAGGGTATGTAGGCTGTAATCAGGAAGATTGGACCCCTGGAGGGGTCAGGTGATAATTTTAGTGTTAGGGCCTGGGCCTTATGGTCAAGGATAGAGGAAGGAAGGGTTAATCCAATGAGAGGGTCTTTAACATAGATGGCACATCCACCACCCCTCCTACCGATCCTGTCCAGCCGGTGTAGGGAGTAGCCCGGGAGGGAGACCTGGGCATTAGAGGTGGAGTCAGACAGCCAAGCTTCAACCAAGGCAATCACATCCGGTTTATGAACAGTCACCCAGCATTGTAGGGAGTCCAGTTTTTTGAGGAGGCTACATACATTCATGGATGCGATACAAAGTCCAGTGGATTTCAATGGGGAACCATTGCAGACAGGCCCAGGATTGGGATGGATATTGCCAGATAGGAGCAGAAGGAGGAGAGCTGCCCTTGGAAGCAGATGGCAGAAGGAAAGTTTATGCCGATTAGGGACAAGGGTATAAGGGGGTAAGGTGGTACAAGGGGTAGGTAGGGTAGCACGGACTGGGAATGATAGCATGATAAGATACAGGAGTGGGCTAGGGGGGTGGGAGAGGGGGTGCCCAAAGGAACGGTGGTAACGAGGGGAGGGAGTAGGGTGTGTGAACGAAGAAGGGGGGGCCTGGAGCCAAAGAGGGGGGAGGGGAGGAGGGCAACTGGAGGCATAGGTGTAGCTGGTGAGTGGGCATAAGATAACCCTAGGGGAGGCAAGGAATATTAGGAAGAGATGAGGGAGTGAGAGACAAGCTGGACAGGGGATGATAGGCATGCTAAGAGTGGGGTGGGGATTGTAGAGAGAGGCAGATATGGACTTGGTGGGAGAGACTAGTGTGGACTGGAGCTGGAGCTCCAGGGGGTGTACACAGAGATAGTATAGGGTGGTTGTTTAAGGCGCTAGATAGGGATGCAGGGAATCCAGTGCCCTCTGGTGGTCTGCAGGTATAACCTGCAAATGAGAAAGTGGGGACTTAGTATTCACGACACAGGAAGCGACGTCACAGGAGGCTGGCGCGGTCAGGCGTGTGCCAGTATTACAAGGGCCGCCCTGGGTGGGGGGTGATTGGGGGGTGGGGGGCTAGCACCCACAGCCGAGTCTGCAGAGACAAACAGTGGGCTGTGAAGTGGTGATGCCAAGAGTCTCAAAGAAAAACGGCCTAGAAAACACCCAGGAGTCGCGTTGAGGAAGCCTTTATTACCTGGAGGCAGCAGCAGGAGTCCCGAAAACCGCTCCTGGTAGGAGCTTCTTTTGTCCTTCACCCGTCGCGGTCGGCAGCATTCTGTGGGGGGGGGAGACCCGCCTGTAAAGAGGTAGGAAGGGCTAATTAGTATGCAGCGGGAGGATGGAGGGTGGTTAGCTCAGGTAGCATACTGCGCATGCACAGATACGTGAGCAGCACAAACAGACCCAGCCAGTAAACCCCTTCCCTGCTAAAACATATATGTACTAAGCACTTTACTGTATACTAATGTTCAGCTCTACGCAGTAAAACAGAGGGGCAATTCAGTTAGGCTTGTTGCCCCAGAAAATGAAAAAATAAGGCAGTCACACTTAAGTAACAACCAGGCAATTAAACATGGGTAATCAACTCTGCTGCATTAACTAGAGACATTCCTGGCATGCAAAATAATACTGTAGGAGGCATACATCTACTGCAGTACAGCACATACAACTAGGCAGCAGCAACACATCAGAATTGCAGTAGAACTGACACAAAGAGGCACAACTGAAACGTTGCCTAGTCTTGTTTAAATAATATGTGTTCCAGCCACCCTTACAGGTAGCACCCCACAGCCGATTCTGCAGAGACAATCAGTGGGCTGTGATCTGACTACGTTCTCCAGTACTCATCCATTAAAGTGCATTTCGACTTTCCATGCCCCTGTTAATGGGTGCATGGTGACACAACTAAAGGTGTCCCAAATGTTTCTGAAACATATTCTGCACAGGTGTCCTCCTAATAATAAACCAGCTCCACCTTGGGACCTGAATTTAATTTTGGAGAAACTAACTTTTGTTCCATTTGAGCCTTCTGCGTCCTTTGAGATGCGTTTTCTTTCATGAAACATGCTGTTTTTGCTCACAGTGACTTCTGCTTGTAGAATTTTCAGGCTACAGACTCTAATGCATGAGCCTCCTTGTTTGATTTTCCACAATGACTGGGTGTATTTGTGGACCATTCCTCATTTCGCACCAAAGGAGTTCTCTGATTTTACATTGAATCAGACCATACACCTACCTGTTTATTATCCAGAGCGTGCTGACGAGAGTGAGGAACTGCTCCATACACTTGATGTACACAAAACACAACTAAGAACTGCAGAAAGTACATAAGCAGTCTGGTTCTGTACAAGAAGAGGCACAGTTACTGTAGATGTTAAAGTCCTGTCCATACTAGGGCTTTTAAAAAGTTTACATCCAGACTGCAGCATGGTAAAACTATGCTACAATCTGTGTTCTAAAACCATGCTCATATGCTGCACAGAGGTAAGTTTGAGCATGGTTTTAGACCAGCACGGTTGCCTTATGTTAACAGTGGTGTGGATGCAGCCTGTGTTGTAGCACAATTTAAGAAAACTGCCACCACACTATAGTCTCTTTGTTTTGGGCAGCAAGAAGGAAAAAAAATTACCTACAAACATTCTGGAGCTCAGAATGAGCTACCAATCCCAGTACTGTCGATTATTACTACATTTGCTACTGTGCTTGATTGTGAGTATCCGGGCGTGCGTTGCAGTGCCTGCAGTGCTTTGCTCTGCTGTTGCAGTCATGCCTGGGAACTCGCTCAATCAAGCATGCTGCCAGAGTAAAAACCTGGATGCTCCAACATCTGTGCTAAAACACGAATAGAAAACGTTTTTAAAAACATTTTGAAAAACACTTTGTAGTGCAGATAGAGTCTAATTGAAATTACTTTTATAATGTCTAGGGAATGTTTCTTTCCCAGTATAAAGCAGATTCTTAGTTTCTCAGTAATGCAACTGACTCAAAGCACAACTATGTGCCCATGCCCTAAAGTGATAATACTAACCTGCCCACATCACAAAAGAATGCAATAATAGAAACCTGCCTTTATCACAGTGTCATGAGCGTGTGGGCATGAAAGACAGCAGGGCACAGGTAGTGAGGTACTAACGTCCTTAGATATATGTTTATTTAAACAACAAGTGTAACATGGCAAAATGGCTTAGTTCTTGTCAGTTTTGTCAGGATCCGATATCTCTCTTTTGCAAACGACGACTTGAAGTTACAAGGCAGATGTTCCTTCTTACTTGTAAAGTCTGTTTTTCCTTGGTTGCTGTATACTCTACTCTCAGCGAGTATCGATCAGTCTTCCTTCTGTCCAGCTCATAGCTCAGGCAGGAGACCTTCCTGCTTCACACACCAGCTTCACACTCTGCCTTTTCCCTGCCTGGAGCTCCCTTTTTGTACCTCCCCAGGGGTCAGGTGATCTGTCTTATTGTACCACATTAACTTTATTAACACATTTTATCATTTTATGCTGGTATTCTCTTATGTAAAAAAGACACAAGGGCGACCATGCACCACGGAGCGATCGGGTGCTAATCTGTATGAAAAATTGAGGAGAAAGCACAAAAGAAAAGTACTCTGCCAGAATAAGTATAAAATAAATAAAGCCACAGTCAAAAGTCGGGAGCAAAACCAGAACCTGCAGCACTCTACCCAGTGCTTTGTGTCCTCTCCAGAACACTTCATCAGGGGGCAGGGTTCTGGTACTCAGGCGGTACTGGGTGAAAAAATCACAGACACAATATTGCCGCACAAAACAACGTAGGCAACACATCGCCAACTACAATGTTGGCTTGGAACGTAATCACCCACCCAAACCCCATGGGCAGTGCATAGCATGAATTGGCAAGGTGCCGACTGAGACCCCAGCCCACCGAAGGGTGCCCCAGGCACCGTAACTGCAGCCAGCCACAATGTGTTGGCCGGTCCCCCCCAACTCACTGTGATGTGGTACACTAATTCCCTAGTGTCTAGTGGACCCCCCGCAGCCTGCCTGTTGCCAGGTTATGTTGAGGGGGGTGCGGGGGTGGGCAACTACCTGCTGGGGTGGTGTAGGGAAGGTGGGTCCACTAGGCACCAGGGAATTAGTGTACCACATCGAGGTGAGTTGGGGGGGGACCGGCCAACACATTGTGGCTGGCTGCAGTTAAGGTGCCTGGGGCACCAATCGGTGGGCTGGGGTCTCAGTCGGCACCTTGGCGATTCGTGCTGTGCACTGTCCACAGGGTTTGGGTGGGCAATTACGTTCCAAGCCGACATTGTAGTTGGTGATGTGTTGCCTCGTTGTTTTTGTGCGGCGACATGTGTCCACGATGTTTTCACCCGTGCACCGCCCAGGCTCTCATTTTATTGAAAGAATTTAAAGTTATAGTATATTCTCTCTCTCTCCATATATATATGTGTGTATATATATATATATATATATATATATATATATATGTATATAATATATATATTTATATTCACAGCATCCATGAACCCATACAAAATCGAACAGACACCAAAAAGATGTGTGTTCCACTATTGATGTAAAGCCTAAAATGTGAATAATAGTTAAAACTTTACGCATAGCACTATGGAGAAGCAGCAAACCCTGGGAGGTCAAGTAGAACTGCTAAAGGTCAAATTTCTAAAAGATGACAAAATAGACAGAGGAAGTCTCCCAACAAAAAAGTGTGTCAGTACCAATGGGAAACTGATTAATCGAAGAAGTGCTATGTTGATCTTTCGCTAATTAAATCTATTATTTCAGTCCATGTTTTCAAATTTTGTATGTGTATATGCTCCCTAAAACAAAACCTTTGCTTGTTATCACATCTAGATTTATGCAGACTAAGTAATACCTCTCTACCATTCTCTTATTCAAAAAGTTCAGAATCAAGTAATAAAATGTAAATACATTTTGTGTTATTGTTAGGTAAATAAGCTGCAAAAATCTGGTTTAGGATGCCAAAATAGAAGTCCTAAAAGATGAAAAAAGAGAGAAAACATACTTCATCCAACATTTCTTGTGTCATTTTTAAGAATAACATGGTAAAAAGCAGTATTTCATCAGTGATCTACAAAAATGTTATATCCCAGCATTCATTTAGGCCTATCGGTGATAAAGACCTTAAGGTGTAGCTCCATTTGGATGACTTCTGTGATAGTATATTTAACCTATCACCACCTCTGCTGTTTTTTGGTACATGTTCCAAGCCCAGAAATTTAAAATTTACTGGGTCTCCACCATGACAGGAAGCAAAATGTGCCCCAATTGGTGTATCTGGTTAAGATTTTAAAATAGCATGAACATGTTCCTGCATTCTCTCCTTGAGGGGCCTTTCTTTGCATCCTACATAAAGCATTGGACAAGTACATTGGACCACAAATACAACATAACATGTTGAACAAGAAATAAATTCCTTGATCAAAACCTCATTTGAACCTGGATGCACAAAAGACCCCCCTGGATGCAACAGCAACAAACATTACACCTGCCACAGCGGAAACTACCTATAGGTTTGGATGGCATCCAAGTTGGACAGATATTCTGGGTTGGTTTAGTATAAAAACTATGTGTCAAAATGTCACCGATGTTTTTTCCTTTCCTGTAAGTTATTCTAGGACTCTTACCAAGGGCTTTGCATAATGCTGGATCCCCTTGCAGGACTGGCCAAAATTGTCTCACTATAGTTGATATTTTGGGAGCTAACCGATTATATTCAGTGACAAAGACCACTGGTTGATCATTCTCTGTCTCCTTCATTTTTGGAACAAGTAGCATTTCCTTTTCCAGATTCCTTGCTCAGTTTAAAGAAGAAGTCAGACTTTTCTCACTGTACCGTCTTTGTAAGGCGTTTTTGACATCAAGGCTTTTCTCTTAACATCTGCTAGAACTGAGCAATTTTATCTCAAATGGACGATTTAGCTATATGGTACAGCATTTCTGAGGTGTCTGGGGTGGGCAGTCCTGTCATGTAGGAGCACATTTCCAGAGGCTGGTTTTCTATATGTTTCAATTTTAATAGGCTGCTCATCTGCCCCTGTAAACCTCAATTCAAGAAAGGAAATAGAACAAAGATCCATGCTAGAGGTAAACTGTAAACCCAAATCATGCCTATTCAAAAAATTAAGAAATCGTGAAGCAGTTTCCATACTACCCCTCCAAATCAAAAAGATATCATCCAAAAAGCGTCCCCATAGGTGGGTATTGGGAAGATAAGGGTTTTTGCCAGGGTCGAACACCACGGTCCCCTCCCACCATGCTAAAAAGAGATTGGCATAGGAGGGGGCCATGGTGGTCCCCATTGCAGTCCCCCTTGTTTGCAAATAAAATCTCTTGTCAAAAACAAAATAATTACTTGTCAAAATCAAACCAATTGCATCAGTAATGAAATCCTTTGGAAAATTAACTGCCTTCAAATTCCTATTCAAGTGACATTCAATAGCAGTCATGCCCAAATCATGTCTTATATTAGTATATAAACTAGTAACAGCAATGGTGACCCAAATAAATTCACCTGACCAGACCAACCCCATAAGCTTGGATAAATGTCCATCGAGTCTCTTATGTAAGAAGGTTGTTTCACCACTAGTTGTTTAAGGAAATAGTCAACATAAATTGACAAATTTTCTGTTAAAGACCCATTGCTTGAAATTATAGGTCTCCTTGGGGGTTGGTCTGATTATTGTGAATTTTGGGCAAAACATAAATTGTGGGACTTGCAGGGTATAAAACTTTCATATACAATAATTATTTCTGTGTTATTTCACCACAATATAGTGCAGTGTCAAAAAGAGTCAGTCTTCTTTTAAGCTTTGTGTGGGATCCTAATTTCATCTCCTATAACCTTTTTGGTCATTAAGTTTGTTGATAGATTTCAGCTTCATATGAGTTTTTTCCATAAGACCTATCTTCCCCCTTTGTCTGCTTGCTTGATCTCAATATTCCCCATATTTTTAACTTCCAGGAGTGCTTTTGCCTCTTCCTGTGGCAAATTTGAAGTATACCAGTCCCATTTTGATGAAAAAGTTTATTAAATACTTGCATAACCATTGTCTGGTAAGTTGTTAAGGCAGGAGAGGTACAGAATGTAGGACTGAAAGTGGATTTTGGTTTAAATAGTGTTAACATAGAAACACAGAAACATAGACTTTGATGACAGATAAGGACTGCTTGGCCCACCTAGTCTGCCCATTTCGCTACCTATTTGATAAGCTGCAGATTCTAGTTAACCAACAGCCTACTTCCTCCTACCTTCCACTATAATTGCCTTATGTTCTGTCCCATGCATTCTTGAATCCCACACTGTTTTTGACACCACAAACTCCTCAGGAAGGCGGTTCCATCCATCCACCACCCTCTCCATGAAAAAATACTTCCTCATGTTCCCCCTGAGCCATCCTCCACTATATTCAAATTGTACTCCCTTGTTCTTGCACATCTCTTTTTCTGAAAGATGCTCTTGTCTTGGACTTTGTTGATCCCACTGAGGTACTTGAAAGGTTTTATCACGTCCCCCTCTCCCTCCTTTCCTCAGGGGTATACATATTAAGCTCTTTAAATCTGTCTTCGTATGGCTTCTGTTGCAGACCCTGCACTATTTTAGTTGCCCTCCTCTGGACTGCCTCCATCCTGTCTATGTCCTTGTGAGATGGGGTCTCAGAGCTGCAAGCAGTACTCCAGATGAGGCCTCACCAACTGTCTATACAGAGGGATAACAACTTCACATTTTTTACTGGTGATGCCTCTCCCTATGCATCCCAGTATCCCTCCAGATCTCCTTACTGCCTTCTCACATTGCTTGTCTACATTAAGGTTGTCTGATATGACTACCCCAGGTCCCTTTCCATTTTTGTTGTTGTTAGTGCCTCCCCCATTGTGTACTCTTCCCCTTGGTTTTTGTTTCCCAGGTGCATTACTTTGCACTTTTTTGCATTGAATCTAAGTTGCCATATTTTTGTCCATTCCTCCAACCTTGCCAAGTCCCTTCTCATCCTTTCCACCCTCCTTGTGTATCAACCCTATTGCAGATCTTTGTGTCATCTGCAAAGAAGCATACTTTTCCTTCCAGCCCCTCTGCAATGTCTCCTATAAAGACATTAAAAGAACCATACCCAGTACCAACCTCAAGTGTATCCCACTAGTAACTAACCTTCTTCAGAGTGTACTCTGTTCACTATTACCTCTGTGTCCTGTTGTCCATCCGATTTGTTGCCCAGGCTACCATTCTGGGACCCACTCCTAGGCTAGCTAACTTGTTTATTAATCTTTTGTGTTGGACTGTGTCAAATGCCTTGCTAAAGTGTAGGTAGGCCATATCCATAGCTCCTCCCTGGTCTACTTCTTTGGTCGCCCAGTCAAAGAAATCTATTAGATTCAAGTGACATGACCTTCCCACTGTGAATCCATGCTGCCTTGGGTCCTGTGCTCCATTGACCTATCGGTACTCAATAATTCTTTCTTTCAGAAGTGATTCTGTCATTTTCCCTATCATTGAGGTCAAATTAACAGGTCTGTAATTTCCTGCCTCTGCCTTGCTCCCACTTTTGTAAGAGGACTCACATCTGCCTCCTCCAGTTCTCATGTACCACACCATCCTCCCATGATTTGTTAAAAGGGTAGTCAGTGGTGTCACTAGGTCTACCTTAGTTCTTTTAGAATTCTGGGTTGAATCCCATCAGGCCCCATTGCTTTCTCCACCTTGAGTTTCAGGAGTTCTTTCAGGACCTTTTCTTCTGTGAAAGAACTGGTATTGACCCCCCATCCAGAGTGCTTCTATTGTTTGGTTTAGGTACCTCCCCCTCTTCTTCTTTTGTGAATACTGAGCAAAAGTATTCGTTCAGTATCTCTGCCTTTTCACTGTCATCCTCTGCCCACCTCCCCTCCCCTTTATTAAGCCTCATTATCCCTCCCTTGGTCTTCCTTCACTCCTTGATGTACCTATAAAAGGTTTTATCCACTTTTTAACTGAGTTGGCTATCTTTTGGGCTTTTGCTATTCTGACTGCCTTCCCTGCTTCCTTCTGCTTTAAATGATACAGTTCTCTGTCCTGCTTCTTCTGTGATTCTTTATACTTCCCAAATGCTATCTTTTTCTCCCTAGCCTTCTCTGCCACCTCTTTTGAGAACCATAGTAGTTTTTTACTTCTTTTTTTTGTTTATTTGCTTCACACAAAGGCTTGTTGCCTCTGTGATGGCAGTTTTCATTGTTCCCCATTGTTCTTCCACCCCTCCTTCCTGCCCATTTGTAGTGCATTCCTTGAAGCACTCACCCCTTTTCCTAAAATCAGCCTTCTTAAGTCCAGCACCTTTGCCTTACGTATGGCTTTTCTCCATGGCTGTGTTTGTTGTGAATCACACTATTCAGTGGTCACTAATTCCCAGATGGCTACCCACTCCTACATCTGTGATCCTCTGTCCATCTCCATTTGAGAGTACCAGGTCCAAGACTGCTCCCTCCCAAGTGGGTTCCAACACTAGCTGTCTGAGGCATGCCCCCTGCCGGGCATCGAGAAAGACCCTGCTCTTGGATGTGGCTGCAGCAAATGTGCTCCAGTTAATGTCTGTCACATTCAGGTCCCCCATCAACAATATCCCCCATTTTTGTGCCATTCTAAAGATGCCTTCTATAATTTTCTTGTCCATTTCCTACCCTCTGAGGCGGGGTCTGTATACAACCCCCATGTGGATTGTAGTGCCATTTCCTGTCTCCAGGGTGACCTACAGTGCCTCCTCTCCTTCCCATTTACCCTTTAGTACCATTGCTTTGATTCCTTCTCTTACGTAGAGAGCTCCTCCTCCTCATTTACCCTTCCTGTCCCTTCTGTAGATTGTGTACCCTGGTATGTTGACATCCCAGTCATGGTTCTCTGTGTACCATGTTTCTGTGACTGCCAAGACATTCAGGAGTCCCTCTTCATCAAGGCCACTAGTTCAGGAAGCTTGTTACCCAGACTAAGAGCATTGGTACTCAGCACTCTTCATTTTTTATGGCCTTACCCCTTTTAGCCCCATCTCTGCTCTTACTGTCTTAATCTTTTTCTCCATCTACCCCCTGTCCTGTTCCCTATCGACCTCTCTACCTTGGCATTTACCTCACTAAGTACCCTGTTTTATGGGGGGGAGGCTGTTAATTCCCCTGCTTCTTATCAGTGCCTCCCCCCTTGGCTAGTTTAAAAGCTTGCCAATGAAGCATTTAAACCTATCACCTAGGAGCCTGGTTCCCCTCCTGGACAGATGCACACCATCATGCCAGTATAGGCGTTTATCCCTTCAGGAGGAACCCCAGTCCCCAGTGAAGCCAAAACCCTGTGCTCCACACCAGTTTTTCAACCATTCATTGAATCATTTGGTGTGGAGTACCCTAACCTCGCCCATGCCATAGACAGGTAGCACCTCTGAGAAGGTTATCATGTGTGCTACTTGTCTAAGGCCCCTCCCCAACTCCACAACCTTCTCCTGTACTGCTCTTATCCCATGCCCAGCTAAGTCATTTGTCACTAGGTGGACAATGACATCCAGCTCTCTCTCCTGTGCAGCTGCTCTCACGATATTGAGGATTCGCTTCCTGTCCCTCCAAGCCATGGTGTCAGGCAGGCACCTTACCTCCCTCTCGTCTTTCTCCCCCAGTTCTCCCCCAATAATTGAGTCCCCCTGAAGGAGCTGCTTCCTTCCCCTGTGGTGTCCCATGCCACCCTCCTGTGGGCTTTCCTTGTGGCATTTCCCAGCAACCTCCTTGGTCTCCACTGCAGTTGCCTCCACAGGAGAACTATGCTCCACCAGAGTGGCATATGGATTGTGGAGAGGTACAACTGGAGGGATACACATCTAGTCTACCACCCTCACCCTTCCTGAGCCCACCGTGGTCCAACTGCTCCTCTTTCTTGGCAACCTCTGAGGCAGTGGTGGTGGCCCTGGTGTTCCCTGGGTGGGGTAGGTTTCTCTACTCCTGTCCAGTTCAGCCTGGAGACAGGCAACCTCCTCCCTCAGAGTAGAGAGTTGCCTGCAAATGAGTCAACATCCCAGCCTCCAGAATGTCTCCCGGAAGACTGCTGCCCACAGCCAGTGCATTGCATTTCTCCCCACATGTCTGTCTTTCTTCCTGTTTATATATATATATATATATATATATTTTTTCTTTGTAGGAGGAGCTGTTTCAATTCTGTAATCATTATCCAAGGCAATCAAATCTGATAGGTCCAAATGGGAATCTGAGGTCTCCAATTCTGTCAAGCTATCCAAATATTCAAGTTCATCAATTGCAGCACTTGAATCTGATTCATCCAATAAATCAGTGAGTCTGTAGCACAGACACACTAATAACATCAGATTGCGGTTCCTGAGAATTCAAAACTGCCCCACCCGTGTTCCTGTTTTTTGTAAAGAAATGTTTCAAGTTGAATTTTCTGAAAAACAGTCTGATATCACAATAGGCCTCAAATTCATTTACTGTGGGGTCTGGTACAAAGCCAAGGCCATGACTCAGTACCTTAACTTGTGTTTGAGTCAAGATAACATCTGTTAGGTTCACAATTTGGGTGCCCTGCTCCTGAGATTCTTGATCAATGATCTATCTGTGTTTAATTCCTCCTCTTCTACCATGCCTTGCTTCCTGTTTTTCCTTTGGTTTTTCTCCAGTGGTGTTTGCTGGGGCTTGGGTAAAAAAATGATACTTACTTCCCCTGTTGTTGTTGATGTTGGGGTGGGGGCTGGAATGAGGGGGGCAGAAGAATTAGAGGGATTTGGATTCTGCTCCTTGTTCTTGTTTTTACTTTTATTTCTCCCTCTAGAGTTAGAAAGTGTTCGAGATCTACCCCTGCTGGTTGATCTACTGGGTCTTTGCCAGGTGAAAACCTGATTGGTGTCGTAGTCTTTTGTGTCCCTATTTAGTTTTGTTTGTTTACATTCCACAATTTCTTTTGCATGAGCAATCAATTTTTTGCTTAAGTTTGCCTCATATGTCTTAAACATAGCACAGTCTTTATAAGCTAATATTTTGCTTTAAAATCGTCAGTTTCTTTGGAGAGGTCTTGATAAATGTTCTCATCTTGGTCAATCAAAATATCAACAAGTGTATTGGAACACGTACTAAGTGTTGTTTCCCAACGAGTTTGATAAATCGGCTTATAAAAATCACCAGCTGGTTCCTTTCCAATACGCAAACCTCTAGGTGCCCAGTGTCTTTCTTTATATGTACTCAAAGAGGTCTTATTATAGTACACATTAATTTCTTTTACTTTTAATCTCTCAAATTTTATGGAACAGTTCTTTAAAAGCTGAATCAGAATCATTGTTCTCACCAGGGTTGCTGCTGTTCTCTGTGGCTAAACGGCATCTGGCCAACGCTGCTGCGGAATCCAAGCAGAAAATTTGAGTTGTAGCTGCTCTGTGTTGTCTGAATTGGCAGAAATTGGTGTTGCTTGCATCATGCTTACTTTTACAAATCTTAGAATCACACACCTCCATCCAAGCACTATGGCACAGAAATAGACAAGTTATTTAAACATTTGACTCGATCCTGCACACGAGCTCTACGGACATGGCGTTCTGGCAAAAGGACTCTCTGCTGTATTACAAACAGCCCAGGTTGTGGAAAGCGAAACAAACCAAAGTAAGGTAGGCATATGAAAAAAAGACACAAGGACTACCGCGCACCATGGAGCGATCGGGTACTAATCTGTATGAAAATTCGAGGAGAAAGCACAAAAAGAAAAGCACTCTGCTAGTACAAATATAAAATAAATAAAGCGACATAGTCAGGAGTCAGGAGCAAAAGTGGAACACACAGCACTCTACCCAGCGCTTCGTGTCCTCTCCAGAACACTTTGTCAGGGGGCGGGGTTCTGGTGCTTGGGCTCTCACACAGCAGAGCGTCCTTTTAGCCATTTAGCCACTTTTATGGGGCACGTCCCCACACTCTCTCTCTGGTTAATTGCACAAAACATGGGAGCGCAGGGGCAGAGTACCTCTCCAAAGAAATTGATGATGTTAAAGCACAAATATTAGCTTATAAAGACTGTGCTTTGTTTAAAACATATGAGGCAAACTTAAGCAAATAATTGATTGCTCATGAAAAAGAAATTGTGGAACATGAATACAAACAAAACTAAATAGGGTTGCAAAAGACTGTCTCTGTTAGTTGAGCAGTGGCTTTCATTTTTATGAATAGGTAGTTTAAGGCTTGTAAAAACATTCTAAAAACTACCCCCATAGACTGATTTGGGGCGTGCCCCTGCATACTCACTGGTTAAACGTCACAAAATGGGGGAACGCGGGGACGGATCAGGCAGACTAGGAAGTAGGAAGGGATCAGCTGGCTGGCAGTTTGGCCACAATTACGATCCCATCCAAAACTTTAACCAGTGCATTAAATTTTTCATTTTAATACAAAGGGGCTATTGCCACACCAGGGTAGTGGGCTATGAAGCCAAAAATGTGTTTTTTTAAATCACAACTTCACTTTAATTCAAAAATCATCATAACTCTAAAATGGTATAATATTATTCACCAAACCCGTCAAAAGGCACACCCTTGGCACAGGCCCCTTCAAACCCGAAAATTTCATGAAAAAATTCCACACTGTCTAGGCTGTAGAAGGGAGCAAAAAATATGCAATGTTAAGTATTTTTTTTGGGGGGGGTTGTTTTGTTTTTTTGGCATTCCGTATGTCGGAAACTGCACAAGATGCCATCAGTAAACTTTTCAGCTCTTGAGACTCTGACAGCCTGACTGAGCATGCCAAATTTTGTGCTATTTCATCAAATGATGCCAAAATTATTAAGGTGAAAATATTGGGGTTTAACATTGAACAGTCTACACAACTGTAACTATAGGGGTGCTACTGTACCCCTAAAACATCAATATTCAACATCACGACTTGTTAAACCTTACAGTAATTTTTTTATTTAAAAGTTGGTAACTGGGAAAGGCACTCTGAGCTGGAGCTCGTTTCCAGGTGCAACCGGGTGGAAGAGAAGAGGAGTATATACAGATATTTACACCCCAAAGAGAGTTACACTGAACAAATAATCCACGTTGCAACAACTGGTAAATAATATACAGATATTTACATTCCAAAACAGTTACAATGAACACATGATCCATTGTTACAGCAACATAGCAAGTAACAACAGGGGGAAACAATACTTTTGTAGTGCATGAGCAGAAATATAGAGCAGTGGATGCGTGGGGGGAGCTGAAAACAGAAATAGGATTTATGCGGCTGGGAAAAGCTTAGGGGGTGGAGTGCAGGTTTATTTTATTTATTTTATTTTATTTATTTAACAAATCGGAAAGACCTTTGAGCCAAGGGCTCTTTTACAGAGATTCCACGTCAAGTCACAAGAATAGCAAATTACAATGGTTTCAGTAAGTAGTACAACATGAGGAAAGTAATTACATAAACAAAAGAACAATATGGAAAGATAAATATTGTGTCAAGTGCAGCCAGTGGCCTTGTCTGAAGAGGTGTGAAAGGGCTTACAAGGAGAGAAAGTACAGAAGTGAATTGGGGGGTGGAAGGAGCAAAAAAGAGCAAGGAGGGAGATTCCACAATGAAGCTTGAGCAGGAAAGCGCATGGGGAGGGTAGAGGAGAGAACAAGGTGAGAAACAGGGAGGGGAAGTGGGAGTGGAAGGGTAAGGGAAGGGGGATGAGGTAGGATGAAAAGAGGGCTGGAATGGGAGAGGGATAAGGGATGAAGTGCTGTGAGTGGAATAGCTCAACAGCAGCATAGGGCTATACAGGGGCAAATGGTAAAAGAGGGTAAAAGAGGTTGTCATAGACATGGAGCTAGAAGGCTAACTTGGATACCAGACAAGGGAAGAGGAATTATGAGAAGTTCAACTAGGGGCCTGGGCAGGGATACAGGAGCAGGAGGGCTGGAAAGAGAGTTTTAGCTGCTATTTAAGGAAGGAAGGGCAGGGGGACATCCATTAGAGTGAGGGGAGCCGATTCCAGATTAGGGGGAGGCGGTAAGAGAAGGGTTATTGTCTGGTACAGGAGTGCACCAGACGGATCAAGAAAGTGCGAAGATTTAAAATGAAAGACCACACACTCAGACACACACGTTCAGATTTTTTAAATCTTTTTTTCCACTCTAGCATTCCATACCTCTTAACTGCTCTTCATTTTGACACAGAAATGTCATCCTCCTTAGTGCTCAGTGGCCCCCTGTACTAGGGTGTGCGAGTAACGAATATTAATTCCTGAATACCCTGAATATTAGGCTTCCCAAATGTTCATCTAAATAATGAATAGTTGTCACTATTTGTATTAGGTCAAGGGTATTCAGGAACTCTAAAGTCTACTATGCCCCTGCCACAGATGACCAGGGCTAGTCTCCTATCCACATTCGCTCCTGATTACAAACTTTTCCCTCCCACCTGCCCCTTCCCTGAAGTCCCATACAAGGTAGAAAAGTTGTCACCAGCTCCTGGCACCTTGCCAGAAGCTGACAGTCTTTAAAGTGATTTTCCAACTTTGTGTTAAGTTGCCACTACTCACCAATTCTGATAGCTTCAACACCAAGAGAAGGAGGTCATACTCACATGTGGGTGATCCTGGTTCAGGAGCAGAACTGAGTCCTAGCCAGACAGGGAGCATGCTACATGAGCAGTGCATGCAAGGCCAGAGAGGGTTGGTGCCGCAATCATGTGGTGTGCCAGGGAGCTAGCTCCCTTGTGTGGGGCAGGCAAGCATACTGATGCTACATGCATGCAAGGCCCTTGTGTGACTTTGCACACGGCAACTAGGGAAACATAGAAACATAGACTTTGATGGCAGATAAGGACTGCTTGGCCCATCTAGTCTGCCCATTTCCCTACTTACAGGATAGGCCACAGATCCTAGTTAACCAACAGCCTATTTCTTCCTACCCCCCACAAAATTGCCTTATGTCTGTCCCATGCATTCTTGAATTCTCCCACAGTTTTAGACCCCACAACCCCTCAGGAAGGCTGTTCCATGCATCCACTACCTTCTCTGTGAAATAATACTTCCTCACATTGCCCTGGACCACCTCCTTCTATCTTTAAATTGTGTCCCCTTGTTCTTGCAAGTCTCTTTTCTGAAAGATGCTACCCTCTTGGACTTTGTTGATTCCACTGAGGTACTTAAAAGTTTCTATCATGTCCCCCCTCTCCCTTCTTTCCTCAAGGGTATACATGTTAAGCTCCTTTAGTCTCTTCTCATTATGGCTTCTCTTGCAGACCCTGCACCATTTTAGTTGCCCTCCTCTGGACTGCCTCTATCCTGTCTATGTCCTTGCGGAGATGGGGTCTCCAGAACTGGACAAAGTATTCCAGATGGGGTCTCACCAACTGTCTGTACAGAGGGATAACAACTTCCTGTTTTCTGCTGCTGATGCCTCTCCCTATACATCCCAGTATACCCCCAGCCCTCCCTACTGCCTTCTCACATTGCTTGCTAACCTTAAGGTCATCTGATATGATTACCCCCAGGTCCCTTTCCTTTTTTGTTGTTGTTACTACCTCCCCACCCAGTGTGTATTCTTCCCCTGGGTTCTTGTTTCCCAGGTGCATTATTTTGCACTTCTTTGCATTGAATCCTAGCTGCCATACTTCTGACCATTCCTCCAACCTTGCCAAGTCCCTTTTCATCCTTTCCACGCCTCCTTGTGTATCAACCCTGTTGCAGATCTTTGTGTCATCTGCAAAAAGGCATACTTTTCCTTCCAGTCCCTCTGCAATGTCACTGATGAAGACATTAAAAAGGACTGGACCCAATACTGAACCCTGCGGTACCCCACTAGTAACCCCTCTTTCTTCAGAGTGGACTCCATTTACAATTACCTTCTGTGTCCTGTTGTGCAGCCAATGTTTTACCCATGCTACCACCCTGGGACCCACTCCCAGGCTGGTTAATTTGACTATTAATCTATTGTGTGGGACTGTGTCAAATGCCTTGCTAAAGTCTAGGTAGGCCATGTCCACAGCCCCTCCCTGGTCTACTACTTTGGTCACCCAGTCAAAGAAATCTATTAGATTCGTCTGACATGACCTTCCCGCTGTGAACCCATGCTGCCTTGGATCCTGTGCTCCACTGGCCTCTAGGTACTCAACTATTCTTTCCTTCAGAAGTGACTCCATCACTTTCCCTACCACAGAGGTCAGACTGACAGGTCTGTAGTTTTCTGCCTCTGTCTTTGTCCCACTTTTGTGAAGGGGAATCACATCCGCCTTCCTCCAGTCCTCGGGTAACACACCATCCTCCCATAATTTGTTAAAAAGGGTAGTCAGTGGTGTCACTAGTTCTCCCCTTAATTCTTTTAGAATTCTGGGGTGAATCCCGTCAGACCCCACTGCTTTGTCCACCTTCAGTTTTAGGAGTTCTTTCAGAACCCTTTCTTCTGTGAAAGGACTGGGATTGACCCCCCTATCAAGAGTGCTTCTGTTAATTGGATTAGGCACTTCCCCCTCCTCTTCTGTGAATACTGAGCAGAAATATTCGTTCAGTATCCCTACTTTTTCACTGTCCTCCTCTGCCCACCCACCGTTCATTCTATTCAGCCTCACTATCCCTCCCTTTGCCTTTCTACGCTCGCTGACGTACCTATAAAAGGTTTTATCCCCCTTCTTAACTGAGTTGGCTATCTTTTCCTCAGTTTGGGCCTTTGCTATTCTGACTTCCCTCCCTGCTTCCTTCTGCCTTAACTGGTACAGCTCTCTGTCCTGCTCCTTCTGTGTTTCCTTATACTTCTGGAATGCTATCTTTTTCTTCCTGACTTTCACAGCCACCTCTTTTGAGAACCATAGTGGCTTTTCTTTCATTTTGATTTGTTTATTTGCTTCACAAAGGCTTGTTGCCTCTGTGATGGCAGTTTTGATGATTCCCATTGTTCGTTCCACCTCCTTCTAGCCTGTTTGCTGAGTGCTTTTCTGAGGCACTCTCCCATCTTGCCAAAGTCAGCCCTCCTAAGTCCAGTACCCTCACTTTTGTGTGGCTTGACTCTGTAGCTGAGTTTAACGTGAACTACACTGTTTGATGGTCACTTGTCCCCAGATGGCAACCCACTTCTAGATCTGAGATCCTCTCATTGCCCCCGTTTGAGAGTATGAGGTCTAAGATTGCTCCCTCACGAGTGGGTTCCAAAACTAGTTGTCTAAGGCCTGCCACCTGTAGGGCATCAAGAATGGCCCTGCTCTTGGATGTGGCTGCAGCAAATGTGCTCCAGTTAACATCTGGAATATTCAGGTCTCCCATCAACAGTATCTCCCCTTTCTCTGCCATTCTAAGAATGCCTTCTATCATATCCTTGTCCATTCCCTCCCCCTGACATGGGGGTGTACACAACCCCTGTGCAGATTGTAGTGCCCTTTCCAGTCTCAAGGTGACCCACAGTGCCTCCTCTCCTCCCTGTTTACTCTTTTGTTCAGTTGCTTTTATCTCTTCCTTTACATGAGAGCTACTCCTCCCCTCTTCCTGCCTGCTGTCTCCTGTGGGTTATGTACCCTGGTATGTTAACATCCCAGTCATGGTTCTCTGTGTACCATGTTTCTGTGACTTCTACTGATATCCAGGCATCCCTCTTCCATCAAGGCCACCAGCTCAGGGAGCTTGTTGCCCAGACTACGGGCATTGGTACTCATTACCCTCCATTTTCTGATGGCCTTACTCCCTTTTGCCCCATCTCTGTCCTTCTTGCCTTTGTCACTTTCTCCATTTACCCCTGCCCTTCTCCCTATCGACACCTCTGTATTGGTGTTTGCCGCATTTACTACTGTGATTCTTTGGGGGGGCTAGGATTTCCCTGCTGCTTTCCAGTGCCTCCCCCCTTGGCTAGTTTAAAAGTTTGCCAATGAAGCATTTAAACCTATCACCTAGGATCCTGGTTCCCCTGCCAGACAGATGCAGCCCATCGTGCCAGTGTAGGCTTGCATCACTCCAGGTGGACCCCCAGTCCCCAATGAAGCCAAATTCCTGAGCTCCACACCAGTTTTTCAACCACTGATTGAATCCCATGGTGTGGAACACCTTAGCCTCTCCTATGCCATAGATGGTCAGCACCTCCGAGAAGGTTACCGTGCATGCTACTTGACTAAGGCCCCTTCCCAATTCCACATACTCTTCCTGCACTTCTCTAATCCCTTTCTTAGCCAGGTCATTTGTCCCTAGGTGGACAATGACATCCAACTCCCTCCCCTGTGCAGCTGCTCTGGCAATCCTGAGGATTCGCGCCCTGTCCCTCCAAGCCATGGCGCCAGGCAGGCACCTTACCTCCCTCTCCACTTCCTCCCCCAGTTCTACCTTCCTAACAATGGAGTCCCCCACCAGGAGTTGTTTCCTTCCCCTGCAGGGTCCCCTGCCACCCTCCTGTGGGTCTCCTTTGTGGAGGTTCCCAGCATCCTCCTTGGTCTCCACTCGGGTGCCTCCATGGGGAACCACACTTCCTTGAATGGCATAGGGATGTGAAGGTACAACTGGAAGGATGCACCTCTGTTCACCACCCTCACCCTCCCTAGAGCCCACTATGGTCCAACGCTCCTCTTTCTTGGCAACCTCTGAGGCAACAGCAGTGGCACTGGTGGTCCCTGGATGGAAGAGGAGGTCCCACAAATCCTGGCCAACTCAGCCTGGAGATGAGCAGCCTCCTTCCTCAGCCCAGAGAGGTGCCTGCAGATGGGACAACACCGCATCCTCCAGAACGTCTCCCGGAAGACTGCTGCTCCACAGTCACTGCACTGCACCACTCCAATTATGTCTTATTTCTGGCCCCTTAACTGTTTGCAGTCCTTACTCTTTCCTCTGTGGAGGTGAAAGAGTAAAAGAGGACTTGGGGAGAAAATAGAAAAATCCTTCGTGAGGTCACAGAGGACAACTGCTACTTTTGGGTTCCACAGCCATGGATCCCCTGGCCCAACTAGATGGGTTTCTTGGGGGGGGGGGAGCCTGACCTCACCTGGTCTTGTCTCAGAGACTGGGGTGGAGCAAGTTAGCTGAGGGGGCTAGTTGTTGACAGGGTTACAAAGTTGTCAGTCAGATGAACAGTCTGCAGCAGGGGTGAGTAAGAACTAGGTAGAAAAAAACATCTGTCCCCAGGAAACAGCAAACTCTTTTAGGGCTTAATGCCCTAACACCTTCAGGAAGCTGAAGCCTAACACTTTCAGAGCTCTGTGTCCCAACATCTTCGGGGCACAGTTTGAAAAAACAAACAAAAAACAAACAGTGCTACACACCAAGATAGAGAATCAACTCCGCTTTATTGGACTTGCTAAGAATGCTGGGGAAACACCCCTATGTAGAGCCTTTAGCTTGAGGCTTCATCAGGCTTCATGCCCCAACATCTTCAGAGCTCCATGCTCAGCACTTTTAGTGTTCCTTGCCCCAACATCTTTAAGGCTCAGCACTCCAGTTCCTCCATTCGCCCAATCCCTCATGGAATCCCTGCCGTAACAACTTCAAGGCTACATGTTCAACATCATCCTTAGGGTTCTGTCCTCCTACAGCTTCAGAGCTTCATGCTCTGACATCTTAAAGGCTCCCCACCCCTATGCTTTCAAGGCTGTGTGCCCCCAATGCCTTCTGAGTTTTGTGCCCTAGCACCTTCAGGGCTTTGCCCATACCTTTTCAGCCCTATGCCAATACACCTATTCCTAATATCAGTAATACTGATTACCTCATGTGTTCCTCATCTAGGAGAAGGTGAGAAACCCATAATGAAGACAAAGTAAGGCCTTTCTCCACAATTAAGTCTTCACCTTAAAGCCAAGAAAAATCATCACTGTTGATCATCACTGTTGAAATTCAAAGAATCCACCCTGGCAAAACTCCAGCCAGCACTACATACACTTAACATTTCCTATTATTCTAATGTACAAAAGAAAATTATTTGAACTCTGTTCTTCCACTCCAAAATACTTTGATGAAATACATTGGCTCCTCACAGGGATACATATGTATAGGGTAGGCTGCACACAGAAGGGACACACAGCACACACATGGATATGAACGTGTAGCCCTCCAAATTGCACTCTTATGGGCATGAGATAGCAGGGTAGTTGGGGGACATGTTTTTCTCCCCTGGAATAGTAACCCATCCCTTATTCTGTTAGCAGTTCCATCACCAAGCAGTAAAACTGTAAGGCATACATTCCAGTTACTATTTGTGTTAATATTAGCAGTGATAAGGTATTGACACTTCTGTGGCATACCCAGTGTACCCCTACTATAAATCAGTGGAGGGTCACAGCTCTGTCCATCTATAGGCTAGAGAAACTCACCTACCTGCACCAGTTTCAAAACAAAGTGCAGATCTTCAAGGACATGTGGAGAAAGTGGGTACTCTACCAAGTAGATCACAACCCTGATATGAGGCCCCACCCCCTTAGGCATCGTCTGTCAGTTGAACAGTTGGAATTAAACAATCTTATATTATAAATATTCCATCCAATTTATACCACAAGAAACAGAGACTCGGACACTTATTGAAAGACACTTTATTCATCATTTTGTTTTCATGTTGGCACTTTGTGAATTCAGCAAACCTCACAAATTAGTTTGCGAAATGAAGTTTGCCAATTTTGCACATCTCCACATAGGACTATGATAATTAAGTCAAAAACTGTGACCAAGGCCGCTTGATTTAGTTAAGTATGCATTGTTTCTGACTGGGTTCTGTAAGGTTGATCCTGACTGGCACCTTATGAAAAGATTTTAAATATTGCCAGTTAGTAGTGTGTCCTGTTGTCCATTCTGCTGTGCTCTCAAGTTTTGGAAAAGTCGAGTCTGGGTTTCTCTCTGGCTGACCAATAGTGTATCCCACTACCATACAGGGGACTCGGGATTGGAAATGAACCTGGGTGCTGCTGATGGCAGCACTTTCTTGATCAGCGGAGGGTTGGCGCTGCAACACCAGCAACAGCAAATCCTGTGGTGTTCCATGAAGATTTTTCTCCATCTACGGGAGATACTAAATGCTGATGAGGCCTACATGGTTAGTCTGTGCAGTGCAGAAGGGTGACTGAAGGGATACAATGGTAAAATATTCCACTGCCTTCAGTATGATGTTACTGTAGTCTCGGGCACTACCCTAGGGACTCAACTGTATGAGTGGTGACTGATTAGTTGAAGTCATGGCTGGGAGACTGCAACCCAGAAAAATAAGGGAGGGAAAGAGGAGATAGTTGATGGTGGAAACTCAGACTAAGAAAAAAACTGCTGTAAAAATGATCAGACACAGTGAGATATAGTGCAGAAAAAGGAGAAAATATTATTATGAGTTAAATCAAGTAAACTATATGCTGTGTTTGGGGTGGTAGGCAGGATGGGGCTGCTTGGTACACTGATGACCTGGCTTCATACCCCTACCCCATGATGGCAGGAATGAAGGCTGGTAGAGAGGGCTACAGAGTGTCTATGTAGATGTTCTCCTCCCAGGTACGAGGGTTCCAGTGTGCCACTAGCAGTGGCACATTCTGGAGGTATGGTGGTGCCACACTAGCAGTGGCACATTCTAGAGGCATGGTGGTGCCACACTGGCAGTGGCACTACCACACTTGCAGTGGCACATTCTAGAGACATGGTTGGAATGACTGACACTGCTGCTAGGCTATCCCAAGGTCAGTGTAATAGTGTGTATGTGTGTATACATGGGAGGAGAGTGGGAAAGGCAGATAATGGAAAATAGGACCCAGTCATGTCCAGTGGCAGGCATTCTAATTTTTCTAGGAGGCACACTGCCCATTTCCCTACTTTCATCAGTGAATTATATACTGTACCAAGTAATGTTATTCTCAATGAGAAATGTTTACAGCTTTAGTTTAAAAGATTCAATGCTCATTACTTACTTCACTTCCTTTGGGAGCTTATTTCATAGGATTACCTTTCTCTGGATGAAACAAATGGGTTTTCACACTACTTACTACTACTTCCTTAAGTATAGGGTACAACCTCTAGACCTTCCTTCCTTCCTTCCTTCCTTCCTTCCTTCCTTCCTTCCTTCCTTCCTTCCTTCCTTTTCATCACAAAAACATACTGAGCTAAACAGCACATTTCCAGATGTGTCCTGGGGGAAGGGGGTGAGGAGAGTGCAGTGATAAGTTACATCAATAAAGTTCAATTATCATAACAATAATAAAAAGTACACAGTACATAATTAAGAGGCAGAACAGTGTTCAAGCAGTGCAGAACAGAACATATCAATAGCAACAGTTTGGAGAAGTGCAAATGGCATCAACATGAGGGAGGAAAGGAGACTGCATGAACAACGGGCACCTAGTCAGAGCGAGAAGTGGACCAATTAACCAGGGCAGTAGGGGAGGGAGTAATATGGAGGGAGGAGCATTGGGATTACCTAAGATCAGCAACAGCTGCAGGAGTCTATAGTGCAGTCACAGAGGAGGGATTTTAGTGACAGGGAAGAGGGAGCACTGTGAATAGCAATGGGAAGGTGCTCCAAAGTTTGAGGAAGCGGAAGGAGAAAGCAGCTTGATCAATAGAAGACTTCATGGGGGGGGTGAGAGAGCAGATGACAGAGCTGTAAAGGGTGTAGGAGGTCGAAGGATGGGAAGCTAGGAGGGAAGAAACATAGGGAGAGGGACCCCAGCCAGAATTTGGAGACAAATAAGGGGGTACCCGGCATCAAAGGAGGGCAAGGACAAGGAGGACTACAGTGAGAAGTGGTGGGCCCTGGGGAGGTAATCCAGCACAAAGTGGCAGAAGGAGTGAAGCAGAATCCAGCCTGGCATGGTGGACTTAGGAGCAACGCTATATACAATGTTGCTGTAACTGAAAATAAGTATAATCATCTTCATGACAACCTCTCTATGGGCAGGAAGCGGATACTTGCTTTGTTCCTGTAAAGTGCCCCAAGTTAATGGTGTGGCTTCTGATGGATGGCATCCACGTGAGTAGAGAAGTCAAGATGGCAATCCAACTGTACACGAGGTGTTTAAAGGAGGAGACATCTTCAATCACATCCTCAAGGATCTGGAAGGAGGGCAGTGGAGATTTTGCAAGTCTCTGCCTAGAGCCAACGGTCATTGAGACTATTTTTTTGGCATTATGACAACTGATTGGCTCAAAACCAGTACTGGAAATGTTGAAATCCAGTTAGAGTCATGTTGTTATGTTAGGGGCAGAAGAGTGAGAGATGTAGAGAACTGTGTCATCTGCATTTATACGATGGACACAGAGAAGCAAGTGAGTGTGAGGTCATTTGGGAAGATGGAGAATAGGATAGGGTTAAGGACTGACCCTTGGGAGCACCAGAACATAGGAAGAGGTGGGGAGATGGCATCACCAATATGAATTGCTTGGGTTCTACACTCAAGGTATGAGTGAAACCACTCAACAGAGGAGGAAGAGAGCCCAATCACTTTAACTTGTCCAAGAGGATGGGGTGGGCAACAGTGTTGAAGGATTTGGCCAGGTCAACAAAGATGGCAGAGGTGACCTATCCCTGGTCCATGCCAGAAAGGATGGAGTCAGTTAGCTTAAGGAGGGAGGTGATGGTGGTGGAGTGGGATTCCCTGAAGCCAGACTGCTGTAGAATGAAAGAGGAGTCATCAAGGAAAGAGGAGGGTTGGGGAAGGATCAGGTGCTTCTGAAGTTTAGCCTGGGAGGGGAGGAGGGAGACAGGGCAGCAGTTGCCAGGAGAGAGAGCGGGGTCACCCTTTTGGGAAGGGGAAATAACTGTGGCCTTCTTCCACAGATCAGGGACTGAGGTAAGTGACAAGGAGTGATTTAAGAAGTGGGTGATGGGAAGGGCATCGACTGGGGAGGAGAGAGAGAGAGAGAGAGAGAGCACGAGTTTGGGGTCATAGCTTTCAAAACTGCCTCTTTTTTTCCCATTTATTTATTTATTTTTGAAAGTTGGATTTACAACCTTTGAGTCAGGGACTTATTTACAAAGGCACCTCGTTGCAGGGAGGGGGTAGACATGGTTACAGTGTGACATACAACAGTGGTAACATACAGTGCAATACAGATAACAAAGAACACAATATAACAGTGGTTTATGGGATAAAGTTACATGCAGTAAATAGCAATCATATAAATCGTTTGTGTTGGTTAAGAGCTAGGATGGCCTCCATGATAGTGGAAGGAGTGGTAGGTGAAGGCAAATGAATGTTGGGGGAGGAGAGGGTTGAGGTAAAAGGGGAGGGGGGTGTGGGGGAGTGGAGCTGAAAGGAGGGATAGAGAGGGCAAAGTGCTGAAAAAGGAGTAAAAGATGTGGTGACTGCTGCAGGATCAGAGATGGTGGAGTCACCCACCTTAAGGATCGGGGAGAGGGATGAAGAGCAGGAGAAGAGGTGTGAATGACCGCCTAGAAATGTGAGAGTTGGTTAAGGTTGTTCTGGAGGGCAGATGTAAAGTAGTCAGCCTTTGTAAGCCTAGTAGCTCTGGTACAGGTATTATGAAGTGACTTGTGTTCAGCAAGGTCAGTTGGTGAGCCAGTTAACTTGTGGGTCTGCTAGGCAAGGTCATGCACATGGTGACAGGCCAACAACTGTGCTATGATCCAAGGGAGGTGCAATCCACAGACCTGAGTTTTAATCAGGGGGAATGATGATCTTAAGCCGACAAGACTTTGGCGTTAAAAAACTCAAGAGTGATGCTAATGTTGCTCACAGCTAGTATGGGGGACCAATCAGTTGCCATCAGGTCAGCAAGTAAAGAGATAGATCCAGGTTCAGAAATATCTAACCTGGATGGATTTATGGGGCTTTGGGACAATGAATCTTAACACATGCTGTAGAAAATTTGATGGTTCCTGAGGACATTGTGGAGGGTACCAGCATCCACAATACAGAAGGATTGGGAGGAGAAGATTCATTCCAGAAGGTAGTGGATATGGGTTTTGGGGTTGAATATGGTGGGATCAGAGATCAGTTGTGCAAGCTGGAGAGTTGTTATGTTTTGGAACAATTTATGATGGGAGGATGAGAGCCAATTAGAATTGAAGTAATCTAGGATGAGCAACTCACTGGCAGAGGCATGGGAGGACTGGGTGGTGAACAGCTCAGTGATAGAGGGCGGGGATTTACCAAGGCTGTAGTAGACTCCAGCAATGAATATGGGGATGGGAAGGGGAGGGAGTGTATCAGGAGGAGCATTTCATAGCAGATGGGGAGGAGACAGACAGCACAGGTTTGAATTGGGTGCAGGAGGAAAAATAGATGGCTATAACGCTGCCCCTCTTAGGAAGATCCTATTGGATGATTGAGAAGCCAGGGATGGGTATGGCAGTATCCAGGATCTTGGGAGAGAGCCAAGATTCCAAGATCAACAGGACATCAGAGCTGAGGTTCACTATTAGGGGTTGTAGAAGATCGATTTTGGGGAGGAGGCTGCAGATGTTCACATGGGCCACTCTCACTCATTTTAGGAGAGGAGGCCAGTTAGCATGGCAGGATTGAGGCTGATTCAATGTCATCTACTAAAATGAGTACCAAAGGTGATGAAGAACTTAGGGGAGCCTATTTGGTGATGTGGTGGGAGTGGGAGTGGGGAGAGGTGGGGTGAGGGAGAGGGAGTGAGGGAGGTGGGGTGAGGGAGAGGGAGGGAGGTGGGGTGAGGGAGAGGGAGTGAGGGGAGGTGGGGTGAGGGTGGGATTGGGGAGAGAGGTGGGGTGAGGAGAGGGAGTGAGGGAGGTGGGGTGAGGGAGAGGGTGAGGGAGGTGGGGTGAGGGAGTGGGAGTGGGGAGAGGTGGGGTGAGGGAGAGGGTGAGGGGTGGGGTGAGGGTGGGATTGGGGAGAGGTGGGGTGAGGGAGAGGGAGTGAGGGAGGTGGGGTGAGGGGTGGGAGTGGGAGAGGTGGGGTGAGGGAGAGGAGTGAGGGGAGGTGGGGTGAGGAGAGGGTGAGGGAGGTGGGGTGAGGGAGAGGGAGTGAGGGGAGGTGGGGTGAGGGAGAGGAGTGAGGGGAGGTGGGGTGAGGGAGAGGGAGTGAGGGGAGGTGGGGTGGCCCTCAGTGCATCAAGGTGGATTCAGTTGGAAGGGAGGGGCTGTACACAGGAGGCCAGGTGGAGTGTTGGGGGCAGCAGAAGGGAGAGGGTGGGAGATGAGAGGGGAAACAGAATTTGATGAAAATAAGGACCACTGACCTAACCAGTCTGCCCATTTTTCCCTGCCTACATTATTACTGCAGACCATACTTGATCTACAGCTCTTTCTCCCACCTCCCTTCCTTACCACTGTGATTCCCTTGTGCCTATTCTATGCATTCTTAGAATTCCACCAGTGTTTTGCCCCACCACCTCTGCTGGAGACTGTTGCAGGAACCTGCCACTCTTTGTGTGAAGAAGTATTTCCTCATATCTCTCCTGAATCTGAGTCTATTTTTATTGTTTTGAGAACAGCTTTCTTCCATGGTTTCATATTGTGCACTGGTAGTATCCAAGGAGAGAGAAGGCATGAGGTTACTACTGTTGCTTGGTAACCATGAGGTAATGGTACATGTTCTCACTGGCGAGAGAGCTTAATATGTATACCCTTGATGAAAGGAGGGACGGGGGGGACATGATAGAAACTTTTAAGTACCTCAAGGGAATCAACAAAGTCCAGGAGGGTAGCATATTTCAGAAAAAGAGATATGTAAGAACAAGGGGGCACAATTTAAAGATAGAGGGGGGACGGCTCAGGGGAAATGTGAGGAATTTTTTTTTCACGGAGAGAGTGGTGGATGCATGGAACCGCCTTCCTGGGGAGGTAGTTGGGTCTAAAACAGTGGGGGAATTCAAACATGCACGCGACAGACATAAGGCAATTGTAGTGGGGGGGGGTTGCAGGAAGTAGGCTGTTGGTTAACTAGAATCTGCAGCTTATCCAATAGGAAGGGAAATGGGCAGACTGGGTGGGCCAAGTGGTCCTTATCTGCCGTCAAAGTCTATGTTTCTATGTTACAAAGAAATCACTTTTGAGGGGGGAAAATATGTTTTCTGCTATCCACATAATCCTTTTTCCTCGTTCTGACATTCTGCGAGTTACATTTGCACATTATCAACTTGATTACCGTGAACACCTGATATGGCCATTGGTGCGACCAAACATGACTGCAATCTGGAAAATGAAATGGTGGCCATGTAGACAGTTTAGAATTTTGTTGTGGAATTCCTACTCAGAATGTGACCCTACTTTTCAGATATTTGTGCGCATGTAAAGCGGCTATACATACCTGTTAATAAAAGTTTAACATAGGTCTGCTGCAATGTCAGCAGCCAATCAAAAGCCAGATAATTAACCACCCTTTTTATAATTACAATTAATGATTTGAGCAGTCAATTAATGAACAGTGAATGACTGGACGGTTACTGAAACATAACTACAGTAAGGAAATGACACTAACCAGAATCAGGCAGAATAACAGTACATTAAAGACTGGTTGCCTAGCCATGACAGCAACCAGCTGCAGCCTATATGAAATGAGGTAGAAAGACAACAGATGGCAACTTAAACAACAGAGGGATGAGCACTGAAAGTCCTGGGACACTCACTGAATCAGGCAAAGTAGTCGGACACCAGCTGCCTGTTTGGCTGACTCCCAGGCAGACCACAGAGCAAAGGACCACTAGTAGTCTGTCTGCCATTTCAGAGGGAGTAATATTGCTCCACCCACTCTCTGCAGGAACCACCCAACTGGCAGTAGGATAGACATGGAACAGAGGAGCTGTGAGACTGTTGTTGTCTCATGTGGAGCTATTCTTGCAGTGTCTGGGAGGGGGATGGGGTGGATGTCATCCTCTCTTGACCCCTAGGTATGGTGATGCTCAGTGGGGCTTAGGAGTCTGAATGGCGTGCAGTGAAGTGAAGAGCAGTTTTGTTTAAAGTCAGAATTTCTGCTGCTCCTGCTGTTGCTCTTCCTGCTCTTCGCAGGAAACTGCCCAAATGGTGAAAGGAGACACAGGGGGTGGAGGAGCTGGGAGACTGACACAGTCTCAGGTGAAGCTACCCCTGCAACATCCAGGAGGAGGTAGATGGTATCCCCTCTAGACCCCTAGGTGCAGCAATCCCTAAGGAGTCTGAATAGATGGGAGCTCAGGCTGCGTGGAGTGGTCAGCTCTCTTTCCTTAGTCCAGTGTGACAGTGGGGTGATGTGGTTCAGCCTTCCAAACAGTCTAAAGGAAAGCAGTTCAGAAAAGTAACCAGTGGGAGGGGACCCAGGAGAAACCAGGAAGAGCAGCAGATAGCTCTGTTAACGACAGTGAGCTATGCAAAGATGGTGTGAACTACTGCCTCAGGACATCAGCATGCAGGTTCTTTGCCCATAAAGTGTAGCAGATCTTTGAAGTTTCCAGCACCAGAGAGTTTTGTGTAATCCTTGTTAACAGCTCTTGGTGCTGCTGCAGCTGCAGTTTCTGTATTCCAATCTCTACTATCTGGAACAAACTGAAAACATTTCTCATGGTCCATCCTATCCAATCCCTTTTCAATATTAAACCTGAAATCATTGGGCCTGCCTGATGGTGTAGTAGAAAAACAGCGCCACTTTCAATGTGGATGACCCAGGATCGATTCTTGATGCTGGACTTGAAGTCAAGCACTGGGGGTGCACTGCTTCACGAGAATGGAGTATGTCTTCTGCTGAGCTCTGTTGTTCAGTTGGTGGGTTGGAGAAAGGAGACACATGAGCTGGATTTTCCCCTTGAGGTTTACCCTCCAGAGCCTACTGGAGAGGGTATTGTGATGTGGTCACTGAGGTGGCCACTCCCCCTCCCTGGAATGGCCTGACAGTTGGGCCTCTGACACATCCTTTAAGTCTACTGATTTGTCTGGGGTTAGAGAAGTAACACAGTGATGTGAGGCCTGAGCCTCAAAGGATATCAGGGAGCAGCACATCTGCTTAGCAGGCAGCAGTCACAGAACATATTGCTGTAAGGCCTGTGTAGTTGTGTGTCCTGGTCTCTCTGTTCCACACACATAGTCAACCCAGAGTGCCAGAGGCTGGAGAGAGTACAGGCTGATGTGGGTTGGCCCAGGGAGAATAAAGCATAATAAATATATATAAAAAAGGAAATGGCTGGAGGCCAGACACTCCAGGAGTTCATTAAGTTCACAATATGGAGGACATCAGTTAGAAATGCCATCAAGGAGGTGGATGGTACAGTGGTACACATACAGAAAATAAAGAAATCAAATTCATAATTCCCCTCAGAAAATAAAGAAATCAAATTCATAATTCCCCTTAGAAACCTTTTTCCAGGAAAACATGCCCAGTCTGTCTAAATGCTTCCAGTTGCTTAACCTCTCTATTCCTTTATCATTTCAAGTTACCATTTTGATGCACCCTCTCAATTGCCACAATATCCTTTTATGCTGTAGTTGCCAAACCTACGCACAGCACTCTACTCGAAATGTGACCTTGCTAGTAGAGTACCCTGTAAAGCAGCATAAACACATCACTTTATTCGCTCATGTCTTAATAAAGGCTGGTTCCCAATTTGCAGTAAACTTCATCAAACATGCAGTGTATTCTGCAATAGTTTACTGGTTGCTGCATTCATCTGCCAGACTTAGACCATTCAGCTGTCACATTTGTCTTTGTAAATAAGTGTCCAGAGTTGTGAGGAATTAACAAATAGCATTCTGTGTGTTGGAGGATTAGAAAAAGTAGCCAAGCTAAAAGAAGCAGTTATTATCTATTCATAATTATGTTGACGTGTGAATATAATAAAAATAAGCGGGTTGTACAGTGAGACCAGACCGTGGCTCTTCTTCATACACAACAGTATTTTGGAACAAACCAGAGCAAAACAGAGAGAATAAAAAATATCAAGTGTCCCCAAGGAGTCAGATTGTAGCTTTGAGGAAGTTAGAGGGAGCGTTTGCAAATCATGAAAAAAAAAAAAAAAACAGAACGGTAATTAATAGAAAGATGTTCTCCTGTTGACAGTTGGAGCAGAAATATTTAACCTGCTTAGAGTTCTTCCAGCTGCAAAGAAATCAGATCAGACTGCATTTGTAGAGCTTCCCAAAACTTGCGAGACACTATTATCTGCCAAAAGACAACTACGGCAGCTGAAAGAAATGAGAGGCCAATTTGTGTATGGTGTTACAGTATCTGGAGCTTTGCAGCTATTTACTGAGTTCTTTGCATACTGTTACAGTATGTACGCCCCCACTACTCAGATAGATGGACTTGCAGTCTGTGCAAAGCAGTGCCATCTAGTAGTGAAAGCAGTGAATAACAGACAGAAGCAGAGCTGAGTAATTGTACCAGTAACTCATGACCTCTAGAGGTGGTTCATGAGAGGTAGCAAATATGACAGTCAAAACATCTCTCTAATCTTACAGCCCGGTGGATTTCCTTTAGCTGAATGGTTAGAGTTGCTGCCTTCAGGACTCGGTCACAGGTTTGATTCCCAGCATGGGCTGGAGGTGTATCTGGTCAGCTAGAGGGGATGATGTAACAGTGGGGATGAGGATATGGATGCTTCACCTAACCAAAAAAGGGGTGGTCTGTGCAATGAGAAAAGGCAGACTGTGGAAACCTGTGCCATGTAGTAGTGAAAGCTGTGAATAGCAGTCAAGGGCAGTGCTGAGTAATTGTAACGGCAAATACAGGACCTCCAGTGGTGGCTTGTAAGAGGTAGCAAATATGAAAGCAAATGGATCCTAATCTCCCAGCCATGGGGAATTTCTTTGTGTGTAATGGTTAAAGTTGCTGCTTTTAGGACTCAGGGTTCCAAGTATAATTCCCAGCAAAGACTGGAGGTAGGTCTACACAAGTAGAAGAAGACAGAACACAATATTGGGATAATTCCATCTATTAGACTAATCCAAATGTTGTAATCCAGCCTTTCAAGACCTCTAGGACCTGTTCCTTGGGTTCATGGAGAGAGTTAACTCCATTAAGTACTTTGGTGTCTGTCTACATATGAGTCATTTATATCAGACCATCATTCCAATAGGATGCAATACTAGTAGGGAGTCACAGATCTCTTTACATTTCAGTGGGATAGCCAGGGAGAGTACTGAAGTTAAGAAAAGCTTTATCAAGCAGCTAATTATTTCCTTCGTTAAATATGATACCATAGTAGTCTATCATACATGTCAGTATATTCTTTTGAGGCTTGACTGGTTTAATACAACATGCAATTGGATTATGTAAATTGTTTTACAATTGCTGTACCATCAGTAATTAGAGACTAGAATTTAATTTATTTTTTATTTATTTAAAAATGGCTTTACTAGGTAAAGATACAGAGATGAACCATAATCTCATTTATAACATGGATATTAACATTCTAGCCACCTGATTGGCTAAAAGACAAGTACAAGAGTGTAGTCACTGTAATTATGGTAATTCTCTCAGTTTCCCTTTTCTAATTCACTTGGCACAAGTGCGTCATGCCTAACAATACACTCAAGGTGTGTGATTACTGACCCATAATTACATACCCTAGCAAGTCATATTGCATACTTACAGATGTGGTCTGGAGGAAGGGGAGCACAGAGGAGAAACAATACATAAAAAATAGAATTATACATATGGGAGTGCTATAAGAAGATTTCTTTACAAACCTGAAGTGTTGAATAACACATAAACCATGAGAGCAAAGCTTAGGAGTCTATACAGTCATCCCACACCAAGGCTATGTAAAATAATTTGAGATTTACACCACCTCATGCTTTATTTTTTATAATTATCTGGTGAATAAGATTTTACATAAAATGCCTTTAAAAAGTGCTATTTTGTTGTGGAGCTCGAAATTTATGGAGGAGGGGGAGGAGGAGGAGAGTTAGTGAGGAAGAGACTGAGTTCAGGGGTCAGATGGGCAGGAGTGTGTGTCTGAATGTTTCAAAACGGACTGCAGGTTATTTCAATTTAGAATAGCTTGAGTAAGTAACATATGTTCACTATTATACATGGAAAACTGTGTATAATGGAAAATTATACACAGTGTTCTCCATGTACAGTATAATAAGGGGTCACCAGTAATTATAAAACATTATAGTGTAATAGTACAGACAAAATAAACAGGTTGTAGGCAATACTGTATAACAAATTTTAAGTGACACTGGGTACAGTAGTACAGATTGCATTCATTTATTTATCACTCTTTAAGTGTTGGACTTGGCCATTTGCCACATTTACATGTTGAATATATAAGCAATAACACATCACAGAGCCAGTTAAGCAGTAACACATAATGATATACATTAAGGCAATTAATGCACTACCCTAGTGCAGAGGCATGAGGCAATGCTGTGTGCCTTAAGTGTCCAAGAAGTGCGTTCACTAAGCAATAATGAACTCCAGGATGTGGGATATGGTCAGCTGTCACCATGCCTTGGGTGCTTTTTATTTTATTTGGTTACTGAGTAAGTACACTAGGCCACATGACCTTCTTACAGACATGACCTGGACAAAAATGTAAACACATGTACAAAAATAATGATGATATGATACTCACATACAGCACATTAAAACATTTACAGTCAGTGTTATTGTGCAACTATTGCTTTAGATGTGCTTTAAACAAACCAACGCTTTGACATTGTCCAGTGTCCAAGGGAACTGCATTCCAAACCTTAGGAAATAAGTTTGACTCAAACTTTTCTAATACAAGGGAATCACATGGATGGGTAATAATGAGCCATAAGGCAACAGGGTGAGTGCCATATGCACTAGAGAAGTGGTGCTATCCTACCATATATCACACCCTGGAGTGTATTCTTGTGATTATCCAACATATTATTTTTGTATTAATGGATAAAAAAGTTACAAAAATATTTTAATAATGGATGTTTTGTTGAGTACATTTCCAGTTTAAAATGTAATCCTCTTCCTTTTTGTGGACAGCCTGTGGGTGCTGTTATGATGTACTGATAAGCTGCTGAGAAGAGTTGGATTGTGTGTTCTGTAGGAAAGCACTGCTGTGATGGGTGCTGATAGAGCTGCTGAGAGAGCTGCACTAGGTAGAAAGAGCCTGCTGGTTGCTCTTTGTAGTACTGTATTGGAGTTAGGAATGTATTTATTTATTGAATTTTGTTGACTGGGTAAACCCACTGGGCCTACAGGAGTCCTTTTTTCAGGGGTGACCCGGAATTCATTATAGAGATGCTTCACATAACTTGGATAGCTTTAAATACACAGAAAATGGGTTTGACATTTACAGTACAATGGACAAGTTAAATACAGAGAATTGTTTGGACAATACACATACATAATCCATTTATAAGTTATGACAATTGCACATGACATATTAAATATATTTTATAACTGAAATTGGGATCATATACTCATAGTAGTAACATATGCACTTTAGGAGCTTTGTTTGAGCAGCCTGGTCACTACTGAGATGTAGTGTTTTTTATACATATTGCACTATTTCACAGTCCAGTATCACAGATCATCAAGAGGGGGAGCCAGTCAACGGTAACAGTTACAGAGGCTACGTTCTATGAGGTATGCCTTTAGACCTTCTTTGAAGTCCCAGAATGAGAAGCTCTCTTGCATATTGTTAGGAAGGGATTCAAATGATTGGGATCAAGGTAGCGAAATACCTTTTGCCTGATAAGGCCTGACTTTTGGGACCTAGAGGAGCGACCGGCAGGAGGATCTGAGAGGCCACCTGTCTGGTTTGGTAGTTATTAAGTCTTTGAGGCTGAGAGGAGCTTTGTTACTTATCAGCTTGAAGGTTAAGCATAGTGAGGAATACTCCAGTCTCCCACTGAGAGAAGGCCAGTTTAGTGATTGGAGCACTTTGCAGTGGTGCTCCTTGGGAGAAGCCCCTATAGCAAAACATCCTATAATGTGATATAGTGTTTTGAGATTTTCTAACTCTGTACATCTAACAGATTGGAGGACTGGGGAGTCATAAAGGAGGGTGGAGTTAGTGATACATAAACATAACTCTTTGGTGAGGTATGGGCTTAACTGGTATAGGAGACCAATTGTTTGTTGTAGGGATTTTGAGAGGTTTTCTACATGGACCTTAAAAATAATGTCCTGGTCTAGGAAGACACCCAGGTACTCAATGGAGTTAACAATCTCAATCTTGGACCCGTCAGAGAAGGAAGGAGTTAGTAGGCATTGCCATTGACGGCCTAACTTTTTGGTCCAAAGAGGATGGCCTTTGTCTTCTTACTATTAAGGACTAATTTATTTGTTTGAAGCCAGTCCTCGAGTAAATGCAGATCACTAGAGAGCTGACTGTTCTGATTTGTGACATCTTTTGAACTATGATATAATACTGTATCATCTGCATAAAGCAACAATTTAATGAAGACCATGCTCTTCTCTAGCCCGCACAACAGGTACAAATCAGACAAACTAACCATACTGAACAATGAAGGCTGACCACTTGATCAAGTTCCAAGTTTCAAGTACCTTGGGATCACGATGGATGCCTTCCTCTCCTATGGTACGCATGCTGACCTTGTTGCAAGGGCAGTTAATACCAGGACAGGCACTGCATGACCCCAGATACATAGAAACATAGAAACATAGAATTTGACAGCAGATAAGGACCGCTTGGCCCACCTAGTCTGCCCATTTTCTTACCTAACAGATAAGCTGCAGATCCTAGTTAACCAACAGCTTACTTCCTCCTACCCCCCACTAGGACTGCCTTATGTCTGTCTCATGCATTCTTGAATTCCACCACTGTTCTTGACTCCACGACCTCCTCAGGGAGGCTGTTTCATGCATCCACAACCCTCTCCCTGAAAAAATACTTCCTCACATTACCTCTGAGCCATCCCCTCTATCTTCAAATTGTGCCCCCTTGTTCTTGCACATCTCTTTTTCTGAAAGATACTACCCTTTTGGACTTTGTTGATTCCTTTGAGGTACTTGAAAGTTTCTATCATGTCCCCTCTCTCCCTTCTTTCCTCAAGGGTATACATGTTAAGCTCCTTTAGTCTTATTCATATGTCTTCTGGTGCAGACCCTGCACCATTTTGGTTGCCCTCCTCTGGACAGCCTCCACTCTGTCTATGTCTTTGTGGAGATGGGGTCTCCAGAACTGCACACAGTACTCAGATGGGGTCTCACCAACTGTCTGTACAAAGGGATAACAATTTCCTGTTTTCTACTACGATGCCTCTCCTGTCATCCCAGTATCCCCCAGCCTCCTTCACTGCCTTCTCACATTGCTTGCCCACCTTTAGGTCATCTGATATATTTACCCCCAGGTCCCTTTCCATTTTTACTGTTGTCAGTATCTCACCCCCCATTGTGTACTCTTCCCCTGGGTTTTTGTTTCCCTGGTGCATTACCTTGCACTTCTTTGCACTGAATCTGAGCTGCCAAACATTTGACCATTCCTCCAACCTTGCCAAGTCCCTTCTCATCCTTTCCACTCCATCTAGTGTATCAACCCTGTTGCAGATCTTTGTGTCATCTGCAAAGAGACATACTTTTCCTTCCAGTTCCTATGCAATGTCACTTATAAAGACATTAAAAAGGACCAGTCCCAGTACTGAACCCTGTGGTATCCTACTAGTAACCCTCCTTTCTTCACTGTGGACTCCGTTTGCTACCACCCTTTGCGTCCTGTTGTCTAGCCAATTTTTTATCCAAGCTACCACTTTGGGACCCACTCCAAGGCTTGCTAACCAGATGCGCTCTGGACTGCCATAACTAGTTCAGTTCTATCTATCATTGACTACGGCTTAGTTGTTTATGGAGCAGCCACGGACACCCCCCTCAAAAGGATATGCACAGCCCTCAACAAGGCATGCAGGTTGATTACTGGAGCTCACAGACTAATACATACTTGTGATCTGTATACACAGACCAACTGGTTTAACCTGAAGGGTAGAATCACCTATCAGACCTGCCTTCTGGAAAAACAAATCAGTCTTGGCCAGTCTACCCCTGTCGCTCAGAAATACCTAATCCCTGCATCTAACCCCCACCAAACTCAGGGTATGTCTTATCTGGTGTATCAAGTTCCCTTTTGCTGCATCTCCCAGGTGCAGTATCGCTTTTCATACAAGGTGCCCTACTGGCTAAATAACCTCACGATTGGTATTCGGGAAGAGTCCAGGATCGGCCCTTGTAAGTGTAATCTTAGGAAACATCTGTCTGCATTTAGTAGCTTTGACTGCCGACTATAAGTCACTCCTCTCCCTAGGTGACACCTTTCCTCTCCTTCCCACCCCTAAACACCCTCACCACCCCTCCTCCTCCCATTTCGTTCACTTCCTCCCTCCTTACCTCGCCTCTTACCTCAACCCTCCCTCTCACTTACCTCCTTTCCCTCCCACCACCCACCTACTCTTGATACTGCTCCCACAACCACTCGCTGCCCTCTCAACCCCTAATCTAACCCACCCCCTATAGTATTCAATATGGTCTCACCCTTTCTACCCACCCCTCCCCTATCGAACCTGCACTCTCCCTCTACTTTTCATTCCTCTTTATAAGTGTTCATTGTTCCCCCTCTCCCATCATACTACACACCTCACCCCCACCCTCTAACAATGCCTACCTCCTGCAGCATCATTTTCTTACTATTACCGATATGTTGTCTTGATCTTTTTATTGGTTATGTTTTTCGCAGAATGTATGAATTTGTCTTCACACCTCCATGTTCATTTCCCTCCCTGGTCTAACTTGTTTTTTTACCACATTTTGGAGCACCTGTGCTATTCCTCTAAATGTACCGACATGCGTATTCTACCCTGCCTCAATTGTACTTATCTTGTTGATATCGAATTGTATGTCAAAATTATTTTTTTTATATGCAATTATATTCATATGTTTTTCCGATGTGGAACCTTTGTAAAAGAGCCTCTGATTCAAAGATATTGTAATCCAAGATATAAAATAAATAAAAAAAAATATTAAATAGGCACGGCCCCAGAATAGAGCCCTGGGGCACCCCACTAGTGACAACTGTCCAGTTAGACATAACGCCTTTCAACACCACCTTTTGTGTCCTGTATGGCAACCATGAGTTGATCCATGTTGTCAGTCTTGGATTTAGTCCTATATCTTGCAACTTCATTACCAGTTCTTTGAGAGGGACTCTATCAAACATCTTGCTCAGGTCCAGATAGACCACATCCACCAGCCTACCCCGATCGAGTGCCCTACACATCCTGTCAAAAAAAACTAGTAAATTGGTCTGAAGGGACCATTCCCTAACAAAGCCATGTTGGGTTTCATCCCCCATATTATTGGTCAAGATACGATCTTCAATTTCTTCTAGTATTTTACATAGCACAGAGGTCAAGCTAATTGGTCTGTAATTTGTACAACTACCTTACTCCCTTTTGTAAATTGATGTTACTGCTGCCTTTCTCCAGTCATTGACTACTACACCACTATCTAATGATATTTGGTAAACGTATGTTACTGGCCCTGCCAAACTATCTAATAATTCCTTTAGTAAGCGAGGATACATATCATCAGGACCTGGCACCTTGTTTGGGTCTAATTTCTTGAGTCTATTTTTAACATCTTCTATATTGATAGATATTTTAGCTGAATCTTTGGTGCTACTAATTAATTTCTAGGTGTTGTCCTTTGGACTACGGTATATACTGAGCCAAAATATGTATTAAGAAGCTCTGCCATTTTTTTTGTGTCTGTTTATATGTTTTCCTTATTACCACATAGGGGCCCTACCTGAGGAGCCTCATTCTTTATGGACTTAATATAGGTGTAAAAGGATTTGTAATTATCCTTAATATTAATGGCTAGGTAAACCTTGTGATTTCTTTTTGCCTTACGCACAATCCTTAGTTATCAATTTATACTTCTGCCAAGCAGCACTACTACCACATTTCTTAGCCCTAGCATAAGCCCTGTTTTTCCTGTTTATCTTGTTTTTGATTTCCCTATTGAACCATCTGGGGACTTTTCCATTTTTTTATATTTGGCCTTAACTGGCACGTATTGGTCCGTGAGGTGTATTATTTTGCTTTTAAAGGTGTTCCACACTTCGTTTAAATCCTTTCCTTTAGAGGTCCTCTTCCAGTTTCAATTTTTCAATGCTTTCCTCATTTCGACATAGTTTGCCTTATTGAGGCATTTAACTAAGGTAGTGCCCTGCACTTTGTGATCTTGGAGGAGTATTTCAAAGAATGTTGTATTATGGTCATTTCAACTGAGTGGTGTGTCTGTCCTACACTGTTTTAAATGACCCCCTAGATTACTGAGTGCCAGGTCTAATAAGTGTTCCCCTCTGGTACCTGTAGGCACATATTGTTTTAAGTTTGATTTAGATATGGTTTCCAGAAAACTCTGTTCCAAGGGGGTGGATCCTTGGTGGGCAGGCCAATGTATACCTGGCAAGTTAAAGTCGCTAAATACTATTATTTCATCCTTACTGTCCATGCTATCCAGCACTTCCTACATAATATTATCCAATTCATGACTCTGGGAGGGGGGGGCTGTAAAATAAACCAATGTGTATTTGTTTCCCTTTACTTGGCAATGCATTTATCCACAGTTGTTCAAAACCATTTGCCAGCATTAGGTTGGGTATCGGCCCAGCTCTTTCTTTAAGGGATTGTGGAGATTGGCGGGAGGTGGCGAGCACCTGTGCTACCTGGTTAGACTTTAGTAGGCTGGAATTCATGGACATTGTGAAGATTGTCCAGACTGTACGACCAACCAGCTGTAGTTTGGATCTGGGCCCTACACCACTTTTGTTAGGTTGTGTAGATGTTATCTGCTTGATCCTTGCTGAAATTGTCTGGAAGTCCTTGGAGCAGGGGGCCTTTCCTGATCCCCTCAAGGAGGCAGTCATTCGACCACTCCTTAAAAAACCCTCCTTGGACCCAGACTGTCTAGCTAACTATAGACCTGTCTCTAACCTACCATTTGTGGGTAAGGTTATTGAGAAGGTGGTTGTGTTGCAGCTGGACGACCATCTTACAACCCACAATGTCTATGATGTTCTCCAATCTGGGTTTAGGAAAAGAAATAGAAATGACACCGCCCTGGTCCGGGTTTTAAATGTTCTCCTAATTGCGAGAGATCGAAAGGCTCGTACTATTCTAGTTCTTCTCGATCTCTCTGCAGTATTTGATACTGAGGACCATGGTGTGCTTTTGGAGTGCCTGCGGCTTCTTTGTGGACTGTCTGGTACAGTTCTATGCTGGTTTCACTCTTTTCTTACAGGCAGGATACAGAGGGTTGTCACTGGAATGTATTCCTCTGACACCATCTCCCTGTCCTATGGTGTGCCGCAGGGCTCCATTTTGGCACTCATGTTGTTCGCAGTTTATATGCTGCCATTGGGAGAAATCATTAGGTGATACAGTTTGGATTTTCACTGCTATGCAGATGATACCCAACTGTATCAGTCCTTTATTCCTGGACAGGATGATGCGATCTACATGCTTAACAGCTGTCTAGCCAAAATCGGAGATTGGATAAGCACTAGCTGACTGAGGTTAAATCCAGATAAGACCGAGGTGTTGGTTGTGGACCCGGGTCACTCTGAGGTGGGTCTTAGGGCTGGACTTTCATCAGGCTTATGGCTTGATGGCGTCCAGCTCTTGACCTCAGACCGGGTGCGTAACTTGGGCATTATTTTTGATAACGGTTTGACCCCGAAATCGCAGGTGTCTGCCATTGTCAAATCTTCCTTTATCTTAGTAATATCGCCTGGGTGAAACACCTGGTTACTCTGGCTGACCTTTCTACATTGGTCCATGCCTTCGTAACCACCCACCTTGATTACTGCAACGCACTCTACCTTGGGCTTCCGGAGTTGATATCCACCGCTGGCAGCTAGTGCAGAATGCGGCAGCCAGGCTTTTGACTGGTACATCCAGGACTAGTCATATTACGCCTGTGCTGTGTGAACTGCACTGGCTGCCAATTCAGTGGCAGATTACCTTTAAGGTCGGGTTACTGACCGATAATGCCCTACATGAACAGGGATCCCAGTACCTGCAAGATCTCCTTACTCCCTACTGCCCCTCCCTCTCACTCCGATCCGCCGACGAGGGATTGCTAGAGATTCCCAGGGTTCAGTTAAAAGCATCTGGGGTGTGTGCATTTTCCTATGCTGCCCCTTCCCTGTGGAATTCTCTACCTCGTCGGATAACAGAATGCCTGACCATCTCGAGTTTTAAATCTGAGCTCAAAACCTATTTGTGTTTTAAAGCTTTTCTGAAGGTTTTAATAACGTTCATGTATGTTTATTTAACTGTATGGTTTGATTTTGTTGTACAGCACCTTGGTTTTGAAAACACGTAAAAATAAAGTTTACTTTACTTTACTTCTTGCACCTGTACTTGTGCAACTTGTATATTATTGGAAAAATAAATGGTGATACCACCACAGGTCTATCCCTCCTATCACTACTGAATAAGTTATATCCCTGCATGTTTCTGTCCCAATTGTCATCTTCCTGCCATCATGTTTCTGTTATGGTGCATATATCAATGTTTTTACTGTGAAGTATGTAATCCAATTCCGTCTTTTTATTTCTCACACTTCTTGCATTTGTTAGCATTACTCTCCAACAGTAGTCCTTATAATGGTTTTGGTTATCTGTTGAAGTTGCTATACAAGTTTCTGATTCTAATTTATCTACCCCTTCCCCGTTCCCCTGCATATTTAGTTGAAAATATTTTTGATGGCTTTATTTATTCTGTTTACCAATACCCATATTCTCTTAGCATTTAGGTGCAAACCATCATGCCTAAATTGGTCTGGGTTGTGCAGGAACCTACTCCAGTTTTCTAAAAGTGAAAAACACTCCTAGCGCATAACCTTCTTAGCCATCAATTTGTTTGTTGTATTTCCATATTTTTGTGTCTTCCTGCTCTAGGGCTGGGGAGTATTTCAGAAATTAGTACCTTACAATTACAATTTTTGGCTTTGAGCATTTCGCCCAGAGATTCAAAATCCCATATTATGTCTTGTTCCCTTCTGTGACCCATGTCATTAGTTCACACAGGTATAGCTACAACTGGGGAGTCAATGTTGGATAAATAGCCTTCCAAATATGTTTTAAGATCAGCAGTTTTTGCCCCTGAGGGACTACTAACTGTAGTTGAGTCCTTTCCTCCTTTACATATTTCTTTGTCTGTAAATTTTAAAATGGAGTCCCCTAGTACAAGTATTTCCTGAGGGTTCTGTGTCAGTGCTTCACATGTATTTTCCTTTTTTCGTTTGTTGTTCTTGTGTAACCCCTAGGTGACACTACCCCAAGGGATACTACCCCTGCCTGCTGGACAACCAGTAGGTTAAGGGGCCTGAGTTCTGAAATGGGTGCCTCCACCCAGAGGTCAGGGTTATTAGTGGTGTACTAACCTGGGCACAGCCCTCTGGGACACTGTAACCCCCTCCAGTTTCTGCTAGTGGCCCACACAGAATACAACAATGACCTTCACAATACCCCTGATATGCTTTACTCATATCCACACTTTTGGCACTTACCACCAGGATTGGTTTCTCCAGCTCAACCCTAGGGACCCTCTGTAAAACAAGGTTAAACAGAGCAAATGGCATGCAACACGACACTTCAGGCATAAACAGGATCCACAGACTGTTTAAAAGGCAGAAATAGTAGATCTGATTTATTCAGGGTTTTTTTAACAAGGATGGGGGCAATCAGGTTAATTAGCTTAATCTCACTAATAATCATACAGTTATGCAAGCAATCAGACTCCCTAGCACTGTCACACTTCTGGGTACCCAGGTGAATGGGGGATGGGCTAGCGAGGACTGTTGCCTGGGGTAGGCCGGCGTTGCAACTGGTAGGGGCCCCATGGTGGAAAAAACACTTGAACAACACAGTATTTGTAATCCGGAGCCAGATGGCTCAGTTCATGAAGAAAAGAAACAACCAACAATTAGATGACACAGATAGTCACAGGGAGCTACCCTGATGGCTACTCACGATACCCCCAAACTGGACACAGGAAGAATGAGGGATGAGACAGTAGTTGGGGTTTCTGGATTTCCAGAAGAAGCAGAGCCCACACGATTTGCTACAGTGTCGTTCCTGTCCAGCATGAACAAGGGATGATCCCCTGGCAGGTCTCTCGTCGATGGATCTTCTCTGTGCAGTGGGGTAGGGTGACAGAACTCTCATGGCAGGGCCTAGCTGCTTTAGATAGCAATGGATTCAGTCCGTTTTGAGGTGGGTACAATTTCCAGCCCTCAGCACACAGCTTAATTTGGGGGAAAACCAGGTCGCGACCCCCCCCTCCAGTACACAGCACATTTATATGTAAGCAAGGATTACTGTACCAGGCAAACTGCTCCCCGATCCTGATTGCAAAGTCACTGCTCAAACCCGGGAGCACAAAGGTAGCTGAAGTTCCTGACAGGCTGATCGCATTTAGCAAAATCTTCAGTCTTCTACAGGTTAAGCCTGATCCTTTTTCAGTTACTCGCTGGGTTTCTCCAACCTCAGATTCGGACCAAGCACTCTTCTCCTTCCTCTCTCATCACACTGTGATCTGAACTACAGGCCATTAACTAGGCCTGCATAGTTCTCCCACTCGAACTACGACAAGCACTCGGCTATCATGAGCGGTCCTTCTCCCTCAGCTCTCAGCTTCGATCTGACAGCTCGGGGGTTTTCCCTTGGATCCAAAAGGTCCAGTTGGTTGGTTCAGCTGTCAATCACAGTAAGAGCTCCCCTTTTGGTGCAAAAGGCACCAATAGTCCAAAACTACAAATCCCAAACTGATAAACCACACAGTCCCACTTCAACAGGCTCCATTTTAGAGTCCTCAAGTACTGATTGGTCCAATTCAGCAGTTCGGGACCAAAATGGTGGCGCTAAACAGAACAGTCCTCACTGCAAATAAGGCAGGTTAGAACAAACTACATTACCACTATTACTCTAAATGATTACATGCAGTTAGTTACATCGGTCAGCAAGGCTCCATCTGCCCAATTAGCGATGGCAGAAATGGAGCGATCAGTCAGCAGCCTGGGTGGGACCCGAGCATGGAAACACTCAGTCTCCCTCCCAGATTAATTATATCTGCAAAGGCAGTTTTTAAAGAGACAGTACACGGAGGTCACGCAGGCACTCACTGGCAATACATTTACACGGCAATAACGCCGAACACCACCCGGGCAACGAGCAATTAGGCAAGCTCAAGGAAGACCTTTCAGGAACCCCCATTTGGAGGGAGGTTACACTTGCATTAATAATAAGTATCTATTTGATGTTTTGACGTTAATGGCTACATTTCCCATATTGTCTTCGTTGGACAAATTGCTGCTTTCTAGTGCCATAACCAGGCCTGGTGTATCTGGATTAGAATCCATGTCTATGTTTGCCAGGACAATATCTTCTTGCCCACGACGTTTACATTTGATCTTATCCTTACCAGAAACCAACCTTCCAATGGGAGATCCTCATAATTTACTGACTCATCTAAATCATTATCTGGCCTTTTTGGTTATCATCAACTGCAATTTTCTACATCTCATTCATTGTGTGATATTAGCACTACCCATGCTCATCCCTGTTTGAGCAATGTTTGTGTCCACTTCCCTTGGTAGTACTCGTATATGCCTCTAGTATCATTTCCTCCTGGCTGTCTTTATTTATTGGTTGTGCACCTACTGCTAGTGAGTCCAAGGTATTGTCAAGATATTTCTTCAGGTGTCACAGTTCATGATGTACTTGGAGGGGTTGTATCAAATCTTTTATTTCTTCATGCAATTTATTATTAGTTACACATTTCTGACATACTTCACCACTACAACTCTCTTCTGTTCCATACATCTGACAACCATTACAGCACTTCAATCCCTCCATTTTGTAGCTATGAATACTCTAAATTATACAATGGCAAGAAAGAATCTTGGACTGTGATTGGTCAGTTTGGGGCTGGACCCATGGCGTTATCCCAGCATCGACGCCACAGGTCTAGTCTCAGCCTCACTGTGAACCAATATGGATGATATGGCTATGGACCACCACCTTTTTTTGGCATCTCCTCTTAAGAAACAAAAATATTTTCCACATAATAAAAACATTCTTTAAAATTATTTTTATTTTATATATAACAACGAGCCATTGTATAATAGTAATAATGCACTACAGGGTGTGTGTCGTTTGGGATAACATGCGCCTGGGGCATTGGACCTTCTGACCTTGCCTCGTGCCCAACCCCCAGGCGTGGCGTTATCCCAGCACCACACACCCTGTCATGCATTATTCCTTTATTATTAACTCTTAGGTTATTGTATATGAAACTGTGCTGGTAGTAGATAATCTGCTACCCTAGTTAGAATACTCAGCAGCAGAATCCATGTGAAGTAAATATCTGCACTGTCCCATATCTAGTTACAGTGTTTAGCAGTACCTCTAAATAACTATGTAATGGCTAACTATAGTTGCTGATTGGAATAATACTTACAGAAGCGTAGGGCCTCTGGTCTCTCGGTCCTGTCGGACATGCCTGATATAATGCTTTCACATGCCTCTACGCCAAGACAATGAGGTGCACACCACACCTGAGCTCTCGCCTCTACCTCTGAGGGGTGAGTTTAACACAGGAAGTGACCCTGGAAGTTAGGCCCGGGTCATAACTCACTATGCAACAGCAGCACAAGTTTAAAATAATATAAATGCTTCCTGAGTCCTCACGAGCTTTAAAATGTTCCTAAACTAGGTATTAGTGCCTCTCAAGTAAAATAGAACAGGGTGATGGCCAATGGCATTTCATTCAACCAGAGGAGGCCCTGTAGTAAAGGAGTTGGCCCAGAGGGTCCTGTAGTGGGGTACAGACAGGGGCCTAGCACGGAGCTCCTTGTAGACTGTGGCTGAGTGGGGAGCTGAACAAGGTGGTGGAGACCTGGAGGAGGTGTTTAGGAGAGCTTCTAGCAAGGAGACATGTCAGGTGTCTGAGTCTGCCTTCAAAGTTAAGCCAGTTGGTGCATCTAAAGAGCTCACAGGTGTGTGTCCAATGGTTGCATCCAGTGACTAACCAGTAGGCTTTAGTTAGGAGATCATGATTCAATGCAGGGCAGTGGGATCAGCCATGCCATAGATAACAATCCCACAGTCAATAAGGGAGAGCACATGATGTCACGGCAAGACCTAGGGCATCAGAGGCAGACATCCCCAGCCTATATAGGAGATCTAGTCTAGAATTGATAGCTGAGCTGAGCAGATTGATGTGATCATGGTACATGAGAGATCCAGATACCTGCCACCTTCTGTGTAATGACATGCTTATTGCAATTGCTTATTGCTATAGCATGGAATTGCCACTGCAATATAAAATGCTACATTATTTTTAAATGCCCCCCAAAATACTGAAATATGTGGGTTTTATCGTGGACAGTGAATGCTGGAGGTGTACAGCAGTCAACATAGACCTTGCACATGTTATGGAACTATCCCAGTATACTGTGCATTTATGGTCCAGCATTAGACACATCTGTGAGAAGGTTACAGGAACACACAGCCCTCTTTCCCCCTCAGTATTTATTCTAGGAACACTCCCTGTGTCAATTAATTTCAGCACATTTCAGAAATTATGGATATATCTTTAGCTGCTCTAGGTCTTAAAGTATGCTACTGAAAATTTGGATAGTCACCAAAGTACCCTCATTACAGGAATGGTATAACCAAACAAGTTTCACTGCCAGCAATTAAAGAATTTACTCAGTCATTGACAAGTTAGAAAGCATTAAAAACACATGGACACCTTCTTTAGAACTGCATGTCATTTATTTGGTTTATCGGTTGATTTAGTTACTGAACAATTTGATTCTTATGAATACCTTCCTCTTGGGTTTTTCTTCTTTCTTTGTTTTTTGAAACCTAGTTTGTAATTATTTCTCATCTTATGTCTAATTCATTTAGAGTAGTTCATTGTTATTTTCTTGATGGATAACTGCCCACCTTATGCTTATTATTCCTACCTTACATTTGTAATATTTTATTGAAATCAATAACATTTATTATAAAAGAAAAGAAATGCTTCAGCAGCTCCCCCTGAATTGTTCATTAACCACACAACAAAGTCACATGTACTCCCCACACCGAAATAAAATGCAGAAACCTAGTACTTAACCATGTGAAGTCCATGAAAGACCAAGATTGGTTCACTGACCTAGGCAGCCAGTATAGTGTTATGCTTGTGCAACTGTGTTAGTTTAGTTTTTGGCGTTCGCACTCTCTATTCCAAAGGAATTACCACCCTGTAGGGGTATGAAGGCAAGGAAACTTGGGAGGGTTCACACCTGAGGTGCAACGGGCAGTTCCCTGGCTAAAAGGTACATTTTAGAATCCCCTAAGGAGAGAGCTGCTATTGGAGAAGGCGGGGATGGTGGGGCAAAAAAAAAATGCTTCACTGTGAGGCCTAGAGGAACTGCTTATATAGCTCAGAAAGTGGGAGTGGCTGGCTGCTTGGTCACCAAACTACAGGCAAGCTTTTCATTTCACTGACCTACGCAGCCAGTGTTGTGTTATGCTTGTACAACTGTGTTAGTTTAGGTTTTGGCTTTCGCACTCTCTGTTCCAAAGAATTTACCACCCTGTAGGGGTATGAAGGCAAGGAACCCTTGGAGAGGGTTCCACCCCTAGAGGTGCAACGGGATGGTTCCTGTGGCTAAAGGTACCTTAGGAATCCCCCAAAAAAGTAGCATCATCCCCAAAAAGGAGGCAACACGAAGCATAACATAGAAACATAGACTTTGACGGCAGATAAGGACCGCTAGGCCCATCTAGTCTGCCCATTTCCCTACCTACAGGATAGGCCGCAGATCCTAGTTAACCAACAGCCTATTTCTTCTCTTCCTACCCCCCACAAGAATTGCCTTATGTCTGTCCCATGCATTCTTGAATTCTCCCACAGTTTTAGACCCCACAACCTCCTCAGGAAGGCTGTTCCATGCATCCACTACCTCTCTGTGAAATAATATTTCCACATTGCCCTGAACCGCCCTCCTTCTATCTTTTAAATTGTGTCCCTTGTTCTTGCAAGTCTCTTTTTCTGAAAAATGCTACCCTCTTGGACTTTGTTGATTCCACTGAGGTACTTAAAAGTTTCTATCATGTCCCCCTTCTTTCCTCAAGGGTATACATATTAAGCTCCTTTAGTCTCTCCTCATACGGCTTCTCTTGCAGACCCTGCACCATTTAGTGCCCTCCTCTGACTGCCTCTATCCTGTCTATATCCTTGCGAGATGGGGTCTCAGAACTGGACACAGTACTCCAGATGGGGTCTCACCAACTGTCTGTACAGAGGAATAACAACTTCCTGTTTTCTGCTGCTGATGCCTCTCCCTATACATCCCAGTATACCCCAGCCCTCCTACTGCCTTCTCACATTTGCTTGCTAACCTTAAGGTCATCTGATATGATTACCCCAGGTCCCTTTCCTTTTTTTGTTGTTATTACTCCTCCACCCATTGTGTATTCTTCCCTGGGTTCTTGTTTCCCAGGTGCATTATTTTGCACTTTGCATTGAATCTTAGCTGCCATACTTCTGACCATTCCTCCAACCTTGCCAAGTCCCTAGACAGAGACGTGGAAGCAGTAAATGTAATGTAGTAGTAGTAGTAGTAGTAAAGTAGTAAAGAAGCATAGGCAGTTTGATAATGCAAAGATATGCTCAGTTGTTGTAGTAACAGCCAGGTTTGCATAGCATGATACTGATGGCTTTGCATTGAGAGAAGGGGATCCCCCTAAGGAGAGAGGGAATGGCAGGACATCCTCCACCTCCATCCAACAACGGAACCTGCCTAAAGAGACTAGGGAAAACAACTGTGCTAACTAAGAGTTATGACCTGAGTCAATGGAGGAGAGGAAAAAAATCCTATGAGGAGGAAATCTCTGGGGATCCAAGGCCTAGGTCGCCTTCCCTCCAGGCTTAGGAAATTTTATTTAGTGATGGCTCTGCAACAGCAATTTGGAAATCCAATTAAAGGGAAGTGGAAAATATTCCAATTTGGAGGGAGGCTCTCACTCAAACCCTCTAGCGGGAACGTCATGGAAGGTTGCGAGAAAACTCTGCAACAACACGTGCATCCAAGACACAGGAGGAGAGCAGCAACTACTGAGGCACACACCTGGCCTGTCCGCCCTAAAAGAAACCAGGTGAACCAGAGGCAGTTGTGGGGAGAATACGGTGAAGGTGCCTTGCTAAGGAAACCACTAAAGTCAATGGCCAACCATTATAGTGGAACACTAGAGCCAAAGGAGATCATCATAACCACCCTTCACTGCTAGTCTTAAATTCTACACCAGGAGCTGCTGTCGCATAGCAGGCAGCTAAAGCCAAACCTGGGGCGAGGACATTCCCAGCTATGGGCCAGGTGAGAAGGATCCCGCCCCAAGTTGGACACGCTCGATGATGCGGACTAAGGCAGAGCAAGACCATCGGCTGCAGGAACCCTGCGCCAAATAGAATGGCTGAAATGTCCCAGAAATTGAGTGAGCTGAAAAGCTGGTGAGCTGAATGAGCATGGCGTGCTGAAATCGTAATGAGCATTGATTGCTGAAACCTTGCAATGTTGAATTCAGATTGAGTGCCAGAATCCTGACTGAGCAAAGGGATGGCAGTAGGCATGAAGCAATGGTTTCATGTAGCAAGGAGTAACAGCTGCGTAAGCTAGTGAAGACCTGCACGTAGGTCAGTAAGCAGTAGTCATGATAGATAAACCAGCATAGCAAACCTGTATAACAATGAAACAACTGAATTGGGAGCAAGTCAGCCAGACAGTACAAAGCCAAATCGAGGTAACAGACTCTGAGGATTTTCTGCGGCGAAGACAGATTTTTATTTTAAAATCAAGCTATATTAACAGCCTCAACAGGAGCTAGTTGGCTGACCTCAGAGTTATAAGTGCAGTAAAACAGGGACACAATGCTTGAAAGCAGGTGTAGCCAGGCAGTGCAGGGAAGCTGCAAGTAGGGTCAGAGTAAACTGTGTCAGGTGAAAAGAATTGAGTATGCAACATAAGCAGCTAAGGCTGAGCTGAAACACACAGGTAATGAATGCAGTTGCATTGCAGTCGTTTGAGCATGGTGAGCACAGTGTTAAAACACAGGCACTGGGTACAACAGTAATTAAAGTAAACAGCAGTGGCTGCAATTCTAGGTAACTGAAAGCAGTGGCATGAGTTCTGAGTAGGTTCGCAGTAGCAGTGCAAGTAATTTGAGAGTTGCAAATGAAGGCCAGCAGTATGAGCTCTGTAGTAGCAGTATGCCATGAGATTAGAAAATAAATGCCCCCCAAAAAGACTAAACCAAAACACAGCAAAACAGAACAGGGAAAGGCCCCCAAAAAAGAAACAAAACACACAGGGAAGCACACAGCCAGATGAATACAACCCAGAAGCAAGAAAACGAGCACCGAAGTCCAGCAGACACACACACATAAATAGCAGGCGGGGGGGGGGTAGGCCTCAGCCAGCTCAGAGGACAAACCAACATAGCCCCTGGCTGCAAAGAAAAAGTGCTTCACTGTGAGGCTTAGAGGAACTGCTTATATAGCTCAGGAATTGAGAGTGGCTGGCTGCTTGGTCACTGAACTACAGGCAAGCCTTTCATTTGAAACGTTAGAAGCTGTTGCCGCTGTTCTCTGAGCCAAGGCCTGAATAAGCATCTCACTGTTGTGGTGTACTAATAGAAATAAATGGACTTTTTATGGTTAAGTACCTGGTTTCTGCATTTTATTTGCGTGTGGGGAGTGCCATGACCTTGTTGTGTGGGTTCAATAGTTTGTCTCCCAGCACCCAGTGCCCAGTGCGGCTCTTCTTATGTCCAGTTGCTCATTAACCAGTTGGTTGGTGTGTATTTTAGTTACTTTATTGTCATCACTGAGACTGGGCTTTCTGTGTGGGTTGCTGATGTGGGAGTCAGCTCTCTGGCTATGCAGCCCAAAGGCAGAACTGTAGGAAGCATGGAGGTGGGTTACCAATTTATGCACTTTTTAGTCTCAGCTTTGATGTTGTTCCTTAGCCCACTGTCCTCGGGCATAAAAAAAATATCCTGTGTAGGCTATCTTTTCCTGCCTCCCTCCCTCCCTCTCCATTTTCATCAGTGGCTTTTACTCGTATCCTAAAGCCAAGCCTGCCTCCATTCCTGGCATTCTTCATTCCTCTCTTAACTCTCTGCTCCTGGTGAGTTCCTGATCCTTGGGGACCAAAACATAAACTGACTGTTCCTTTGGCTAGAAACACCATCATGAGAACTGAATCCCTTAATTTACAGCATCTGATCTCTTAGCCCACCTGTCCCATCCTGCACTCCCCCAACCACTCCCTTATTGAGTTGGTATTGTCTTCACACCCTCACCACATTGTCTCCACTGGGATCCTCCTGGATGCTTTTCATGACCATCATATGGTATACTGCACACACAAGTTCCAGCATCCCAAGTGCAGCCCCCTACCCACCAAAGTTTGTCTGAGAAAGGTCAGTCTGGTCCTTAGACCTGTCTGCCCTGATTCATGATCTTCACAACACTGATGAGTCACCACTCTCTGTGTCCACTGACATACTTTAGAAAAAGCTCTACCCTATTTACAATCCAATTTTTCCATAACCTGGGAAATACATACCCTCTAGGAGGTCTTGTATCTTTAGGTCCCATCTTTGCTGGATAACCCCACAACGCATTGACCTATTCGAGGTCCATAACTCATCCTGAAATCTCCAGAAGTTGTTGGGCTCTTCCAAGGACTTGTGGAGATATAAATACCTCCATAATTGAAAGGCTTTGCCTGTAGTTTGGTGACCAAGCAGCCAGCCACTCCCACTTCCTGAGCCATATAAAGAGTTCCTCTCAGCCTCACTGTGAAGCATTGTGTCTTTGCCATCACTATTCTTCTCTACTACTATGTTGCAGTTATTGCTTCTACGTCATCGTTACTGCTTGCTCATACACATCATGTTACCTCCTTTGGGGGATGATACTGCATTTCTCTTGGGGATTCCTAAGGTACCTTTAGCCACGGGAACCATCCCATGGCACTTTTAGGGGTGGAACCCTCTCTGAAAGTTCCTTGCTTTTGTACCCCTACAGGATGGTAATTCCTCTGGAATAGAGAGTGTGAACAGCCACAACCAAAACTAACACAGTTACATAAGCATAACACTATACTGGCTGCATAGGTCAGTGAATTGAAAGGCTTTGCCTGTAGTTCGGTGACCAAACAGCCAGCCACTCCCACTTCCTGAGCTATATAAGCAGTTCCTCTCAGCCTCACCGTGAAGCATTTTGTCTTTGCCCCACCATCCTCCCCTCCTCCTCCAGTGGCAGCGCTCTTTCCTTAGGGGGATTCCTAAGGTACCTTTAGCCATGGGAACCATCTCATGGCACCTCTAGGGGCGGAACCCTCTCTGAGAGTTCCTTGCTTTCGTACCTCTACAGGGTGGTAATTCCTCTGGAATAGAAAGTGTGAATGGCCACAACCAAAACTAACACAATTACATAAGCATAACACTATACTGGCTGCGTAGGTCAGTGAATACCAGCACCAAAGCCACCAAGGAGGTCAAGTTACATTACTTTGCAGTCAGCCTACAGAACAACCTTAAAAATCCCCTGTTAAAGATTTAGAAGTTTATCCACTCCCTCTTTGACCCTCCCCACCCTAGTCCTTTTCCCCTGTCCGCAAACTAGGTAGTTTGACACTCTCTGAACCAAACAAGGTTGCTAATGCTTTTTACCAATAGAGCTGGAGCTGCAAGAGGTTTTTTGCCTGCTAACAAAAGACAGCAGATTTAAGGGACAGTTAAGCGTCCTGTGCTGGAATGTCTGACAGAGAGGACAATAAACACCCAGCTTAAACGTAGGACATCTGTAGGATGTCCACAGATGTCTCCAGTCTGCAGGAGACTCTGCAGGTGGGACACCAGATTAAGGTAGGAGGTTCATATAATCTGCTGACTGCATACTGATAACCAGCTAGGAGCAGGCAAAGCCTGGCACAGTCCTTTGATGGAAACCATTGGAAGCAGGGAGGGAGGAAGGGATAGGAAGGAATAGGGAGGTGGTGTGCCTAAGATGTTCTTCAACTTGGAGGGATGGGGAGCATATCCAGAAGGCTGCTAGGACAGCAGGAGATGGGAGGGAGATAAATGTTTTGTTCATCTAACTTCAGGGAGCTGGGGAGGGGCCTTAAGCAACTGGCACACATGGTGGCTTTTGCCAAGTAGTTACCTGTGTATGGCTCAGGTGAGGCAAGAGTATTCCACACTATGGCCTTTAATAACTGGTTGAAGGTATGGTGCATGGAGGAGGGCTTCAGCTACAATGGGGACTGGGGGCCAGCCAGGGAGAATAAAGGCCTCTATGAGGGAGATAGCCTACATCCTTCCAGGAAAGAGACCACAGTCCTTTGATGGAAAGTTTAAATGCTACTTGAATGAGCATTTAAATCCACCAGGAGAGGCCAAGGAAGGCAGAAATTGTCACCCAATGATGAAGCATCAGGGAGGGAGGAAGGGCCAGAAGGGAGTAAACTGACAGAAGTGGAGACAAGGAAGAGGAAAGGGGGGTTGTAAATGCTTGTAAATCCACCTCTCCCTGAAGTGTATATTCCTATACCATCATCACCCATGCCCTCCTCACCTCCTCTACCCCTTGTCACCTGCGCATTGTGCTAGGTTTTGTTAATCTGATACTTCATATTCTTCTTTTTATGTAGCCCCCTTCCCACCTTTCTCCTTTTTTCTTGAATAGGATATGTACCTACTTAAAAATAGTGTACCTTGTACTTGTATACTACACCATTGGAAGTGGACGTAACCTATCTGGACATTAGCAAAGCCTTTAACAATGTGCCACACAGGAGGCTGATAGGGAAACTGAGCAGCGTAGGGGTGAGATCCTAAGTGATGAATTCAGTTAAAAGCTACTTAATGGATAGCAGACAGAGGGTGGTAATTAACTGCACTCATTCTAATCATGGGACAGTGACCATTGGGGTGCCACAGAGCTCAATACTGGGACTGGTCCTCTTTAATGTCCTCATAAGAGACATTGGGGAACAACATGAGGAGAAGGTATCCCTTTTTGCAGATGATACCAAACTCTGCAATAGGGTGCACTCTCAGTAGGTGGTGGAGAGAATATGCAGGAATCTTGGGAAATCTGCTGAGTGGTCAGGAGTATGGCAGTTGGGGTTCAATGCCAAAAACTGCAAAATCATGCATTTATGGCATAGGAATCCAGTAGCTGAATATAGGATGTGAATGGAGGTATTGACTAAACAGGAAGGGACCTTGAGGTATCATATGATTACCTCAAAGTGACAGGGCAGTATGAAAAAGCAGGGTAGGGTTAGTGGGATGCTGGGATGCACAAGGAAGGGTATTTCCAGCGGAAGGTGGAAGGTGTTGTAACTGCATGATTCACTGTTGAGACCCCACCTGGAGTACTCACACAGTTTTGGAGGCAACACCTCTAAATGTACACAGACAGGGTGGAGGCAGTTCAGAGGATGGCAAGTAAAATGATACAGGCGTTGCATGAGAAGCCCTATGAGGAGAGACTGAGGGATCTCAATTTGTGCACTCTGGAAAAGAGGAGAGCGAGAGGTGACATGATAGAAACTTACAAGTACCTCACAGGGGTGAACAGGGTGCAGGTGCAGAGTCTCTTTCAAATGAGTAAGAGCTGAAAAGCACCAGGAACAGGGGGCATGTGATGAAGCTGGAGGGGGTGGAGTTTTAGAGAGATGCAAAGAAATACTTCACTGAAAGGGTGGTATACTGTATGTCTGGAACACACTGCTAGCAAAAGTGGTGAAGGGGAAAGCAGTGGGGGGATGCAAGCATATGTAGGATAAAATAAATAGGGGTATATTAGAAAATAGGCAGAAAGGAGGGAGGGTCACTGGAGACCAGTTAGGTCTAGGAGACAAATTAGGCAGAGAACATCTGGGCAGATTGGGTGGGCTAGCAGTTCTTTTCTGCTGACAAACTGCATGTTTTTGTTTGTTTCACCTCTTACACTGTCATGATCCTCTTCCTCCCCTGTTTGCTTCCCCTTTCCCCTCCCCTTCCCTCTCATTCTGTTACCACTCACCCCCATCCCCATTCCCATCTGCCACTTTACCTTCTCTTCATCTTTGTTAGGGCCACTCTGGCTGCTCTGAATGCTCTCAACCCTGCCAGAGGGCACAGCCCATATGTCTGGACCCAAACTCCTTCTTTATACCCCTTCTATCACTGCAGCTCTAACCTTCCTCCTAAATCTCTCTTTCAAACTTGGGACTGTCCCCCAGATCTAGAAGCAGGCTAAAGTCCTTCCCTTCCAAAAAGGAGGTGTTGGCTCTTGTTCCTCTGGGACCTACTGTCTCATCTCCCTCCTTCCTGCACTGGCCAAGCTGCAAGAAAAACTCATAGCTCACCTTCTTTGATTCTTCTTTGTTCCTGTCTACTTTCCAGTCTGAGCCCTGCAAACATGGTCTTCTCCCTCCTCTGTGATACTGCTTCTGTTCATAAAGGAGTGGATCAGGGCCACATCACTGGCTATTTTCTTGATCTGGATAAGGCCTATTATGCAGTTGCCCATTCAATTCTCCTGAATAAGTTAGGGGCAGGCATCTGACATGACATTCAATTTGTTCTACACCTGGTGCCAGTCAGTCAAGGTCAGCAATGCCTTATTACTCCCTCCTGTCCACTAGCTTTGATGTCTCTCAGGACTCCATCCTCAACCTGATCATCTTCTCTGTCTTTCTAAGTAACCTCCGCTAAGTCTGTGTCTCCTTGCACATTCACATGCACATGGATGACATTGTACTCATTGCTTCTGGGTCCTCTGTCCCCGAGCTGGAACTCTCACTGCAGGGGGACTTCTTCAACAATGTCAACCACTGGTTCAACTCATAGCAGCTCTTGCTTAATAATAAAAGACTGTTTCTAGGACTTCTGGCTAGCAGGGCTCCAACAAGCACCTAAGCCTCTGGGTTTCTTCCCATGTCATAATTGCATCACATGCATAAATGCAAAACAGGGAAGTGTTTTTAATAACCCAGGCACAAAGGTAATATCACAAGTCTGTATCCAACACTTTATTACTTGCAACACCTATTATGTAGTTTATGCCATTTTGTGTTCGTGTGGATGAGTCTACATTGGGCAGACCACGGTAAACTTAAAGAGAGATTACAAGAACCCTTTAGAGCTCTAAGACAAAATAAACTACAGCATCCCATACTGAAACATCTAAATGAGGTTAGGGAAGTAAAAGATCATTGTATCTGTTACTTGGGCATTGACCATGTGCCACCATTGTTGAAGGGAGGTGATAGGGGCAGGATGTTAGACCAGAGGGAGTCAAAATGGATTTTTTGTAAAAAGACCTTAAAGCTATCAGTATTTCATGATATTATGAATTGGTAGCCTTTCTTATAAACATCAGTAAAAGAGAATGAAAAAGAAAAAGAAAAAAAACAATGAACTATGGTATAACATTTAGTGGACAACTAATGAACTAGAGGCACTGGAGGTTTCTAAATTAAAGTTTAATTTTAATTTTTTTTTTAATTAAAAAGAATAGACTGTGAGCTGAGTAAGCTTTTAGATGTTTGATGCACTTTGGAACACATTTAGTTTCCCTGGACTCATTGGGCTTGGTTATGTAGTGGAAACCAGTGTATGCTAATAGCACAATTAGGGATTATCCCATTAAATTTAATAACTGCATTGGCGTGCACTATTGAAAGCTTTGCAGTATACATCTGATCTCATTCTCCTTGGAAAATTGAACAATATTCTTTTATGGATATTTAAAGCACCTTTTCTAATAAGTTGATTGTAAAAAACTTTTTGAAGTAATAGAGTATATAAAAGTGACTGGATGTATGTTGTTCTATGCTCTTTAATGTCACCATGTGACCACATATGACAAAGGTATTTGATTCACCAATGGGAATTTATGAAATTAATGAATTAAGTAAATGTGTCAATGAGTTAATTGACAACTATTGGTGGTTAAAAACTACATAAATGTGTATCTCACAGTAATGCCACACCCTGACTAAGAGATCTTTGTGGCCTCAAGCACTGGGCTGCTTCCACTGAAATGGTATGTGAACCTGCACATTATGTTTTGGAAATTTTGTAGTGCTTTTGCACCCTTTTTTGCTTATTTGATTTAAATTAAATTGTTTAACACTAGCCTGGAGTGCTGTTTCTTTATTTATTGTTCCAACAAACCCTGGTCTTTAGTACTTTTTTTTTTAATCAAAGCTTATTGAACTTTTCAGTTACAAAAAAGCAAGTATGTCACCAGAGTCCAATACAGCGTTACCTCCATGTATGACAGCAATTGTGGTAGATTGCATCAGTCGATTAGACAATACAGCTCAGACATAGTACATCTTTTGTTAATGTGGTTCGATACAGATTTGATAGTATAACTTAAACTTACCCATATTAACCAAAGACATGCAACTGAATCAATGCTTGATAATTAATACTGTGTTCTGTTGTATCAGTTGAAAATTTATACTTCTTTATGGTACAAAATTGGAATTAACCTCTGACTTACAGAAGACCCAGTATCTCCAAACTTCATGTCCCCCTTTTCTTGGTGCTTAAGTAATACTGTAGATAGGTGAAAGACTCCAGTCTATAGAAAATTTTAACTATGGAATGAATGCTAGGCCTCTCTCGTAGGAGAATCTCTGGAAAGCCAAAGGTGGGTAATGAAATTTTTTTCTGCCTATATTAAAATTATAAATAATTTCAAAGTTGAGCCCCAGATTCCCTCCCTGGAGATAGCCAACAAGACTAGTCAGGTCAGACATTCATTTTTATCAGCTAGACTGAGGTTTATAAATAAGTACTGTAGACATAATCTTAACTGGTGATTTGACTGCTGCATTCATGGTTGCCACTGTAACAGGGCAGCAGACTGTGGTCATGGTCAATGCCATTGAAATCTCTCCTGGGGCTTGGGATCATGTTTGGCTGTTCTGCAGTGGATAGTCATACCGTGAACTGGACTGTGTTTCCCTAGGTGGTGAGAGAACCTGGGGGTTTCAGCCCTCAGTGACTGTAAGTTTCTGGTGCAATAATTAACAGTTACCTGGTCTTACAATTGTCCAACCTGTCTTCTTGGATTTTCCTGGATCTGTTATTTGCTTGGACATGTTATTTATCATGACTGGTTGTTGGAACTTCTTGGATGTTTAGCCCGGCTGTTTTCAAATCTCAGGTCTGGCTTGCCGGGTTACTCCTGCACTGGACATCAGAAGTTGGCTAGATTTCACAGATCCCCCTGGTTGCTGTTAGTAATTTTTTTCCCCCTTAGAACTTGGGCTAGTGGTTTTATAGGAGGGTGGGGTGGTAGGGTTTGGGGTCTTGGGGAAGTGTTTTGGGAAGGAAGTGGTGGGGTGGGAGGCTATCATAAGGGTGGATGTTTTAAGGTAGTAGATGTACTGCCTTGGCCCGTTACAGTACTTCCCTTCACAACTCAGATATCTATGCCCCTTTGACCCCCCCCCGTTACCGGTGGAAGTATACTGAGGAGGGAATTGTGCAGTGGGGCAGACAGAATATCTGTAGAGGGGGGAGTATGAAGTGAGTGGTCCCTATTGGGGATGTTCTGACCAGGAGACACCCTGGGGGTCATGAAAAGACCAGAAAGGGGTCCCTTTTGTCTGGTTCCTGTGCCCAGGGTTTTTGCCCGATCCAGTGGGTAGGCAGGTGATGGGCCTGCTGGCATGTTCTGTCCACTTCATGCAGTGCCATTTTAATGAGGAATAAGACTGCAGTTATGGTGTATCTCATTTCTTCTGTTGGTCTGGCATGCATTACTGACACTTGGCTGGGGACAGTTTTGAGGCCTCGGTCCCAGATGGCTTCTCAGTGGTGCACTACCTGAGGAGGGGCCATATGGGAGAGGGGTGCCATCTGTTTCAGAACTGAACTGAACTTGATGGCACACCTAGTGAGGGATGCTGAGTCTTTTGAGTGTGTGGCTGTGCATGGTGGCCTGAGTACAAGTTGCAGAACCCTTTTCATGTAGGGGGGTTTCTTCAGAAAATCTCATCCTTCATCTTGGACCAGGGTCTGGAGTTACCTGGATGGCTCATACTGGGTGAGTTCAATGCCTGAGTTGATGATGAAGGCTCTTGCTTTGGTAGACAGTTCCTCCAGACTATTGATACTCTGGGCCTAGCACAGGTTGTTACCACCATGACTCATCTCCGTGGCCATGCACTGAACCAGATATTCTCCCTGGGGCTCGAGGTGAATGGCCTAGAGATTGATCCAGTCAGCTGGCTGGATTATTGTGTCATCAGGTTCTGCTTCAGAGCCTCTCCTTGTAGTCTGTCCCCCTTGGAGGTGGTCTAACAATGACCTTTGAGAGGGATATGACCTGAAGGACTGATGTTGGTATTGGACACATTGGAAATGTTGGCAGCATGCACTAAGGGTGCGAAGACCACAGTGCAGGCCTATAATAGGTCATAACTGGGGCCCACAACCTTCTAGTGCCAGTCCGTGTATGCCTCCTAGCATCACGCCTCAGTTCGCCATGGTTTGACGGAGAGCTGAATGCGCTTAAAACCAGGGTACGGAGGTCAGAGCATTGTTGGAGGAAGTCTAAGGCTGTGGAGGACAAACTAGTTCTGATGTCCCATTATGAGGAATATCAGAGGGCAATCACTCAGAAGAAGGCAGAATTTCTGTTGAGAGAGATTGCCACTGAGAAGAACTGACTGGCTCAGCTTTTTAGACTGTGGACAGGCTGCTCCACCCAACCTGTCTGGAGCCTGTGAGAGAAATTACACTCAAGAAATGTGAGGAGTTTGCTCAGTTCTTCTCAGGTAGGGATTATTTCTCCAGCAGGGCCTTATGTTCCTAGCAACGGTTTGTTTCTGGGCCAAGAGCACAGTAGGTGTTCTTGGGGTGAATTCTGTCCAATAGCAGTGGAAGAGGTCTGCTAGCTTATCTTGCACTGTGGCCAACTAGCTGTAACTTGACCTGAGCCCAAAGCAACTCTTAGTGAGTTGTGTTATCCAACTGGACCAGTGTTCACCAAAATTATTTGGTGTTCTTTGCAATAGGGGCTGGTTCCAGTAGCACTTAAATGTGCTCTGGTAATGCCCTGCTGAAAAAATATCTTTGGACTTGGATGTTTTGGCACATTATCGTTCAGTCTCTAACCTTCCCTTTTTAGGTTATTGAGAGAGTTGTTGCACTGCAGATCGAGGAACACTTGAAGTCCTCTAACATCTATAAGCCATTCTAGCTGGGTTTCAGAGCTAGGCACAGCATGGAGACAGCCCTGGTCTGGATTCTTAATGACCTGCTGAGGCAAGGAATAGAGGAGAGTGATCAATTCTCGTCCTTTCAGTCTCTCTGCAGCATTTGACACCATGGGCCATAGTGTACTTTTGGACCAGCTCTGAGAATACGCCAGACTCACTGGTACTGTATGACCCACTGGTTTGAGTTCTTTTTACAGGATAGAACACAAAGGTTAGTTCTAGGAAACTATTCCTCAAGCCCGACGGTTCTATCCTGTGGCATGCCCCAGGGCTCAGTCCTTTCACCAGTGCTGTTCATGGTGTACATGCAACCCCTGGGCAAGATCATTAGACAGTTTGGGCTGGGGTTTCACTGCTATGCGGACGATACCCATATATTATATGCCTTTTGTGCCCAGAGCTTAGGTTGCCATTGATGTGTGCTAATAAATGCTTCACTGAAATCCAGAACTGAATGGCTTTCAGCTGGCTGAGACTGAACCCTGAGAAGACTGAGGTATTAATGGTTGAACTGGGTCAAAAGGGACTGGTGACTGGAATAGGAGTGACTGCACTTCGGCTTGGTGACTCTGGTTTGCCAGCCTGCCCTAGGGTGAAGAATCTGGAAGTTATAATGGATGAAGGTCTGACAATGGAGGCCCAGGTGTCAGCTGTAGTCCATAATGGCTGTTTTCATCTCGGGAACATCCACCAGATCAGGTCCCTTATTCCCCCCCAAGACCTGACCACACTGATCCATTCATTTGTAACCTCGAGGCTAGACAATTGTAATGTTCAGTACCTCGCGGTTAGTGGGGTACGCTACGATGCCTGCAGTTGCTGCAGAATGCAGCCACCCAGTTGCTTATGGGCTTGTCAAGATCTTGCCACATTTCTTCAGCACTGCATGATCAGCATGGCTGCCAGTGAAGTGGCATATCTCACCCTGCATGGACTGGGTACAGTCTGCCTGAATGAGCACCTGTACCCATGCACCCCCGTTTGCCCACTCTGATCCTCTGAGGAGGACCTAGTGATGGTCCCAAGGGCAAGACTGAAACTTCAGGCAACCAGGCCTTTGAAGCAGTGGGCCCGGCACTTTGGAACTCCTTGCCCAGGACCTTGAGGGAGGCTCCTTGGTGGACATTTTAAAAGGGGCTTAAATAATATCTTTCCAGCAGGCTTTGGAGAATCCATATAATTTTACAGCACATCTATCTATAGTTTTATTAAGTGAGTTTTAGTATTTATACTATTGTATGGGATTGCTTTTCATGAGAATTGTTATGACGCTCTGTTTTGTATTGTTTTACCTTGTATAATGATCACTACTTGTACTGGTATGTGTATTTTATGATTTTAAGATGTACCTTGTTCCAATGGCACCCTGGGCCTCAGGGAAAGTGTGCCACACATAAATAAATGCTACTACTAGTACTACTACTAATGATGGAGCTAAAAGATCCTGTTGAGAGAATACCTGGTTCACATCGGTTCGAATTGCCTCCCAGTAGATGCCCGATTGGGGCAGTGATAAAAAATATGAGTGTGATTGGCCCAGCCACATGCCTGAGGGCCGATATATGATGCTTTGATAACAGGGGTACAGAAACATCATGACCTACATTTCCATGCAGAATCTTGCCAGGAAACCAAGGCCATTACCCTGTAATTAGAAATGGAGTATTTTAACCACAGTTCCATGCTAAATGGTTTGTGTAATTCTGTATTCCATCAATCAAGAACAACAGTCAAACACTATGTGCCACTGTCCACAAGTCCTCTGTATAGCGATCCTATTAGGTGAGACCAGTTGACACTTCCTGGAAATCTTTTAATATAGTGAATAAAAGGGAATGTTTCTCCAGAAGATTGTTTGTATTTATTTATTGAGAATATCGGATTACACTCTTTTGAGTCAGGGACTTATTTCCAAAGGCTCCACATCAGGTACAATACATAACAATAAGCAGTCATAATACAATATTACAGTGAGAGTTGGGAAGGAAAGTAACAACGGGGTAAGGGCAATATATATCAAGTATACAATATAACAGTGGAGAAGGAGACAAGATAACAACCGGGTATGAGCAGTGCTGTTAGACTTATACAGTAGGGTTGCTATACAAGTCCTGAGTGGAGCTTGTAAACGTCAGTGAACAGTAAATCAATATTAAGGTAAGGTCTATATGCTAGCAGGTGGCACATGCAGTCGGGATACCAACATTGTCATTAACACACAGTAGCAACAGTGTGATAAGTATATCTATTAACCCAGAATCTCACCGTCCGTGGGCAGATTCCTTTACTTACTAGGAACAATGGCAGTGACGGGTGGCGATCATGTGTTTTTTTAGGGCTGTTTTGTAGGAGCCTAATCTAGAGATAGAGGTGATAGCCAGGGGAAGCTCACTGTAACAGGATGGCGCTCTATAGGAAAAAGACCATTGTGCAAGGGTGGTTGTGACCCTGGGAACAACCCATGTTAATTTTTCTGCCGCGTGGGTGTTTGCTGAGGTATGTGTGGTGCTGAGGGAGGCTGAGACTCCAGTGGGAGTAAGGCCTAGTTGGATTTTCTTAGTAAGGAGACATGTTTGATAACATACTCTTTTGTCTAGGGTGAGGATTTTTGTTAACTCATATAGGGTATAGCTGTGGGTACGCTTATCCACTCCTGCAAGGAGCCTACAGGTTTTATTAATGGCTAGGTGGATTTTATTTAGTGCAGTGTGGTCAGCGGCTGAGTAGATAGCTAGCCCATAGTCTACTAGGGAGAGAACAGAGGAGGTAATGGCAATGTGTAGGGCCTCTGGTGGTAGGCAGGCTTTGTGCCGATACAGTAGACCTGTGCACGTATTTATGGCAGAGGAAAGATTACTAATATGTGGGTGGAATGATAGATTAGGATCAAAGGTAATGCCTAGATATTTATATGTGTGGACCTGTTCCAGTCGGAGGTGGGTTTTGGAAACGATTGTTATCTGGGCATTGTAGTCCTTATTCTGGCGATGGGAAAAGTGCATTGTTTTAGTCTTTTTTCTATTGACCACGAGCCTGTGGTCAGTGAACCAGTTTTCAGTGTGGTTGAAGGCAAGTTGCAGGGAGGATTGAAGAATTTGGGGATCAGAGTGGGAGGCATACATTACCACATCATTTGTGTAGAGTAAAAGGTTACACGGACAGGATTTAGGCAGGGTATTCAGGAAGATGCTGAATAGCAGTGGGCCAAGGATGGAGCCCTGGGGAACCCCCGAGTGGACTGGTAGGGTGGGTGAGAGGGTGTTGTTTATCTTCACACATTGGGCTCTATCTGTGAGGAAGCTTGTGAACCAAGCGATGGGTCCAGGGGATGGGACAGCGCGGCTGAGAGTATTTAGGAGCAGGGTGTGGGAGTCTGTGATAAACACTTTTGACAGGTCCATGAACATGGTTCCTGCTAGCAGCTTCTCATCTAGGGCATTGTGCAGTGAATTGGAGAACTCTATGAGGGCAGTAGTTGTGCTGTGACCAGCTCTAAAACCATGCTGTTCCCTACATAGGATGCCGTGCACAAGCAGGTAGTCTGTGAGTTGTGTGGCAATGATTTTTTCCAGGGCTTTCGAGAGGGGAGGGAGTATGGAGATGGGCCTGTAATTATTGGGTAATGTGGGTCTCCACTCTTTAGTATTGGTGTGATGGTGGCCACCTTCCAGTCAGCTTGGAACTGCCTCTAGGCATAGGGAGAGAATAAGAGATTAGTCAGAGGGAAACACAGAGTCCAGTAACAAATTAAGGTTTTCATGTCAAAGAAGTCTTTGCGTAGTTTGAGCCCCTGGGGCTTTTAAGGTAAGAACTTGCTTCACTCATATTAATAACCCTGAGGTAGGAGGGAGGGTAGGTATTGTTGTATTAAATATATAATATTTTGTGTTAGAAAGTGTTATTTCTCCATAAATATCTGAAACAGATTTGTAGTTTCCACTGAAATACATTGCCAGTAAGGAATTTCTGACTTCATAATACAGGATTCTATTGGATTCTTTTTTTACTAGCAGTTGGTAAAACACAGATAAAATGGTGAAAAGGTAATGAAAGAAACAAAAGCAAACTGAATGATTGCAGAGGCATCTAAAAGCCCTAAAACCTTCATTCTTTAAGATAGACATCCTTACAAAGTACTTGCTCTTTATGGATAGAGAGGTGTGTAATGAGTACAAAGGGTTAATTTGTTCCAAGAAACGGGGCTTATTGTACAATGCAGTTTGACAATTCTTTTGGTAATCATAAAAAGGTTTTGGAATAATACTAAATGTATGCTAGGCCAGGAAACCTGTTGAGATCAGTTAGGTGAGTTTATAAGTGATGTCTTTACTACCAATATTATGGATATTACAAATGCCCTTAGCTCTGAATTTGTAGATTTACCATCTTAAGAAACATTTTCTAGGTTCGAGTGTACCTAACTGACAATCTCTGTGGCAGTGACAATACCAAATCCAAGTTCTGTTTCAGATATAAATCAATGAAAAAAGTGCATGTTATGTTGTTATTCGCATATGTTAATCTAAAATCAGATCATGATGGTCTTAAAGCAGGATACTGAACGAATATTTCTGCTCAGTATTCACCACAGAAGAGGAGGGGGAGATGCCTAAACCAAACAAGAGAAGCACTCTGGATAGGGGGGTCAATACCAGTCCACTCACAGAAGAAAGGGTTTTGAAAGAACTATTGAAAGTGAGGGTGGACAAAGCAATGGGGCCCGATGGGATTCACCCCAGAATTCTAAAAGAACTAAGGGTAGAACTAGTGACATCGTTAACTACTCTCTTTAACAAATCATGGGAGGATGGGGTGGTACCTGAGGACTGGAAGAGGGTGGATGTGATTCCATTTCACAAGAGTGGGAGCAGGGCAGAGGCAGGAAACTACAGACCAGTTAGTTTGACCTCATCGGTAGGGAAAATGATGGAATCACTTCTGAAGGAAAGAACTGTTGAGTACCTAGAGGCCAGTGGGGCACAGGACCCAAGGCAGCATAGATTCACAGTGGGAAGGTCATGTCAGACAAATCTAATAGATTTCTTTGACTGGGTGACCAAAGTAGTAGACCAGGGAGGGGCTGTGGACATGGTCTACCTAGATTTTAGCAAGGCATTTGACACAGTCCCACACAAAAGATTAATATACAAGTTAGCCAGCCTTGGAGTGGGTCCCAAGGTGGTAATCTGGATAAAAAATTGGCTGGACAACAGGACGCAAAGGGTAACAGTAAACGGAGTTCACAGTGAACAAAAGAGGGTAACTAGCAGGGAACCGCAGGGTTCAGTGCCGGGACCGGTCCTCTTTAATGTCTTTATAAGTGGCACAGGAGAGTACCTGGAAGGAAAAGTACAGTATGACTCTTTGCAGATGACACAAAGATCTGCAACAGGGTTGATACACAAGGTGGGGTGGAAAGGATGAAAAGAGACTTGGCAAGGTTGGGGGAATGGTCAAATGTATGGTAGCTCAGATTCAATGCAAAGAAGTGCAGGGTAAGTGGGAAACAAAAACCCAGGGAAAGAGTACACAATGGGGGGTGAGATACTAACAACAACAAAAATTGAGAGGGACCTGGGAGTAATTATATTAGATGACCTTAAGATGGGCAAGCAATGTGAGAAGGCAGTAAGGAGGGCTGGGGGGATACTAGGATCCATAGGGAGAGGCATCAACAGTAGAAAACAGGAAGTTGTTATCCCTCTGTACAGACAGTTAGTGAGACCCCATCTGGAGTACAGCGTGCAGTTCTGGAGACCCTGTCTCCACAAAGACATAGACAGAGTGGAGGCTGTTCAGAGGCGGGCAACCAAAATGGTGCAGGGTCTGCACCAGAAGACATATGAAGAGAGACTAAAGCAACTTAATATGTGTACCCTCGAGAAAAGGGGGGGCATGATAGAAACTTTCAAGTACCTCAAGGGAATTAACAAAGTCCAAGAGGGTAGCATCTTTCAGAAAAAGAGATGTGTAAGAACAAGGGGGCATAATTTGAAGATAGAGGGGGGACGGCTCAGAGTTAATGTTAGAAAGTATTTTTTCACAGAGACGGTTGTGAATGCATGGAATAGCCTTCCTGAGGAGGTTGTGGAGTCAAGAACAGTGGGAGAATTCAAGAATGCAAGGGACAGATATAAAGCAATTCTAGTGGAAGTAGGAGGAAGTAAGCTGTTAGTTAACTAAAATCTGCAGCTTATCCATCAGGTAGAGAAATGGGCAGACTAGGTGGGCCAAGCAGTCCTTATCTGCCATCAAATTCTATGTTCCTATGCTTGTTTCTTAAATGCAGATGGTTACGATTGGCAGCTAATATTATTTCTGGCCCACTTACATGGTTATATAATTTGTCTTTGACTTATGTGGTAGTTCCAACCACTTGGAAGATGGCTTCTGTTGTTCTGGTATTTAAGGGAAGAGACTCATGTCAGATTACACATTACCATGCTACTTCTGTTTTATCTACACTCAAGAAAGTCTTGGAAAAGTTGGTTTATAACTAGTTTTTGAATATATTGATAAATTTAGCCGGTCATCCCCAGACTGTTATCCCCAGACTAACATGGATTTTGTGTGGGTCATGGGAAAATGACTACTTTGGTCAGGTTCATGAAAGATGTATATATGACAATGGATGAAGGTGTGATCACTGGAGCCACCTTCTTAGATTTGACCAAGGCCTTTGACTTAATTAACAGACAGAATGCTACTTGATACACATTTCCTTAGGTCACTGGTTCATTTCTGGCTTGAAGGAAAATACATTCTTCTGGGCAGAAGGGGTGGACAAAGCGGTCCTTTCCTGCTGACAAATTCTGTTTCTGTGTTTCAAGATTGGTGTTTCTGCTATTATGGTCAACTGGTTTTGTAGTTGTATTATTGATAGGCTGCAATATGTTAGAGAGCTCGCTGTCTGACACAGCTGCCAGATCTCATGGGTCCCATGGGGCTCGGTATTGGGCCCATTGCTCTTCTCCCTATTTTCAACAGTCTACCACTTGTTATCTCTTCTTGCAGCACATCATTGCACACTGAAGATTTAATAATCATAAACACTCTGCCTCTGCCAGTTTGTCATCTTTAAATCAGGCTATATCCTCCAACTTTGGTTGTATCCAGGATTGGCTAAATGCTAGTGAGCTGGTCTTGAATTCTTAAATGACCAAAACAATGTTCTTTGGCACAACCCATTACCTTGGTGCAGAGTGGTAGACTAGAAAAAAAGCAAAAGGCAAATTTATATATATTGCACTTGCTCCATTCCCATCTGCCCTGCTCAAAGGCTGCTCCTCTCTAAATGCTACCACCCTGTGTTTACATGCGGCAGCCTGTGGATCACTGCAGGGTCAGTTCTGATGTCAGACTGAACTTCCTGCATTGTGATCTGATTTCCACCACATATCTGGTCAGAAGATTGAGCTTAAGTGCAGTATAACTGAAATTCCTGGTTGCATTTATAGATTTACAGGTTTGGGTTTTTAAATTCCCAATTGTATACAGAGTAACAGCTTTGAATATCAGTCTCCCTTTGATGTGATAATGCAAATCTGCATACTGCATGCTATTCAAATGCCAAACCAACATCCAAATTATTTTTCTGATGTGATGTTCAGCTCCTCTGATTTGCTGAAGAATGACTCCCAAATGCTAGACTTGACAGGTTTCATTTGGTTCAGCTGTGCAAACCTAGCAACAGTTTTGACTTGTGCTTTGTTGTTAGCCTTTTTGTGTCTGCACTGTGTGCCTGGCTTCACACATATCTTTCTGGACCAATGAAACATGGTTGGTGTATCACAGGGCTGCATTGATGCAGATGGAGCTGAGTGTTTACAAGCTATCAAAAATGCCTGACCAGTAGAGCAACCCACCAAAACAGCATTGTGTGGTTGGCTGAAGTGGCGTGACCTACAATGCCAAATGCAAGTTGTTTACATGGCCTGATCTTCACCAGTGCAACTCATCTATACCACTCTTAGTGGTGCAGATGATGTTGTGTAAACAGGCCTAAAGATGGTGTATGCACTGAGAAAGTTGTTACTCTTAATACCTCAGGGTAACATTCAATTCCTCCTTGCAGGGGGCATGCCTCAAGCAGCTTGCAGCAGAACCCTTCAGAGAAGGAGCAATATTGGACCTGGTGCTCATCAATTGGGGCAGTGCCACCTATGTGATGGTGGGTAGCCACCTGGGGTCAGTGATCATTGTATGGTGTGGTTCAATGTGAGAACAGTGGAGGTCAAACCACATAAAAGCAAGGTCCTGGATTTCAGATGGGTCGACTTTGCAAAGATGGTGGAGCGTCTCAAGGAAGCCCTGGCAGGGGAAAAGAGGGGAATGTAGATAAACAGTGGGCTAATTTTAAGGGAGTAATAGCAGAGGAAACAAGCATTTGTGTTAGGCAACTAAGCAAAACAAAGAGAAATAAAAACACTATGGTTCTCAAAGGAAGTGGCTAGGAAGGTAAGAGAAAAAGTTAGCTTTCAGGAACTACAAGGAAACACAGAGGGGAAGACAGAGAACTGTATCAGGAAAAGCAGAGGAAGGTAGAGAAACAATCAGGAGCACAAAAGTGCAAGTCGAGGAGGAAAAAACAGCCCAGGCAATTAAGAAAGGAGACAAGACCTTTTCAGATATGTTAGTGAAATCAATAAAACCAGGGTGGGATTGTGAGGTTAAAAAGAGAGGGAGGGTGGTGCGTAGAGGGAAAGCAACAATCCTAAACAAATATTTTCGTCCAGCATTCACAGAAGAAGGGGAAGGAGAAGGACTACTATTGGACGTTAGGGCACCAATGGAGAGAGGTGGACACTAACCTGTTTACGGAAGAAAGAGTCCTAAAGGAACACGAGAATCTAAAGGGGACAATGCTATGGGGCCAAATGGGATACATCCCAGAATATTAAAAGAACTTAAAGAGGTACTGGCACCATCACTAACAGCCCTATTCAACAAATTGATAGAGACAGGGGTGGTTCCAGGGGACTGGAGGAGGGCAAATATAGTCCCTTTCCACAAAAGTGGGAACAGGGAGGAGGCTGGCAGCTACAGGCCAGTCAATCTGACCTTGGTGGTGGGGAAATTAAAGGAGTCACTGCTAAGGAAAAGGATTGTAATAATTCTTGAATCAAACAGAGCACAGGATCCAAGGCAGCATGGATTCACTGCGGGAAGGTCTTGTCAAACAAATCTGATAGATTTCTTTGACTGGGTGACTAGAGAAGTAGATCAGGGTGGTGTGGTGGATATGGCCTACCTAGATTTCAGCAAAACCTGCGATACCATCCAGCATAGGAGGCTGGTAAATAAGTTGGGCAGCCTGGGAGTGGGCCCCAAGGTGGTAAACTGGGTCTGAAATTGGTTGAGTGACAGGACACAGAGGCTAGTGGTAAATGGCGTTCAATCCGAGGAAAGGGGGTGACCAATGGGGTGCCACAGGGATCTATGCTGAGGCCAGTCCTCTTTAATATCTTCATAAGGAACATTGCAGAGGAACTGGAGGGGAAAATATGCCTCTTTGCAGATAAAACTAAGATCTGCAACAGGGTTGGCACTCCAAGGGAGGGTGGGAAAAAAGCAAAAGAACCTAAACATGCTTGAGGAATGGTTGAGAGTGTGGCGGGTAAAATTCAATGCAAAGAAGTGCAAAATCATGTATTTGGGGCACACAGATCCAAGGGAAGAGTACAAGATGGGGGGAGAGGTACAGACAGTCACCAATCAAGAAAGGGACTTGGTTGTAATCATATCTGATGACATAAAGGTAAGCAAACAATGTGAGAAGGCCATGGGGAGAGACAGTGGGATGCTAGGGTACATAAGAAAGGTATCACAAGCAGAAACAAACTCTAGCAAGAGTCAACATGGCTGCAAAATAATGGTATTGTGGGCAGTGATAAATGTTTAAACTAGCAATTATTGCACTAACCACTAAGCCACCTAACTGCATTTTCTATTTGTTGTGATATGCACACACTGACTAATGCATATACACATATAAGCATATATATTCCAGTGTAACATAGCAGTGCACTGCCTACACTCATTTTCAGTTGGTAAATGAGACTAGCAGTCCACTTCAATTCTATAGTCCATATGCTCACACTTTATATAGAGCAGTCCATTGTGAATCATAGCTGGAAAACAATGCAACAAGATATTAAACCGATATTGCAAGAGCACTCCTGTAATAAATACAGTAACAGTACTTATGTCAAAAGTAATCAGTTTTTAGAGCAAACAGAGGAGGGCAATGCTAGGAAAGACACTGATTGTGGAAGCAGGGATGAAATTAAAACCAAAACCAAAAAGAATGAGAAGGGGATGAGTAATATGGAATGCTAACTGAACAGTCCATCAGAAGTTGTTCAAACCCATTGGTGATGTTGTCAGATGCAAATAATCAGGGGCAGCTATTGACCCAAATGGGGGTTCCAGTTTCCAAAACACTTTATGAAATATAAACGGTGTATGCAATAATTATTTTCAGTAATTCTTTGAACACAATCCCTTAGAACCTGTATCCTCTGTTTTCTGCCTCTGTACAAACATACAAATGTTCCAGCAGAAACAGACCACCCGGTCTATTTAAGTCTGCTTGAGTGTGCTGCCAACACCCCTAGTTTGCAGCTGCTCCACCCTCCTCCCCTTTGTCATCCCACTGCCACCCCCACCTCCCCCACCCTCACTCTCCCCTGTTCCCTGTCCCATGCCCTTTTGAAGTCGTTCACAGATTTTTATGATACCACCCATTCTGGTAGGGCATTCCATTTTGCTACCACCCTCTCTGTGAAATAGTGTCTCCTCATTTCCTTCCTAAATCTCCCCATTCTTAGCCCATGCCCCCTGGTGACCCTCACCCTCCTTAACTTAAAGACCCCATCTGCCCCATCCTTACTGATTCCCCTCAGATACTTGAATGTCTCTATCATGTCCCCCTGTCCCTTCTATCCTCCAGGGTGTACATATTCAGGTCTCCCAGCCTGCTGCCATAGTCTCTCCCTCCATTCCACGTATCATCTTTGTTGCCTTCTCTGCACCCCCAGTAGCCTGATATCACGCTTTAGGTATGGCCTCCAAAACTGCACACAATACTCTAAGTGCGGCCTTACCAGCAACCTGTAGAGGGGCAAGATCACCTCTCTTTGCCTGGATGAAAACCCCCTCGCTATGCACTCCAGCGTTTTGTTCACTTTTGCAGCCACTCTCCTGCACTAGGCAGTGTTGTTCCTGGTCCCTGTTATCAATATCGCTAGGTCCTTCTCCTCCTCAGTGATCCCCAGCTTAACCCCCCCAGCCAGTAATCTCTCCTTGGTTCTTCACCCCAAAGTGCATAACATTACACTTCTTTGCATTGAACCCCAGCTGCCACTCTCTGACCACTCCTCTAGTTTGCATAGGTCCTCCTGCAGCTGCTTCCATCCCTCCTCTCTATCCACCACTGCTCCAATTTTGTGTCGTCAGCGAACAGACTTACCTTGTTCACCACCCCATGTGCAATGTCTGATATGAAGAGCCCAAACAATACTGGCCCCAACACAGAGCCCTGTGGCACCCCACTTGTTACAAAGAAAGAACTGTAATGTTTAGTCTGCTATTGTATGCATTGTCTCCTTAGCCATCAATGAGACGGCAACTGCTGCCGTCTCAGTGACAGCTGAGGGGACAATGCCGGTACTTTTATGAAAGTTGCTTCTGCAGATTGAAGCAAGCTGCCAGCTCAGTACAATTGCTGCATGTCAATGCTTCTATATTCTTGTTTTGGAAGACAGCGGATGTAGCAATATAATATTCACATTTCCGAATCTAATGTCACATACCTCCATTATTTGCAGGTCTTTTAGCATCCAATCCTGTTTTTAGTTTGCACAGGAGTCAAGCAGATATGTGTTTGTGTGACTCCAGGAGCAGGTTTAGCATTCAATCCTGTTTTTAGTTTGCACAGGATCTGAGCAGATATTTCTTTGTGCTACTCCAGGAGCAGGTTTAGTATCCAGTCCTGTTTTTAGTTTGCACAGGAGCCGAGCGGACATGTCTTTGCGTGACTCCAGGAGCAGGTTTAGCATCTAATCTTGTTTTTAGTTTGCACAGGAGTCAACATGTCTTTGCATGACTCCAGGAGCAGGCAGGCAGGCAGGAAAGAGAGAGAGAGAGAGAGAGAGAGAGAGAGAGAGTGAGAGAGAGAGAACGAACTATCTGAGGAGGAGTCATGTAGTCACATAGCTGTGCAATTCCAGGAGCTGGTGGGTGTGCTGATAGCCACACAGGAAGGAGAGAGCACTCTGATTGAAGAGAAGTGGACTGGACATGTTGCTGTGTGTCTACAGGAGTGGAAAGGTAGTCCAGTGGGCACACAGGAAGGAAAGACACAGAGAGCTCTGTCTGATGAGGATCCAAGCAGACTTATTGATGAAGGAGTCCAGGAGCAGGCAGATGGGTGGGTCAGCTGGCAGCTGGGGACAGAGAGAGAGCTGTTTCAAGGCTGGCAGAGACTTGTTTTTATTAGTCGTTGCCACTGTTGGATTAATGAAATAGCTAGAAACATGTATCAGCCAATCAAAATGATGGGATTGGGGCAGCACTGCTGAGCAGCTTACAAGAAGCAGCAACTATATGAAGCTCTGACCACATTGCAATAATTTTCTTTTATTTGGTACTTTTAAATTACATTTTTTGTGCTGATCTTGCCCTACCAGGAACAATAGACCCCTAAGAGTGAAGTTATGGGCAAAAATTGTGGTGGTGCAGCTGCAGCACCAGACATTTTTGCACCAAAAAAAGTCTGCACAGGCATGAGCTGAGAGGCCCAGTGAACATGCGGAGACCAAGAAATCAAGTACAGAGGGAGCCTCGCAGGATACCATTCAGACCATGCTGAGCCAACTGGTGAACTCAGTGTGGGATATGGACAGAAAACTAGATGCTCTCACACCTCGGGTCTCCGCGCTAAAGACCAGAATGGGAAAATGTGAAAACACTGTGCAGAAGATGGGGGGTCGATTCTGCGAGCCTGCAATGCGACCACAGAGCTTATAAAAGAAAATGGAGTGCTCCATCAAAGGCTAGAGATGGTTGAAAACCAGGCCCGAGAGAGGAATCTCCATGTGCTGGGTTTATTGGAGCATACTGAAGGGGAGGATTGCCTAATGTTTATGCAAACCATGTTACCCGCTATTCTGGGACTAAGTGAATTGGAGCCTTTGATAGCGATTGAGCGGGCTTATCGGATTTCCCCTCGCAGACCCCCGACCAGTATCCAGACCCCAAGAACTGTGCTGATAATGTGTTTGGGTGTGGGAGATCGAGACAGAGTGCTAGCAATTGCTCGTCAAAGGACAGCATTGAAATATGGTGCCGACAGTCTGCATATTTTCCCCGACCTTTCATACTGTACCAGACAGAGAAGGAGGACATTCAATGGCATTCAAGGACGCTTGCAGCAGTTGGAAATCTTGCATCAGCTCCTGTTTCCTGTTTGTTTAAGGCTTGCATGGAGGTAGAAGTCTTACCAGTTTAATGACCCTAGCGATGGGGAAAAAATTCTCCAGTTGCTGGAAAAGAAGTAGGAGCCTGCAGCTGACAAAGACTCGGCCTCAGAGGGAGACTGAACTTTTTGGGAACTCTGATGTTTCTGTGAGTTTAATGGGAACTTGGGCTCTGGGTTTGACTTTATTCTTTAAAATTACACATACCTATATATAAATGGCCTGAGTTTCATGCTGCAAGATTTCTGGGTCATTTCTGAGACAAGAAGTTTAGCAAGGCTAAAGGACTGACTATTATTATACATGGCAGTTTAGCCATGGACCTTTTGAAGACTGGGAATTATTATTTTATGGCCTTGCATATGTTTGGTTTCACTGTTGTAAGTTATGAGTTTTAATATTCTCAGCCAAAAAAAAGGGATCGGTGTATGTAACACATTTTGGAAGTTAAAAACAATGTGAAATGAAAAGTGTTATTACATTGTAGTTCAGAATTGAAAAGTGGTTTTTCAAATTCAACTTTTTGAAATACCTCTATTAGAGCTCTAAATAGGGACACATAATTGAAACCGGGAGCCCTGCCGGAATGACTAAATCTGGCAGGAGGTGCTCGTGGACTTTTCCTTTAAGCTGCATGCTCTGGGATCACAATTGTAATTAATTAATAATGATATTGTTATTTCCCCCTTTGAGGTAACAAATGGGGAGAGTGCTTATTGTTGTGTGGGGCTTACTAATACTGTGCTCTTGCATGGTATGTAACTCTCCTGTGGAATATCTTGTCTCGTGATTTTGCTCACAAACTCAATAAAAATATAATGCGAAAAAGAATGCTGGGATTGACTTGCCCATTTTATATTAGCATGTAAATCAGAAACACCCATTACATGTACTGAAAGGTAACTACAGATAGAACAGTAATAGAATTGGAATCAGTATGGTACAAGAAATCTACAGGAAAAATAATTTACAGGCTTACTGCAAGTCTCCTTTTACTGATCAAGGAGGTCTGATTTCTTAACTTAATACGAGACGTGCATGTGATGGTTGAGTTGCATCAGTTTTAAGGACCTTATCTTAGAAAATATTTTACTTTTCTGCCAGTCATAGGAATGTAGAGGGAAAGGATGCCGGTATGATTGTTGAGTGAATAATGTTCTGATTTCCCCTGAGGCACTGATTACTATCACTCTGCTAGAGATAATGATAGAGAATTTGTACACATCTGCTTGCCTTGAAATAACATTTATAAAACTGGCTGACAGAGATGTGATCTACTTTAGTAAAACTATAGAATACAAGTTCTAGCCAGAGCTGCTAAGGCTGTAGCTGAGGGCATGGCAGAACAAGGCACTGTTCGCGGTATCCAAGATGGCCACCGGAGTTCCATGCACATGCGAAAGTCGTCATACATGTGTAGAGAACTACAGCGGCCATCTTGCACACAGCCAACAGTTCTGTGTTCCACCAGTGATCGGACGACAAAATATTGTGGTGGATGCCCAGTGATTGCCATCCACCTCCATTATTTAAAAGTCTGGCCAGTATCCAGTAAGCTCCTTTTACTCTACTATGCTTGCAAGATGTCTGCAGGGCTACACCCACTGCAACTATAAAAAGTAGGTGGTTATGCTACTGTAGAGCTCACTAGTGAGACCTCATCTGGAGTACTGTGTCCAATTCTGGAGGCTGCATCTCTGGAAGGACATAGACAAAACAGAGGCAGTCCAGAGAAGGGCAACAAAAATGGTGCAAGGACTGCACCAAAATTCATATGAGGAAAGACTAGAGGACCTCAATATGTATTCCCTGAAGGAGAGGAGAGAGAGAGGGTGGATATGATTGAGACATCCAAGTACCTCTGGGGTATAAATAAGGTACAAGAGGGTAGCATCTTTCAGAAAAGAAGGTGTACAAGAACAAGGGGGCATGATATGAAACTAGAGGGGATAGGCTCTGGGGCAATGTGAGGAAGTACTTTTTCACAGAAAGAGTAGTAGATGCTTGAAACAGCCTCCCTATGGAGGTGGTGGGGGCAAAAATGGTAGGGGAATTCAAGAATGCATGGGTTAGACATAAGGCTACTCTCACAATTGAGGCAGTATAGCGTTGAGGTTTAGGGCACTGAGCTGCAAACCTGGAGACCTAGGTTTGAATCCCACAGCCCTTACTTGCATACTGTGTGACCCTGAGTAAGTTACTTAACTACTTGTGCTCCCAGGTCACACCTGGAAACAAGTTTCAGCTTAATGTGCCAGTCCTGGTTAAACAATTTCCCCAATAGGGAAGAGTGGGCAAGCCACAGGTCAATTAAGGCCTCCAGTATTGCATTAGGTAGGGAAAAGGGGCAGACTAAGTGGGCCACATGGTTCTTATCTGCTGTCACCTTCTACGTTTCTTGCATTTTTTCATTTCATATTAATGAAATCACCAAAGCTGTTAACTGTAGACTGGGACTTGCATATAGAATACACCACAATGTAACAGTACGAGCCAAGTTGGTTATTGCTCCTGGGATGCTTTTACCAAAACTGTTGTACTGTTCATTGATTTTAATAATGTTGCAGCCTCTGATGTTCAGAATTGGAATGTTGTATATAACAATATTTGTACTAGGTTTGTTTCCTTATCCCAGGTTTAAGCTTCAGTGTCAGTTGTATAATGACTGATTTAAAATGGCTTTCTCCTTCTGATGGGCACTCCTGCAGTTTATGTTGTTTTATTTTTAAGTTGATGCATTCTGAATCTCCAATGTGCCTGATCTTCTTACAGTAGTCCCACTTAAGAAGACACATACTGTAGATCCAGAAGTCAGTCCTGTCAGTAAACATTGCTTCCATTAGAAAGATATATAAATTATTTTCATCAAGTGTAGCTCAGTTAACTTTAGCAATCAAAAACAATTGCAGGCAGAAACAGAAGTAAAATGATATTTAAGCTTAAATTTTGAAAACAACCAAAAGTAGAAGGGTTCTAGCATCACGTGGAAGATTATTCCAACAATGAGATGCATTTGATGAAGTTAAAAATGAACGTGCTCTCAAGGCTACTTTTCTGTTTCCAGGCCTTGCCCATAATGATGCCCAAACAATAAATTTGTTTTAAAGTTCTAATGCCAAGGCCATGGGATGAAAGTTGAATTAAACATGCTCTGTCTCCATAGGGAACAAAGAAGTATGGGACTCCCAAATTTTGAGGGTACTATTTAGCAGCACAATCTGCCCAGATAATAGCCATGGCAAAACAAAACATAGAAACTGGATGGTATACACTAGAGAACAAGAAAACATTGCCTGGACCATTGTACACACTGTGCACATCACCTTTTATGCTCTGGACTGACTCATGTATTAAACAAACTGAGAACCCTTGGACTAGGACCTCGCTAAGAATTATACAACAAACACAGACATGAGAGGGAACAAGTCCACTCACCATAATCAAAGGTAACCCCAACTTCTTTCAGGGCTGCTCTGACAAAGGTTTTCAAAGATGGAACTAGGTGGGTCTCACCACCTTCTCGCAGTTTATTTCTGTGGAGTATGTGCATCTTTTGCATATCTTCAAAATAGATTGTGTTTACCAAATAGTGACCCCTATAGATTTTAACAGGTGAGGCCCTATGTGTTAACAGGCAAGAGTAAGACTTTGGTAACAAGGGAGTTGGCAAAACTAGAGGACTGCCTCTTTTGGGTGATATGCCTGAAAGACAAGTACAGATGTATTTCTATTATGTATAATGTGCTGAGAACATTGCAGGGACACATCCTAGATAGAATAAAAACACAGTGGGAGAGAGAGTCAGGCCAACCTATTCCAGACACTGGTTGGAAGCAGATTTTGGAAAGGAGCTAGAATGTCACCTCCTCCTCTGTGCAGAGGGAATACTGATGGAAGATTTTAATACAGTTCTTCCATACCCCTACAATAACTGCTCATTTTGGCCAGGGCAATACAGACACATGTTGGAGAGGCTGCTAAGGTAGGGGGACGCATTAACATATATTTTGGAGTTGCCCCAATATCCAAGGTAATTGGCATCTGATCCATGTGGAAGTAGAACACATATGGGGCTGCACCGTTCCATTTATCTTTGAAACACTAATATCAAGACTTGCCCCACCATGCCCAAAGAGACAACAGCAAAGGGAAATGCTATATATTTTTATCTAATGGCAGTAAAAGGTCTTGACGTGCCACTGGTTTTCTCCAGTGGTATCAGCTATTCTGGAGTAACTAGGTAGTGTCTAGCAAGTGGCCTCTGAAGCCAGGAGATTAGAAGGCTATGGGTTCTATCCCCACACCAGGCACTTGAGTTAAATCCCAATACTGACACTGTAGTGCAGCATGAAGGGGGTGCTGCACTCCTGAGGTGCCATCTTTCAGATGAGACATTAAACCGAGGTCCCATCTGCCTGTTCTGGTGGTAGTTCAGGTGGATGTTAAAGATCCCATGCCACTTCTCGAAAAGCGTAGGGGAGTTTTTAAGTAGGGGAGTTTTTATTGAAAGTCACATCATAACACATTTTTAACATTTTTACAAAGGAAAAAAAAGATATACTATATATAAGGCATCGCAAAAAAATAAAAAAAACAATTAATTCATGAACAAAATGTAAAATAGGACCATCCTTTTTTCATTTATATTTTACAAAAAACAGGAATTCTTTTCACCATTTTTGTACTTTATCTGATGAGTGAGCTGAAATGCATTTTAAATAAATTGACCACATTGTTTGTGCCACAAGTGAACTAAAAGTTTCATAGGTCATTAATCTTTGTGAAAGAACCCATTGGCATCTAGCTTACGCTATATAGAATTTCAGATAGCAAAAAAGCACAGCTACTGTACTTTTGTCATATCTATTATACAAGAATGGGTAATGTCCTAGAACTAAAACGTCATGATTTAAATTTGTTAACCATGCTAATTTCCATTTCCTAGCTAAGAAATCCCACAAAGGTTTTACATAGGAACAACCAAATAAGAAATGCTCCATAGTTTCTTTGTTTGCTTAACAAGTATTATATGGAGAATACCGTTCCTCTAGTGATTTGTGTTCATCATTGCCTTTAATGTTCAATCTCCCGTGTGCTGTTAGCCACAACACCGCCCACATATGAAGTAGTGTCCTACCATTATTTAGTTGTGCTAAAACAAATTTGTTAGTAGAGGTAGCACAGTCCTTAAATTCAGATTCAACTGGATATATTTTCTTCAAAATAGTACTGTATAACTTAGATCCTGTGTTTTGACAAACCTGGATTTTTGTTATTCCCCATTTATCTAGTTTTTGTGCCACTGGTTTTAAATAACTTGGAATTACCACGTGGGGGTTGATTTTGGGAGGTGTTCATTCATGCTGTAAAACAAGTCTGTAGGACATTCTGGATACATTTATGCCACCAATTCCTATAGGGTTTATTCCCATTTTTATTGTCCGAGCTATAAATAATGAATGAAAGAAAATTATTGGCTCTACCATCCCAAGTCCCCTTTGGAGCTTGGACAGGTAGGTGAAACATCGTCTGATATGATTAAGCCTGCTCCCCCACAGCATCTGTAAGAAATATGCGTAAAGTCTGGTTTCTAATTGTACTGGGGGGGGGATCATGGCCGTATATAACAAACATGGTATAAGAAATTTTTTAATGATATGAACCCTTTTTATTTTGAAGAGTCTCCATCCTTTCTATCTAAGTACCTTCTGTTCTGTTTTTCGTAGAGCACTATCCCAATTTTCTGCTGGCATATTTGTGGACCAAAGATTATTCCTAAGATTTTCCAGGGTATTGAAGAAATCTCTATCCCTTGTAGATTTGTAGCCGAAGATGAAGAAGGCCCTATAAATATCCCTTTACATTTGTTTATATTCAATTTTGAGTTTGACACTTGTGAGTAAATACAAAATTCTTGCAATAACACTGGTATTTGACTATGTGTCTGCATGAAAATTATAAGGTCATCAGCACAGGCTTGTGTCTTCAAAGTGTCTGATACCTCTTTCCCCATTATCCCTTGCCACTTATCCAATCCTTGTAGTACTCGTAGGAGAGGGATCGAAGGTGAAAATGTAGAGTACGGGGCTTAACGGGCACCCCTGTCTTACCCCTGTAATTATCTTAATCATTTATGTTACTTTCCCTTTAATTATGGGATGAACTCTTGCATATGAATAAATTAGTTTTATCCATTTGATAAATTCTGTACGGATCCCATAGTAGATCAGAACTGCAAATAAGAAAGGATGATAGACCTGATCAAAAGCTTTGCACTGGTCCATAGAGATTATACACCCTGTTTTTTGTTTCATATTGCTGAATTCTATTATATCTCTAATTAGCATTCATGCATGTTGAATCTTCCTATTTGGCAGCCCACAGAGCTGTGATGGATGGATGAGGGATGATGCTATTTCTCTTAATCTTTTATTAAGAATTTGAGACAGAATTTTAAAGTCAGCATTAAGCAGGGTTATGGGCCTCCTCTGCAAGAGGATGCTGTGTGCATGCTAGGCCCGTAAGGGCATCAACTGGCACTGCACAGGTGGCGGGTAGGATGAAAATGCAAATAAAAATCATGCATCACGATCTGGAGCTATCTCAGGCTGCTAGGGGCTGGCTGGGGGGAGAGGACTGAGCATCCGGAGGGAGGGTTGCCAGCTCTGTTGCATGACTGCCACCAGGTGGGGGCCTGGTGGTAGGACAGGTTGGGAGCAGCATGATAGGGAGGAAGCTGTGAGACATCTGTGGTGTGTGCATGCCTTCACATGCAGAGGCCAATGTGCACGACTCAACTACTGAGGAGGGACCAGAAAAATGGAAAAAGGGACTGGGGCAGCCTTCATGAAGCTGTGTCTGCCCCACTATGGCTCACACCACCACCCAACTGCCACATCTGGATATGTCTGTACTGGGGGGAAGACAGACCTCCCCCTTCCTGGCCCCACGGCTGGCGGGGGGTGGAATCTGCAGGGGACTCACTGGTGGTTGGGAGAGGTAGATCAAAGCTGAAGAGAGCAAGGACACAGCTGATGAACATCCACGCAAGAAAAACCTTTATGCAAAAATAAAAAAAATCACGTAGCATGATCTGTCCATTTCTTAGCCATTGGCACACTGTCGAGCGGCAGTTGGGGCTGAGAGGGAGCTAAGACCTGATTGAAGAAGCAAATCTCTGACTCAGGAGCAAAAATCTGGATGAAAAAATGGATGCTTTTAAAATGTGTTATGTCTACAGCAACTGCCAAGAAAAACAATATTTTACTGTCTGGGATATATAAATCTAGCAACTGAAAAAGCCAATACAGTTACTAAACAGATCTATAAATATTTCAAGGTTGACAGTCAGAATTCTGCTTATTTTTTAAATGTGGAGGATCCTGTGATATACAGTATGGAGGAGGTACCAATGGTCTACAGAGACAAATTGGGTTCATCTAACCTTATCGCTGATCCATCCATCTGGTTTAATCTGAGTCACTGTAATAGCATTATGGAATCAATACTTGTTTCTGAAGTAAACGCAACCTTTCGGGACTGTTGAAGGTCATAGTCAATGAAAATACTTTTATTGCAGTTTGCCGGCCTCTTAAATAGCACCATGTATATTCATGCAGAAAGAAATGGGGCAGTTTGTAATTATCCTTTGGTGGCAGTTTAAACTATATTCACCGCTGCTAGGGCTTCCATAGTCACTGGGCCTATTTTGTCCTAAAAACTACTAGTGGTCTTCTTTGTTACCATTCACATATGGTGCTGAGAGATTTCAGTTAAAATACCAGTCTTGTGTGATTTATTTATTGAAAATGTTTCACTAGGAGAGGCACACTGAACAACAAGATGCTTGTCTCACGGTGCGACCTGGGGAGGGGGTTACAAGGGAGGAGGGTATACATAAAACAATCAATAGGTTGAACTTGGAGTCAAGCAAGTCAAACAATTGTTACATAGTTAAGTGTGGCTTTACAAAATTGTTACATGAGGAGACACTACATACATGTATCACAAGGAGGGTGGCATAACATACTTGATTACACATCTAGAACTATACATACTTACATAAGTGCCTATTATCTAGAGATTAATTTGAAGTGTAATGCCCCAAGTTGGCAGAGAGAAATGGAAGCCTGAGCTTGGGGCCAGGGAGAGGTGACAGGTCTGGGTAGTGTATACACAGGGAAAGATGAGAGGGTTGACCTAGGGAAGATGTTGACGGGGAATAAGAAGGGAGATAGCAGAAGTGTCATGAGAGGGTTAGTGCATGGGTTGTTTAGGACAATTTATAAGACAGTCATTTGGGCGAAGGCCAAGACGCTGGTCAGGCACATAAGGTGAGCAGGGGATCGAGGGGGGGAAAAGAATCAGGCAAGGAGGGGGAGGTCAGGGGCATGTACAATTGGGTGCAAAGACGTTAGTGAGGGCAGAGGATATAGAGTGTTTGGAGGAGGAATGGCGGATTTGGGCTGGCAGGTCATTCCAGAGCTTAGGGAGGAGGTAAGAGAAAGCCGATTGGCCTGCAGAGGTCCTTCGGTGAGGGATTACTAATAGCCTGGAGTCAGTAGACCTGAGGGCATGGGGGGTTGGCGGGGAAGATAGGGAGGAGACGAGGTAGGGCGGAAGGGAACCGAGCCAGAAATTAGAAACAAATTTAACACTGTGAAGTAGGCACCGGTTGCTCAGGGATGGAAGAGCTCGTGAGTGATGGGAACGGGTGGGGGCATCAAGGAAAGCGGCAGAAAGCATTGAAGAGAGGGTCCAGTCTGGATAAGGTGGACTTGGAGGCAGAGCTGTAGACAACATCGCAGTAGTCGAAGGAAGGTAGAATCATTTTCTGGACTATTTCACATGTAACCCCTAGATGGCGCTATCCCAGGGGCTACTACCCCTGCCTGATTTTCCACTAACAGGTTGAGGGGCCTGGATCCAATGGCGGGTGCCTCCACCCAGAGGTCAGGGTTTGCAATAGTTAAACTAACTTGGTCACAGCCCTCTGGGACACTGCAACCCCCCTTTCTTCCCACTAGTGGCCCACACAATATATCAGAATTACCTTCACAGTATACACTTACCCCAGGTCTGGTTCCGGCACTGGGACCTCCTGTGAAATGAGATACAGTGCAACAATCACAGTACAGTACTTTAACATAGACAATACCTCAGGCAGTATAACTTGCTGAAACAAGCAGCTCTGATTTATTTAGGGGATATAACAAGGACAGGGGAAATCAGGTTAATTAGCTTATCACTCTAATAATCTACCTATGGCTCTGTGCACAGGCCTATCCCTATCAGTTACTGTCCCTGGGTACCCAAGCCCTAGTGGCTAGTCCAAACCGTGGCAGCTGGTAGGGCCCTTTCATACAGAGAAAAGGAGAATTAAACAGTCAGCAGTACAGTAATTCCATTTGGATTTAATGTGGCAATTCAACAGGAGCGACCCTGAATTAGTACTCACGACCTCCAAATAAGATAATAGGGTCCTTCAATGTCAGCAGGGCTCACTTGAGGTACACAAACCTCTTCACACATCCATATAAAAGAAAGACTATACCAGGCAGGCTGCATCTGTATCCCGATCGCAATTACTGCACAATACCCGGAGAACACACAGCAGATTCAGTTCCTGACAGACCGAGTGCAATTTTCAGCAATTCTTCCAGTCTTCTACAGGGTGAGCCTGTTTTCTACTCTTCAGAGATTCTTTGATTCTTTTCACAGGACGGATTCAGTCCTAACAAGCTGCAGACCGGAACTCTGGGCCTTACACACGTTTTTTTGACTAAAACTGCACACTGAAAAAGCACAGGGCTCCTTCCTTCTTCACTGCCAAAGCTCAACTGAACTCCAACCGACAAAACCGGGCACTTCCTTTGAGTTCCTCCCAGTTCTTGACTGGATTGGCTGTCACTCACAATAGACTGCTGCTGTTGGTCCAAAAAGGCACTGAAGTCTAAACTACATCTCCCAGAGTCACTGCCCATACAATCCCTCTTGTGGCTGGCTCAGATTATGAGTCCAAGTTCTGATTCGTCCAAGGCACCATTTTAGAGCTAGCTTACCCCACACTGATTGGTCCAGTTCAGCAGTTCAAAACTAGAATGGGGAACTAGCAGACACAGTTCTGACTGCAAAGAAAGCAGGTTAGACAAACTGTAATTTCATTATTACTCTAATAATTTCTGGCAAACAGTTACATCTTTCAGATAGGTTCCCTTTGCACTCCTAGTGACTGCAAAATGGAGTGAATTGGCAGCAGCTTGAGTGGTACTCAATCAAAGAAACACACAGTCCCCCATACAACTAATTATGTCTGCAAGCAGACAGCTCTTAAAGAGACAGTACCAGAGGTTCTAAAACACTCACTGATAAATGGCTTAAATGCCAAACACCATTCAGGCTTGGAGCATTCAAGCAAGCTCCTGGAAGTCTTTGGGAACCCCCATTTGCAGGGGGTTACACCCTTCCTGGCCTGGGAAAGCTTGACGTCCCGCCAAGCAAGTACCCATAAGTTTTAACTGCAACCATATACATTTGCATTAGGCTCCATACATGTAATCATCAGTCAATATATCATTTTACCAAGAACATTTTGAAACATTGCAGTACGTCACTCTTTACACAGTATTACAACACATTGTACCATAACTCAAGTTATTACCTCTTGTACATGAAACCTGAAGAGAGGGGCCCTTCCCTATCAGTTACCTTGGGGCTGGATGGGCAAGGGCACCATACTTAGAGGGCAACACAAGTAACTTGGAGTTAGCACTGACGCTCAGTTTGGGCAATGAGCTCGGGACACATACACTCCTTTATGGACAACATTGAGAGGCAAATCCACAGGCCTCCCAAGGGAATCATAACTGAGGTGCACCACAGGCTTTACAGCTCGACCAGTCTTTCTAGGGGAACTGTTACAGTCTCTGCACTCTGAGCCTCATTTTCAGCATTGTCCTCACTTGTCAGGGAGTCTCCATGGGGGTAGAGAGGCTAGAACTTGGGGCACTTTCAGCTCCAGGAGTTACAGTTTCTGAGTCCACAACATTTGGCTCGCATGGAGAGCTTTCGACACTGGCAGTGGACTGTCAGGGCACTCAAAATACTCTTCTTGTTCGGTGTATCACCAGTCTGCCCCAATCTATCATTTTCCTCCCTGAAAGCTCAAACAGTTCAACCATGCACAATGATTCCATTTCATCTGATCTGATGCTTTGCACTTCACTTTCTGGGAGCATTGGCTCCAGGGATGAAGCTGGGGCTTAGACAGTCCAGAAGGCCCAGCTTTGTCTCCACTATTGACTAGGGATTGCCCCAAACAATTGACTCAGTTCGTAAGAAGGATAGTATTCAAAGTCACTCTCACTTTCTTCCGATATGGACTGACAGTCATGCTCAACTGGGACTTGTGGAGGGGAACACTTTAACTTTGCTTCTGTAGGTGCAGACTTTCTTGATCTTTTCTTAGCAGCAGCTCTAGTCACTGGTCCAGAGGGGCATCTTCTAGGGCTCAGACTCAATTAAGATTTGTCCAATGGGCAGTAAATGATTTCTATGCATTGTTTTTACATCTTTTGAATTATTCTCAGGCCTTACTTTGTACACTGGCAGATCATCTAGTTTGCCCACTACAATGTGAGGGAGATGGTGCCATCTGTCAGCAATCTTGTGCTTGCCATGCAGTCCCAGATTTCTTAGCAATACCCGATCTCCCTCCTGGAGTTCCTGTGCTTTCACCTTTTATCATACCTTTCTTTGTTGGCCAGATTTCTTTTGGCAGCCATGGTTTGAGCCAGTTGGTACGCATGAGTTAGCTGGGCCTTTAACTTTGCACATACTGTAAATAGTTGTCAGCTTGAACCCCATCAGGAGAGACCCCAAACACACACATCTACTGGTAGTCGAGCTCTCTTCCAAACATCAGGCGGTAGGGGAGAATCCAGTGGCATCACTTTGGTGCAGTTATAAGCATGTACCAGGGTGCTAATTTGTTGGCTCCATCTAGGCTTGTCCTTTGGGTGCAGGGTGCCTAGCATATCTAGCAAAGTGCGGTTGAAACGTTCAGGCTGTGGGTCCCCTGGGGTGGTAAGGAGTGGTTCTGACTTTCGTCACTCCCCACAGAGAAAGCATCTCTTTGATCAGACGACTCTCAAAGTCTCTCCCTTGATCAGAATGGATTCTTTGTGGAGCCCCATAGTGAACAAAAAAGTTTTCTACAAGTACTTTGGCCACAGTGGATGCTTTCTGGTCTTTGGTGGGGAAAGCTTGGGCATATCTCGTGAAATGGTCAGTGACCACCAGCACATTACTGATATTTCTTTGATCTGACTCCAAACTCAGAAAATCAATACAGACCAGCTCCATGGGTGCACTGGTGGTGATGTTAACAAGGGGGGCAGCCCTCTGGGGCAAAGCTTTCCTCTGTAAGCAGCGACTACAAGTTCGAATGTGTTGCTCCACATCAGCCCCCATCTTAGGCCAATAGAATCTGGATCTCACCAAGTCAAGTGTTCTGTCTATACCAAGGTGCCCCATGTGGTTGTGCAAGGACCTCAGTACTGAGTCTCGAAAGGCAGTGGGCAGCACTAGTTGTTGTTTGTCACTTGTCCCCTCTGTCTACTGTTTCTCTGTATAACAGTTTATTGATCAGTTTCAACTTAGGACCTTCTTTGTATAACAGTGCAGTTCTCAAATCAGTGGAGCGTAATTTGGACACATCTTTCCTGCATAGAGGGCTTCTAAAGCTGCTTTGATCATGGGATCGCGGGATTGAGCCCGCCGAATACTGTCATTGTCCAGCTGAGGCAGTGCACCAATGTCTATTGCAGAAAAGTGGCAATAAGCAGCAGGTATGCAATTCTCAGAGGCTCCCAAGCAGTCCACCATGCAGTCCACTGCGTCCGTGGACATTTGTTCCTCCCTGTCAAACTTCCGGCAGAGTGCCCGAATGTCAGGTTCTGCCAATCGGACCCAATCATTCTGGGGAACAGGCCTCCGGAGAGAGCATCAGCATCTATGTGGTTCAGACCTGCTCGGTATTCGAGAGCATAGTCATATGTAGATAATGCAGAAAGCCACCTATGGCCAGTGGCATCCAACTTAGCTGAGGTCTGCACATAGGTCAAAGGATTATTGTCAGTTTTACTAGTATTTTAGCCCCATACAAGTACTCATGGAATTGGTCAACAATAGCCCACTTCAAAGCTAGGAACTCTAACTTATGTACAGGATAGTTCTTTTCGGATGGGGTCAGGCTTCTACTGGCAAAGGCCACTGGTCTCAGGCCATTCTCGTGCTCTTGGTACCACAGCCCCCAACCCTTGCAAGCTAGCATCAGTGTGCAGGACGTAAGGTTTTCTTGGATCGGCATAGGCCAGCACTGGAGCATGGGTGTTGATATATGATCTCATGAAAAGCAGTCTCACAATCAGGAGTCCAGCGGGCCCCAAATACTTCACTGGATGAAAATACACTCTTTCAGTCTTGAGGGACGCTGACTTTTGGTATTTTTGTGGGTTGGGGATACCCTTGAGTAAGGTTAAGTAAAGGCGGATCACTCTTGAATAGTCCTTGATGAAGCGCCGATAATAACCACAGAATCCCAGGAATCTTTGCAGTTCTTTTAGATTTTGGGCTGTGGCCAGGTGGTCAAGGCCTCAACTTTACTTGGGTCGGTCTCCTATTCCTCGGTGGATACTATGTCCCACATACTTTACTGATGTTTGAAAGAATTGACACTTATCAATGGACAGTTTAAGGCCAAAGTCCTCCAGTCGGTCCAATACCTAAATAATCTGCTCTCATGTTCCTCCAGTGAGCTGCCAAACACAATGACATCATCTAGGTATACCAGGCACTCTAGTAAGTTCATGTCCCCCACTGCACGCTCCATCAATCGTTGAAAAGTGGCTGGGGCACCTGAAATCCCTTGAGGCATCCTCATGAATTCATGAAGCCAAGCGGACAGATAAGGCCGTCTTCTCCACGGTCCTCTGGGGCCATGGGATCTGGTAGTACCCACTGCGGAGATCAGCACAGAGAACCACTTGCTCCCGTTTAGGCAGTCCAAAGCATCCTGAATGCGGGCATTGTGTACTGATCAGGGATAGTCCCGGTTTAAGGTGCGATAATCCACACACATCCTTACTGTTCCATTCTTTTCCTCACTACTACAATGGGGAAGCATAAGGGCTTCTGGATTCTTGTATTACACAGCAGCTAACATCTCTTGCAGATGCCGTCTCACATCATCTATGTCAGCAGGTGCCAGGCGTCGAGACCTCTCACGAAATGGTCTTTCGTCATGCAGCGGATATTGTGCTCAGCTCCTTGCACGCATCCTACATCCCATTCCTTTAAAGAAAACACCTGGTCTCTCTGGGCAAGCTTCTCACTGATCCTCACTTTCCATTCAGCTGGCAGGAGTCGCGAAATCAAACAAGTCAGACGTTACTCTGTCATTCTTCCTTGAACTCTTTGCTGCTGGGTAGCACTGCAGTGTCTGCACAATGCACATTAGCCAGGATGCAACCTCTGTTTACTCGAATGTCTCTTTCAGACACATTATGAACTTGGACCATTACCCTTCTGGCATAAGCATGGGCTCTAGCGGGCAAATACTAGGCTTGACCAGCAGTCCTCTGGCAATTTTCCATCGCCTGGTGCATCCAACATTAATATTTTATTCTTAACATCCTTTCTGATACGGACCTCTCCCTGTAAGGTACACTGGGCATTTGGCGCCAGGATCAGAGACTCAGGATCCTTCTTCCATACAATTCCGACCGGTTCCTCTGGTTCTGTTTTTTCAGCATCTCTCTGTGCCTCATAGGCCTTCTTAATTAAAGCCGGAACTCTTAAAGCTCTACTAGTCTTTGACCCCTGTTTTTCATAACACAACTGTGCCAGCCTTCCGAACATATGAGCATTTGTTCCAATCAACAAAGGGACACCATCATACAGTCCAGTGGGGGGACACACTAAGGCTAGGGTCTCTACTTGTTCGGCCACTCCAGCCACGGAGGTGGGGAAAGACAGCCAAATTCGGATATACCCGGAATAAGGGTAGGCCTTCTCACTTAACCCCATACATGCAGTCCTTCTAATGGTTGTAAGGGTACGTCTGACAAATGCTTCTGATACCAATCCTGGAACATAATTGTCACTTGGGAGCCACTGTCATACAGCTCTTGTAGACACTCCATTCACCTTTACAGTGGTCTCCATGGAGGACCCACTATTCTGGACCAGTCTGGAGAGGCGGTAGTGGGGCCTGGGCAACTGACCTTCCACAAAAGGACTGAATTAGCATTTTGGTGCCCTCACTGGGATCATGTCGTGCACCTCTTAACCACTGATTTCTTCTCCGAGCTCTCCTTGTAGCCTATATGCAACTTTGTCAGTGTCTTTTGGGGACTGGCATTCCTTTTCATGTGCCCATCTTCCCACAATTATAGCAAAACATACTTTCTGGAGTTTGAGGCTGGGCGCCACACTGGGAGCCAGGGCGGGGTATTACTAACTGGAAACCTTGGTGCCATCTCTGTCTGCGTGATAAGCATTTGGAGACATCTCGTCAGTTTCTCCACTTCCATGGTCAAGGAATCGAGTTCGGAGCTGTTATCAGCAGGAGATACATGGGTGGGTACCCCCACCCCCATAGCAGATGCAGTCGGATATAGGTCAGGGCCCGTACTTGCAGGCGTGGCCTTCATAAAGGGACTGTTTTTGAATTCCTGGATCTCTCTCAACAGTTCGCCCCATTGTGACATATCTTTTTCCTTGTCAGAGCACTCATTGACTGCCAACCTCTGCCCCTGAACTTCACTTGATGGGTCACCCTCAGTCACTCGGGTCGTAGCCGCAGCTATTGGTGCAGGTCCCTCCAGGTCGTCTTTTCTCAACTCCTCAATTTCTCTCATTAACTCATCATAGGAGGGTGGGGATTCAGTCGATCTGCCAGGCGTAACTGAAGCAACAGCAGTTCTGAGAAGGGGCAGACTTAAGGATCCTGTCCAGCCTGGTTCGGTCCAGTTCAATAGCTGGCAAACTACCTTTCTGAGGCATTCTTGCAACAATTTTTCCAGCCGAGATACATACACAGACAACAACTCCCTTGGTACTGTTGTGCATCTCTTACTCTCACCATAGGTCCTCATCAGAATCTGGGCTCCCATACACATTCTCAAGGCCTCAAGATAGGCCTGTGCAGTCGCTTCAGGGTTAATGGGCCTGCTTAGCACGGATGGTAGCCAGGGCAGGACCTCGGAGGCTCTCACCAACCCTCTTCGCCTTGCCTCGAGCATTGCCATTCTAGCACTTGGGGGCAACATAGTCTATCCAGGTCTCCCAGTCATCCTCCCTTGGGGGTGGGGAGGTGCCAGAAAGATCCTCAACCTTCGGTAAGAGTCGTGACTAATGGCAGGTGCAGAAATAGGAGTCTGCATTGGTTCAGCCACCATTACGGGCACTGGAGCAGGAGAGGGTGTTGGGGAGGAACACCCCAGGTGGCAAGAATAGTTTCTTCAAGTCCTCCACAGTTTCCCTCTCCCAGCAACCATTCAGCAAATTTCTCCTCAAAAGTTTCAGATAGTGGTGGGGGCTGATTCCCCAGGTCTTTACTGTCCTTAGTTATCACTCTCAAGCAGTGAGGGCTCCCTCTGGGGTAATGGTCTGTGGCACTTTGGAGCTATCTATGGGATCCTTAAACTCTACTAGGGCCAGGAAAGTGTGGGTGAGCAGATTAGCATGCCGACCCACCACCACAGGGTTGTAAACCTTCCACCTTGGAAAGTACTCCCTGCACAGTGTCCGTATTGATACCCAGGGGATGTCCAGGATAAGCATAGCATTTTGAGGTCGATCTCCTCCCAGTACACCACTCCACCAGCGAGTGCACAGCCACTTCTGTCGGGTACCCATTTTTTCTTAACAGTGGTTCGTAAATAAGGCCACTAGAGGACACACAATCCCAGCGGTGAGCCTCCAAGATGTAACCCTAGATGGCGCTATCCAGGGGCTACTACCCCTGCCTGATTTTCCACTAACAGGTTGAGGGGCCTGGATCCAATGGCGGGTGCCTCCACCCAGAGGTCAGGGTTTGCAATAGTTAAACTAACTTGGTCACAGCCCTCTGGGACACTGCAACCCCTTTCTTCCCACTAGTGGCCCACACAATATATCAAATTACCTCTCACAGTATACACTTACCCCCAGGTCTGGTTCCGGCACTGGGACCTCCTGTGAAATGAGATACAGTGCAACAATCACAGTACAGTACTTTAACATAGACAAATACCTCCAGGCAGTATAACTTTGCTGAAACAAGCAGCTCTGATTTATTTAGGGGGATATAACAAGGACAGGGGGAAATCAGGTTAATTAGCTTATCACTCTAATAATCTACCTATGGCTCTGTGCACAGGCCTATCCCTATCAGTTACTGTCCCTGGGTACCCAAGCCCTAGTGGCTAGTCCAAACCGTGGCAGCTGGTAGGGGCCCTTTCATACAGAGAAAAGGAGAATTAAACAGTCAGCAGTACAGTAATTCCATTTGGATTTAATGTGGCAATTCAACAGGGAGCGACCCTGAATTAGTACTCACGACCTCCAAATAAGATAGGGTCCTTCAATGTCAGCAGGGCTCACTTGAGGTACACAAACCTCTTCACACATCCATATAAAAGAAAGCACTATACCAGGCAGGCTGCATCTGTATCCCGATCGCAATTACTGCACAATACCCGGAGAACACACAGCAGATTCAGTTCCTGACAGACCGAGTGCAATTTTCAGCAATTCTTCCAGTCTTCTACAGGGTGAGCCTGTTTTCTACTCTTCAGAGATTCTTTGATTCTTTTCACAGGACTGATTCAGTCCTAACAAGCTGCAGACCGGAACTCTGGGCCTTACACAGTTTTTGACTAAAACTGCACACTGAAAAGCACAGGGCTCCTTCCTTCTTCACTGCCAAAGCTCAACTGAACTCCAACCGACAAAACCGGGCACTTCCTTTGAGTTCCTCCCAGTTCTTGACTGGATTGGCTGTCACTCACAATAGACTGCTGCTGTTGGTCCAAAAAGGCACTGAAGTCTAAACTACATCTCCCAGAGTCACTGCCCATACAATCCTCTTGTGGCTGGCTCAGATTATGAGTCAAGTTCTGATTCGTCCAAGGCACCATTTTAGAGCTAGCTTACCCCACACTGATTGGTCCAGTTCAGCAGTTCAAAACTAGAATGGGGAACTAGCAGACACAGTTCTGACTGCAAAGAAAGCAGGTTAGACAAACTGTAATTTCATTATTACTCTAAATAATTTCTGGCAAACAGTTACATCTTTCAGATAGGTTCCTTGCACTCTAGTGACTGCAAAAATGGAGTGAATTGGCAGCAGCTTGAGTGGTACTCAATCAAAGAAACACACAGTCCCCCATACAAACTAATTATGTCTGCAAGCAGACAGCTCTTAAAGAGACAGTACCAGAGGTTCTAAAAACACTCACTGATAAATGGCTTAAATGCCAAACACCATTCAGGCTTGGAGCATTCAAGCAAGCTCCTGGAAGTCTTTTGGGAACCCCCATTTGCAGGGGGGTTACACACATTTCACAGGAAGTGGGAGACTAGTGCAGTTTCTATAGAGGGCGTCGAGCTTAGGGCGCAGTTTTGACAGGATGGCATCCACATGTGAGGAAAAGGAGAGGTGGTGATCAAGCCAAACCCCCAGATACCTAAAAGAGGGCATGTCTTCAAGGATGGTATTATTTAGGGTACGGAAGATCAGAGGGGATGTAAGTCTGGATAGCCTCTGTCTAGTGCTGAAAGTCATAGAGACTGTTTTCTTGGCATTTAGGGAGAGTTGGTTGGAGTTAAACCAGCATGGTACTTTGTTGAAGTCGGTCTGGAGATTAGAGGTGACTTCTTCGTAGGTACGGCCGGAAGTAAAGAGGACTGTGTCATCAGCGTACATGTGGATTGAGGTAGTGGAGCAAGCCTTTGGCAGCTCATTTAGTAGGATGGAGAAGAGAATGGGGCCAAGGACTGAGCCTTGAGAGCACTTGATGGCAATAAGGGAGAGGTGCAGTCAGCTATTTTTGCAGATTGGGTTCTATTTTGTAGATAGGCTCTGAACCAATTTGTGGCTGGCCTTGATAGCCCAACCCCTGATAGGCAGGATAATAGGAGGGAGTGGGATACCATATCGAAACCTTTGGCTAGGTCGATGAAAATAGCAGATGTAATTTGTACTTTGTCCATCCCAGGAGGATGGAATCCATGAGTCTTAGTAGGGAGGTGGTGGTGGAGTGGTTTTCCCAAAACCGGACTGGAATGGAGTGAAGAAGTTAGTTTCAGAGAGAAAGTGGGAGAGTTAAGATAGTACTAGGTGTTCCTGGAGTTTGGGCGAGTGGGGAGGAGGGAGATGGGGCGGTAGTTAGCAGCAGAGGTATGGTCACCTCCTTTTGGTAGTGGTAGGACAGTGGCATGTTTCCACTCTGTGGGGAGTGATTCAGTGATGAATGAGAGATTTAGCAGGGCAGTGAGGGGAGTAGCTATGGCCGGGGAAGATAGGAAGAGGAGTTTGTTGTCGAGACCGTCAGGAGATCTTCCTTTGGTGGGATTCAGGGAGCGAAGGGCGTCTAAGGTTTCGATGGGGGAGATGTGTCTGAAAGAGAAAGGGTTCTGGCCAGTCGGTGGGGAGGGGTAGCTGTCTGGGGATTGGGTGGGGTTACTGGAGGAAGGGAGTCCAGGAGGGTCGTAGCACAAGTAGTGAAGTAGAAATTGAACTCGGAGGCTACCGTCAGGGGGTCGGAGTGTAGAGTCCCTTGGGAGAGAAGGGGGTTTGTTGTTGGGGAGAAAAGGGAGTTGATGACTTTCCAGAATTTAGAAGGCCTCTCAAGATTTGCGTTTAAGGTATTGTTAAAATATTCGGCCTTTGCTAAGCGGATGGCCTTTGTGCACTTATTTCTGAGCATTGATAGGTGATATTGTCGCCTGGGAGGAGGTGTAGATTTGTAAATTCGCCACGCCCTGTCGTGGGCTTGTTGGCATGCTATCAGCTTGGATGACATCATGATATTTGCAGATTATTAGTTTCTAAATACTTATTTGCAATATAAAACCTTAACAAAATAGCAGATCAGTAAAATAATAGTAGCAAGTATCCAATTCCACTTATTTTTCATCCCCTATGTCCCAATCCCAACACACTGGAGTTTTGCCTAATACAGCAGACCATTCTGTCAGTAGTAGGCTGGGACCTTGCTTACCCACCACACTATTGCTGGCATGAAGCTGGATCTATGACACCATGGCACCCCTATGTCAGCATCCTATACCATGCTGGTGGCAGAAATATGGGGTGGTTGTGAAAAGTAAGCTGAAGACAGGCAGGCTATGTGCCATGCTCTCATTTATACTGCTATATAATAAATCCGGTAGTTTGCTACTGTAGAAGCCTATTTCTTTTTTATTGCTGTTTGTTGAGTGCTTATGTTTTGTGTTTGCTCACTTTGATTTTCTGTGTAGCACCATATGGGCTCAGCTGAGGTGTGAAAGGACTTCTGCTCTTGGCAGGCAGGCAGACAAACAAACAGGTAGACAGACAGACAGGCAATGTGCTACCACAGTCGAGAGATCAAACATACTGCAGGGAAGCACTGTTGGGCGTAAAGGGCGCAGGTCAAGGTAGCTGATCCTCCCTGTGCAAGGCCTTGATTAGACCACACCTGGGAGTATGGCACAGTTCTGGTTACTGCAGTACAGAAATGACATGGACGAGAGTTAGAGGGTCCAGCACAGGGTCATAAAACCGATTAGTGGCTTAGGTGGCAAGAGCTAAGAGGAGGGATTGGACACATTAAAATGATTAGAGGAAATATTAGAAAGCATTACTTCTTACAGAGGACAATAAACATGTGGCTTAGCCTACCCAGTGAGGCTGTGTAAGCCAAACTTGGTTAGGCTTTCAAACAGGACTAGACAGAGTCTTGAGGGAGTATGGCACGGAGGGTTGCGCATCATGAGCATGGGTAGCAGTCTGGCTGATAAGCTTGGATATGTACCTATACTCAAATTGCGTATAGGCACTGCTATGTGACTGAAAGGGGGGCAGGAGGGATCCTAGGTCCCTTCCATTACTGCAATACCATGGCAATATATCAGGACCCTGCCCAGTCTGGAACCACATATTTCTGCCAACATAACTCTTTCCGCTACGCTAATAGAGGTCTGTCATGTAATGGTGGGAGTCGCACACCCTTCCTGAGGTAGGAAGGGTCTCAGACAGTCACTCTGCACTACTTCTGCTACCTGATGAGTGACAACCTGGGGTCAGGGCCCAAGCCCAGGTTGCCAGCTGTAGTTACAATGTCATTGCCACAGGCAAAAAATGGACAAAAACGTTCTTGTTTGCTTTATATGTTTTTTTCTTCTTGGGTCACATCACATATTTCTGTGCTATCAGGCAGGCAATCCCCAAGCCCCACCACTGGATAACCAGTATTGCAGTTACCCCCTTGAATTACCTCCCCTCCACATGGCGGGGCCAGAGATGAAGGCAGGTGTCCTCGCCATCACCCACTGGAGCACATGCTGGTAAGGGGGTGGGGTTTCTGGTACGGAGCCTGAGTGTGCTGCTGCCATCATACAGACAACCACCATTTTCTACCAGTAATTTATTCCACTAGCCATTCCATGATGCGAGCAGCTACCATTACAGATCTTGCATGCATGCTGTAACATCCCATGGAGGAGGCAGTTGCCCTGTCCCACCACAGGGGTCATTGCAGTGGTGGAACTAGACACCAGTCAAAGCTGGGAGTGCAGCCACACTTAGTACCTCCTAGACTCAGACCCCTCTGGTGTCCAGTCCAGCTCTCGAGTCTGCTGCTGAACCCAGGTTTCTGACATGGGATTGTGATGGGCTACTCACTCGGCCATTGGGTGAGAAACTTTCTCGAAGGACTGTTCAGTCTGTTATATTTCTGTAAGGGAAGTCCTAAAGACGTCAGCATTACCTCCTGTCATGTAATTGCCTACTTTAAACCTTACAAAAATGGACTGATGATGAGATTGACTTTTCAATTGCATAGCAGGCTTTGCTGTAAACACACAGGGCTGATATTATCCCCATCAGCTTCCTTTTGGTTTACTTTACTTTTCCTTTCTTAGGTCCTCCAGCAGTGTGGTTGCTAAGGTCACTGGCAAAAGACAGTCTGCCTTAGAGCTGCCTTTATACTTGTTTGTTTACATAAGTACTGCATTTTCCCGTTTGTAAAAGAGATGTAAAATGCTATCTGAGGCTGAACTTTGCTAATGTTATCCCAGATAAATACATACTTATCACAGTTCCTTTTCCTTTCTGTTCTGCACAGTGACTTGCTGTCCTCAGTATACCTTGAAAGGCACATTGAACATGGCGGGAAGACAGTGGAGTCAAAGGTAAGCAGAGATATTATTTCTTTTCCAGCAATATCCAGCCCTGCAAAGACATTAGCACACAAAACTAATCTACTCACATTTACAAGATTGTTCTGTACTGCAGCCTTATGCCAGAATAAGGATATGTGATATTAGCTCTTTTCCTTGCAGTGATGCCAGGACGTTACACATCAAGCCACAATCTACTCAGCCATTCATATGATGCAAGCACGGTTAGAGTTACATCATTTTACAAAAACAATTTGAAGGACTGTTTCTGATGTTTTCTCAGACATCAATTGCCCATGCTATTGTTGTACAGTTGTGAACAACTGCATTGGTTATGTATGTGATTTGGTGGTCATATGTAACATGTAAGTAACAGACACAATCTGAATTTTGTAGTTCAGCAACATTTCTAGTTATTGCAAGCTGCCGGTCTAGTGGAAGAAAACCAAACTCATCACTCTCAGAGAACCACACTGCTCATGAGACAAAATAATCAAGACAACAAACAACTAGCTGCCGGCTGAGTGCCATGGTGCTTCAACCCGATGAAGCTCCATGAGTGAAAGCACTGGGGCACCTAACCGTCAGTTAGTCATTTGCTGTCTTTGATTGTTTTAACTCAATAAAATAATCGTGTTGCACTGAGAATTTGAGCAGTGTGTTTCTCTTGGATGCACTAAGTTTGGTTGTCTTTGGTTTTGTTCGAGGTCAGGTACAGTTCTGCAGCTCAGACCAGCACCAGGGAGTGCGCTCTGTGTGGTGCTGCCTGGTCTAGTGGCACCGGTGATCACGTGATGTGAGCCCATGTGTGAGATATTGTTTTTGTGCAAAATTAAACTCCTATGTCCTGGGCCAGAAGAGACAGAAAGCACTGGGAGGACAGCACACTCATTCTACATGTGGAAGGGGCACACTGTTCCCAGTGTTTGATTGCCCCCTGTGGTGGGAAGGTAGAACAGCCTTGGTGCCAAGGGTGATCACCTGATGCCGGCCCTCCCCTCAACAGGTAGGTCAGGTGTCTGGGGTATGGCCTTTGCATAGGTTGGGGGGCAAGACAGAAGGGGAAGCAAAAGCCCTAGGTGCTGCACATGAAGAATGGCCAACTGCACATCACTGGGCTTGGTCCTCCCTTCCCCCTGCATCCATTACTTCCCACTCACATGAAGAGGGGATCCTGCCCTTTGAAGCAGGCCCCATCTTTAGAGGGTTTTGCCTCCGGTTATGTGGCACAGCTGTGGCCTGTCTTGTCTGTTCTGATTGTTTTGAAATAAATGGAATGATATTTTATCATGTCAAATCACACAGCAGTTTGGTTGTCAGGCTTCTTTTGTGTGCTAGATTTGGACTTGTCCTGAAGTTACTTATTAGCTGTACCATTGGGTTATCCAGTGCACCCCTGTTGGCTATGCCTGTAACAGCTGTGATGTGGACTGGTATCTGGTGTGAGTAGTACCATTGTGTCAATGGTAAGTTAAGTCCGCGGTGGCAGAAATCCAGATGATGGTGCAGGAGTTAACAGGAAGGTGACATGGAGACAAAATTAATCAAATATGAGCCGGCCCGGTGGCGCTGAGGGTTGAGGCTCTGGATGCCACACCTCGCTCCACGCCGCGACCCGGGTTCGGGAGCGGACTCGGGTCGTCACTGGGTCGGCCGGGGGAGACAGGCTTGAGCGTCCAATGACAGCTCGCCTTCTCCAGGGAGGGATTCGCCGATGCCCGACACTTGCATGACCCCGAGCGGAGGCTCGAGGAACTGCAAGCCCCACTAGGGGATGGCTGGCCTTTGAGCAGCACGGACTTCGGCGCGAGCGTCATGACGTCAGGGGAGGTCGTTGGCTGCTCGGGGAGGGAGAAAAATGCGAAACAAGCCTGCCTGAGCTGGGAAGATGGGAGGACCATGTCCGTGCCCACGATTTGCCTGTGTCCGCCTAGCAGACCACAGACCGACGAAACGTAAGTAACGGGGTTTGATCCCCCGCCTCGTCCCCGCCCGGGGGGTAATCTGCAGCTCCATGGGGTCTGGTGGTCTGTATGGGTAGGGTTCCAGGCAGTGGGATGTCCAATTGTCCTCCCTGAAGGGTCGGAGGTGGCAGGCTGGGAGGAGGAATAAAGAGTAATTTCAAAAAAAATTAATCAAATATAAAAAGTTTATTACAAGGAGATCACAAATGAATATCTCAAATTAACTTTTTGGGAAAATAAGCAAAACATCAAAAACCCGTCAGATGAAGCAGCTGTAATAGTGAGACAGGTTGCCAAAACATAAATTCAGAGCACAAGATTTGCTCCCAAAATTGAAATGTTGAAACAGTTTTTGCAGTTTTGTATAGCAGACCTTTTTTAAATCTGGGCAGGCAGTGTAGCCTAGAGGTTAAAGTAATGAGCTGTGAATGAGCTTGGTACATCCAGCAGACATGGGTTTGATTCCCACAACCTCTAATTGCATACTGTGTAACTCTGAGCAAGTCACTCAGCCACCACAAAGCTCCCGGGTCACTCCTGAAAAAAGCACTTTTGCCCTAGTGGGCCTCACTTGGTTAACGAAGAATAAAAAAATCTACCAATTGTGCCATGTTTCCAGTCACTTCTGGGAAAATCAGCTAACTAGTTTATGGATTCTATGCCGTTCTGGAAATGTGTGGTTCCTCTATGGAGGCACCCACGGTGGAGACCAAGGAGGATGCTGGGAACCTCCACAAAGGAGACCCAAAGGAGAGTGGCATGGGACCCCACAGGGGAAGGAAACAACTCCTGGTGGGGGACTCCATTGTTAGGAAGGTAGAACTGGGGGAGGAAGGGGAGAGGGAGGTAAGGTACCTGCCTGGCACCATGGCTTGGAGAGATAGGGAGCAAATCCTCAGGATTGCAGGAGCAGCTGCACAGGGGAGGGAGCTGGATGTCATTGTCCACCTAGGGGCAAATGACCTGGCTAAGAAAGGGGTCACAGCAGTGTAATAAGCGTTTGTGGAGATGGGGAGGGGCCTTAGACAAATAGCACACATGGTAACCTTCTCGGAGGTGCTGCTTGTCTATGGCATGGATGAGCTAGGTGTTTCACACCATGGGATTCAATCAGTGGTTGAAAAACTGGTGCAGAACTCAGGGATTTGGCTTTATTGGAGACTGGGGTCCATCTGGAGGGATGCAGGTCTATACTGGCATGATGGTCTGCATCTGTCCAGGAGGGGAACCAGGATCCAAGGTGATAGGTTTAAATGCTTCATTGGCAAGCATTTAAACTAGCCAAGGGGGGAGGCACTGGAAAGGAGCAGGGAAATCCTAGCCCCCCCCAAAATGTCAGGGTACTAAGTGAGGTAGACACCAACATAGAGATGTCAATAGGGAGAAGCGCAGGGGTAAATGGAGAAAGTGACAAATGCAATAAGGACAGGGATGGGGCAAAAAGGGGTAAGGCCATCAAGAAATGGAGGGTAATGAGTACCAATGCCTGTAGTCTGGGCAACAAGCTTCGTGAACTGGTGGCCTTGATGGAAGAGGGATGCCTGGATATTGTAGCAGTCACAGAAACATGGTACACAGAGAACCATGACTGGGATGTTAACATACCAGGGTACACAACCTATAGGAGAGACAGGGAGGGCAGAAGGGGGGGAGTAGCTTTCTATGTAAGGGAAGGGATAAAAGCAGCTGAACAAAAGAGTAAACAGGGAGGAGAGGAGGCACTGTTGGTCACCTTAGAGACTGGAAATGGCACTACAACCGCACAGGGTTGTATATAGACCCCTATGTCAGGGGAGATGGACAAGGATATGATAGAAGGCATACTTAGGATGGCAGAGAAAGGGAGATACTGTTGATGGGGACCTTAACATGCCAGATGTTAACTGGAGCACCTTTCGCGCAGCCACATCAGCAGGGCCATTCTTGATGCCCTTCAGGTGGCATGCCTCAAACAGCTAGTTTTGGGACCCACTCGTGAGGGAGCATTCTTAGACCTCGTACTCTCAAATGGGGACAGTGAGAGGATCTCAGATCTAGAAGTGGGTAGCCATTTGGGAACAAGTGACCACCAAACAGTGTGGTTCACGATAAACTCTGCTACAGAGTCAAGCCATACAAAAGTGAGGGTTCTGGACTTCAGGAGGGCTGACTTTGGCAAGATGGGAGAGTGCCTTAGAAAAGTACTAGCAAATAGGCTAGAAGGAGGGATGCAGCAACAATGGGCAAATATCAAAACTGCCATCACAGAGGTAACAAGCCTTTGTGTGAAGCAAATAAACAAATCAAAATGAAAGAAAAAGCCACTATGGTTCTCAAAAGAGCTGGCGGTGAAGGTTAGGGAGAAAAAGACAGCATTTAGGAAGTATAAGGAAACACAGAAAAAGCGGGACAGAGAACTGTACCAGTTAAGGCAGAAGGAAGCTGGGAGGGTAGTCAGAATAGCAAAGGCACAAACTGAGGAAAAGATAGCTAACTCGGTTAAGAAGGGGGATAAAACCTTTTATAGGTATATCAGGGAGCGTAGAAAGACAAAGGGAGGGATAGTGAGGCTGAATAGAATGGATGGTGGGTGGGCAGAGAGTGACAGTGATAAAGCAGGGATACTGAATGAATACTTCTGTTCAGTATTCACAAACGAGGAAGTGAGGGAGGTGCCTAATCCAATTAACAGAAGCACTCTGGAGAGGGGGGTTGATCCCAGTCTTTTCACAGAAGAAAGGGTTCTGAAAGAACTCCTAAAGCTAAAGGTGGACAAAACAATGGGGTCAGATGGAATTCACCCCAGAATTCTAAAAGAATTAAGCAGAGAACTAGTGACACCACTGACTACGCTTTTTAACAAATCATGGGAGGATGGTGTGGTACCTGAGCACTTGAGGAAGGCGGATGTGATTACCCTTCACAAAAGTGGGACCAAGACAGAGGCAGGTAACTACAGACCTGTCAGTTTGACCTCTGTGGTAGGGAAAGTGATGGAATCACTTCTGAAGGAAAAAATTGTTAAGTGCCTAGAGGCTAGTGGGGCACAGGACCCAGGCAGCATGTCAGATGTCAGCGGGAAGGTCATGTCAGATGAATCTAATTGATTTCTTTGACTGGGTGACCAAAGTAGTAGACCAGGGAGGGGCTGTGGACATGGCCTACCTAGACTTTAGCAAGGCATTTGACACAGTCCCACACAAAAGATTAGTAGTCAAATTAACCAGCCTGGGAGTGGGTTCCAAGGTGGTAGCCTGGGTAAAACATTGGTTGAACAACAGGACACAGAAGGTAATTGTAAATGGAGACCACTCTGAAAAAGAGGGGTTATTAGTAGAGGTACCACAGGGTTCAGTACTGAGTCCAGTCTTTTTAATGTCTTTATAAGTGACATTGCAGAGAGACTGGAAGGAAAAGTATGCCTCTTTGCAGATGACACAAAGATCTGCAACAGGGTTGATACACAAGGAGGGATGGAAAGGATGAGAAGGGACTTGGCAGAGTTAGAGGAATGGTCAAATATGGCAGCTTGGATTCAATGCAAAGAAGTGCAAATGTAGCCGAAACAAAAACCCAGGGGAAGATTACACAGTGGTGAGGTGGGGAGGTAGTAACAACAACAAAAATGGAAAGAGACCTAGGTGTAATCATATCAGATGACCTTAAGGTTGGCAAGCAATGCGAGAAGGCGGTAGGGAGGGCTGGGGGGATACTGGGATGTATAGGGAGAGGTATCACCAGCAGAAAACAGGAAGTTGTTATCCCCCTGTACAGACAGTTGGTAAGACCCCATCTGGAGTACTGCCCAGTTCTGGAGACCCCATCTCCGCAAGGACATAGACAGGATGGAGGCAGTTCAGAGGAGGGCAACAAAAATGGTACAGGGTCTGCAACAGAAGCCATACGAGGAGAGACTAAAGGAGCTTAATATGTATACCCTTGAGGAAAAGGAGGGAGAGGGGATATGATAGAAATGTTTAAGTACCTCAGTGGAATCAACAAAGTCCAAGAGGTAGTATCTTTCAGAAAAGAGATGTGCAAGAACAAGGGGACACAATTTGAAGATAGAGAGGATGGCTCAGGGCAATGTGAGGAAGTATTTTTCACAGAGAGGTGGTGGACGCATGGAACAGCCTTCCTGAGGAGGTTGTGGGGTCTAAAACTGTGGGAGAATTCAAGAATGCATGGGACAGACATAAGGCAATTTTTGTTGGGGTAGGAAGAAATAGACTGTTGGTTAAATAGGATCTGCAGCTTATCCCTAGGTAGGAAATGGGCAGACTAGGTGGGCCAAGCGGTCATATCTGCCATCAAAGTCTATGTTCTATGGATGTGAGTGGACAGAATTGTCACCAATACAAACAATTCTATGAAAATCCTCTGCATGAGGCAAAAAAGCAGCTTCTCTGTTCTGTTCCAGTGGTACCACTGGCCACGCATTGCACTACCACACTGAAGACCTGGGTTTTGTGTTGTAATCCAACCTGTAGCCCCACCTCAGACCAGAAGAGAGGCTGGACAACAGGACGCAGAGGGTAATAGTAAATGGAGCCCACTACGAATAAAGGAGGGTTACTAGTGGGATACCGCAGGGTTCAGTACTGGGACCAGTCCTCTTTAATGTCTTTATAGGCAACATTGCAGAGAGACTGGAAGGGAAGATATGCCTCTTTGCAGATGACACAAAGATCTGCAACAGGGTTGATACACAACAGGAGGTGGAAAGGATGAGAAGGGACTTGGCAAGGTTGGAGGAATGGTCAAAAGTATGGCAGCTAAGATTCAATGCAAAGAAGTGCAAAGAAGTGCAAAATAATGCATCTGGGAAACAAAAACCCAGGGGAAGAGTACACAATGTTAGGGGAGGAGGTACTAACAGCAAAAAAAATGGAAAGGGACCTGGGGTAGTCATATCAGATGACTTAAAGGTAGGCAAGCAATGTGAGAAGGCAGTAAGAAGGGCTTGGGGGATACTGGGATGCATAAAGGAGGCATCACCAGTAGAAAACAGGAAGTTGTTATTCCTCTGTACAGACACTTGGTGAGACTCCATCTGAAATACTGCATGCAGTTATGGAGACCTCATCTCCGCAAGGACATAGGCTAGGTGGAGGCAGTCCAGAGGAGGGCAACTAAAATGGTGCAGGGTCTGCAAGAGAAGCCATATGAGGAGAGACTAAAGAAGCTTAATATGTATACCCTTGAGGAAAGGAGGGAGAAGGGGGATATGATAGAAACATTTAAGTACCTCAAGGGAATCAATAAAGTCCAAAAGTGTAGCATCTTTCAGAAAAAGATGTGCAAGAACAATAATAATAATAATAATAATAATAAACTTTATTTATATAGTGCTCTTCACAATGTATCAGAGCACTGCACAGTAAAACAACAAATAAAACCATAAAATATTAAAATACTATTCAATAATTCAATAAACTACAGTTCCATAAAACAGTCAGTTACAAACGGCATCAAATGCCAGCTGAAATAAGTAGGTCTTCAGAGCAGTCCTGAAGTTCTCTACTGTCAGGCACTCCTGTACCCAACGAGGCAGAGAATTCCACAGGGTAGGGGCCACAAATGAAAACACCCTCAATCCAGATGTTTTTAGACATACCCTGGTAATCTCCAGCAATCCCTTTCTGGTCGAGTGGAGTGGTTGGGGAGGGCAGTAAGAATGCAAGAGATCTTGCAGTTACCTTGGTCCCAGTCCATGTACGGCTTTATAGGTCAGCAAGCCGGCCTTGAAGGTGATCTGCCACTGAACTGGCAGCCTGTGCAATTCGTGCAGCACAGGCATAATATGACTGTATTGAGATTATCAAGATGATCCAGATAACAGCCTTGCTGCAGCGTTTTGCACCAGCTGCAGGTGGTGGATATCAACCCCCGGAAGCCCTAGGTAAAGGGAGTTACAGTAGTCCAGGCGAGAAGTCACAAAGGTGTGAATCAAAGTTGGCAAGTCGCCAGATGGAACTAGGTGCTTAATCCAGGCGATATTTCTCAGATGGGAAAAGGAGGATTTAATGACGGCCGACACCTGAGAACGAAGTGTCAAACCATCATCAAAAACTACCCCAAGATTTCACACCCATTCAGAGGTCGGTAACTGGGACCTCCGAGCCAAAGTCCTGAGGGACACCCATCCCCAACCCTCTGTCTGACAACCAGGATCCACCACCAACATCTCAGTTTTGTCAGAATTAAGTTTCAACTAGCTGGTATTCATCCAGTCCTGGATTACTGCCAGGTAGTTATTAAAGACCGAGGCGTGCTTTCCTGGTCAGGTGCAAAGGACAGGTAGAGCTGTGTATTATCTGCATAACAGTGAAACCTCTCACCCATACTGTCTCACAGTGTCTCCTAATGGCAGTATGTACACCTGAACAACATGGGGGACAGCATGGAACCCTGCAGCATCCCACAAAGCAGAAGGAATGCCTCACAGGAATAAACCCCTGAGACCACCTCTGTGATCTACCAGTGAGGAATGAATAGAATCATCTAAGGACTGTACCAAACAGACTGTAGATGGCATGCAGGTGATCAGCAGCACCCATGGCCCACAGTGTCGAAGGCTGAAGAGAGATCAAGAAATACCAAGATGGTGCAGGATCTCTGGTCTTTCGCAATCAAGAGATCATTGAGCACCCGAACCAGAGCGGTCTTGGTACTAAGCCTTTTATGAAATCTGGACTGGAGAGGATCATAGATGTCATGGATGGTAAGATGGTTCTCCAACTGTAGCTCCACGACCTTCTCAATAATCTTCCCCACAAAGGGAAGATTAGAGATTGGACGGTAGTTGGCAGGGCACTCTGGGTGAGGTGAAGATTTCTTTAGAAGGGGAGTCACCACTGCTTCCTTTAGGGAGCAAGGAAACTCTCCTGTCTCCAGTGAACACCAGAATATCTCTGCAAGGACCAGGCTGATGACATCAATACAGCCTAATAAAAGGTGGGTAGGGCCCGGATCCAAACTACAACTGGTTGGGCACATATCCCAGAGAATCCACATGACATCCGAAATCCCCAGCCAATCGAACTCCATCCAGCAAAACCAAGGTGTCACAACATTCAGCTGACCACCATCCCCCCAAAAGAATGAGCCGATCGTATCTCCGACCTGATGCCAGCCACCTTATCAGCAAAGAATTGAGCAAACGCCTCACACTTTTCATGAGAAAACGCTCTCGAACCTGTAGACAGGCTGGATTGCACAGTCTGTCCACAGTTTGGAAGAGCTGAGCTGGTCGATTCTGAGCTGCAGCAGTCTCTGGACAGGAATTCTGCCTTTTACGGGTGATTGATGACCAACAGTCTCTAAGATGTCCCATCAATTTAAGTCTGTCGGCATCAGGGCGGTTCTCTGCCAGCTCGTTCCACAACCGCCCTATTTGCCTCCACTCCCTCAAGGCCCCCATCAAACCAAGGGACCAAGGGTGGAGGTGAGAGAACAAACCGGACAGGAGCCATGGCATCCAGGCCCACTGCAGCCCGATGGAAGCATAGGAAGGTTCTCGGGACAAGGGGCTGAATTGAAGATAGAGAGGGACAGCTCAGGGCAATGTAAGGAAGTATTTTTTCACAGAGGGTAGTGGATGCATGGAAAGGCCTTCCATAGGAGGTTGTGGAGTCAAAAACAGTGTGAGAATTCAAGAATGCAAGGGACAGATATAAAACAATTCTTGTGGAGGGTAGGAGGAAGTAGGCTGTTGGTTAACTAGGATCTGCAGCTTATCCAAAATGTAGGGAATTGGGCAGATTGAGTGGGCCAAGTGGCCTTATCTGCCGTCAAAGTCTATGTTTCTATGTAAGAGTCTTGGGAGCACTGTGGAGGCATGGCCCTAACTTCAGGAGAGGGTTGTAGCCATCCAGTAGCATGACTGCTTCCGCTGGTGGGCCAGGAACAGCACTGGACATTGTGGGTGAGTGACCACATGACATCCTGCTCTTCCTCCAAAAGTCAGTGTAGTGGGTGACTGCTATGGGAACCAATATTTCACAGTTAGTTGTAGTAAATGTTGGAGCCTGCCCAGGTTCTATGTAATGACCCCTTCTTTTAATTTTATAAATGCGCTCCTTCAAACAAGCAATAGTATCCACATACAACTGACTGGAGACACTGGCAGTGTATATTGAGACAAATCAGCCAGCGATGTTCATGGTCAACTACTAGAAAGTTTTAACAGGCTACAAACATGATCAAGAAACATGAAATTCTTTTCAAATCAAAGGAAGTACAGTATAGAATGATGTTTGGCACAGGTACAAACTAGATACTGTATAACAAACTGATTAAAATTCATACTATGGATAGGTCACAGAGGAATATTATAACTATCTTGAGATTCTACTGGATAAATACTTGTCACATGAGGATCATATACTGTCATTTACAAAGTCTGTGAACGAAAAATTACATAGTTCATATAGCATCAGAAATCATTTGACAGCATATACAACAAGCATTTGTCAATGCCGAATGTTTGCTTGCTGGCATTAGCATTGGAAGTGCAGGAGTTAGACAGATGCAGAATAGGAATGGCAGTGCAGTATTGAACTGACGCCAGCCCCACCCCCACCCTGCAGAGATGGTCAGGCATTAGGGTGTGTCTTTGGGTCATCGCCAATAACGCTCACGTCATTTCACCTTACCCTGCCCTGCAGACACCGACAAGTGTGAAGGTGTGCCTTAGGGTGTTCAGGCTTTACACTCACCCCACTCCATAAGGAAATATGCTGAAATAGGTGCAGTATATGAGAATGGGGTGATCTCTGGGGCCAAAGAGTCCAAGGCACACCTCAATGCCTGTCACTGGCTGCAGGGTGGGGGGGGTGGAATGGTGTGAGCATTACTATCGACAGTCCCAAGTCACACCCTGAACTGTCAGTTCCTACAGGTGAGGGTGCTATGGTGAAATCCTAACACCCTGGGCATTTCTTGGTATTTTCCTCCGCTTTCAACATGGGCTTTTGTGACCCTACGTGATGAACAGTGACACTATCAGTTTGTTAGCCTAAGGTGATTTTTCACAGCAACTGCACCATTTGGTGCCACAGGTATGAAAACACATGTGAAAAATGACAGCTGTGCTGTTCATGAGGAGGTGTAAAAAATGGTAATGTTGAAAATCTGGAGTGAAAATATAGAAAAATTGGTGAATTCATGAGCGTGCATAGAAACTGCACTGCACACACCCTTAGTGCAGATATTTGGGAATTTTTTACACCACATTTTCAACATAGGCATTCTGGGACCTCCGCTCATGAACAGTGGCACTGTGATTATCTTAATCTGTCCCGAACGTTGATTTCGCACAGCAACCACACCCATTGCGTGCCACAGGTGTGAAAACATGTTTCAGGCAGGATGTGAAAAATGACAGCTGTACTGTTCATAAGGTGGTGTGCAAAAATGACAATGTTGAAAATCTAGAGTAAAAATATAAAAAATTGGTGAAGTTACGAGCATGTGTAGAAGCTGCGCAATGCACTCTGGTAACGCAGTCATTTTTTGGAATTTGTTAACCAAATTTGCAACATGGGCTTTTTAGGACCTCTCCTTATGAACACTGTCACTGTGATTTTCTTACTCTGTCCCAAGCGTTGATTTTGCACAGCAACTGCCACAGTGCACCACATGTGTGAAAACACATTTGGGTAGGATGTGAAAAATGACAGCTGTACTGTTCATAAGGAGATGTGGAAAAATGGCAATGTTTAAAATTAGGAGTGAAATGTAAAAAATCTTGAAGAGTACGAGCACACGTGAGAACTGCGTAACAAATGCTCATAACACAGTCATTTTTTTGAGTGTTTTCACCAAATTTGCAACATAGGCTTTTTGGAAACCTACTTCATGAACAACGACACTGTCGTTTTGTTAATTGGTCCCGGAAGGTGATTCTGTGCAGTGACCGTAAAATCACCTTTCGGGACCGAATAATAACATTACAGTGACTGAGTTCATGAGGTGGGGTCCCAAGAACCCCATGTTGAAAATTTGGGACCAAAAGTCACAAAAATGGTCGAGATATCCACCTAAGTTGAAAACCCCCCATTTATGCCATCGTGCAGCTTACTGGCATTTCTTCAGTTCGCAGTCGGCTTTCAAGAGTGTGGACATGTTCCTGTTCCACCGAAGATCGTCATGCTGGACTTCAGAGGTAAGTAAGGGGGGGTGTGGAGAACTGGGGTGCACTGAGGGTGGGTGCTGAGGGAGGGGACCCAACCATTAGGGACTATTTTCTGTGTTCAGGTTATAAAAAGTAAAATAAAAAACACTGCAGACTGTTTCTGTTTTTACAGGTGTAAGAGTTTGGAGGGTCATGTTAGCCGCACTGGGGTGGGGGCAGGCAGGAAAAATGCCAACGTGATGGGAGTTAAACATGCCACAGGGGAATTCAGCAATCTGCCGCAAGCGTGTCTGTGTTTGGGGGATGATGCCAAGAGGTATTGGGCACCTCCCTTGGCAGATTGGGACAGGACACTGAAGCCAATGGGGATTGGGCCCATCGGCAAGCATGTCTGTGTTTGGGAGGAATTATGCTGAGGAGGACTGGGCACCCCCCTCGGCAGACAAAACACAGCAAAGGGGCAAATATGCCAATGAGGATTGGGCTCCCCCATCAGCAAATGAACTGGAGGAGGCATGCCGACAGGGGGAATGGGCACCCCTGAAATCAGCTTGCTGGGGACTGTGAGAGGCAGATGGCGATAGCCGCCACCATGTTTATTGAAATGTTATACCAGGCAAGGCACACCCTGCAATGATGGAGTGCTCCCTTATTGCAGCGGTGAATCATTTCAAGTTGGTGGCATGCTTGCAGACTACTGTCATAGCCAGCATGCTCCTTTATTGTTGATACTCAGACGAACTTCAAAAAGCAGTGGCGACTTTGGCCACAACACTGCTTCACCTCCACAATCTGCTTCTCCAGCAAGCTGCACAACGGGTTTTTTGCACATGTGCGTAACAAACATAAAAATGGCAGAGGGAACATGTATTTCATTTCCAGCACTTGAATATGGTAATATGAGATTACATAGTGCATCTGAAAACTCATTATGTATGAAGCCTTGAGGTGTTTCTCCAAAATCAAGGTTCGGGCTAGGGTTCATTGCAGTGATTGGGGACTATATATGAGGGACCAATATTTGCAGCCTTTAGAATAAATGGAATTTCCACTTCAGAAACTGAGTCAAGCAGCAGTTCATTTATTTATGAGTCCTGCACATCGAGCTCTCCCTTTTCAGGAGGGGGCGAGCAACAACCCAGGGAACCAGCATACATTTCATGGTAAGAAGGCACATTTCTCCAGATTATATAATCCTGGGATACCTCTGTTTCTTTCTCTCACTCTGTCTTTCTGGAATGTCTGAGGGGACCAACAATACCTCATGGCAAACATTGACTACAGCTGCACTATCCCTTCAGTCTGGATGTCAGAAGTACTCACCTCCCACGGTGGGACAAGTACAGAGATGCTAAAGTGGACCTGACAGGCATCATGCATCACAGGCAGCAGGTACCTTATTGAAATATGAGGCACAGTCATGCAAGAGCTGCTCTTGTTAAGGCACAAAGCACCAATGCTGAGCAGAAACCTTTCGGTTGTCCCGATTCACCTCTGCTTGTCAAGCAATACTTGATAACCCAGGAAGGGCTCAGTTTACTCTTGGACAGACATCACAGAATATGAGTATTGTGGGCAACTAGGGTCCCTTCCTGGGACACAGTGCCTCATATCTAGAGTATAACAATGTACCCAGATACTTTCTGTTGGAGCAGAGACCCCACTGTGTGCAGACCTCTGCATTGTGGTGAGATAGGGGCTCCACCACACTCTGCTCCAGACATTAACCCCCAGGTACAGTGGAACCTCAGAGTTATGAACACCATGGGAATGAGGGTGTTCATAACTCTGAAAATTCCGTAACTCAGAAAGCCAAAAAATATAATTAATAAATGCACTTGATCATGTTCTGGTCAGACAAAATCTCATCACCAGTTCCCTCTTGATCAGCTCTGAGCCAGTCCTTCTGTTCCTCCTCACTTATTGCCAGCAGTGCTCTCTCTTCGGTGAAAATTCGCATGACTCGCTTCGGGACATCGCAGTTCTCCAGACGCTCCTGGTCACTTGCATCTTCAAATGGCCTTAATTTGTTCCATGACTGCTTTTAAACATTCAGCTTATCTCACCCCAGGATTTCCAGCACTAATGTAAACAACATCCTTTACTGAAAGCTGTTTGCAGACATATGTGCCTGTATTCTTGCGCAACATTGCTCATGCTGACACCGCATTCTATTTTGTTAATTATTTCAAGCTTCGTTTCTATGGACAGAGTGGCTCGCTTCTCTTAACGCTGACTGCCATGGTTACCACAACATTAACACCAACATTTAACAAATGCTTGCTATTAACGCTCTTTGTAAGGCTAGCCACGGTGTTGCAATTAATTGCTGAGGGAGGGTTCGTTAACCGTGTAAGTCCGTGAATACTGAGGTTCGTAACTCTGAGGTTCTACTGTATATCTTTGCAATGGCCTCTCTCACTTCCTTCAAAGCCGGCCTTGTACTAGTGAACTCTGGAGCACAGGTCCCAGGGCTACCAGGCACCTACAGTACAAGCTCTTGCTCTGCTGGGCACAATCTCCACCATTGACTTCCTCTTTCCCGCCAAACCTGACTTTTGGCACCTCCCCCATTTGCACTCTGGGGGTAGGACCACCGCTCAGGGAAACTAGGTAACAAACTTTGGACATACTACAACCCCACTTTGAGCAAAGTAAATTGCATGAAACATTTAATAGCATATATCAATTTGACCAGGCATTGCCCAGAACTAGGCACCACTGTCACCTTACCTGACTGGAATTGTTTCAGCCACTAACTGAAGAAGCTACCCATAGGGTATCCTGCTTTTCTAAAATTCCAAGTGTAAGGTACAGGTTATATTATATACTTAAAGGAGGATGTTCATGCTCAGTGGCCATCATAGTTTGAAAGCCCATGGAAAGCTCTTTCAAATGAGTCATTCGACTCATCTATGGCTGGAAGCAGTCCAGAAATATACTACAGATGATTGAGTCTGTTCAGAATTAAGATTATAGATTGTAATGTCATTGAGGAACAATCTGCACTATTTGTTCCTCAATGACATCACAATATTCTAAAGATGTCTGCATTGTAGTCTTAATATTTATATTAGTCATTTTAACAAATAAATGTTGCAGAATAGACCCCTGAAACCCTATTAAGTTAAAATCAGATATGGAAAGCTATGTCTCGTCAGGCCATGTCTATGAAAGTACTATTTAAGCAATAAAAAATATTGCATGCGTGCTCAAACGTGTTACACCTGTGGTATTATAACTAATTTTCTCTTCTTGGTCTCCAATGAGGGTGTCATCATAGAAGAACCTTGATTTGCCAGACCGACATATGATTTGTGTAGGGGTGCAACTGGGGCTCGCCTCTGTTCCACCCCTCACCCTCCCAGAACCTACTGTGGTCCATCTGCTCTTCACATGGCAACCTCTGAGGCAGTGGTTGTGGAACTGGTGCTCTTTGGGTAGGGAGTCCTCCTTAGTCCTTGCTCCTAGGTGACAGGTTTAAAGGCTTCCTTGGCAAGCTTTTAAACTAGCCAAGGGAGGTGCTGATAAGGAAACAGGAAGTTCAAGCCTCCCCAAAAGCATGGCAGGTAGTAGGGTAAACACTGAGGTACAGAGCTTGACAGAGGGCAGGACAGGAGTAAATGGAAAAATGGACAAGGGCAATAAGAGCAGGGATGGGGTTAAAAAGGATAAAGCCAACATCAAATGGAGGGCAATGAGTACCAATGCCCATAGTCTGGGAAACAAGCTTCCAGAGCTAGTAGCCCTGATGGAAGTGGAACACTTGGATATTGTGGCAGTCTCAGAAACATGGTACATGGAGAACCATGACTGGGATGTCAACATACCAGGGTACACAATCTACAGAAGGGACAGGGAGGGTAAAAGAGGAGGTGGAGTAGCTCTCTACATAAGGGAAGGGATCAAAGTAACAGAACTAAAAGGTAAAGGGGGAGGACAAGAGGAACTCTGGGTCACATTGGAGACAGGGAATGGCATCACAATCCGCACAGGGGTTGTATACAGACCCCCGTCTCAAGGAGAGGAAATGGACAAGAAAATGACAGAAGGCATTCTCAAAATGGCTGAAAAAGGGGAGATACTGTTGAGGGGGGACCTGAATATGCCAGATGTTAACTGGGCAACATGGACTGCAGCCACATCCAAGAGCAGGGTCATTCTTGATGCCCTACAGGGAGCATGCCTTAGACAGCTAGTGGTGGAACCCACTCGGGAGGGAGCAATATTAGACCTGGTACTCTCAAATGGAGAGAGGATCACAAACTTAGAAGTCAGTAGACACCTGGGAACAAGCGACCACTGCACAGTGTGCTTCACAATAAACACAACCATGGAGACAAGCCATACAAATACAAGGATACTGGACTTTAGAAGGGCTGACTTTGGCAAAATGGGTGAATACCTGAGGAATGCACTAGCAAATGGCCAGAAAGGAGGGGTGGAAGAACAATGAAGAAAAATCAAAACTGCCATCATAGAGGCAACAAGTCTTTGTGTAAAACAAATAAAGAAAACAAAGCGGAGTAAAAAACCACTATGGTTCTCAAAAGAGGTGGCAGGGAAGGTTAAGGAGAAAAAGGCTGCATTCAAAAGTATAAGGAACCACAGAGAGAGCACGACAGGAACTGTATCAATTAAAGCAGAAAGAAGTAGAAAAGGCAGTCAGAATGGCAAGACACAAACCGAGGAAAAATAGCCAACTCGGTCAAAAGGGGATAAAACCTTTATAGGTACATTAGGGAACATAGAAAGGTTAAGGGAGGATAGGGAAGATTAATAAGGGAGAGGGAGGTGGGCAGAGGAGACAGTGAAAAGGCAGAGATAATGAATGAATACTTTTGCTCAGTATTCACAAAAGAAGAAGAGGAGGAGTTACCTAAACCAAACAGTAGAAGCACTCTGGATAGTGGGGTTGATACCAGTCCATTTAAAGAAGAAAGAGTACTGAAAGAGCTTCTAAAACTCAAGGTGGACAAAGCAATGGGGCCTGACGGGATTCACCCTAGAATCCTAAAAGAGCTAAGGGAGGACCTAGTGACACCACTAACCACACTTTTTAACAAATCATGGGAAGATGGGGTGGTACCTGAGGACTGGGAGGGCAGATGTGATTCCCTTCACAAAAGTGGGAGCAAGGCAGAAGCAGGAAACTACAGACCTGTTAGTTTGATCTCAGTGGTGGGGAAATGATGGAATCACTTCTGAAAGAATGAATTGTTGAGTACCTAGAGGCCAGGGGCACTGGACCCAAAGTAGCATGGATTCACAGCAGGAAGGTCATGTCAGACAAATCTAATTGATTTCTTTGACTGGGTGACCAAAGTAATAGACCAGGGAGGGGCTGTGGATAGTGGCCTACCTAGACTTTAGCAAGGCATTTGACACAGTCTCGCACAAAGATTAATAATCAAGTTAGCCAGCCTGGGAGTAGGTCCCAGGGTGGTAGCCTGAGTAGAAAACTGGCTGCACAACAGGACACAGAAGGTAATAGTGAATGGAACACATTCTGAAAAAAGGGGTTACTAATTAGGAGTACCTCAGGGCTCAGTAGATTCAGTCTCTTTAACGTCTTTATAGGTGACATGCAGAGGGTCTGGAAGGCAGGTATGCCTCTTTTGGATGACACAAGATCTGTAACAGAGTTGATACACAAGGGGGTAGAAAGGATGAGAAGGGACTTGGCAAGGTTGAAGAATGGTCAGACATATGGCAACTTAGATTCAATGCAAAGAAGTGCAAAGTAATGCACCTGGGAAATAAAAATCCAGGAGAAGAGTACACAATAGCAGGGGAGGTACTAACAACAACAATAATGGAAAGGGATCTGGGTGTAGTCATATCAGATGACCTAAAGGTGGGTATGCAATGTGAGAAGTCAGTAGAAAGCCAGGGGATACTGGGAGGCATAGGGAGGGGCATCACAAGTAGAAAGGAGTGGTTATCCTCTATACAGACAGTTGGTGAGACCCCATCTGGAGTACTGCATGCAGTTTTGGAGCCCTCATTTACGCAAGGACATAGACAGGATGGAAGCAGTCCAGAGGAGGGCAACTAAAATGGTGCAGGGTCTACATCAGAAACCATATGAAGAGAGACTGAGAGAGCTTAATATGTATACCCTTGATGAAAGGAGGGACGGGGGGGCATGATAGAAACTTTTAAGTTCCTCAAGGGAATCAACAAAGTCTAGGAGGGTAGCATCTTTCAGAAAAAGAGATGTGTAAGAACAAGGGGGCACAATTTAAAGTTAGAGGGGGGATGGCTCAGAGGTAATTTGAGGAAATTCTTTTCATGGAGAGTGGTGGACGATGGAACTGCCTTCCTGGAGAGGTTGTGGGGTTTAAAACAGTGGAGGAATTCAAACATGCATGGGACAGACATAAGGCAATTATAGTGGGGGGTTGCAGGAAATAGGCTGTTGGTTAACTAGAATCTGCAGCTTATCCAGTAGGTAGGGAAATAGGCAGACTGGGTGGGCCAAGTGGTCCTTATCTGCCGTCAAAAGTCTATGTTTCTAGCAAATTAAATGTAAAATAAAACAGAAATGCACACCCTTGAGTTCTTTTTAGAGTTCTGCAGCTCAACATCAAGTTATATAATCAGTTATTTATTATAAAAAAAATGCTTCAATGAGGTTAACTAGCTATGCAGATGTTTGCAACATTTTCAAAGACACATATTTTCAAGACATATGCTTTTATTAAGTTACTATTTATTTTTTCGTAGACAAAATATCTGAATTGTTTCCCAGAAGGTCTCAAAATACAATCAGCAAAGGCTGAGAACAGCAGACACAGACACCTGTTTCATCCTCATTTGGAATCATCAGTGTACAAAATAAATACACTCTCAAATATCAGGAAGGGTATGAGTGGATTGCCACAGTTATTGGGCTGTGACCGGTACTGTTTAGCATATTTACTGGTGACATAGGGGTGAGATTATATGGCAAACTGAGTCTATTTGCAGAAGACGCAAAACTCTGCAGAAGAGTAGATGCTGACAAGGAGATCAAAGACATGAAGAGGGACACAGGAATTTATTCCTCTGATGCCCTCTCCCTGCCTTGTGGGGTGCCTCAGGGTTCCATTTTGGCACCCATGTTGTTCGTAGTGTACATGCTGCTCTTGGGAGAAATCATTAGGTGTTACAGCTTGAGTTTTCACTGCTATGCAGATGATACTCAGCTGTATATGTCCTTTGTACCTGGACAAGTTGATACAGTCTCTGTTCTAAACAGCTGCCTCTCCGAGATTAAAGACTAGATGAGCTCCAGTTGGCTGAGACTGAATCTGGATAAGACTGAGGTGTTGGTGGAGGAACCAGGTCATCTGGGGATGGGTGTTGGTGCTGGGCAGTGTCTGGCCTGTGGCTCAATGGTGCCTAGCTCATCACCTCAGATCAGGTGCAAAATCTGGGTGTTATTTTTGATAATGGCTTGACCCTGAAACCTCAGGTGTCGGCTGTTGCTCAAATCCTCATTTTCCATCTGAGGAATATTGCTCGGGTGAAACATCTGATTCCCTCTGGTGACCTTCCAACATTGGTCCATGTCTTCATTACCACCTGTCTTGACTACTGCAATGCCCTCTACCTAAGACTGTCAGGGGTTGATAACCGCCACTTGCAGCTGGTGCAGAACGCTGTGGCCAGGTTGTTGACTGGTACCTCTAGATCCAGTCATAGTACACCTGTCTTGCATGAACTGCACTGGCTGCCAGTTCAGTGGTGGATTACCTATAAGGTAGGCTTGCTTACCTTTAAAGCCCTACACGAACAGGGACCTGACTACCTTAAAGACCTCCTAACTCCCTACTCCCACAGTCATCCACTCCGATCTGCCGATGAGGGATTGCTAGAGATTCCCAGGGTTTGTCTTAAAACATCTGGCACCTGTGCTTTTTCATTCACAGCATCGACCCTGTGGAATTCTCTACCTCATCGGTTAAGAGAATGCCTGACCATCAGTAGTTTTAAAACAATGTTGAAAACTTATTTGTTTTCATTGGCCTTCCCAAATTAGAGTCGGATGCTAATGATTTGGTTTATGTATCTGTAAATCAGTTTAGTGGTATTTTATGGTATTTATGGTTTGTACAGTGTCTTGGTTTTGAAAGGCACTATAAAAATAAAGATGGCTTGGATTGGATTGGATTGGACATGGAGATGCTTTAGCAGTGGTTTAAAACATTGTAATTTAAATTCAATGCCAGAAAATGCAAGGTGATGCATATGAGCAACAAGAATCCTCCGATAGAGTATAGCATTACTGGAGTCACTGTCAAACCCTTGAAAGAAGAAAGGGACTTTGGTGTAATAATAAACAGCAGTGTGAAATCTTCGCTGCAATGTGAGAAAGTGTGGAAGAGCAACTAGGATACTAGAGTATATCAGACACCTAGCTGGAATGAAGAGGTGATATCACTGTACAGGTCATTGGTTAGGCTACACATGGAGTACTGTGTGCAGTTTTGGAACCTTCATCCAAAAAAAGGCTAAGAAGAGGCTGTAAAACATCTAACAGAGGGCAACACGCATGTTCCATGGTCAAGAAAGAAGAGTCAATTAGGAGAGACCAGAAAGTCTAGACATTTACTCACTGGACAGCAAGAGAGAGGGGGATATTATAGAAGTTAACAAATACATACAGCGACATAACAAGGTAGACACCACAGTTTTATTTATTATAAAATGTCATGTGACCACCAGAGGTCACACCCTCAAACCAGCAGAGAGAAATTTAAAGAAAGATATGAGAAAATATTTGTTTACGAAATGGTTTAGGTGAAGGGAACAGAGTTACCCAGAACAGTGATTAATGCTAGCACTTCTTGGGACTCAAACCCAACTAGACTGCTGTAGCCACAGTGAGGTAATTAAAGCAACCTGGAATTCAAAAGCATCTCTGGGAGCTCCGTCATGATCATGTAAACCTAGATAAGGATAACAGGGCAGACTATGAGCTTATCTGTCATCAACTTCTGTGTTTCTATGTTAATTAATTCAGATGCCCTTGTACCAGTCACTTGACATGTAGCAGACCTCAGGACTGCCTGTCCTGACAGACAGCCTGAATGGACCAGTTGGGTTTTGCAGTGGCCCTTGAAATACAGGGGCTGAGGGTAACTTTCTGTGAAGTGGGCGCATGAGGAAGGTGCCATCCATTATGTGACATCTTCCTTGCAATCCACTCACGGCGACCCGGCGGGTGAGGCGACAGGATGAGGGGTGGGCGAACTAAGCAACAGGATGTCGCTATCTACGGGGGTGGGGCGAGCATGGGCTGGGGGTGGAGAGGCTGTAGGGGTGGCGCTGCATTTGTTGGTTGAACTGCGGCATGGCGTTGGGGATTGGGCAATGGCTGGGGTGGCTAAGGTGCTGGGTTCAGGTCCGGGCACTGGTGCGATTTTATTGCGCCGGCCGAACCTTTTTACTACTCACCCCCGACATGCACCCCCTGGAGTTGAGAATCCTTAAGTAGGGGTGTGGGGGTGCAGCCCCCCCACAGAAAGTAGTAAAAATATGTCCTGGCGCTGTTGTGCTGGTGCGCCAGGGTTGTCAGAGTGCTGAAAATGTGTTCGGCACTCTGACTGAGCGATAACGGCGATTGCCTTTAGGCGTTCGCCGTTATCACATAGACTCGGGGATGAGCTACCCGTCAGACAGAGCTGGGTGAGAGCTTGTTGGAGTTGGATCCCTGCCTGGTGTATCCAAGAGCTATGCTGTAACAGACTGTGGGTCTGCAGAGATGAACTGAAAGTGTTTCAAGCAGATTCCCTGCTCAAGTGAAAGAAAGCATTCTCATGCTAGCCAGCATGTCATTGATACAAAGTATCACCAGCACACACACACACACACACACACACACCCACACACACACACAAAAGAACGGAAAGGTGAGATGCTAATTGGGGCTGCCAGAGGATCTGCTAGTGGGTACCATAGCTTAGTACCAGATTATTACTACCTGGGGATCTGGATGCCTGGATGTGGGGGTAGGTGCAGATTTGCTGCAGCCTGATCAAGTGGAGGACAATGTGCCACTGAACTGTACCACCACTACAGATGCTCTGGGACCGAGAGTGACAGAGAGAAAGGGAAAGTGAGAGTGAGAGGCCAGCTTATAGCCAAAGAGGTATAATCTTGAGCCATGGCCCAGAGCATTGCACAGCGAGAGAGGGATCAATGAACTTTGAAACTGTAAGTAAACTCACCAGGGAAGTTTAGAAATAGTTTGGGAAACTGTTTACTTGATTTGGCCAGCCAGTTGGGGAGTTACAAATATCTCCATTTAAGGTTTAGCCAGTTTGTAATTGCATGGTCTTTGAGTCTGAGGGTTAACTGTGTTCACTGTACATTACTATATTAGATTTAAGTATCAGTAGTAGTGAGGAGGAGAAAAGAAGCAGGTAAGGAAGGAGTAAGGAGAGGTAAGTAAGGAATGGCAGTAAGGGGAGGCTGGCAACTATAGGCCAGTCAGTCTCACATCAGTAGTGGGGAAATTAAAAAAGTACTGCTGAAGGAGAGACTGATGGAGTACCTGGAGATAAATGGGCTGCAGGACCATCAGCAGCGTGCTTGCACAGGGGAAGGTCATGTCAAACAAATCTCATAAATTTCTTTGACTGGGTGACTAAGGATGTGGATCAGGGAAAGGCAGTTGATGTGGCCTATCTAGAATTCAGTAAAGCCTTTGACACTGTGCCATACAGGAGGCTATTTAAGAAACTTTAAGAAACAGGGCGCCAAACTGGTCGAAGGATAGGAGGCAGAGGGTGGTGATAAACAACAGTCACTCGGCACAAAGGGGATGGGAGATTGACCAGTGGAGTAGCACAGGGATCGGCACTGGGTCCTGTCCTCTTCACTGTCTTTATATGTGACATTGCTGAGGAACTGTAGGGGAAGGTGTGTCCCTTAGCAAACACAAAAATCTGCAACAGGGTGGGCACGCAGGAAGTGATAGAGAGAATGCAAAGAGAGCTTGGGAAACTAGAGGAGTGGTCTAGAGTGTGGCAGCTGGGTTTCAATGTCAAAGAGTGCAAAGTCATGCACCTGGGGTGGGAACACCTGTGGGATTCGTATAAGATGAGAGGAGAGGTATTCACAGCCACCAAGCAGGAGAAGGACCTGGGGGTAATCATATCTGATTATCTCAGGTCGCAGGGCAGTAAGACAAGGCAGTAAGCAAGGCTAGTTGGATGATGGGGTGCACAGGGAGGGGAATTTAAAGCAGGAGAAGGGAGGTGGTGTTGCCACTATGTTGCTCACTAGTGAGACCCCACCCAGAATACTTTGTCCAGTTCTAGAGGCCGGTCCTCTGCAAGGTTGTTGATGGAGTGGAAGCGGCCTGGCGGAGGTCTACCAACATGGGGCAGGTGTTGCATGAGAAACCATATGAGTAGAGGCTGTGGGAGCTCAATATGTACTCCCTAAGGAGAGTAGAGTGAGAGGGACATGATTGAGACCTATAGGTACCTCATGCGGTGAACAAGGTGCAGGAGAGGGCCTCTTTCAGAGAAAGTGGAGTACCACAACAAGGTGCATGCAATAAAGCTTGAAAGGGAAAGTTTAAGAGGGATATGAGAAATACTTATTCACAGAAAGGGTGGGGGACACCGGAACAGCCTGTCAGAAGAGGTGGTGTAGGCAAAGACAGGGGGAGCGACAAGCATGCATGGGATAGCTGCATGTGCATAATAGAAGAATGGGAAGAGTGAGGGACACTTGTGACCAAATAGGGTCCAGGATGTAGAAACAGGCAGGGAAAACAGGGCAGACTAAATGGGCCTACTGGTCTTTTTCTGCTGACAAATTGTGTGTTTCTATTTAATGTGCATTAATTCCAGCCAACCACATGCGACGCTAGCAGACCTACAATAATTCCACAACTGGATTCACAGTTAACTGTGTGGGAGCCCTTTGTTAGTAAATAAGGGTAAATACAGTGGTACCAGTGGGAGAAAGTAGCATCTCCAGCACAGGAGAGGGAGAGATCTAGCACTCTATTGCATATTGTGGTGTGGGGGTGGGTGGGCTCATCTGGGGACTGTGCCTGGATGGGCATTTTATTCTTAATTTTGATTTTTGAATGTTCACATTTTAAACATTAAATATTCATGGTACATAATGTGTGTGTGCCATTGTAACAAAACTAATATAATAATTGCTGGAAAGATATGGAATTAAAGGAGCACTACACTCAAAATTTGCAAAAATGTGTTGAGCAGAGTGTTTTGATTTGTGTGTTTAGTCCTAGTGTGTCCTTCCCTTTGTCTACTGTTAAGAGTTGTTTTTTCTAAATTTGCCTACTAGTTTCATGACCACTGGGGATCTCCATGTTAGAATGCTTTATTGCTCTTCTCTGTCCTGCAATGCCTCCTGTCTCATGCGACAGTGATGCATCTTGAACCATTGATTAAGTGAAGGAAAGTACTGCAGCAATAATCTGAAGACAGAAGCCTGTTGCTCTGGCCTTAACTAAATAATTCAATATTTTTTGTTTTCTATATGTGTGTCTGGGTCTAGCTAGCAGGATAACTGTTCTGGTTTTAAAGCTTTTAATTTAATCAAATTACACCCAGCCATAAAAAGCATACAGATCACCCTAGGTCATCAATGCTATTATCAGTAAAGACTTTAGCTGTTTTCTTACAGAATTCCCACTCAGACATCAAGTGATTGCTAAACTGTAGATGTAGCATTCAGTGCCTACTGGATAAGGAAAGTGACTTAAATTCAAAGCTGTACTGTTTTAAAATTGACTGTTAATCAGTACTTGCTAAATCTGTAGTTCCGGATGCATCACTGTCACATGGGACAGGAGGCAATGTAAGAAAAGGAAGAGCAATAAACCATGGCAATATGGAGACCCCCATAGGCCATAAAACTAGTAGGAGAGGCCATAAAACTAGTAGGCAAATTGAGAAAAAAACTCCTAATAGCAAACAAAGGGAAGGACACACCAGGACTAAACACACATATCAAAACACTCTGCACATCATGTTTTCACAAATTTTGACTAGTACTTTTTTTTAATAAGAAAATACATAAAACATGTAATGTAGAACAACCTGCATCATTCCCTTGTTACCATATAAGGAGACTGCAGTAAAACAGAAACGATTATACATGGCACTGACAAAGTTCATCAGAAGGAAAAAGGGGGCAGATCCAAACACTAATAGCATTATTAATATAATAGCTACTTGCACAGTGAGCATATCAGTCCATCACGCAAAGAAACACCTCACGCTTTTACTGGTGGAGCACTACAGATACAGGAAACTTCTCTTTTGCAATACAACAAAACTAAACATAGCCCAAAGAGAAGAGTAAAGCTCCACCAGCAGAAGCAAGATTAAGACAGACAATTATTTCGGGTAATTCAAGTGGCCATCTATGCTGTTTTTTCCCACTTGTGACAACAGAGATTCTGAAGATAATGGAGAACACAATTAGAAGAGACAATTGTACAATATTTGTCAGTGTCAGTCATTATCAAGCTTAGTAAACATCTGTTATATGCAGCATTTGCAAAATACTATTAAAGACTAGCTATGGAGAACAAAAAGAATATATACAGTATATTCAGTCCAATATCAGTCCTCCTTGGCAGCTTCGTTAGCAGGCTCAGTTACAGCTACCATAGCTTCTTGATCTGGTGGTGATCCTGAAACCAAAGTAGCTGAAACTAGGGAGGACGTTTTTAGTGATAAAATTTGGGGGGTTCCATTTGGGTGGTATCCATCTGAGCTGATGTAGAGGAAGAGTCCATTTCAGTATTTTCTGCCCAACTCAGAATCTTTTGATTTCCTCTCATCTGCTCGCACAGATTGCTGTTCTTTAACAAATGCCTCCAGCTGTTCATCGTCAAAGGAAATCTTTGACTGGTTGCTAACTGTAACCTTGGCTTTACAAGGAGAGAGAACCGAAAACTTCCCTCCAGCTCCTTGATTTCCTTTCTGTACTGTAGCATCCTTCACCATCTTTGCTGTGTAGCAGGTGCTACATCTAGGTATATAAAGACTGCCACATCTGAAACTGTAGGCCCCTTTTGTGCAAGCAGCTTTAATGATAGTCCCTCCATTTAGCAAGGGGAAGCATTATACAATGACTCTAGGTACTCTTTTAAAAAAGTTGTGACTCTGTAAAAGATTGTCTAAGTGGAACTCTAAATGCTCTTACAGTGTTAGGTGAGTGTGCTTCAGTGTAACTTAGCTGTTCAGTGAAAAATGTCTTAGCAATATCCCAGGTATTGCAGGTATCAGATTCCATTAAAGGCAGTCCCACAAATCTTACGTTTAATAACCTTTGATTTGTTCTCTAAAATTTCAACTTTACGGGCAGTCATCACAGAGTCATACTTTAAGCTTGCTGATCAGGCAGCAGCACTTTCCAATTGGTTCCACTAAGTCACTTCGACAAGAAATTTGTCGAAGGACTTTACAGTGACAGCACTTTGCTGACAGCGATCACATTGCTGCGGCAAAGTGCCAATGGACCCAACAGCATCCGGAGTCATGTACTGCTTGTGGGGGGCTTTGCTCCCTGCTCCCCCCAGACTTTTAGATTTCTAACTCCGGGGAAGGGAGGGGCAGATGTCGGGGACAGTGGCCGAATACAGGAGTTGATGGATGCATTCATCACTCCCACAACCCACTCGACACTGCAGTTGTCGAACGGGTTGAGTCGCTGTGGGGGATTCGTTGTAACAGCACAGTATACATTTCCAATTTAATGTTTAAATCATTATTCTCTCTGTAAATTTTTAATAGCTGCAGTGTTTTGTAGGTTTTGTCCTAATTTGTCAGTTACACCTTCCACTTTAGAGAATTTGGAATCCAACTTGGAGTCTAACTTTGAAGCATGGTTATTAGAATGTGGAAAGACTGCTGGCCCAGTGGTGTAGAGGGCTGAGGCACTTTATGCCTTATCTCTTACCATGCCAGTGACCCGGTTTCAGAAAGAAGCTCAGATTGCTTGGGGTCACCTGTGGAAGGAGGGCTGAGAGAGGCTTGAACAGCCACCAGGCAGCTCTTGGCTGCAACCAGGTGGAGGCCTGGTGGTAGCTCATAGGAGTAGAAGGAGGCAGACATCAGTCAGATGGAGGGGGAGGGAGTCACAGTTTTGGGACTCATGCGTGCTCCATGCACACACGCTCCTCAACTTGTTACAAACCAGAAATAAAGGTTCGTCACAGGTAAATTCCTGGGTGCTATCACAATAAGGAAGGCAAATCCCAAATACTTAGAGCTTAGCAAAAGTTGTGGCACTCATGGTCCCGAAAAAAGTAAGGATGAAATAATGAAGACACAGCAGCACTTTGATACAAACTGCAGTTTACTGACTGAGAACAAACAGACCTTAGTGCCTCCGGCCCTACAATTGGGCCTTCAATTAGTCAAGTAAGCTGCTGACCACGAAAGTGCCACAACATTTGCTAAACATATGCCCTCAAGCATGCCGTGGTTAGTGAGAAGACGGCAGGAAATCCAGGAGGAAAATGGAAGGCACAACAAGGGTGTATGATGCCTGCCCACCACACCCCCACCCGCCTAGTCACCAGGATGACCTGTGGCAACAGACTGGATTTCAGGCATTGGGGGGGAAGGTGGCCCACCCCCTCCTGACCCCCAGGGGAGGGTGGCCCACCCCCTCCTGACCCCACTATGGGGGTAACCCGTGGGGGACCCAAGCTGCAAGGTAAGTCCTGGGAAGACTATGGACGGTGGTGGGGAGTGGTAACATCGGCAGAGGGAAGCCTCCACCATCTTGGCCTCAGAGGATAAAACCATATATATAAAAAAAGAATGTGGAAAGATTTTTTGTCTTCTTCAAACGACTCGGGGCTCGATTCTCAAAGCCCTGGAAATGGTGCAAGGTGCCTGCACCCAACATAAATGGTGCATGTTGAGCCTTGCACCAGAAAATGCCATCTGAGCTATTCTCAAAGGCAGCCTGCGACAACCACAGGCTGCCTGCACCAAACAGGGCTTGTGCCTCCCATGCGCCCAAGAATGGACTACAACCTGGTGCTAGGGGGCATATGGCAGACGCAAACTACTACATCCCCAAAATCGGATTCTCAAAGCCAACGCAGAGTACATTTGTCTAAGTACCATTAGACCAGCCAGGGCAGGCCTAAGGGTACTTAGAAGAATGTCCTCTGGAGTGGTATAGCGCCCCGACAGTGTACCACATCCCCCCCACCCACACACACACACACACACACACACACACACATAGTTACCTGGTGGTCTAGTGTCCCTCCGCCCACCCGTACACGCCTGGTATTCATATGTTATATTTTAGAATTTACCAGGTAGTCTAACTGTCCCACCCCAGCAAGATGTACCCACCATCTCAGCTCCTCAACCTGAATCTGAGCCAGGACGGGAAGACTACCTCTTGGCGTTTCAACTGAACTGTCACTGAACGATATCACAATACAGTATGCACCTCACCGATAATCAGTGAGCGCATACCACATGGTATATGCGCTCTGGAGGACAGTTCAGTTGGGGCCAGCCAAGGAGGTGGAGGAGGGCTGTGCTGGTCCTGGCTCGGATTTGGGTTAGTGTAGGGTGGTGGGCACATCTGCCAGGGTGGAGGGCGGGACCGCTAGACCACCAAGTATATTCTAGCATATAATATATAAATAATGGGCATATCAGGGCAGGGGACGGACCGCTAGATCATCAGGTAAATGAATTAATGTAACATACAAATACTGGACATATGGGGGGGCACTGGCCACCGTGGGCCCTGCTGGACCGGTGCACAGCCATTTCACTGCTTGCGTAAGCTCCTCCTGCTGTGCTATGTGTTTGGCACCCATCTGGCTTGCGGTCCCTGGCATATCGGGTATTAGGCGCAAGCTGCTGTTTGCTGCAGTTTGCGCTGATCCAAGCCTGTTTTGAGAATCGGCCCCCAGTCTTTTAAATTATGTTATCGGTATAGGTTTCGGGGTGCTTGAGGAAGAAAATTCAGAACTCACCCCTTTCAAAACCACCAAATTCACACTGCTTCCATACTTATGTCTGCCTTGCTTTATTTGCTCCTCCTTTCAGCTAAAAAGACCTTGTTTGGAGTTTGGGACAAGGGTTCTGGTAGTCCCAGCAATCAACCCTACTAGCCCAGGGTGTCCTGACATGGGACTTGAAATGGAGTTTGGACCAACTTTCTCTCTCTGTTGTGGATTTGAAGCCTGAGAGTTTGTTAGGGAAGAAGCAAACTCTTTACACTTCTTTTCCTCCTTTTCCCAAAGCTTCTTTCACTCTTTTTTGGAGAACGGAGTGAATGAAGGATCAGCTTCCATCTGGTAAGTGAAACAATAGACTACCACAGAAAAGTTCAAAGTATTTCAGTGAGTTATTTTGATATTTTAGAGAGATGTCAGTCAGTCTTGCATGGAGCAGATCAGTGGCATTGTCCTGCAGCCACGGCCATTTTGGATGGGCATTTTTAGTGATAGCCCATGGATGTGTTTAATTTGGCCATGCCTGCTCAGGGCATGTGAAAAGGGGGCACCATCTGAGTTGGGCCTGCATAGGGCAACTGAAGACCAGCCCCACAAAACTAATTAGCCCCGCACTGCCCTTTAACTCTTTCCTTGCCATTAGGGCTTTGCAGCATACATAATCCTGTATTCAGCTGTATGCACACATTTGTCAATTATTATTTTTCTAGAGTTAATGGTATGCTGCTACCTGTTGGACCTTACTAGCAGGAGCTACTCTGCAGAACTTAACAGAGGTGCAGAAACAACCCCCAATGAACCTTCAGGTTGAGAGACACTGTGATAAGGTCAAGGCACCATATAATAAGAGAAAAATGAGAAGATAACTAAAAATGAAGAATTGTGGGAACTTTTCCCCTAAAGAAGTGATATGTCCACAAAATGATGGGTCATCGTGTACTATAGGCCAGAAAATAAATATTTGGAATAAAGTATGTAAACAAAATGTGACACGTGAGCAGCCATCATTCCACAAAATCCAAACTGTCCTAGGAGTTTATCTTCTTCCTGGAATTCCCTTCTGCTCTTTGATGATTGATCCCAGCAGCTTTCCCACTATCGACATCAAACTCATGGGCCTGTGGTTATCAGGGGTTGTACATCTCCCAGCCCTTATGTTGGGGGGACCACATATGCCATATTCCTTTCCTTAGCTCCAGACGTGCAGTTTTGTAAAGAGGTCTGCCAGGGAGCCTGCAAGTGTCCAGTTCATCTCCTTCAGTTCCCTCAGGTGCAACCCATCTCTGGCTGGGGAATTTGGTCATACTAAATTTTTGCAGATCTTTCTGAACTCTTTCCTTATTAGCTATCTCCATCTATAACCCACAGTTCTCACTGCCTTTCAACTTATTTTTGCTTTCAGATAGTTGTTCTACTTAGAAACATAGACTTTGACAGCAGATAAGGACCACTTGGCCCACCCAGTCTGCCCATTTTCCTACCTACTGGATAAGCTGCAGATTCTAGTTAACCAACAGCCTACTTCCTGCTAACCCCCACTACAATTGCTTTGTGTCTGTCCCATGCATGTTTGAATTCCCCCACTGTTTTAGCCCCAACAACCTCCCCAGGAAGGCAGTTCCATGCATCCACCACTCTCTCTGTGAAAAAAGATTTCCTCACATTACCCCTGAGCGTCCCCCCTCTATCTTTAAATTGTGTCCCTTGTTCTTACACATCTCTTTTTCTGAAAGATGCTACCCTCCTGGACTTTGTTGATTCCCTTGAGGTACTTGAACATTTCTATCATGTCCCCTGTCCCTCCTTTCATCAAGGGTATACATATTAAGCTCTCTCAGTCTCTCTTCATATGATTTCTGATGCAGACCCTGCACCATTTTAGTTGCCCTCCTCTGGACTGCTTCCATCTTGTCTATGTCCTTGCATAGATGAGGTCTCCAAAACTGCACACAGTACTCCAGATGGGGTCTCACCAACTGTCTGTACAGAGGGATAACCACTTCTCTTTTTCTACTTGTGATGCCCCTTCCTGTGCATCCCAGTATCCCCCGGCTCTCCTCACTGACTTCTCACGTTGCTTACCCACCTTTAGATCATCCGATATGACAAACCCCAAGTCCCGTTCCATTTTTGTTGTTGTTAGTACCTCCCCTGCTATTGTGTACTCTTCTCCTGGGTTTTTGTTTCCCAGGTGCATTACTTTGCACTTCTTTTGCATTGAATCTAAGTTGCCATATGTCTGACCATTCTTCCAACCGCAAGTCCCTTCTCATCCTTTCTACCCCCTTGTGTATCAGCTCTGTTACAGATCTTTGTATCATCTGCAAAGAGGCATACCTTTCCTCCAGGCCCTCTGCAATGTCACTTATAAAGATGTTAAAGAGGACTGGACCCAGTACTGAGCCCTGAGGTACTCCACTAGTGACCACCCTTTCTTCGGAATGTGTTCCATTCACTATTACCTTCTGTGTCCTGTTGTGCAGCCAGTTTGCAACCCAGGCTACCACCCTGGGACTTCCTTCTCATGTGAACACAGAGCTGTAGTATTTAATCACTGGCCTTTTCCATATCTTCCTTAGCACTTGTTCCAGTTCTTCTCGTCTTTTCAGCGTTCTCATTTGTATTCCTTTTCCTTTATATATCTGTGGGAGGTCTTATCATTGCTTCGACTCCCTCTGCTAGGCTCAGTTTTGGCTTGCTTTTGTCCTCCTTATGGTGTCCTTACTAATAACTAGTTTTCTCTTTCTGTGTAACTCTGTTTATCTCATTTGGCTCCCTTTTGCGCATCTTAAAAGCCTTTCTTTTATACCTTACTACTTCATTCACTTGATTATTGAACCAAAGTGGTTTCTTTTGTTTCTTGGCCTTCTTCACAACCTCACACATGAGTGGGTAGCCTGCAGTATTACATTCCTTTTTTGTCCATTTATTCTCTGCCCATTCTACTGTGCAGGTCCTCATCCTTCTCATTTATTATCAGTCTCTTTGTATTGTAGTCTACTTTTCTAAAGTCAGGGACCCTCATACTGGATTTATTCTGCTCCATCACCAGCCCTGTATTGAATTTGATGGTTTATGCTCACTCTATCCTATTCATAGGATTCATAGGATTATTACAGCACTAAATAGACTATCATCCTTGTTGCTCACCAGTTATATGTATCAGTTTCCTGAAAATAAGCATCTCGTTTAAGTCTGAATGAATTTGTTGTTGTGCATGCTGCTTCTAGGGTAACTTGTTCCAATCCTGATCCAGTCTTTGACTAAACGCTTACTGGTTCTTACTAATCTTGATTGTCTTGATTTTAGTTGGAGTGGATGTGACCGGGTGATATATGTGTTATCACTAGTTTCTAAATTCAGGTTATCCCATAGATCATTGTCCCTCCATGCCTTGTGAACTAGGCACATGTCCCCTCTCTTTCTTCTGTTCTCAAGTGAAACCAGATTAACTGAGTGTCGTAGTTCTTGCCTGACATATTGTTACTGGGGCCTCATTAGTAATGTTCCTGATTATATCCCGGTTGCATAGTACAAGATGTAGTATTGCCTCCCCTCTGGTGGAATTGTGCAACCACTGTGTGAGGAAGGTTTCTTGCCCCATTTCTAGCAACCTCTGATTTTTTGGCTGCCTGCTGAGTAAGTTTCTAACTGTATGTTAGGGAAGTTAAAGTCTCCCATGGGTACTGTTCTGGTCGGTCTTGATATTTTTATAATTCCCATCTCCACTGCCTCATCCCTGTCTACCTCATGATTTGGTGGCATTACCTCAACAAGATCTGGACAGGGACGATATGGCTGTGGAGAGCTTTTAAGAGTGGCAAGAGCGTGGAAAAGAATAGGTGGTGCTTTTGTTGCACCAGAGTCAGCCATACGGCGATACTGCAGCAATTACAGTACTGTGCATGTGTGATACTTGCACATGTGAAGTTTTCCCTGTAGTCAGCCCTGCACAACATGGCGATGCTGACATAATTATGCATGCACGATAGTCATGCATGTGCAGTTTAAGTCAATGTTACCATGTTGCACACAGTGGCCATCAGTACTGCAGTTGCAGAACAGAAAAGTAGTGTGCTGGGAAGTGGGTATGTTTATATGGCCTGTGGAGGGGAAGGGCTGCATAAACCGAATCACTGGAAACTATGTCGGAGCACTGTGGCAGCACATCAGACAGTGGTCTGGTTACATGCTTCCACAGTGCTGTTATACAAATCTAATGATGACATAACATCCATGAAATGTGGCCCATGCAGCCGTACAAATCAGACTCAGGAGGAGTCTATTAACAAACTAGAGATCTGGCCTGGGACTTGCTCGTCATCACAGTCACTTTCTCATTCTTTTCTAAACAGTAATTTCTGGCAAATGTGCCTTAACTATATTGATCTCAGTGCTGGTAGACTACTTCTGGTTTCCCCAGATTGTATTAGGTGGGGGTAGTAGCAGTCTTGAAGTGGTAGCTGCCGGTGCTGTCATGCTCGGGAAAGGCAGTGCCATGCTGGTCTGCACATTTGAGAAATGATGCCTTTCCTTGTTTTGCTGTAAAAGCTGACCCCTTTAACACAAAAACAAGGAGTCAGTTATGGCCCCACCCCCCTTTTTGCTTCAAGTGAGGAACATCAGTATGTGTTTGCATCAGATGTACAGTGGCAGCCATAGATGCAAACTATTGTTAAACAGGAATCAACTGTATGTAAAAGCTCTTTTTTTGGAATGTGTGCTTTCCTAATGTTGTCAATACCACTCCACCCATGTGCACTCTGCCCTTGGATTTCTGTACATCAAGTGCATTATTTTACATTTTTGTGTTCAGGACAAAATGCCTTTCAAATAAGGGTAGTCAATAATCTAAATTCTTCATAGTTTTTATGTTTCCTTGTGCGTGTGAAAAACATCTTGTGGTAGAATGACATTTCAGAGGTGTGTCAGGGATGAGTCAATGCACAACAATCTACAGTTGGCTTGTCCCTGCCAGAACAATGAGCATGCAACCAGACTGTGACACTAGTCACAGTTTCACATCTGGAATCCATTCTGTAGTTGAAAGAAATAAAGTGCTGGAATGAGAGCGCTTCATTCCTTTCATTCATGCCCATACTGATCTAACTGCTTGTCTCCCCACCCATTCTGCTGATGTCTGGGTACCCAGCCATACACTCCATCCCTTACTCCTTGGGCCATAAGCAGTAAACAGCCCTAGCATTAAAGAACAAATAAATATTATTTATCCTTTCCCAGACAGATGTCTGTGTTGAACTTGTTTTTGTCTATGTGAATGACAGTACAATGTTCTTGTCCCTGAGCTCCTCTCTCTCCAGTGCTTCATATGTGCCACGATGCCCAGCCTGAGCATTGCTCTCTGTGATGGTACCCACTGACCCATCCCATGGATCTACTAGTGTCCATGTTGCTTCAGTGTGCTCCTCACCCTGCTGCACACTACAATGAGCAAGAGTGCTGAGAAGTGAGGCAGCATTGCCTGCAGAGCTGTAGCTTAACCCTGGATGGCGGGGAGAGGAAGACATGGGCTGCAGGGACAGACACCAAGAAGGAGAGGCAGCAGCGCCCCCAAGAGAGCGCAGGATCCAAAGAGGTGGTGAATGGCACCAGTGTCAGGGACAGAGAAGGGAGAGAGCCCCCAAACAGTGACAGCAACATGCTGAGATGTGGCGAACAAGCAGAATGAGAGTGATTGCCAGGTGACAGGCTGTCACTACTGCAGCATCACCTTGGCAGTGTGAAATTGGGGGCAGTGCAATGTATTGACCAAAACCACGATGACGGTGGCTCCCAGACCTGCACCTGAACAAACATTCATTTAAATGGGTGGCCTATCTCCTAGCAGTTTCTACCCCTTCCCTCCCTTCCCCACCCCAGAGAGAGACACAGCAACAGTGAAAGCCACTTTCCAGTGTGGCATATGTGTGCAGGTTCAATCTGTTACAGTCAAACAGAAGTGGAGTACAGTGTGCACGGAGCTCAGTTGCCATCCATTTATTTCTGCTCACTCTTCTGGTACCTTGCTGTCGGTCTGACTCTCTGTTTATCTTTCTGAAGTTCAGTGGCAGCACAGCACATACAGAGAGGAAGAGAAGTGGCAGCAAAATTGCCATGACCAGAAAGAGAGCAGTGCTGCAGAGTTTCCTTTCACCATGGGTGAGCAGGTGTGAGAGAAAGAGAGGAGAGGGAGAGGGAGAGGGAGGGGGGAGAGAGAGAGAGAGAGAAAGAGAGAGAAAGAGAGAGAGAAGAAGAGACACAGTGTAAAACAAACTTGGTGCTTGTATTCCACCACTGCACAAAAGGAGCACCCAGACAGAGCCAGAGACAAATATGTGGGTCACATATCTTCCCCTTCACATTGACTTGCACAGTGTAGGGTAGGCACTGGATGGGCACCCCTTGGTAGTTGCTGCCCCCTTCACCTCCAGCTCACATCAGCACATATGGAACAATCTGCAGTAGCCACAGACTGATGTAGGTTACTAATCTTCTCCTCCATACCCATCCCACTCTACACAGGTTGGCACAGTGACAAGGTGACCTCAAGTGGGCAACCCAAGGTTAATAGTGGACTGGGGCCTGGAAGAAGTTGATGATTGGTGCCCCTCCACAACTGTCCCACCACTGCACATTGGCTGCCCCAGCCAGAGACAGAAATGTGAGTTGCACATTTGCCTTACCAGACCTGTTTCTATCTAGCCTGGTGGGCACCAGGTGGGTGGAAATGGGGTTGCAGTCCAGATCACTGGGTGGCCCAAGGTCATTGGCACCCAAGACATCTTTCCACATTTCTGCACATGTGAAGTATTTTCTCCTTCCATTCCACCTCCTGCACATTAGGAGCACTCTGCAGGAGCCAATGACAGATGTGGTTTACACATCTCTCTATCTTCACCCATCCGAGTTCCATGAAAGTTTGCACTGGCATTGAGTGGGCTCCAGGCAGGTGGCTTTGGGAGAATGATGCCGCACCACACCATCCCACCTCCATACAAGGGTAGCACACTGAAGCAGCCAGGGATAGAGATGCAAGTTGCACATCTGCCGCTTCATACCCGTCCCTGTTCCACCAGAGCTAGCATGAAGGTTGGAGTGGGATTTTGTGTGACTGGCACTTCCTCACCTTATACCACACCTCTACACTTGCAGAACACTCTGCTTCAGCCAGAGGCTGTCCCACCTAATGTACTCTACCCATGGAGAGCACTCTGAGGTACTGAGATATAAAAATATGGATCTTGTATCCCCCCTCCACAGCTGTTCCCACTCTGCTGAGCGGGTGGGGGGGTAGGATACAGTGGGTGCTCCTCAGTGACTGGTGCCCCGTCTTGCACCCCCACCTATCAACCCAGTACTTTACAGCAGCCAGAGAAGAGATGTGGATTGCACATTTGCCCCATCGTAAACTATGCCCATTCCAGAAAAGCTTCATATGCAAGCTGGAGTGGGGTCTAGTGTGGTGGCCATTAAGTGACTGTCCCCCCCCCAATCCCACCTCCACACATGGGAAGCACTCCTTCCCCTCCATTACACATTTGCACATAGAGCACTCCTCCCCTCCATGTCTCCTTTGTATATGAGGAGCAGTTCTCCTTCTCCAGCCCTCTTCCACATGGTAGACATGGTGTCTTATGTAATCATATTTGGTCTCAGTCCTTGTTGAATGCAACATTGTACATATTGTAAATATTAATGTAAAGAAAATTGCTATTTTAATCTATATTATGTGTCCTTACTTTCTGTATCTCACACCAAGTATTTATAATTGCTTGTACATGGGACCTCCTTGCAAATGAGCTTCCTCAATGGATTTTATCCCTTCACAATAAACTTGAACTTGAACATGGAAAGCACTCTCTCCTCCATTCCATCTCCACACATAAGTATCATTGCTCCACCTCCATCTCACCTGCATACATTGTGAGCACTCATCCCCTGACCCCTTCAGCGCTTCTCCCACTAGGGCCTCCAGGATAAGACTTTGCTTATGTCTGTGAAGCAAACCAATGTGGATGTTCACAGCCTTTGCAACATTTCAATGTAGTGGCATATGACACAGTGCTGTCTATAGTGATCCCCAAATATCTGAAATGCTGGACGAGTTCCAATGTAGTTCCAGACTCATTTGTTATATTGAGTGGGGTGAATGATGCCTATTCTGGGGACTGGAAAACAGTAAAGTCTTGTTTTTGTTGTTCATAATGAGTTTTTGTTCTCTGAACCAACTTTCAACTGTAGTAAAACTGTCTTGGAGCTTGCATTCCAAGGTAAAGGGTTCAAGTGTCACTTGTATAAGGACTGCATCATCTGGATGAGAGCAGAATTGGACAGCTACTGGTGAGCAGGAGCCTGTTTAGAAACAGGCTGAATAAAATGGGGCCCAGGATGGAGCCCTGGGGCACACAGGAGTGAATGGGTCTACTGTCAGATAGGACATTATCAATCCTAACTTGTTGAGAGCAATTCATGAGGTAGCTGTTACAATTACACACTAAGAAGAATGGTCTTAATGAGTTCATTTAAGGTTTAATCATTTGACCTTTGGCAATTTTAATAACCTCCCTATCCTGGAGTCATCAATTTGTTTTATCTAAACATTTCTTTGCTCAGTTCATCAATAGTACAATAAAATATAGAATAAAATTACTTTAGAACAAAAACTGTATAAACTTTGGGTTTGATTTTGTGCACTTATTAACTTCTCTCCAGTCGAAAATGCATAGGATATTAGTTGTACACACTTTCTTTTGTATTTCTCCACACTTTTACTTCAGACATTTGTAAAAAATATGAAAAATAACATTAACAGTCCAATAAGATTTGAAATAAAATAACTTTTGAACAAAATTGCATAAACTTTGGGTTTAATTTTGCGTAAATATTAACTTCTCTCTGAGATGAAAATGCATAGAAGATTAGTTGTATATACTTTTCTATTTTCCGCACTTTTACTGTGGAAATTTGTAAAAAAAAATAAATAACTTGATTTTGCATAGATTTTGACCTCCATAAAGGGAATAGTTTAAAACATATTTAGGAGTCATTCAAGAGTTATCCCAAGGTCAAGATTTAGTAAACTATACATTTAATGAGTTTAATAATAGAAGTTGCCAAAGAGGACATAATAAATGAAAAATCACTGTTGCAGCATAGATGCCTGAAAGCTTTACAGACAGCCATTGTTTTCCTTCTCTGTCTTCCTTCTCCTCCTATCTAGTCAGTGTCAGCTTCACATATAGATCTCATAGGATATTGCTGGCTAATAATTACTAAAATTAATCTGTTGCTTTTCTTCTGAAAAGATTTATGATGATCCCATCTGGAAAATATGTAATGTGACCCCAATAAGGAGATCATTTTGTTTCAAGGTGGTCAGCACTAAATAATTCAATTGAAGTACTAGTAAGTCGGGATGATCTACTGTTGAATTAGGCATGACAAGATGGTCTGGTCTCATTGCACTTAAAGTGGCGTAGTGCTTTACAGAAATGAGGCTGTTATATGTTTAATAGAAGTTATGGCAAACAAATGTAAATATATTTAAAAGTATACAAATTACACATAAACCATCCCTATGAAAGTTGTTCAGGATAAAATGACCTTCCAAATAAGCTTATTCATTAAGCTGCACTAATTATATTTTTTAAACTATGGCCATCTGATTACGTGAATTTTCATTTTTCTTCTCAATTTTCAGCATTTGGATGGCTACATTTAAAAAAATCTAATGAATTCAGATTAGTGACTACCCTCATTTGAAAGAGCATTTTGTCCTGAACAACTTTCATGTTGGTTGTATATTGGTAACTTGTATACTTTCCAAGATATTTACATTTGTTTGCCATGACTCCTACTGTGTTCACTCAGAAAAAAATGAGGTTGTTTGGAAGACCATATTTTACAAAATATAAAGAATTCAGATTAGTGACTACCCTCGTGTGACAGGTATTTTTACCCTGAACAACTTTCACGTGGTCCTTTCTTCTCACTTTGAATAGTTTTAAAGATATTTAGATTTGTTTGGAAAGTGTGCACATTTGCTCTCAGAGAAAAGCAGCTTTGAGTTATGTGTCCATCATTCTAAACAGAAAGAAGGGGGTATTTTTTTAACATAGAAACATAGACTTTGACGGCAGATAAGGACCACTTGGCCCACCCAGTCTGCCCATTTCCCTTCCTACTGGATAAGCTGCAGATTCTAGTTAACCAACAGCCTATTTCCTGCAACCCCCCACTATAATTGCCTTATGTCTGTCCCATGCATGTTTGAATTCCTCCACTGTTTTAGACCACACAACCTCTCCAGGAAGGCGGTTCCATGCGTCCACCACTCTCTCCATGAAAAAGAATTTCCTCACATTACCCCTGAGCCGTCCCCCCTCTAACTTTAAATTGTGCCCCCTTGTTCTTACACATCTCTTTTTCTGAAAGATGCTACCCTCCTGGACTTTGTTGATTCCCTTGAGGTACTTAAAAGTTTCTATCATGTCCCCCTGTCCCTCCTTTCATCAAGGGTATACATATTAAGCTCTCTCAGTCTCTCTTCATATGGTTTCTGATGTAGACCCTGCACCATTTTAGTTGCCCTCCTCTGGACTGCTTCCATCCTGTCTATGTCCTTGCATAGATGAGGTTTCCAAAACTGCATGCAGTACTCCAGATGGGGTCTCACCAACTGTCTGTATAGAGGGATAACCACTTCCCTTTTTCTACTTGTGATGCCCCTCCCTATGCATCCCAGTATCCCCTAGCTTCCCTACTGACTTCTCACATTGCATACCCACCTTTAGGTCATCTGATATGACTACACCCAGATCCCTTTCCATTATTGTTGTTGTTAGTACCTCCCTGCTATTGTGTACTCTTCTCCTGGATTTTTATTTCCCAGGTGCATTACTTTGCACTTCTTTGCATTGAATCTAAGTTGCCATATGTCTGACCATTCCTCCAACCTTGCCAAGTCCTTCTCATCCTTTCTACCCCCTTGTGTATCAACTCTGTTACAGATCTTTGTGTCATCCACAAGGGCATACCTTTCCTTCCAGACCCTCTGCAATGTCACCTATAAAGGCGTTAAAGGGACTGGACCCAATACTGAGCCTGAGGTACTCCACTAGTAACCCCTTTTATTTAGAATGTGTTCCATTCACTATTACCTTCTTGTGTCCTGTTGTGCAGCCAGTTTTCTACAGGCTACCACCCTGGGACCCACTCCCAGGCTGGCTAACTGATTATGAATCTTTTGTGCGAGACTGTGTCAAATGCCTTCTAAAGTCTAGGTAGGCCATATCCACAGCCCCTCCCTGGTCTATTACTTTGGTCACCCAGTCAAAGAAATTGATTAGATTTGTCTGACATGACCTTCCTGCTGTGAATCCATGCTGCTTTGGGTCCAGTGCCCCGTTGGCCTCTAGGTGCTCAACAATTCTTTCTTTCTTTCAGAAGTGATTCCATCATTTTCCCCACCACTGAGGTCAAACTAACAGGTCTGTAGTTTCCTGCTTCTGCCTTGCTCCCACTTTTGTGAAGGGGAATCACATCTGCCCTCCTCCAGTCCTCAGGTACCACCCCATCTTCCCATGATTTGTTAAAAAGTGTGGTTAGTGGTGTCACTAGGTCCTCCCTTAGCTCTTTTAGGATTCTAGTTGAATCCCGTCAGGCCCCATTGCTTTGTCCACCTTGAGTTTTAGAAGTTCTTTCAGTATTCTTTCTTCTTTAAATGGACTGGTATCAACCCCACTATCCAGAGTGCTTCTACTGTTTGGTTTAGGTAACTCCCCTCTTCTTCTTTTGTGAGTACTGAGCAAAAGTATTCATTCATTATCTCTGCCTTTTCACTGCCTCCCTCTGCTCACCTCCCCTCTCCTTTATTAATCTTCCCTATCCCTCCCTTAACCTTTCTATGTTCCCTAATGTACCTATAAAAGGTTTTATCCCCCTTCTTAACTGAGTTGGCTATCCTTTCCTCGGTTTGGGCCTTTGCTTTTCTGACTGCCTTCCCCCACTTCTTTCTGCTTTAATTGATACAGTTCGCTGTCGTGCTCAGTCTGTGATTCCTTATACTTTTTGAATGCAGCCTTTTTCTCCTTAACCTTCCCTGACACTTCTTTTGAGAGCCATAGTGTTTTTTTATTCCGCTTTGTTTTCTTTATTTGTTTCACACAAAGGCTTGTTGCCTCCATGATGGCAGTTTTGATTTTTCCCCCATTGTTCTTCCACCCCTCCTTTCTGGCCATTTGCTAATGCATTCCTCAGGTATTCACCCATTATGCCAAAGTCAGCCCTTCTAAAGTCCAGTATCCTTGTATTTGTATGGCTTGTCTCCATGGTTGTGTTTATTGTGAAGCACACTGTGCAGTGGTTGCTTGTTCCCAGGTGTCTACTGACTTCTAAGTTTGTGATCCTCTCTCCATTTGATAGCACCAGGTCTAATATTGCTCCCTCCTGAGTGGGTTCCACCACTAGCTGTCTAAGGCATGCTCCCTGTAGGGCATCGAGAATGACCCTGCTCTTGGATGTGGCTGCAGTCCATGTTGCCCAGTTAACATCTGGCATATTCAGGTCCCCCATCAACAGTATCTCCCCTTTCTCAGCCATTTTGAGAATGCCCTTTATCATTTTCTTGTCCATTTCCTCCCCTTGAGATGGGGGTCTGTATACAACCCCTGTGCGGATTGTGGGATGGTACATCAGAATATGCCATGGGAGGTGGGATGGTACATCAGAATATGCCACGGGTGGTGGGATGGAACATCAGAGTATGCCATGGGAGGTGGGATGGTACATCAGAATATGCCATGGGAGGTGGGATGACACCTCCCAACTGCCATAGGGATTTGCAGTGTTATGGAAGGATACACTGAAAACTACTAAAAAAATGTGTTCCACAGAAACCCCTTTTAAAGCTAAAGTGAAATTGCTGTAGGCTCCATCCACAGCCATACTTACGTATTTTTTTTTGTCATGTTGTGGACCCAGAGTGATTCCACACCTTCACCCTCCATAACATAACTGTTTTCTATTACTCTTATGCCTTCTTTGACATATAGTGCCATCCCACCTCCCATGGTATACTCTGATGTGCCATCCCACCTCTCATGGCATATTCTGATGTACCATCCCACCTCCCATGGCATACTCTGATGTGCCATCCCATCTACCATGATATAGTGTGATGTGCCATCCCACCTCCCATGGCATATTCTGATGTACCATCCCACCTCCCATGGCATACTCTGATGTACCATCCCACCTCCAATGGTGTACTCTGATGTGCCATCCCACCTCCCATGGTATACTCTGATGTACCATTACACCTCCCATGGCACATTCTGATGTGACATCCCACCTCCCATGGCATACTCTGATGTGCCATGCCACCTCCCATGACATAGTCTGATGTACCATTCCACCTTCCATGGCATACTCTGATGTGCCATCCCACCTTCCATGACATACTCTGATGTGCTAGCCCACATCCCGTGGTGTACTCTGATGTGCCATTGCACCCCATAACATTCTCTGATGTACCATCCCATCTTCTATAACATACTCTGATGTGCCATCCCACCTCCCCGACATACTCTGATGTGCAATTCCACCTCCCATGATGTACTCTGATGTGCCATCTCACCTCCTGTGGCATACTCTGATATGCCATGCCACCTCCCATGACAGACCCTGTGTCATACCACCTCCCATGGCATATTCTGATGTGCCATTCCACTTCCCATGATGTACTCTGATGTGCCATCCCACCTCCAATGGCATACTCTGATGTGCAAGCCCACCTCCATGACATACTCTGATGTGACATCCCACCTCCCATGACATACTCCGATGTGATCGCCCACCTCTCATGGCATACTCTATGTGCCATCCCACCTCCATGGTGTATTCTGATGTGCCATCCCACCACCCATGGCATACTCTGATCTGCCATCCCACCTCCCATGCCATACTCAGATGTGATATCCCACCTCCCATGGCATACTCTGATGTGCCATCCCACCTCCCATGGCATACTCTGATGTGACATCCATCTCCATGACTTACTCTGATGTGCCATCCCACCTCCCATGGCATATTCTGATGTGACATCCCACTTCCCATGGCATACTTTGATGTGCCATCCCACCTCCCATGGCATACTCTGATGTGCAAGCCCACCTCCCATGACATCCTCTGCTGTGACATCCCACCTCCCATGACATTGATTTCATTGATATTACAGAGCATTAAAAGACTTTTAGTCCATGCGCTCGCCACTAATAATTATTAAGTCTTAATACCTCTGTTTAGAAGATATTTATCAAGCTTAGTTTTAAATTCTGTTATTGTTTTACTTTCCACCACCTCGCTAGGAAGTAAATTCCAAATCTCCATCACCCTGTTATTTATCCAATATTTTCTTTTATTTGTTCTGTATATTTCCTTGATCAATTGGTGACGATGAGCTTTAGTATTATATGATTGGTCTGTATGCACCAATCCCAGTAAATCCCAAAGATAATTATCATTGAGTGCCCTATAAATCAAGCACATGTCCCCTCTCATTCTGTGATATTCCAGTGTATACAACCCTAATGACTGCAACCTCTGCTCGAGCTCTGGCCATCTGTCCCTTTAATTGTTTTTGTAATCCTCCTCTGCACCTTCTCCATTGATCCAATATCCCCCCTTTTGTAAGGTGCCCAAAACTGCACTGTACTCAACATGGGGGCGCACCAGTGAAGTATACAAGGGAATAACCACCTGTCTATCCTTGCATTTAATATGTTTCTGTATACAATGCGCTATACTACTGGCCTTTTTTATAGTTTTATTACAATGCATATTGAAGCTAAGATAATTGCTAATGGTAATTCCCAGATCCTTTTCATCCTTAACAGCCTTTAATGCAGTACCCCCCAGTGTATACTGGAACTGTTTATTATTCCTCCCGAAATGCATAACTACACACTTATCTAAATTAAAAATGGATTGTTTCTGGGATGCCCATATCTCCAACTTATTCAAGGCAGCTTATAGAATAGACTGATCCTCTGTATTATTTATTGGGCATCCTATTCTGGTGTCATCCGCAAATTTAGAAAGCCAAACCTCTTTGTTAACCTGCATAGATTATATATATAAATTAAATAAGCAAGGACCCAACACAGAACCCTAGGGGATACCACTGGTCACTTTGGCCAGGCTAGAAAATGTACCCTTGATACAAACCCTCTGGCTTCTATTTTTTAACCATGCCATTACCCAATTTACAATCCAACCAGGGAGGTCCAATTCCAGTAGGGCCTTCACAAGCTCCACATGGGGGACCTTATCAAAAGCCTTAGCGAAGTCCATATAGACAACATCAACTGAGTTTCCCAAATCCATAGATTTATTAACCTTATTATAAAATTCTAAAAGGTTAGACTGGCATGACCTCCCACTAGTAAACCCATGCTGGGTTTTATCCATCTTATCTGTAGTTACAAGAGAAACTATAGTGCAATCTTTTATTATTCCTTCCAGTATTTTCCCCAACACAGAGGTAAGGCTAATTGGCCTATAATTCAAAACTTCTTGTCTTGATCCTTTCTTGTGTATGGGAACAACCACTGCCTGTTTCCATATCTCAGGAACATCACCAATTTCTACAGATTTCTGAAATAACCATGTTACTGGATCTACCAATACTTCTGCCATTTCCTTAATCACCCTCGGATGGATATTATCGGGTCCCTGTGCCTTATTCTGGTTTATTTTTTTAAGTCTTATGAGAACATCAGCTCTATCTATCTTAAAAATAGATCCCATTTGTGTCTTTACTCTGGAATCCAGAACAGTTTGTGGGCTAGTGTTAAATACTGAGAGAAGTATGTGTTATTTCTTCTGCCAGAGCAATGTTCTCAGTTATAAGCTCCCCATTCTGGGCTTTTAGGGGCCCAACAGTTTTGTTCTTCCCTTTTTTACTGTTGATATATGAGTACAAGGACTTGTAGTTGTCTTGGACTTTGGTGGCTAAAGTACACTCATAATTCCTTCTGTCCCCAAAAATACCCCTTTTTGCTATCCTGAGGTGCTTTTTATAAGTCCCCCACTCTTCTTCTGTATTTATGTGTCTTGCCCTATGATATGCTATGTTTTTATTTTGAATTAATCCTTTCACTGATTGCATCATCCATGGTGGGAGGGCATTTTTTGATCCAACATATTTTTTCCTGGTTGATACATTACTTTGGACCAAATGTGCTAACTGTTTTGATAATATCTCCCACATTCCAGTTATAGTCTGGTTTTCAAAATCCGAATCCCAATCCCATGCAGCAAATTCGTGTCTCACTTGCTCAAAGTTTGCTTGATTGTATCTATGGAGTACTGTTTTGCCCTTTTCTAAACCCAGAGCACCAACATACTGAAAGGTAACCATGGAGTGGTCACTAGATCCTAGTGGGGGATTTACACCACAGTTTACAAAGTTTTCACCCAGGTCACTTAATACTAGGTCTAAGATATGGTTACCTCTGGTGTTAGTAGCCACATATTGATCGAATCCTGTGAGACTAAAAGCTTCAAGCTATCAGTATTCTAAACTAGAACTTGCTCTTAATGAGTCCCATTCAATACATACTCTGATGTAATAGCCCACCTCTCATGCCATACTCTTATGTGCCATCCCACCTCCCATGGTGTACTCTGATGTGCCATCCCACCACCCATGGCATACTCTGATCTGCCATCCCACCTCCCATTCCATACTCTGATGTGACATCCCATCTCCCATGATCTACTCTGATGTGCCATCCCACCACCCATGGCATACTCTGATGTGCCATCCCACCACCCATGGCATACTCTGATCTGCCATCCCACCTCCCATGCCATACTCTGATGTGACATCCCATCTCCCATGACCTACTCTGATGTGCCATCCCACCTCCCATGGCATATTCTGATGTGCCATCCCTTCTCCCATGGGATAGTCTGGTGTGCCATCCCACCTCCCATGGCATACTCTGATATGCCATCCCACCTACCACAGCATACTGTGATGTGCAATCCCACCACCCATGGCATACTCTCATGTACCATCCGACCTCCCATGACATACTCTGAAGTGCCATCCCACCTCCCACGGCATACAGTCATGTACCAGCCCACCTCCCATGGTGTACTCTGATGTGCCATCCCACCTCCCATGGCATATTCTGATGTGCCATCCCATGTCCCATGGGATATTCTGGTGTGCCATCCCACCTGCCATGGCATACTCTGATGTGACATCCCACCTACCATAGCATACTGTGATGTGCAATCCCACCACCCATGGTATACTCTGATGTACTATCCCACCTACTATGGCATACTCTGATGTGCCATCCCACCTCCAATGGCATACTCTGAAGTGCCATTCCACCTCCCATGGCATACTCTGATGTGCCATCCCACCTCCCATGGCATATTCTGATGTGCAATCCCATCTCCCATGACATACTCTGATATGCCATCCCATCCAGTGACATGGTCTGATGTGCCATCCCAAATCCATGACATACTCTGATGTCCCATCCCACCTCCCAAGGCATACTCACATGTGCCATCCACCTCCCATGGTGTACTCTGATGTCCCATCCCACCTCCCAAGGCATACTCACATGTTGGACTAGCATAACATTCTGTGGTGATTTGCATATGCAGCCCATGATGCTTTGCATTGTGGGGGCATGTGTGATTTTGTATACTCACATGTGCCATCCCACCTCTCATGGCATATTCTGATGTACCATCCCACCTCCCATGGTGTACTCTTATGTGCCATCCCACCTCCCATGGTGTACTCTGATGTGCTATCCCACCTTCCATGGCACACTCTGATGTACCATCCCACCTCCCATGGCATACACTGATGTGCCATCCCACCTCCCATGGCATATTCTGATGTGCCATCCCACCTCCCATGGCACATTCTGATCTTCCATCCCACCTCCCATGGCATACTCTGATGTGACATCCCACCTCCCGTGACATACTGTGATGTGCCATCCCTCCTCCCATGGTGTACTCTGATGTTCCATCCCACCTCCAATGGCATACTCTGATGTACCATCCAACCTCCCATGGTATACTGTGATGTGCCATCCCATCTCTCATGGCATACTCTGATGTACCATCCCACCTCCCATGACATACTTTGATATGCCATCTCATCTCCCATGATATACTCTGATGTGCCATCCCACTTCACATGGCATATTCTGAGGTGCCACCCACCTCCAATGGCATACTCTGATGTGTCAACCCACATACCATGGTATATTCTGATGTGCTATCCCACCTCCCATGGCATACTCTGATGTGCTGTCCCACTTCCTGTGATGTATTCTGATGTGCCATCCCAACTCCTGTAGCATACTCTAATGTGCCATCCCACCTCCCATGACATACTCTAATGTACCATCCCCCTCCAATGGCATACTCTGATGTACCATCTCACCTCCCGTCACATACTCTGATGCACCATACCACCTCCTGTGGTGTGCTCTCATGTGCCATCCCACCTCCCATGCCATACTCTGATGTCCCATCCCATCCCACCTCCCATGGCATACTCTGATGTGCCATCACACCTCCCATGGCATAAGGTGATTGCCATCCCAGCTCTCATGGCATACCCTGATGTACCATACTACCTCTTATGACATACTCTGTTGTGCCATCCCACCACCCGTGGCATACCCTGATGTGCCATCTCACCTCTCTTGGCATATTCTGAGATACCATCCCACCTCCCATGCCATATTCTGATATGCTATCCCACCTCCCATGGCACACTCTGATGTGCCATCCCACTTCTCATGGCATACTCTGATGTACAATCCCACCTCCCATGACATACTCTGGTGTGCCATCCCACCTCCCATGGAATACTCTGATGTGCCATCCCACCTCGCATGGTGTAATCTGATGTGCCATCCCACCTCCCATTGCATACTCTGATGTAGCATCCCACCTCCCATGGCATACTCTGATGTACCATCCCACCTCCCTTGACATACTTTGATGTGCCATCACACCTCCCATGGCATACGGTGATACTAACATACTAAAATGCCAGCAGAATAGGCCTAACGGTCTTTCGAGTATGCTCAATTGGTCAGCCCCCACCCTGGGTGCTGACCTTGCTGTCCCCCTCGCTTTCTCTGGCTTCTCCCTTCCCAATTCCAGATATTCTTGTTGCATTGGATTTTGCTTCCAGAACCCTTCCCCTGTACCTGTCCCAGCCCTCTTGAACCCCTCCACCGTCTCTGCCTCCACCAGCCCCTAGGCAGTGCATTCCATGGCTCCACCACCCTCTCAGTGAAGTAGCACCTCCTCCTTTCTCCCCTGAATCTTCCCCCTCCAGCTTCCACCCATGCCCTCTAGTGGCCCCTCCTCCTTCCTTCAAGCACCCTGACTGTTCTTCCCCTATTTACCCTCTTCATGTACTTGAGAGCCTCTATCATGTCCCCGGTCCCTTCTCTCTTCCAATCTGTACATATTTAGCTCTTCGAGCCTCTCCTCATAGGTCCTGTCCCCCAAGCCCCAAATCATTTTGGTTGCCCTCCTCTGGACCCTCTCTAGGAGTTTAATGTCCCTCTTTAAGTGTGGCCTCCAAAACTGCACGCAGTACTCAAGGTGTGGCCTCACCAAGCAGTTATACAGAGGGAGTATCACTTCCCTCCTTCTGGAGGTGATCCCCCTAGCGATGCATCCCAGCATCCTGTTGGCCTTGGCTGCTGCCCTCCTACAAGTTTCTGAGTTGTTCATCTTGACATCCACCACCACCCCCAGGTCCCTCTCAGCCATCGAGACTTGTAGCATTCCCCCCCCAGGGTGTACACTTGGCCCGGGTTTCTGGCCCCCAGGTGGAGTACCTTGCATTTGCCTGCACTGAACCTGAACTTCCACTTTCTAGACCATCTTTCCATGTGCCATCCAGCTCCCATGACATGCTTGATGTACCATACCACCTCCCATGGCATACTCTGATGTGCCATCCCACATCCATGGCATACTCTGATGTGCCCAAGTAGAAGGTACCACAGGACATTTACATCCCAGCTGTTATTCTAATTGTCCTGGTCTCATGACAGTAATGATGTCTAGATTGCTACTGCTATTTTCCCTTTTGTTTTTTTAAACTCATATTTATTGAACAAATTACAAGTCACATACAGGAGAACAAGGAATAGAGTACATCAAATCATCAATTAAGAACCCAAATAGAAGGGGAAATCTCCTGTTGAACAGTAATTCTTATCCAACAAACATGGCAATAAGAAACATATATTTTAAAAGCTGTATTAATAATTAGAAACTGATGAATGCACTGTAAGTGTGCAAAGAACCAAAGTCACAGACCTGCCCACCAGAGACCAGTAGCAGTACTTGCATTGTTAGCTAAATGAGACACTACTATACCAGATGAAGTCAATGGTATCAAACGGAGATAATCTGCCAAAGGGACTAAGGTATATAACAAAGGGGTCAGAAAAGGTATCATTATTCAGAGCCTTGTCTCAACAAGCAGCTAGTGACACAAAGGTCAGTGTCACAAATGCACTCCGCAGGTCAGACCCTCTGCTCCCACAGTGCCAACCTCAGAGTGCAATAGTGTGAACAGGTAATAGCAGGGTAACCCTCCAGTCTTCTCTGGGTCTGAATCACCTTTAGCCTTGAGGTCTGGAGGGATTCAAACTGTGAACCTTATGCTAGCATACCCAAATGTACAGGCTCAGATATGTACCGTCTTTGGCACTGCAGTACAATCTGCCACCAGGGCACTGAGCAGGCTTCAAAATGACCCTTTTAACTCTATAAGAGACCTAGGTAGTTCTTACCTTTTTAAGCAAGCTCAGTAACACAATCAAGGTTTTTCCCAACAACTCTCAGGCTTAAATACAGGTGCTTCACAATCAAAAAGAAACTGAGAAGACACCCAGTCAGTCCTTCAAAGAAATGGTTGTATGATAAAATATGATAAAAACAAGTAAAATAAAATTCAGAACAAATAGCATGAGCTCATAGTCACAAAAGAAAATGGGAAAATTACAGAACAAAACTCCTACCACAGTACTTAAGATTTTTGCTATCTAAATATTACCATTCTAAGTGCATTTAAGTTAGAGAGAACTTTCTGTCTCAGAGCCCAAGATGATATGACACATTCCTCAGATACAATGTTTCATTTCAGGGGGCACCTCTCCTCCCCTCCTGTGACATCAGTTAGACCCTCCCTTGGAGTTAATTCATAACAAACTTATCTACAAGGATGTGTTTTAAATAATGTGAACATCAGCAAAAACCATTTCCCACATATTACATCCTTTGATCAAGCATCTCTCTTTGATGTCCCTCTGCTGATTTCCTGTTGCTAGTGTGATCTCAGGTTTTATGACTTATGACAAAGTTCTGTGACCAAATTGGCCTTTTTCTGCAGGAACCGTAAAGGTTTATGAGGCTTATATCCTGGTAGCTGGTCCAAAAGTTCTAATTAAGACAAAAACAGGAAATCTTTAATCAGGTTTCTCTGGTTTGTTTAATGACATCCTCACTGACACTTTGAAAGGTAAAGGTCAAGTCTCACACACTGCTGACGGGGGGAGGGGCAATTTCATACACAGACCATTTATTTATTTACAGATATCATACAGTAATCATAAGCAGGGGCAGAGCATCACCTCCTCCCCACCTAGACTGAATTTGGGGCTCTGTTCCTGCATGCGATGAGCTCCACAAGTCAGTTAATTCCTCATATAGACACAACAAGCCATCTGCATTCTGATTGGTTGCTCCAGCCCTATGTGAGATTGTCATGTCATACCCTTGCAAGGCAAGACTCCATCTTAATAGTCTACTATTCTTTTTTCCCATTTGTGTCAGCCAAACCAGGGGGTTGTTGTCAGTTTGTACCTCAAAATGCTGCCTGTATAAGTATAGCTCTAACTTCTTTAGGGCCCACACCATGGCAAGACACTCTTTTTCCACAGTAGAGTATGCCTGCTCCCTGGGAAGTAAGTTTTTACTTAGGTACACAATGGGGTGATCTTTCCCTTGGTTGGATGTGTGACTTGGCACTGCCCCAATACCCACATCTAAGGTGTCAGTCTGGACTATAAAGAGTCTGCTGTAGTCTGGACTTGTCAATACAGGAGCACTGCACAGTGCCTCCTTCAGTCTGGTAAAGGCATTTTCACAGGCTGGTTTCCAGGTAGCTTTCTTAGGCATCCTTTTCTTTACCAGGTCAGATAGGGGAGCAGCCAGGGCACTATAATTTGGTACAAATTTCCCATAGTACCCAGCTGTCCCTAGAAAACTCCTGACCTGCTTCTGCATTTCTGGTCTGGGCCATGCCTTGATTGCCTCTATTTTTGCTTGGTTAGGACAGAGCTGTCCCCAGCCTACAACATACCCGAAGTATGCCACTTCAGCCATGGCCACCTGGCACTTCTCAGCTGTGACAGTGAGCCTGACCCTCTGTATCCTGCCCAGCACTTCCCTAAGGTGGGACAGGTGTTCCTCCCAGTTGGCACTAAAGATGGCAATGTCATCCAGGTATGCCACAGTGTACTTCTCAGCACCATTTAACACCTGGTTCACCAACCTTTGGAAAGTGCCAGGGCGTTCTTCATTCAAAAGGCAATACTTTAAATTCAAATAACCCTATTGGGTGATCAAGATGACTGTTCTAGCTCTGGCAGTTAACTTTGCCTGCCAATACCCTTTGTCAGGTCAACAGTCATAAGGTAGGTCGCCCTTCCCGACTTGTCCAGGAGTTTGTCCATCCATGGCATCGGGGGCGCTTGAGTTCGTGATTGCATTCAGTTCACGTATAGTCCACACAAAATGAGTAGAGCCATCTGGCTTGGGCACAAGGACTACGGGTGAGGCCCAGGGGCTGTGGGATCTCTGGAATACCCCTAAATCCAGCATTTCCTCCACCTCCCTCCTAATGTCCTTTTGGACAGCCTCTGATACCCAATATGCTGTTCGCCATATGGGCACCTCGTCCTGTCTCCACATTGTGTGTCGCTTAAGGGGTTAGTCCAAGCATGGCACTAAACATTGGGGCAAAGTCTGCTAAAACCTCCCTTACTTCCTGGATCTTGTCTGGGGCCAACTGGTGTGACAATTTAATTGCCTCCACAGAGGACTCCCGCTTGCTTTCCTCCAGCAAGTCATGAAGGGGTCTCCTTAGTCTGTCCCTCCCAGGACTACACACTGTAAACACCATGTCAGCCCTATTAGCATATGGCTTCATCATGTTGACATGGTACATTCTTTCTGTATGTCTTCTGTCAGGTAACTCTATGATATAGTTCACATCATTTACCTTTCTGACTACTTTGTACTGTTCTGCCCACTCAGCCTGCAGCTTATCTTTCTGGACTGGGATTAGGACCATGACTTCCTGACCCACCATGTACGAGGAGTGCTGACTCTGTGGTCGTACCACACTTTTTGTTTTTGTTGGCCAGCTGCCAGGTTGCTCTGGGCTGTCCCCATAAGCTCCTTTAGCCTTTCCCTAAACCTAAGGACATAATCTACTATGGGAGTTCCCTGGGTGGCGCTCTTGCCTTCCCAGTTCTCCCAGATCAAGTCTAGAGGCTCACATACCCGGTGTCCATATAACAGCTCAAAGGGGAAAACCCTGTTGACTCTTGGGGCACTTCCCTGTATTCGAACAACAGGTGGGGAAGGTTTTTCTCCCAGTCCCTCCCATGCTGTTCAGCAAATGCTTGAAGCATTGACTTCAGGTTACCATTAAATCTTTATACAAGCCCATTGGCTTGTGGGTGATAAGGTGTCATGCATCTCTGCACCACCCCACACTTCTCCCACAAACATTTCATCAGGTCCGACATGAAGGAACCCCCTCAATCGGTGATAACCTCCTGCAGAAACCCAATACAGGAGAAAATCCCAAGTAAGACATCTGCCACTTTGTCTGTCCTCAGTGAGGATAGGACAACTGCCTCTTGATACTGGGTGGCATAATCCACCACAGCCAGGATGAACCTCTTCTGGGAGGAGGGGGGGTATTTAAAAGCCCCACAATATCCTTTCCCACCCTCTGGAATGGCTCCTCCACTGTAGGCAATGGAATTAGGGTGGCTTAGGTTTTCTTACCTGCCTTCCTATTTCTTGCCACGGTGACATAACCTGCAATACTCCTTGACCTACTGGGTGAAGTTGGGCCAATAGAAATTATGGGCTAATCGCTGCATAGTGTGACATCCCATCTCCCATGACCTACTCTGATGTGCCATCCCACCTCCCATGGCATATTCTGATGTGCCATCCCTTCTCCCATGGGATAGTCGGGTGTGCCATCCCACCTCCCATGGCATACTCTGATATGCCATCCCACCTACCATAGCATACTGTGATGTGCAATCCCACCACCCATGGTATACTCTGATGTACCATCCCACCTACTATGGCATACTCTGATGTGCCATTCCACCTCCCATGGCATACTCTGAAGTGCCATTCCACCTCCCATGGCATACTCTGATGTGCCATCCCACCTCCCATGGCATATTCTGATGTGCAATCCCATCTCCCATGACATACTCTGATATGCCATCCCACATCCGGTGACATAGTCTGATGTGCCATCCCAAATCCCATGACATACTCTGATGTCCCATCCCACCTCCCAAGGCATACTCACATGTGCCATCCCACCTCCCATGGTGTACTCTGATGTCCCATCCACCTCCCAAGGCATACTCCATGTGCCATCCCACCTCTCATGGCATATTCTGATGTACCATCCCACCTCCCATGGCATACTCTGATTTGCCATCCCACCTCCCATGGCATATTCTGATGTGGCATCCCACCTCCCATGGTGTACTCTGATGCTATCCACCTTCCATGGCACTCTTGATGTACCATCCCACCTCCCACGGCATACACTGATGTGCCATCCCACCTCCCATGGCATATTCTGATGTGCCATCCCACCTCCCATGGCACATTCTGATCTTCCATCCCACTTCCCATGGCATACTCTGATGTGACATCCTACCTCCCGTGGCATACTGTGATGTGCCATCCCTCCTCCCATGGTGTACTCTGATGTTCCATCCCACCTCCAATGGCATACTCTGATGTACCATCCCACCTCCCATGGTATACTGTGATGTGCCATCCCATCTCTCATGGCATACTCTGATGGACCATCCCACCTCGCATGGCATACTTTGTACCATCTCACCTCCCATGACATACTTTGATATGCCATCTCATCTCCCATGATATACTCTGATGTGCCATCCCACCTCACATGGCATATTCTGAGGTGCCACCCACCTCCAATGGCATACTCTGATGTGTCAACCCACATACCGTGGTATATTCTGGTGTGCCATCCCACCTCCCATGGCATACTCTTATGTGCCGTCCCACTTCCCGTGGTGTACTCTGATGTGCTATCCCATCTCCCTTAGCATACTCTGATGTGACATCCCACCTCCTGTGGCATACTCTGATGTGCCATCCCACCTCCCATGGCATACTCTGATGTGCTGTCCCACTTCCTGTGATGTATTCTGATGTACCATCCCAACTCCTGTAGCATACTCTAATGTGCCATCCCACCTCCCATGACATACTGTAATGTACCATCCCCCTTCAATGGCATACTCTGATGTACCATCTCACCTCCCTTTGCATACTCTGATGCACCATCCCACCTCCTGTGGTGTGCTCTCATGTGCCATCCCACCTCCCATGCCATACTCTGATGTCCCATCCCATCCCACCTCCCATGGCATACTCTGATGTGCCATCACACCTCCCATGGCATATGGTGATTGCCATCCCAGCTCCCATGGCATACCCTGATGTACCATACTACCTCTTATGACATACTCTGTTGTGCCATCCCACCTCCTGTAGCATACCCTGAAGTGCCATCTCACCTCTCTTGGCATATTCTGAGATACAATCCCACCTCCCATGCCATATTCTGATGTGCTATCCCACCTCCCATGGCACACTCTGATGTGCCATCCCACTTCTCATGACATACTCTGATGTACAATCCCACCTCCCATGACATACTCTGGTGTGCCATCCCACCTCCCATGGCATACTCTGATGTGCCATCCCACCTCGCATGGCATAATCTGATGTGCCATCCCACCTCCCATTGCATACTCTGATGTAGCATCCCACCTCCCATGGCATACTCTGACGTACCATCCCTCCTCCCTTGACACACTTTGATGTGCCATCACACCTCCCATGGCATACGGTGATACTAACATACTAAAATGCCAGCAGAATAGGCCTAACGGTCTTTCCAGTGTGCTCACTACTGGTCAGCCCCACCCTGGGTGCTGACCTTGCTGTCCCTCACCTTCTCTGGCTTCTCCTTCCCAGTTCCAGATATTCTTGCTGCATTGGATTTTGCTTCCAGAACCCTTCCCCTGTACCTGTCCCAGCCCCTCTTGAACCCCTCCACCATCTCTGCCTCCACCAGCCCCCTAGGCAGTGCATTCCATGGCTCCACCACCCTCTCAGTGAAGTAGCACCTCCTCCTTTCTCCCCTGAATCTTCCCCCCTCCAGCTTCCACCCATGCCCTCTAGTGGCCCCCTCCTCCTTCCTTCGAAGCACCCTGACTGTTCTTCCCCTAGTTACTCTCTTCATGTACTTGAAGACCTCTATCATGTCCCCCCGGTCCCTTCTCTCTTCCAATCTGTACATATTTAGCTCTTCGAGCCTCTCCTCATAGGTCCTGTCCCCCAAGCCCCAAATCATTTTGGTTGCCCTCCTCTGGACCCTCTCCAGGAGTTTAATGTCCCTCTTAAGTGTGGCCTCCAAAACTGCACGCAGTACTCAGGTGTGGCCTCACCAAGCAGTTATACAGAGGAGTATCACTTCCTCCTTCTGAGTGATCCCCTAGCGATGCATCCCAGCATCCTGTTGGCCTTGGCTGCTGCCCTCCTACAAGTTTCTGAGTTGTTCATCTTGACATCCACCACCACCCCCAGGTCCCTCTCAGCCATCGAGACTTGTAGCATTCCCCCCCCAGGGTGTACACTTGGCCCGGGTTTCTGGCCCCCAGGTGGAGTACCTTGCATTTGCCTGCACTGAACCTGAACTTCCACTTTCTAGACCATCTTTCCATGTGCCATCCCAGCTCCCATGACATACTTTGATGTACCATACCACCTCCCATGGCATACTCTGATGTGCCATCCCACATCCCATGGCATACTCTGATGTGCCCAAGTAGAAGGTACCACAGGACATTTACATCCCAGCTGTTATTCTAATTGTCCCTGGTCTCATGACAGTAATGATGTCTAGATTGCTACTGCTATTTTCCCTTTTGTTTTTTTAAACTCATATTTATTGAACAAATTACAAGTCACATACAGGAGAACAAGGAATAGAGTACATCAAATCATCAATTAAGAACCCAAATAGAAGGAAATCTCTGTTGAACAGTAATTCTTATCCAACAAACATGGCAATAAGAAACATATATTTTAAAGCTGTATTAATAATTAGAAACTGATGAATGCACTGTAAGTGTGCAAAGAACCAAAGTCACAGACCTGCCACCAGACCAGTAGCAGTACTTGCATTGTTAGCTAAATGAGACACTACTATACCAGATGAAGTCAAGGGTATCAAATGGAGATAATCTGCCAAAGGGACTAAGGTATATAAAAGGGGTCAGAAAAGGTATCATTATTCAGAGCCTTGTCTCCAACAAGCAGCTAGTGACACAAAGGTCAGTGTCACAAATGCACTCCGCAGGTCAGACCCTCTGCTCCCACAGTGCCAGCCTCAGAGAGCAATAGTGTGAACAGGTAATAGCAGGGTAACCCTCCAGTCTTCTCTGGGTCCGAATCACCTTTAGCCTTGAGTTCTGGAGGGATTCAAACTGTGAACCTTATGCTAGCATACCCAAATGTACAGGCTCAGATATGTACCGTCTTTGGCACTGCAGTACAATCTGCCACCAGGGGCACTGAGCCAGGCTTCCAAAATGAACCCTTTTTAACTCTATGAGAGACCTAGGTAGTTCTTACCTTTTTAAGCAAGCTCAGTAACACAATCAAGGTTTTTCCCAACAACTCTCAGGCTTAAATACAGGTGCTTCACAATCAGAAAGAAACTGAGAAGACACCCAGTCAGTCCTTCAAAGAAATGGTTGTTTGATAAAATATGATAAGAACAAGTAAAATAAAATTCAGAACAAATAGCATGAGCTCATAGTCACAAAAGAAAATGGGAAAATTACAGAACAAAACTCCTACCACAGTACTTAAGATTTTTGCTATCTAAATATTACCGTTCTAAGTGCATTTAAGTTAGAGAGAACTTTCTGTCTCAGAGCCCAAGATGATATGACACATTCCTCAGATACAATGTTTCATTTCAGGGGCATCTCTCTCCTCCCTCCTGTGACATCAGTTAGACCCTCCCTTGGAGTTAATTCATAACAAACTTATCTACAAGGATGTGTTTTAAATAATGTGAACATCAGCAAAACCATTTCCCATATATGACATCCTTTGATCAAGCATCTCTCTTTGATGTCCTCTGCTGATTTCCTGTTGCTAGTGTGATCTCAGGTTTTATGACTTATGACAAAGTTCTGTGACCAAATTGGCCTTTTCTGCAGGAACCGTAAGAGTTATGAGGCTTATATCCTGATAGCTGGTCCAAAAGTTCTAATTAAGACAAAACAGGAAATCTTTAATCAGGTTTCTGGTTTGTTTAATGACATCCTCACTGACACTTTGAAAGGTAAGGTCAAGTCTCACACACTGCTGACGGGGAGGGCAATTTCATACACAGACCATTTATTTATTTCACAGATATCATATAGTAATCATAAGCAGGGGCAGAGCATCACACTCCTCCCCACCTAGACTGAATTTGGGGCTCTATTCCTGCATGCGATGAGCTCCACAAGTCAGTTAATTCCTCATATAGATGCAACAAGCCATCTGCATTCTGATTGGTTGCTCCAGCCCTATGTGAGATTGTCATGTCATACCCTTGCAGACACTCTCTCGCTCACTCAGCTGCAGTGGCACTACATAAACTGAATTGATTTGCTGCATATACACAGTGGAGCTGCAAATGTGAAACTTCAGGCTGTGTAGGTGTGTGAGAGTGACAGAAGTTAGCACGTCACATACTGCACAATACTAATTTAAAATGATCCATGAAGACCTGCTTAATTCTAATGACTGAGACAAGGCAACTATTATGGGTTTCACTTACAAAAAGGGACACAAGCTCAGCTTTCCTATAAAACCTTATCCACTCAGATGGAGGATTACTCCCTTCCCATCCACAATCAGCCACTTCCCTCTTACATTTTGTTTTGAAGATTTACATGTTCTACCACCTGAAACAATTAGTTGAAACAGTGAAACATTACCTTATTCCCTTGCAGCAAGTGCACACGCTATTGATTTGTGATTTATTTAATTTCGATACATTCCTTATAGCAGATTGTGTTTGCTGTTAGCTCCTCTAACACTGACATGACAACAATTGAAGAGCCTTGCTTATAAGGGCTAATAAAGCCAGCTGTCTGCAATGAGTTGACGGCAAATGGTGGAGGGAGGGTGTCATTAGACACCAATGAAACGGCAGTTTATTGCAGCCTGCAGCACAAAAAAAAACAACTATGGAACCGCTTGATAATAATTATGCTATAAATTAATACTTCATTACTTTTTATAGTAAAATAAACTGTTCATAAAGAAAAAGGCATGATGTAAAAATAAATCTAAGAACTAAAATGACATCAGCGAAATACTGCGAGTCAGAGAGATCAGTAGCAGCATCAGAAGAAAAAAGCCACTCAGCAATATCTTTCCAAAACTTTTGTACATGCATTGTTGTTGCTTCAGCCTTTTTATTTTTATTATTTTCAGTGACATTTTGCTTTTGCCCAGGTTGTTACCAGCAGGTTGACCTGTTCAGGTCTGCACAAGTGTTAGTCATTTGCCTACAATTTGAACCTGTATCTTCTGGTCCCAGAGCCTGCTTTCTATGACACCACACTGCCTCCAGAATTTGTAGCTACATCCCCAGAAATTGTGCCTTATAGATTATGGTGATTCCCTACACTCTTGAAATTCTTGGCAGACATCTTTCTCCCCCCTCAACCCACTAATAAACAAGCATTTGTCAATGCTGAATGTTGTCTTGCTGGCATTGGCATTGGTAGTGCAGGAGTTAGAGATGCATAGTAGGAGTTACCGTGAAGTATTGAACTGGCGCCAACTCCACACCCACCCAACAGAGACGGACAGGCATTGGGTGTGCCTTTGGGTCATCAGCTATAACGCCATGCCATTTACCTCACCCTACCCAGTAGACACTGACAAGTGTCGTGGTGTGCTTAGGGTCTTTGGGCCTTATACTTACCCCATTCCATAAGGAATATGCTGAGGTGGGTGCAGTATAGGAGAATGGGGTGAACTTTGGGGCCAAACAATCCAAGGCACACCTCGATGCCTGTCACTGGCTGCAGGGTGCAGGTGGGGGTGGAATGGCGGGATCATTACAGCTGATGAACTAAGTTACACCCATATGCCTGTCAGTCTCTACAGGGTGAGGTGTTACAGTTGGAAACCCTAATGCTGTAGGGATGTGTTGAAGTCACTCCAAATTTTCAACATGGGCTTTTGTGACCCCCACCTCATGAAGAGCAGCACTATCAGTTTGTTAGCCAAAGGTGATTTTGCACAGCAAGTGAGCCAGTTGGTGCCACAGGTACTAAGCATATTTTGGGCAGGATGTGACAAATATCAACTGTACTGTTCATGAGGAGGTGTAAAAAAATGGCAACATTGAAAATCTGGAGTGAAAACATAAAAATTAGTGAAGTCATGAGCATGTATAGAAACTGTGCAACGTACGTTCATAGCTAATTATTTTTGGGATTTTTTAACCACATTTTCAACACAGGCATTTTGGGACCTCCCTCATGAACAGCGGTACTATGATTTTGCTAATCTTCCCCAAAAGTTGATTTCCCACAGTGACCATGCCACTGTACGCCACAGGTGCAAAAACACATTTCAGGCGGATGTGATAAATGACAGCTGTACTGTTCATAAGGAGGTGTGAAAAATGCCAGTGTTGAAAATCTGGTGTGAAAATATTGCAAATTTGCAAAGTTAAAAGGGTGCGTGGAAACTGCGGAATGCATACTTGTAACACAGTCATTTTGGACTTTCGTCATCAAATTTTTAACATAGGTATTTTAGGGCCTCTGCTCATGAACAGTGTCACTGCCGCTTTGTCAAACTGTCCCAAAACTCATTTCACACAGTGACCGCTCTATTCTGTGCTGGACATGCGAAACACATTTTGGCCAGGATAAGTAAAATTACATCTGCACTGTTCATAAGGAGGTGTGGGAAAATGGCAATGTTGAAAATCTGGTGTGAAAATATTACAGATTCATGAAGTTATGAGCGTGCATGGAAACTGCACAATGCACACTCATAAAACAGCCATGTTTTGGATTTTGCCACCAATTTGCATTATAGGCTTTTGAGAATCCCCTCATGAACAGTGGCACTGTCATTTGTTAATCAGTACCAAAGGTGATTCTGTGCAGTGACTGTGAAATCACCTTTCTGGGTGAATAACACCATGACAGTGCATGAAATCATGAGGAGGGTGCCAATAACCCATGTTGAAAATTTGGTGCTAAAATTCTAAAATGGACAAGATATGCACCAAAGTTGAAAAAAAACCTATTACGCCATTATACAGCTCACTTGCATTTCCTCAGTTCGCATGCACGCTCATAACTTTGTGAATTTGTAATATTTTCTCTCCAGATTTTCAACATTGCCATTTAACAATAAATGATGTTGTAACAGCCAAGTGTTCAAAGCTGCAAAATCATCATTCAGAGATAAATTTATTACATTTACTGAAGAGGCGCTAGCATAAAGAATAATATCTTCAGTACGCAATAACAAATCTGATTGGGTCAGAATCTTTAAGATAGGGTCTATATATTAAAAATTAAAAGGGGACCCAGGATGGACCCCTTAGGGACTCCCTGCTCCAACAGATGAGTTCAAGTTTCAGTTAATTAGCACAAAACTCCATTGAGCACGCCATTTGCAAGGAGGTCCTGAATGAATAACTTGGTACAAGAAATAAAACTGCAAAAACATACAATATAATACTGAAATAATATTTACAATAGGCAACATGATAGAACAAGTTAGATACAAAATGTACAGATGGGAAGTCCTTCCAACAGTTGTACAATCCAAACAGTATTAGAATGTGATCCACCATAATAAACCTTCAAAGGGCAATCTGCAAGGTAACTTTGGAACCATGCACAAGGTGATTCTGCCAGGCCGATGTCACTCAGTCTCTGGAGCAGCAAGGTGTGGTCTACTAAACTGAAAGCCTTTGACAAGTCTACAAAGACCGCACCAGCAAGCTTTTTCAGATCCAGACAACACACAAGGTGCAGTCTGTAAAACATGCAAGACTTAACCTGTACAAAAAATTTCTTAAAACCATGCTGCTCCAGAGAGTGAAGACAGTTGGCCTCCAGATATCCAACAAGTTGTTTATTAATTAACTTTTCTAGTATCTTACTTAAGGAAGGCAAAATAGATATTGGACAATAATTCTCCAAGTCCATTAAATAATCCGTTTTGGAATCTGTTTAATAATGGTTTGTTTCAAAGTTGAGGAAATTCTTCTGTAATCAGGGAAAGGTTACATAGAGTAGTCAGTGGTTGATAAATGGATGTGGTAACAAGTTTCAAACATCCTGGTTCCAATTCATCTAAGTCTACACTTTTATTGCTAGGTAATCATCTTTGCAGCTTGAGAACTTAATTTGGTTTGATTTCACGATAATAAAAGGGTAGTGGAGTACCATTCAATGGAGATGAAGCAGATCTTTTAATGGAGTATGATTTTCTGTGTTCACTCTGTATTTAGAGAGATCAGACTATTTATATAAAATGCATCACAGTTTTCAGCTGGATTTTGTAAGTGTTCACTATGGTATCCAGTGAACAAGGCGACGTAATGGCGCTTACAAAACTGCGATTCAGATTATGGCACCTGTGTTCAGTGCTACCTGGTAAGGTAGCGACCAGATACCTGGGTGGGCAAGTAGGGTGATGAGAGTAACACGCATATACGCAGCAACAACAACATGGGTGCCAGGAGGAAGGGTGAGGTACGTGGGAGGAGTGTGGTGGGCAGCTGCTGCAGAGCTGGTTGGCTAGCATTGCAGGGAGGGTGGTTGGTTGGGGTGTGCAGAGTTCAGGTCCAGAGCAGCATGTTTTTTTTTTGTGCCAGCAGGCAGATTGTTTTTTGTTTAAAGAATTTCAGCCCCCAACATGCACCCCATTGAGCTGAGAACTCTTGAGAAGGGGGTGCATCCCCAACATACATGTAAATTCGTCATCGCTTTGTAGTTTGCCATGAATGTACATTGTTGTAATTCATTTTGGCGATGTACACTTATCCAAATGGTGACCACTATTCTGCAATCACTTTTATGACCTAGAGTCAATCACTATTGTTGACAATAACTCCAGAAGGTACAGTTTTAGAGGGTCAATTAAAGTTTTTATTGAAGTCCAACATTTTCTGGGATCACCCAGTGATGGATTTTGTTTTCCTTGAAATAGATTTACATTGCAGAATTGTAGATTTACATTTATTCCTCAATTGTTGATGCTTGTTAAGTTCTGTAATGCTATTGGAGATCTTATAATATTTCCATGTTTATGCTGTGGGGTTGGGGGGCAATAGCACTGTCAGTTTTGAGTACAAGTTTTAAATTCCACAGGCACTTGAGGATTCATTTATGCTTTCTCAAAAGTAAGGAAATTCATTGCAAAAACATTATTAATCCACTAGTTAGAAATTAGTTTAGTTGCCGTATTGGTCCTAGTAAGAACAGATCCAGAAGCAAATGATTTGATACCTTTTATTGGACCAACAGGGTAACAAAAAAAAACCAGTGCCTAAGCTTTTGGACCAACCAAGTCCTTTCTTGGATGCTTCGTCAGTTGTAAACTAGTATAAGCTTCCCAGGAAGGCTTGGTTGGTCCAAATGATTAGCACTGTTTTCTTTATTACATCTATGTTGGTTCAATAAAAGGTATCAGACCATTTGCTTTTGATCTGCAGATCAGTTAGGTAACTTAACATCAAACATTAGAAATGTGGTGTTAGGGTTTCCAACCCTAACACCCCCACCCCCAAGCAGCAAATGGAAAAACATTAGAGTTTAGGGTCTCCAGAGTGTTGGCGAATCAGTGGTGGGGTCTTCCTTTGGAATTGTTAACCCTAATGCATACCTCTCCCCTGTGGTCCCTGTGTGAAGAAAGGAGATCATCTGTGACATTTTCTCATGGAATGGGGTGGGCATTAGGGTTGACAACCGAGAGACCCCACCTCTGATTTGTCATGACTCAAGAGACCCAAAACCTTACATTTTCTGTTTGGTGCTTTGGGCGTGGGGTGTTAGGTGGGAAACTCTAATGCCACATTTTCATACTTTGTGGTGTTTAGTTACCCCAACTGGGGCATTAACAAAGTTTTTGCAATTAACATTTATATATATAGTATACTGTATGTTGTACAGTATGCTTGATTTTCCTGATGGGGTTCAGGAAGTGGGAGGTGGGTGGTTACAGTACCGCTGCCCACCACCAGAGCCCTGCCTACTGTACCGATCACCCATTCCTGTTGTACCTATCAGGTAGGGAAAACAGGACAGAGTAAGTGGGCCAAGAGGTCCTTATCTGTCAACAATGTCTGTGTTTCTATGTTTATAGTGTTAAGGCACATTTGTAATAGTGTATAACATATGACCTATTACATTATCTTTTCATTATATATGCATTTCCTAGCCTGCCTTGCCTTCTCCCTTTGTGCCCTGCATTTAACATCAACCTAACTATCCTTATCAGATGGCCTCTTGGGGTCACAAACAAGTAATGATTATACCTCCTCCAACTATATTGCTACAAGACAGCCCAATCTTTGCCCCTTTGGTGTTTCCATCTAAGCTCATGACTTATTCATCATTTCCTTAAGCACTACTGTCGCTGTCCTAGTACACAAGGGAAAAAAGATTTGTGTGCCTTCTTTGGTTTTCTATTGTCCTTATACTCCTGGCTGGTGATGTTGAGCAAAATCTGGGACCAAATCCAGGGATAACTACCCTTGTTCTCTTACCCCCGTTCTTCTTGAAGGATCTTAAAGTTACTCATCTAAATGTCCAAAGTTTTCTGCCCAATCACACTGAACTCACTGTCTGAATCACCCATTATGCCCCTGATGTCCTGTGTCACACAGAAACAGGTCTTAAATCAACCTCGCCAGACTTGGTTTGTACCCTCCCAAATAGCAGTCTACTAAGAAGCGACTGTACTGGCCAGAAACACGGTGGTGGTCTACTTATTTATTATAAAAGTAATTTTAATGTATCCCTAATCCCACATGATTACCCTTCCACTACCTGTGAATACCTTCATGCACCACTTTTCCTGCATAATGCAAACAAGGTCCACATAATTTGAGTTTATAACCCTCAAGTATGGTGTGAAAGGGCTCCGACCTATTGAATAGTATTGGCCCCAAGATCTTTGCAAATGAGGCATTTATTATTATTATTGGCAAAGCTAATAGAATGATGGCATGCATAAGAAGGGACATGATTACTAGGAAAAGGGAGGTGCTAATGCCATTATATACCAGAAATTATATTATATGCCAGAAATGGGATCGTTAGGCTGAAGAAGGAAGGAGGAGAAAGAGTGGAGGATGACCTAGAAAGGCTGAGACACTGAACAAGTACTTTTGTTCAGTATTTGTCAGGGAAGGAGAGGTATTCAGGGGAAGAGAGGTAGACATCAGCCCATTCATGGTGAAAAAAGTCCTAGAAGAACTCAGGAAAATAAAAGCAAATGAGGCAATGGGGCCAGATGGGATCCACCCAGAGTACTAAAGGAACTCAGGAAGTGCTGGTGGAACCACTGGCTAACCTTTTCAATGCATCATTAGAGACAGGGAGGTATCGGAGGACTGGAGGAGGGCAGATGTGGTCCCTCTCCTCAAGAGTGGAAGCAGACAGGAGGCATGCAATTACAGGCCTGTAAGCCTAACCTCAGTAGTGGGGAAACTAATGGAGTCCTTACTTAAAGATCATGTGCAATGTTTTTACATATTTTTATAAAAGCTTGAAAAGCTGAAATTCAAGTCCCTGTGTCATGATAAGTGTTTCCTGAAATGTCATGCTGTTTGGTTTTGTGGTTTCTTTTAATCAGCATTAGTTAACTTGCTCTACAGTGGCTGAAAACAGTGGAGTTATTTTTGTCCTCTCAGTCAAACTTAGAGTGCGATGACATCATTTTGGAGTAGCTTGCTGTTTCAGATTCCCAATCAGAGCAGTAGTTTGTCGAGTTAATGGTTTGATGAGCTCTCAAATTTCTTACAAACCCAGTCTGTAGCTTGTGTTTAGATAGATCAGCTTAAAATGTGTCATTTTCTTCTCGTAAAAAGCTAATAATGTCAGTTTCAATGTTGAATTGAAGAAGTGGAAATCTTTCTCTGTGAGAAATCAGCTTGTCTGCCACAGCTCTGAGTTCTTTCTTTTTTTTTTTTTTGCAAATAACTATACTTTATTGTAATATCAACAAAACATACATATTATCCCCATCCCAATACATCCCTACATTTGTTACAATAAATGGAATCGAATACACAGGATTAAGTGAAGGAAAAAAAGAAAAGACAACGAGAAAAAAAAAATCAACCAACCCAACCCAGAACCCCCACCCTCTAGGTCTGGCAGCCCAAAATTGGGGACATGATGAGAGGAAATTGAAGTTCCTAGGGATCATTATAGAGGAATAGAGAAACATATATCCTGGTATGGCGATCCCTCTAAATTCGCTCAAAATACAAGACAAAAGAGAAGTAGTAAATTAAAAAGGAGCTGATAAGAGAATTAAAGGCATATAATAAAAAAGAGAGATAAAGGAGGCAAAAAGGAAAGAAGGAGAGAGCAGGAGAGGGAAGAGATAACCAATCCCATTGGCAACTTCAATTACTTTTCAGAGACTAAGATTAAATAAGGAATTGGAATACCTGCTTTAAGAATGTAAGGCCATACTAGATGTTAGTTATACTAATAGTCAAGTTGTCTTTCAGACGTTGATATAGGTTGCCCCAACATTTGTCAAATTTTTCCTCGAATTGAAAAAGAAGGCCACAATTCTTTCTCGCTTAAGGCTTCCAAAAAGTGTCCCACCATTCTTTACATGAGGGTATCCCTCCCTACGCCAGTAGCGAAGAAGTAACAACTTAGCCACTAATGTAATTAAAGCTATCTGGCATTTGTGAACTGTGGACGGATATGGGAAAAACTGCCAAGGATGCAAGTCTCGAGGTTAAAATGCAGCACTACATCCAGAAAGGAGTCATCCATAAGCGGATTAATTCCCAGAACTTAATTACTTTGGGGCACTCCCAGAGTTTATGTAGGGTGGTAGCCAAGGGGTTGCCACAATCTTGGCATTTGGGTGACCTTTGTTTGTATATGTGTGAAAGTTTGGCTGGGGAGAGATACAAGTTGTGTAAAATATTAAATTGAAGACCCTGTAATCTATCTTGTTTTACACAATTGTATAGATCCCGCCAAACCTTTGTCCAGGTCATTTCTGGCCAGTTCAGGACAGGTTCACTTTCCAATAGTATGGGGCAGGAGAGGCCTTAGCATCTCTTAGAGCAAGAATAAATTTATAAATTTTGGATATCGCTTGCTAGATAGTGCAAATTTTTTATTTCCTTTATCAAGCTACCTGCCTTCTCATGCCCCTGTCCACCTTTCAAAAAGGAGCAAACGAGTTTCTTATTTGGTATAGCGGAACCTATCCTTGGGGTCTATTATCAACTTACCCATCAATTCTGACAATGGTACAAGGTGGTCGCCTGAGATAAAATCAGCAATTCTGAGTTTTTGGGAAGGTTACCCACATTCCTTCTTAGTGGTTGGTTACCAATCAGTAAGTTCGGGTTGTTAATAAGGGGTTGCATCAAATCTTTTAAAGGGATATTTAGGAACGAGTATAACTGGTGGAAGACTTTAATATCCCAACCAAGTGGAGTGCCTTTAAGCTTGGATGGTATTTTGGGCCAGGGAGAAAAAGCAGGGATTCTAGATCCAGTTAGCACTTTGAGCCATCAAACAATCGATGACGCCACTTGCTGTAGGTATCAGAGTTTCTGATGCCCATTGAGCCGACCTTGCCGCATGGCTTGCCAAGTAGTAGATATAGAAGTCTGGCGCTGTAAACCTCCTTCTTCCCTACACGAGTGAGTTTACGTATAAGCCCCGCGGGTGGGTTACCATTCCAGATAAAATCAGTACAATATTTATGACAGAGATTGAAAAAGATTTTGGAAGATACACATTAAGGTTGAAAGGAAGTAGGAAATTTTCGGCAAAATCATCATTTTATTGTATTGGCCTCCCCAAAAAGATAGGGAAGTTTAGTCCACCTTCCAAGGTCTTCCTTAATCGATTTAATAAGGGTTTGAAATTCAAATCATATAACTCCGTTAGATCTTTAGAAACTTTAATACCCAGATATGGAAGAAATTTTGTCTGCCAACTCAAGCCCAAGGAAGAACACCAGGTTCATGCTAGATGGGAGAAAGTGGGTAAACTAGAGTTTTACTTTTGTTTAATTTGTATCCGGAAAATTCACCAAAACGCGAGATAATAGAGAACAGCTGTGGAAGGAGGTCTGACTATGCCATATATGGATTAGTAAATCATCTGCAAAAGCAGAAACTTTAAATTCTGCATTCTCAATACGCACCCCATGGACACCAGTGTCCATCTTGATGGCTCTGATAAGTGGCTCCAAGTATAAATTAAATAAATATGGTGAAAGGGGACACCCTTGTCGAGTTCCCTCTTTAATCAAAAGGAGTGAAATCAGGTTATTACAGGAAATTCTCATGGAGGGCATGTGTACAAGATCCGAATGTAACCCAAAAGTTGTCTGAATGCCTAATTTAGAGAGCACCTCAAACATAAACTCCCACTCCACCCTGTTGAATACCTTCTCTCGTCCTAGCTGCAGAGAGGCTTCTCTGTCTGCGCCAGACTCCTGTATTAAATAAAACAACTTTCTAAAGTGATCTGCCGACAGCGCCATACATAAAGCCAACCTGCTCAGGACTTAATAGCCCTGTCCAGGCTGTTTTCAACCTGTTGGCCAGAATCTTGGCGAATATCTTAATATCAATATTTAATAAAGATATAGGCCTATAGTTCGTCACCAGATCCGGGGTTTGTCTGGTTTGGTAGAAGAATAATCCTTGCCTCAAAAGGGAGTGGTCCTTGATCCCTCCTCACACCAGAAAGTAAACAGTTGATGTAATAGCGGGACCAAGGTCTCTTTGAAGGTTTTATAAAACAAGGCAGTAAACCCATCCGGCCCTGGTGCTGTATCGAGCGTCAAGGCATCAATAGATTGTGAGACTTCTTCTAACTTAAGGGAGCCTCTAAGACCAGACGGAGGTCTTGAGAGCTTGGGAAGGGATATCCATAAGAAACTCTCTCATTCTAGAGATCATCTCTGGCTGCAATGGCTCACTTAAGTATAAGTTCCTATAAAAGTTAACAAAATATTTAGAATATCCTCTGGATCAGAGGTTACCTCACCGGTCTGGGGGTGATTTAGGCGCAGCAACCCATCTTGCCGCTGCTCGTTGTTTCAGCTGCCAAGCCAGCATCTTCCCAGCTTTACTACCTTGCCCTATGTAAGATGCCCTCAAGCCAGAAACTGATTCTCTACTTTCTCTTTCATGGTCGCCGTATCAGGTTCTTAGGGAAGCAAGTTCCTGCTCCTGGGAGGAGGAGATCTTAATTTTCACCTATGGCATCCAAGGCTCTAATTCTGTCCAAACAATCCATTGCTGAACGTGCAATGTTTTTCTTACGGATTGTTGCTAGTCTAATAAACTCACCTCTCCATGTGGCCTTCAGCGCCCACACCCTGTCAACTGCTTGTAGTGATCCCAGTTCACATTAATAGAATGGGACATAAAGGATGTGAATTGCTCTAATAAAGGAGGGTCTTTAATTAAATGGTTGTTTAAAGACCATGAGTATGATCTAGGTGGCAGGGAAAGTGGTTGGCACTGGAGGCCAACAGAGGAGGATCGGAAATTACTCGACCGGAGATAGTAGCCTCCTGAATCAGGGGAGAATCTGATGGCTTACTGAAAAGTAGTCTATTCGAGAGTAGCTTTTATGGACCGGAGAATAGAAGGTATATTCTCTAGTCTTGGGGTTAATTAATCGCCAGGATCAGATAATCCTATTGATGACATAAATTCGAGCAATGCTCTCTTGACTGAGGATGGGGGATCCTTGACCATGAACAGTCAAGCAATTGGATGACCAAGTTCCAATCCCCACCTAAAATTATTGGTTTGTCAGCTAAAGGAGCAATGAGAACCGCAAGCGGGTAAAGAAGGTTGGGGATTCCTGGTTAGGACCATAAATTGAGCCTAGCACTAGACTTGCTCCCGCCAATTTACCCAGGACAATGATGAACCTACCTTCTGGGTCTGCAATTACTTCTGATGAAAAAAGGGAGCGTTATTGCCCACTAAAACGGCTACACCTCTTTTTACCGTGGAGAACCCACCCCAAAAACTTGGCCCACCCATCTTTTTAAGGAAATGAAGCTGCCAGGGTCATATGTTTCTTGTAAAAATACTATTGATGGATTAAAACGTGCCAGATGGTTGAGAATGATATACTTTTTTGTTATCTCTTCCCCTTTTATATTCAAGAAATTATGTTCAGATCAAAAGCCATATAGTAAACAGTAGGGAACAAGTCTTAAGACTATTGAGCTGCCAGACCTCCCCCAATGACTCCAACCTACCCAAAAACTGAAAAGAAGAAACCTCCCTATTATCCAAGCCCACCCCTTACCCTAATCTCTATAACTAAACCAGCCCCTGGCCCCAGGCCGCCTCCAAGTTGCTGGACCGTGGCACGCTCTGAAAGTGGGCCTCTCACTCCCAAAAAAGATTGGTCCACTAACCTCCCATCTTTGAGGTTTAATATTGATATAAAAGTCTTAGAAAAACAAATTATTACATAGCCCAGATGAATTATCCTCGCTAAGTCGCTTTATGTGACCGCAGAGGGGTATTAGCAAAAACACTAAGATTAGGGCTATCAGCTACCCACTTTAAAAATAAATATAACGGATTAATCGTATTAGCTCCAAAATGCATTAACAAGTCTGAACAACTGAAACGTCACAGTATTGTTGTATATTGATGCTTCATTTTAACAACCTGTCCCATAAATAGTGTCTATAGATTCGGCAGGTGCGGGCCTAGCCCGCTAACCTCGCTAATAGCCAGCAAACTGTGATAAGGTTATAATAGAGAAGATCCAGTCTGACCCAAAAAAAAGGGGTTAGATAGATCTGGTTTGAAAATGGTCTGCTACCATATGCCTATAGAGGTTTTCTGATGCAAAGGAGTATCTAAGGCACTATTACACATAGAGGTGACCATTGTCAGATGCAGCATAGCCACCTTCTGCATTTAAACTGCTCCAAACACTCCTCCCAAAACCCTGTAATAGGAACTGCAATTGGAACCTCCTCTAGACATGATAAGATGTATCCTTCAGAGATATGCTTAAACATATTAAGTCTGTCGCCCTATTATTAGCTGCAAACAAAAACCAAACGGGTATAGGGGAGGTGGAGGATAAAAGGGGGAAGGGGAAGGAAGGAAGGGGGGAGGGGAGGAAGAAGGGAAGGAGGAGGAGGAGGGAGGGAGGGGGAGGGGCGGAGGGGTGAGAAGGGGAGAAATAGGAAAGGGATAAGGGAAATATAGTGCGATAGTTATTTAATGTCCATCCTTTAAGTATTTAGAAGAAGGACCATGTTATGCGGTAGTGTAATCAGTCCAGACAAACAAATATATACTGGGAGCTGTGTCATAACAGTACTTTTCAGGTTTTATGGAAAGGGTTTGAAAAGAGTCCTTTAACACCTTCAGAGCTTCTTCTGGTGCCTCAAACAGCTTCTTCCCTTCCTTGAGAGTAACTTCCAGCTTGGCAGGGTATAGTATGCGGTGCTTTATTCCCAGCCCAAAGCTTTGAAGTAATGGGCACGCTGGCTCGCCATCCTGTTCTTTATTGTTAAATCGGACACGACTCGGAGTTTCTTGCCTCCCAGAGGATTGCTGAAAGCTTTCTTGCCTCCTTTAGTATGTGCTCTCGGTGAGATAATTCAAAAGCTTAAAATTATAGGCCTCGGAGGATCTGAAGGAATAGGTTTGGCTTTTAAGGCCCTGTGCCCCCTTTCAATAATGTACTCCGGCCATTAGGAGAAGGCCTATTGTTCTTTTCAAGAACTTTTGTAAAAAGCAATTGTGTTTGGTCCTTCCTCCCTTCTGGCAGCCTGAGTAGAACTAAATTATTTCTGTGGTTTCTGCCTTCAAGGTCTTCAAGGCGATCTTCCAGCTTTACCAGGGATCTCCTAAGATCAGTCATGACAAGGCCTTGCTTTTCGGTATTACATTCTAGAGAGGAAATGCAGGCTTCTGCATCTGTGACCTGGCGAGCCAACTGGGTTAATGCAGGCTTAAATTCTGTGACGTCCTCTATTAATTTAAAGAGGCATCTTTGATGGTTGAGAGTTCTCCATATATCTGCGATGGTGTTAAATCCTCTGGAGGTGCCGCGGGGAAGAGCTGCGTCGAGGCCGCCTGCTTCCAGTTCCTGTTTTGTTCATCCATTTAGTCGATGACACGTATTTACTTCTCCGATCGCGTCTCTGACCTTTTATAATATGGCACGTCACGAGCGATAGTTTGTAAAAAGACGAGAAGTTGTTAGTTTTTATTGTTTAGCGAGAGAGCCCTTAGACCTGCTACGCTTTCAGGCACATCACGTGACTCCTGCTCTGAGTTCTTTCTAATCAAAACTCTGATTTTTTTCTAATTATATAACACTGGACTATTAAATGACTATAAATAAATCTAAATTTTGTTTATTCACAGAAACAGTCTGTCTTTGATGTAGCTTTCATAAATACATTAATGTAAGAAAACATTTTTTCATGTCAGATTGACAAACAGTACATGTGCTTGAAACACTGTGGCAGAGTGTGACAGACACCTGTCTGAACTCACAAATTTCAGTTCTTGGTGGTTTCTGTGTGAAAATACATAATGTATGTGTATAACTAGAAACACTATGTGGCATCCCGATGCACCGTGTCTCTGCCCACTACTGAGGCAGCTGCAGTCTACTGCCACCTGTCCCTGCCTCACAAGCCCCTGCCTTCTGTTCCACATTCAAGCTGCTGCCTGCCGATGCCCACTGTCTTTTCCCACACAGTCAGGTATTGTGCACCCTGCTGCCTCCATCCCTGCCTAAAGAATCAGGGCTGCTGCACTTGCCCAAACAGTTAGGGTTGCTGCACTCTGCTACCTCTCTCCACCTCCCTCACAGGTAGGGAAGTTGTACCTGTTGCCCCTGTTCCTGTCTCTACAGACAGGGCTGCTGTGCTGTGCTAAGCCCAAGGTGCCAGGTTCCCTGTCTCCACAGATGGGGCTGCTGTACTATGCTGCCCTATCCACCAGAGGTGGGCTTTTACTGCACCCTGCACACACTTCCATTGCCCCAAATAGGCAGGGCTCCTGCACCAACTGTACCCCATCTCATAGTCAGGGCTGCTGTACCCTGATGCCCCATGTTCTGCACCACATTCAAGACTTTTGCATCATGATGTCCTCTATCCCCTGTCACCAGAGAGAGGACTGCTGCACCCTGCTCCTTTCTACACAGTTGGGTATGCTATAGCCTGCTGTGCTCTAGAGCCCCTTGTTGCTGCAGTTTGGGCTGCTGCACCATGCTGCCACTGGTCACAAGATTCAAGGCATTTGCTGCACCCTGTTGCATGCCGCCACAGTTGAGAACAGTTGCACCCTGCTGTCTCCCTTCCACCAGAGTCAGATCCTTTGCTACAACCTTGCTGTCCACATCCCTTGTTCCAAACAGGCATGGCTGCTGCACTTGTCTACAGTTTGGGCTGCTGTATCCTGAAGCCACCCCTATCTCCTGCCCGAACATTCAGGGCTGCTGCACTGCTGCCCTCTGCCCCATCCCACAGCCAAGGCTATGGCACCCTGTTCCTATCTCCATAGTCAGGGCTGCTGTGCTGTGCTACACCCTAGAGTCTTATGCCACCTGCATCCACAGTTGGGGCTGCTGAACCCTGCTATGCACTTCCATTGCCCAAAATGGGCTGGGTTGCTGCACAATGTTCACCCTGTGCTATTGTCAGGGCTGCTGTACCCTGATGCCCACCTGTGTCCAGCCCCACAGTCAAGGCGTCTGCACCATGGTGTGCTTTGTCCCCTGCTACCATTATGCTCTGCTGCACCACAGAGTCCCTTACCTCCACAGGCAGGGGAGGGTGCAGCAAATGCCCTTACTCTTGTGTGGCACCCTTCCCAAACAGTTGGGGTTGCTGCAGCCTGCTATCCTCTTTCTGTAGCCGCAGTCAGGAGACTGCACATGTCCCCTGTTCCTGTGTCTCAGCAGGGTGTAGCAAAGGATGTGACTCTGGTGGCAAGAAGGCAGCAGGGTGAACTGCCTCAACTGTAGAGGCATGCAACAAGATGCAGCAAATGCCCCGATTCTTGTGGCAAGTAGCAGCATGGTGCAGCAGCCCTAACTGCAGAGGCATGGTGCTCTAGGGCATAGCAGGCCATAGCAACCCCAACTATGTAGAATGGAGGAGGTGCAGCAGCCCTGACTGTGGTGACAGGATAGAAGACAGCATGGTGCAGAAGCCTCAACTGTGGAGCAGGACACATAGGGCATCAGGGTACATCAGCTCTAACTGTGTGATGTAGCACACATGGTGCAGCAGCCCTGACCATTTGGTGCAATGGAAGTGGGTACTGAATGCAGCAAACGCCCCACCTCTGGTGGCTAGAGCAACATAGTGCAGCATACCCAGCTGTGGATGCAGTGAATCTGGCACTCTAGGGATTAGTACAGCCAGCAGCCCGGACTGTGGAAACATGAACAGTGGGCAACTGGTGCAGCATTACTAATTGTGAGGGGTGGGGAGAGGGGCAGCAGGATGCAGCAACCAGTTGTTTTTGCAGGGGCGGCAGGGTGCTGTAGTCCTGATTCTTTAGGCAGGGGATGGAGGCAGCAGGGTGCACAATCCCTGACTCTGTGGGAGAACACAGTGGGCAGCAGGGTGCAGCAACCTTGAATGTGGCAGAAGGCGGGGCTTGTAGGGCAGGGGACTGGTGGCAGTAAACTGCAGTTGCCTCAACTGTGGGACAGTGACATGTTGCATCAGAATGCCATCTAGTGTTTCTAGTTATACACATACATGATGTATTTTCACACAGAAACCACCAAAGAACTGACATTTGTGAGTTCTGATAGTACATGCGCTTGAAATACTGTAGCAGAGTGTGACAAGCATCTGTTTGTCAATCTGACATAAAATAAAAATGTTCTTACATGATTGTATTTATGAAGGCTACATCAAAGAACAACTGTTTCTGTGAATGAACAAAATTTAGATTTATTTTATATTCATTAAACAGCCCTGCATTATATAGTTAGAAAAGAATTGAGGCTTGATTACAAATAACAAGAGCTGTGATACAGACAAGCTGATTTCTCACAGAAAAGATTTCCACTACTTCAATTCAGCATTGAAAATTAAGTGATCGGCTTTTAAGGAAGAGAATGATATATTTAAGCAGATCTAAACACAAACCAGAGACTGGATTACTAACAAACTTGGAGAGCTCAGCAAACCATAAACTCTACAGAGTGCTGCTCTGATGAGGAATCTAAACAGCAAGCTACTCCAAAATGATGTCAACCCACTTTAAGTTTGACTGAGAGAACAGATATAACACCACTGTTTTCAGCCACTGTAGAGCAAGTTAACAAATGCTGATTTAAAGAAAACCACAAAACCAAACAGCATGAAATTTTCAGGAAACGCTAATCATGACACAGGGACTTGAATTTCAGCTTTTAAGCCTCTATAAAAATATGTAAAAACTGTTGCACATGATCTTTAAGGAGAGGATTGTGAAGTTTCTCGAGGATAGCAAGGCACAGGATCCAAGGCAGCATGGATTCTCAGTGGGAAGACCTTTCAGATGAATCTTATAGATTTCTTTGACTGGGTAAACAGGGTGATCAATCAGGGAGGCGGTGGATGTAGCCTACCTGGATTTCAAAGGCCTTCAACACCATCACACAGGAGATTGCTAAGTAAATTGGGAAGCTTGCAGTGGGTCTTACAGTGGTAAAAGTGGTTTGGGAACTGGCTAGGGACAGGACTCTGAGGATGGTGGTAAATGGCATGAAATCTGAGGTGAGAGCTGACCAGCAGGGTGACACAGGGATCAGTGCTGGGGCCAGTCCTATTCAATGTCTTCATTAGCGACATTGCAGAACATCTGGAGGAAGTGTGAGATCTGCAGATGACACCAATATCTGGAACAGAGTGGAAACATCGAGGGTGGAAAAATTGAGAAAAGTCCTAAGCCTATTAGAAGTAGTAGGTGTCTGGCAGTTGAGTTTCAGTGCTAAAAGTGCAAGATCATGCACCTGGTTCACAGGAATCCAAAGGAGGAGTACAGGATGGGTGGGGACATTCTGGCCACCACAAGTCAGGAGAGAGACCTGGGGGTTATCATTTGTGACAACCTGAAGGTGACCAAACAGTGTGAAAATGTGGTGGAGAGAGCAAACAGAATGTTGGGGTGCATAGGGAGGGCATAACAAGCAGGAGGAAGAGGTGGTGATACCACTGTACAGATCACTGGTTGGGCCTCAGCTGAAGTACTGTGTCCAGTTCTGGAGACCACAACTCCAGAAGGACATTGGCAAAATAGTGGCAGTCAGAGAAGGGCAACAAAGATGGTAAATGGATTGCACCATAAGGCCTGTGAGGAAAAATTTAAGAACCTTAATATCTATTCACTGGAGGAAGGAAGGAGAGGGGTGATCGAGACTTTCAAGTACCTTTGGGAATAAACAGGGTGCAGGTGGAAAGCATATTTTAGAGACAACTCTGCACAAGAACAATGGGTCATGATATAAGGCTGAAGGTTAGAAGGCACAGGGGTAATGTTAGGAAGTTATTTTTCACTGAAAGGGTGGTGGAGCCATAGAACAGCATTCCAGCAGAAGTGGTGGGGACAGAAACAATATAGGGGTTCAAGAGTCCATGGGATAGACATAAAGGTACCATGGAGATGTGCAGAGCAGGAGAGCTGTAGATCAAATAGGATCTGGGGCAGCAGCAGTGAGTAGGGAAATGGGCAGACTAGGTGGGCTGTATGGTCTCTTTCTGTCAACAGATTCTGTGTTTCTATATAAGACCATGGTTAGACCGCACCTGGAGTATGGGATACAGTTCTGAAGGGTCTCATTTAAGAAAGGACAGAGATGTAATAGAAAAGATTCAGAGAAGGGCAACTAAGATGGAGGAGGGTATGCAAGGGAAACCATATGAGACAAGATTGAGAGAATTAAATCAGTATTCGCTGGAGTTTAGAAGAGAGAGCAGACATGGTAGAGACATTCAAGTACATAAGGGGGATACATAAAGTGAGGGAAGGAAGTCTATTTGAAAGGAAAGTCAGGTTAAAACAAAAGACATACTTTAAGATTGGAAGGAGGAAGATTTAAAGACAATGTAAGGTGTGTTATTTCACTGAGAGAGTGGTTGAACCCTGGAAGTTGTAGGTGTTGAAATGGTGGAAGGATTCAAGATAGCATGGAATAGACATATAGTGTTGGTTAGAGGACAGGATAGGCTCCTCGTGCACCAATGACAAGTAGGAGGAGGGGAGATGGGCAAACTGGATGGGCCAGGAAGGGCCTTTTCTGCTGACTCATCACTATGATACTATGATATTATTATTCTCAGGGACTTTAACTTGAACTGGTCTGGAGTAAATGTCAAACGTACTAATATACTAAAATGCCAGCAGAATAGGCCTAATGGTCTTTCATGTCTGCTCATTTGGTCAACCCACCTGGGAGTGACATTGCTGCCCCCTCACCCTCTCTGGCTTCTCTCTTCCCAGTCCTGGATATTCTCGCTGCACAAGACTTTGCTTCCAGAACCCTTCCTTGTACCTGTCCACCCCTGTTGAACCCCTCCACTATCTCTGCCTCCACCAGCCCCCTGGGCAGCGCATTCCATGGCTCACCACCCTCTCAGTGAAGTAGCACCCCTCCTTTCTCCCTGAATCTCTCCCTCCAGCTTTCACCCATGCCCTTTAGTCACCCCATCCTTCCTTCAGAGCACCCTGACTGCTCCTCCCCTATTTACCCCTTCATGTACCTGAAGACCTCTATCATGTCCCCCAGTCGCTTCTCTCTTCCAATGTGTACATATTTAGTTCTTGAGCCTCTCCCCATAGGTCCTGTTCCCCAAGCCCTAGATCATTTTGGTTGCCCTCTTCTGGACCCTCACCAAGAGTTTGATATCCCTGTTTAAGTGTGACCTCCAAAACTGCATGAACCCCTTTTAGCTGCTCTTGGCCTTAACCAGCTATAAGCATACCCACAAAGACTCTTTCCTTGGAGGCAAAGGCTTGCTCCTAGACTGGGTTCTGACAAATCAGCCGGACAGAATTACTGAGTCTGGAATCATCCCTGACTCAATATATAACTCCCCATTTACTGTGTCTGGAGAGTTTCCTCCCAAAAGTTCCTCATAAAGTCACACAAGTGAGAGATTTTACTCAGTTTTATCCTGAACTCTTTCTTTCTTTAGGACCTTGCACTTGTTGATCCCTGGTACTCACTGCCAGGGCTTAGTTGACCCCATTTGGGAGTATTTGACTCCAAAAATAAGGCCAAAACTTCCAAAATAAAGAGGGAAGAAGTCATTGACTTACAAATGTAAAACAAAATGGATGACATCCAAAACTGAAGACACAGAAGCTAAGAAATGATGGATTTTCTAAAGAAATACTATTTTACCATTACTATTTGTATGAACATCCATCAATTGATTCTTTCTAGAATATTGGCTTTCAAACTGCAGTATCTTGAAATATTTTGACTTCCAAAAATTGGAATGACTTCCAGATTTTGACTCATGGAAATATTTGACTTCCACTAAAAATAAATTAACTGAAGCCCTGCTTATTGCTGCTGACCTACAGTTGCCCTCAACTACCTGCTTGATATCCTCCCCTGCAAAACAAACATGTCCTAAATTAGGAATTTAGTTAAAGGGAACGTTACTAAATGACTGCACAGTGACCTTCTATCTCTCATGAAGGCCAGGGATAAATGGTGGAATAAGTTCAAGGCCACTACGAGACTACTTGCTTACTATGAATACCAACGTCTCTGCAGCCTGCAAAAAGCCTCCCATGTGGCAAAGAGCATACTACAAAGCTGCTCTATTGTCTTCTGCCAGGGACCTGCATAATTTTGATGTACCATGAAAAATGTAGTTGTGGCTACAGTATGTGTGATGCAGTTGACATGCTTGTTGAAGGAAAAAACTGTCAAAATGCTGCAACCATTCCTAATGTCTTTAACATCCAAGTCTCTGCTGGTGCAGTGGAAAGAGTTACTGCTGTGGTGCCAGTGACCCAGGTCGAGGAACAGACTCGGGTCACGGAGAGTCAGCCAGGGGAGAAAGGCTTGAGCATGGGATGACCACTCACCTTCTCCCTGGGGGAGGGTGGGGGATCGACTCTGTGTGCTGGCTCTTGGTGGAGGCCAGGAGAACAGCAACACATTGGGCTCCCACTCACTGGGGTGCATGGGAGAAACACCAGGAAAAAGTCTCCCCAGCTGGCCAGATGATGGTTGCTGGTCCCACCCACAGAAGCCCATGAACAATACCGCAGCCACCCTTCAGCACCTAGGCCAACTGCAGAAGAGTGCACTAGTCATCCTTTCTGGTGCCTTTCTCCTCAGAGGGAGGGACCCACCCAGTGAAGAGTTACACTGGGTTACCTGGGGGCTGCAATCTGGGGTGGTGGTGGCTGAGTGATGGGCGGGGGTGCCAGTGGGGTCCCAAGGCAACAAAGGACTGGTCAGCCATGGGGCGGAAGGACAAAAAAAAAAGCAACATCCAATCGTCTGACCTGTGTGCCTATACCTCCCTGTTTGCCTCTGCTAACACCCAACCTCCTGCCCCCTTGATACCCCCCAACAGCCTTTGTCCTATTCCCCTTCTATCCTAAAGCAATCTGAGTGAGGGAGACTTACAAGCTTTTGGTCAGCCTCTCTCCTTTCACCAGTGCTGGTCACAACAACCTGGAACCCAGACTCCTACAGCTGGGGCTGCTTCACTTTGGAACCTGTCTCCCATATTTTAACCTATCCCTCCCTACCAGTGTGGTTCCCCATATGGAAAGTGGCTAGAGTGGTACCTGTTTTTCAAGCAAGGGATGGACAATGTATTGAAAACTAGTGACCCATTGCTACCTTATTAACTGTCAGCAAATTGCTGGAGAAGGTAGTAGAGACTCAGCCATTGGAGTACCTACAGAAATATCACATATTGTCTTCAGAGAAACATGGCTTTTAAAAGGGTCACAGCACTGGTACAGCTCTTGCAAACGTTATGTCTGAAATTAGGACAGCAATGGATCAAGGCAAATTGATTGGGTTGATATTCATTGACCTCTCAAGGCCTTTGATCTAGGGATGATATCCTTCTGTGTGCTAAATATCACCCCCATGGTCTTTCCTGACCTGCCCTTGCAAGGTCTCTGACTATCTTGATGGCAGGCAACCGCTTGTTAAATGTAATTGAGCTTTCTCTGAACCTACCCCTGCTAAATTTGTGGTTCCACATGGATCTGTCCTAGGCCCTGTTTTATTCTATTTGTAAATGACTTCCTGCCTGTTGCCATTCATTGCATCACTACCCTACGCTGATAATCTGGTCCTTCTGTCCAGCACAAGTGATGTAAATGTCATAAATCACCACCTACAGGCTGACTTTTATAAACCACAAACCTGGATTCTGAAAACAAGCTTTCTAAACTTGAAGAAAATGCAGACCAAGTTGTTTGGCTCACAGCCAAGCTTTAGCATTGCCCAGCCTTTCTGAGAGTTATGAATGCTGATACCTGGGTGTCACTCTTGATCCCTAACTTGACCTCTCCTACATATTCAAAATGTGCAGAAGAAACAAATACCAGACTAGGCCAGCCTATAGGGCCCAGGTGGCCTTTACAGTAGCTCAGCACCTTGACCCTTGCAAAAGGTATATTACTGTCTAGCCTTAGCTATAGATTCATAACCTTTCCTTGCATCACAAAATCTAGTCTAGCAAAGTGGGATGTCACCTGTAATAATGTTTGTTGCTTTGCCCTCACTGTCCCTTAGCTCCTCATTACTAGAGATGCAGCAAAGTTTTTGATAAGTGAAATTGCCACAACGTTGGCAATTTCACCCTACATAACAATTCATAATTTTTAGAAATAACCCAGAATTAAGCCATTTGTGACTCCCTTGCTTTGGGGGTTTTAAGTACCAAGTGCACTTAAAAACCCCAAAGCAAATAGAAAGATCTAAATGGTGAGCCCTCAACACAACCCCTGATCTATCCCTGGTGTTCAGTGGCCCCCCTACCATGTCAGGTAGTACCCCCACCCTGCTCCTCCCCAACTCAGAGTCTGATCCATGATAAAAAAATAGTTATTGCCTTCCCTTGTGTCTAGCGGCCCCCATCCCACTCCCCTTAATCCTGAGTCTGATCCATTTTAAACAAATTAGTTATTCCCTGGTGTCTAGTGGTCCCCACTCTGTCAGGTAGTGCCCCCACCCTGCTACCCAACCCTGAATTTGATCCATGTTAAAAAAATGTTTTCCCTTCCTGGTGTCTAGTGTCCCCAACCCTGTCAGTTAGTCCCTCACCCCTCCCCCAGCCCGAGTCTGATCCATTTAAAAATCAGTTATTCCCTTCCCTGCTGTCTAGTGGTCCCACAACCTGTCAGGAAGTACCCCAATCCCGACCAGAGCAGGCCATTGGCACAGCCCTCCGCTCACCTCCATGGCCAGCAGCCCACCCGACTGAGCTCAATGAATGAGCACATGCTTATACAAGCATGCAGTCATTCATTGACAACTCGCTATGATTTAGTCTGTGGTTCAGGGTGTAGAGAAAGGGAGGGGATGCTCCGGTGTCTCGCGAGTGGAGAAGCATATGTGGACCCTGGGGTGGTCCACAATATCATTTACCCCATCCTGCCACCCCTGCCAGTGACCGGAGCAGCCCCTACCCTTGTCTACTACCCTGCATGACTGATTAATTTACCACAAATTGTTAATGAATTAGGCGTGCTTGTACAAGCGCACTCATTCATAGAGCTGAGTTGGGCAGGCTGCCAGCCGTGGAGGTGAGTGAGGATGGTGCCAATGGCTACTCTGTTTGATGTTGGGGGAGCAAATGGGGGCCACCGACTAGGGAAGGGAATAAGTGCTTTGTTAACATGGATGGACTCAGGGTTAGGGAGGGGTGGGGTACTATCTGACAGGGATGGGGGACATTAGACACCGGGGAAGGAATAACTATTTTTTAGCATGGATTGGACTTGGGGTTGGGGTAGCAGGGTGAGGCCACTAGACACCAGGAATGGACTTAAAAAAATATATATATATATATATATATACACACATATATTTTCATGTGGGCTGTGGCTGACTGGTGGCTAGAGATCGTGGGGGTGTTTGGGGAGAGGGTGATTGGTGTGTCTGATGGGAGAGGGGCGCTAGGCACCTTGTGGGCTGGCCAGAGTTTGTTTGGGATGTCTGGAATTTTCCCAGTGAAATTCCACAATTAGCATTGATCTGGCCTCTGTGAATTAGATGAATTGACGTGCGCTTATGCGATTGAGCTCCAATACACAAAATATTTCACAAAGTGAAGTTTTCCCACTTTAACCACCTCTACTCATTACTGCAAACTCTATGATAAACTTCACTGGCTGTCTCTGTGTACCTACAGTTCCTTTGTACTGGGCTATTTATAGACAAGATAATCTGTACCTCCACTCCCCTGCCCTGTCTAAACTTCTTACACCTGCCCTACCTTCTTATCAACTAAGGTCTGCTAACTTATAATCTCTCCTTGTCCCCAAAAGCGCGTGTGGTGGTCAGGCCTTGCTGCCTGTGCCCCAGAATCTGGAACTCTTGTCCAGCAAATACCAGGTGCACTGCCACCCAGCATATCTTTAAGAGATCTCCATGGATGCATCTAAAATCTGCATCTGCCTGCAATTGTCCCTAATATAAAGTTTATTCCGCCTTAACTTCCTGGCCCTTGCCTGAACTAAAGATTATTGCCCAAAGGACTTGGCAATGATTCCAGTGTAAGCTATTACTGTCCACTTATGTCACTGAACCCTGTTCACTGTGTAGACTTCTTTGAATGACTATGCCTCGTTATGATTTACCTATTGTCATTAGTCTTCCTTATTACTACTGCCCTAATCCTTGTATTTATTCTTCAAAATACTTCCTGTACACCCTTTCCTGGCGTCACTGTGCCCTACTTTTGTAAAATATTCCCATGTCTGCCGTTGCCTATGTATGTATCATATTTTATTTTACTCAACATGCTATGAATGCCTTTTCCATTGAATGCTTTGTATATTGTCTTTTGCTCAATATGCCTATGTATGCCTTTGCCTATGAATGTTTCATGTATTATCATAAGCCCTCCATATTGTGCTACTGTCTCAGTCCTTGTATGTATGCCTTCTTATGATTGCCTGTATAGTATATCATTTCTTTGTAACAGTGTCTCTGCAAATTTTTTCTTTGTAACCTCCTGGATCATACCTGAAAATAGGGCATTATTTGTCAGTATTGTGATAATAGTGAAGTTTTATAGCAAACACATTTGAACTAAACAGTAAGGGCGACCACAGAAATAGCAACTGCCACATAAGGGCGATCAGAAGGTAATGACAAATTCAAGTGGCTGACATCCCAGTATCCATGGGCCTCGAGTAGTAATCCTAGAGATTGAGGGGCACAGTCCCCACATGTGAACATGTGATCATATTACAGCCAAAGCACCTGTGCATTTGTGTTTAAACAGCTGGTTGTCGGTGAGACCACTGTACTCGTTGGCACTATTCTGATATTACAGAGTGCCTGGCTGAGGTTGTAATGGAATACGGTAAGAGGAGTCTATATGACAACCCTGAGATTTGGCTTACAACTTTTAGCTACATTTGCAAGGTATGAGGTCGCCTTTCAGTATAGTGCTATTGTTTGGATACACTGTTATCTGAGTCGCTATTAAAAACTTGCTGTTTCAACATTCACCTTAATTGAGTTGCTGTTTGACATTAGAACCTTATTTTCTAATGTGCTTACCTGGTCAACAAAGCTAAATAAATACACAAATGAATAAATAAATGCATTATCTGTTATGCAATGCTGTTTTACTAGTGTGTGTACATTTTAGTACTTTCTGTAAAGACTGATCTTCTGTGGAGTTATGGGAACTGAAATAGGAATGTTCCTCTAAGAGAATCCCTGCTGATTGGGATTTGAGTCATTTAGTGTCTGATCACTGCAGAGAAAGCTTGCATGCTGAAGTCACTGAAGGATGGAACTGTGACTCTCAGATTTCTTCTAAACTTCAAACCTACCACAGTATCCCAGAATGGTTCCACAATGCCTGAATTTAGTAGTAGTGTGATATTCCAACTTTATTTTTTATTTTATTTTGCTTGTTCTTCAAATAAATACACACACTGCATTTTCCTTGAGATTTGCCATTTGTGTGCATCCTAAACAACCACTCCATCACAATGATGGAGATTGAAAACAAAGACAGACATGTACAAAAGGCAACATGGGGATAGCAATTATAGATAATAAAATGACAAAAAATTGGGCTATAATTGATCAGTGCTCACCATTAATAGTGATATTATCCGGCACATCATGGTATGAAGTTAGGCACACATACAGCATGACGAATATTAAAACAAGCATTGGCCAACACCAACCTTACCTTGTATTTACTGTGTAATTGTTAGGTGTAAATAGCACAGCAGTTAAAACTCATCAAATTAACAACAGGAGTTATTATACTGAGATTGTCAGAATCGAAATGAAGAGATTCACATATAACATTGTTATTTTCTCAAATTGTGACCCAAAATTTTCAAGGTTGCATTTTATTACCCCAACATGTGAACATGACAGGTTTTATTAATTGTCACCTGAAACATGATTTTGCAGAATGACAGTGAAAACAGGTTTGGCACTGGGATCTGAAACTGACACCTTCCATGTTCATGGGATGGGGGTAAAAATGACTATGTTGAAAATGTGGGTTCAAAATGGGCAAAAACAGTGTAATAATTATGAGTAAACACTGAAATGTTCAATGTTCAATTTGATTTGTTTATTTAAAACTCTGGTAAATCCATGGGCTGAAAAACCCATTGATAGGGGTGACCAGAAAAATAAAACAAAACAAAAGCAAAATACAGCGTGGACAGTCTCAAAAACACATAAACATACTATGTACATTGACACAGAGAATAAACCAGGAGAAAACATTTTAAGGCCCTTACAACTAGAGACAGTCATCTTTGTTGTAGGAACATGTTGTGAATGGTAAAACTGCTTCTTTATAGAGCATAGTTCTCTGTCCCAAAGAAGTCCGCATTGTAAGGATTAAGAAATAGTTATGCATTACTGATCATCCAGGGACTGTACAGATCTGTGCCTGAAATATAATATGGAAAAAGCTAGGTACTATACTTTTGAAGATGGCTGCCAGGCTGGTCATGCTGGAACTTACTCCGTGAGCTACTCCACTGTTTTCAGGTGTTTTGAATTGATTTTAATGGTTTTAAGTACACACTTTGAGTGACACTTTAATCATCTTTTGTTTTGGATTTACCTCTGTGTGTGTGACTTGGTGCATTGTAATGCGCTGTAGCTACGCTAATTTGGAGACTTCAGATCATTGGAAATTGCTGGAGGACCCTCTTCATCTCTCTGTACTGTGCTTTGGAATGAATTTCGATCTGTTTGGTCTGTTCATGTCAGTAGTACACTGCTGGGAGAAGGAATTACTTTGTTTCTTTTGATTTCCATCAGCTGAAAGGGATTAAGGGTTTTGTAAGCTGACAGTGGGGTCAAATGCCCATAGGCTGCAACAATAATTCATGCTCTGGTTCTCTTCTAAATGCAGTTTTATTGTTGCATGGAAAACTGCTGTTGGATTTTCTGGTGGATTTAGGGCAGCAGATACTTGATTTGGGACCTGTTGGAGTTGTCCTGGTTTGTCTAGCGGTTGGTGCACTGGTCATAGTGGCAGGAGGTTCTTGCTCTCGTTCACCAGGAAGTCGGTGTCGAGTGTTGAGCCCTAGGGCTCTCTGGGGACCTATCGTTTGGTGATTGCCAACAAGGATCTCTGAGGTGGCTGCTGTGGCTAGTGGCCTCCATCAGGTCAATTTGATTGGGTTGCCCTGGTCCTAGAGTGGTGTCTGACCCAGAAGAGGCTTTTCAGAAGAAAGTGTATTCTGGAACTTTTGGACTCCTTCTCCTGCTCATGATTCTGAATCACGGTCAGCGTGTCTTTATTGTATTTTTATTGACAATGAGTGTCAAAAATCAGTGCTTCACTTTGAAGAAGCTTTTGAGAGGAATTTTAATTTGGATTCTGGATTCCTGTTCTCCTGTTCTTTTGGTTAACTGATTTATTTTAATTATTTATTGACAGTGAGAGTGTCAATTAATAACTGTTCCCAGACTCTAGTAGTGAGAGTACATTAAAGAGTTGGAACTGGGGTTTATTTTTATTTTTATTTTGGAAGTATTTCTAATTTGTTTTCATCTACCTAGGAGGTGAGAGCTCCCAAGAAGACTGTCCTTTTCTGATTGGTGGTGAGAGGACCCTTGGACTTGGACTTGTGAAATCTTTTCTGAAACGGTTTTATATTTTTATGTTTATTTATGCTAACTGTGTTTTCTTTTTTTTCTTTTATTTTCTTTAGTTTTATGTTAATTATTGGGGGAGGTTAAAATAATTATTATATTAGTGGGATTTGATAGGATTGTGTATTTGTTTATTATTTTCTTTTGGTATTGGTTTGTTTGGGTTTTGTTTTGAACAGTTGGATAGTTTGAGAAGGTTCCTTGTTTTAAAATGTGTTGGGTTCTGCCTTCATGGCATTGTACTATTCGTTCTCTGCCCTTCATGCCCTCCACCTCTTTCCCTTCTCCACTTCAGTTTACAACCTACTTGTGCTGTAGGGTGCTGGGTATTGCACAGAGGAATCGGAGGGTGGGGTGTGAACAGCGGGGGATGAATGAGGGGCCACCACATCGGGTAGTGAGATCCAGGAGATGCCCTGGGATGAAATGGAACCAGGGTGTGGTTTGCCATGCCTGGTTTCCATACTCAAGGGCACTACAAATAATGGTACTCAGGTGATCTGGGCAGCCCAGGAAGTTCACGCAACTCGGGCAGTGTTATGCAATTCTTGGTCCATTAAAAATAAGACTGCAATTATTGCAGATCTTGTTAAATCTGTGGACCTGGATTGCATCACGAGACCTGGCTGGATGAGAATTCTGGCCTAGTTTTGGAGGCTGCTGTTCCTGACAGGTACTGGTGATACACCACCCGAGATTGTGTTGCAGGGGGTGCGGTCTGTTTTACTGTAAGTCTGAACTTAACCTCACAAATGTACCAGTGGGGAGACAGAGTCATTTGAGTGTACCATAGTGGCAGGTGTAGGCTGTAGGATCATTCCATCTACCATCCACCAGGTGATGAGAAACAATTCCTCCAGGAAGTGGCAGACTTCATCATTGACATGGTGTTTGAGTCACCCAGACTGATGGTCCTGGGTGACTTTAACGCCTGGGTTGATGGCAAACTCTCACATTTTGGTCAGCACTTCCTGCAGTTGATGACATCTCTGGGCCTTACACAGGTTGTTTCCACTGCCACTCATAATCAAGGTCACTCTCTTGACTTAGTCTTCCTCCTGGGGATTGAGGCCTCAACTTGGAGGTTGAACCAGTGGGATGGTCTGATCATTACACTGTGGGGTTTAGTTTTAGTACTCCTTTGCAGGCCAGCCCCTGTAGAGATGATTCGGTACTGCCCTTTGCAGGTATAAATTCTTAAGGCCTAATGGGGTCTTGGATCTCTCGCCCTTCCAGAGGCAAACAATGACCCAGAGACTCTCGTGTTGGCTTATAATTTGGCCATTATGGAGGCTCTGGATATCATTGCTGCTGTCCATGTTCATCCACTCTCCTTCGCCCTTGATCCCCATGGTTTGATGGGACTTTGAGGAAATGTGGCAACTTGGACAAGGTTGGAGCATTGCTAGCAGAAGTCCGTTCTTGATGCCGACTGCCTTAGATTGATGGACCATTATCAAGTCTATCAATCCAAAATCTCCATAAGAAGGCAGAGTCCCTGTCCGGGAGATTGTGGTTGCTCAAAATCGACTGGCTCAGCTGTACTGAACTGTGGACAGACTGTGTAACCCAGCCTGCCTACAAGCTCAAAAAGCATTTTGCAAGAAGAGTGATGAACTTGCTTGATTTTTGCAAATAAGGTTGCCAACATCAGATTGGCTTTCCATCCGGCACACTGTATGGGCACTGTGGTGGACCAGTGTGGGTTCACATATCTTGGTCTTCCTTGGAGTACCTTTGGCGGCTGGCTTTCATGGATGTCATGCAGATTGTCCAGACTGTGCACCCTACATGCTGTAGTTTGAATCCAGGACCTACTTCCCTAATTTTGGGTTGTAGTGATGTCATTAGCAGGTCCTAGCTCAGATAGTCTGGTGCTCCCTGGAGACATGTGAGTTTCAAGCTCCCTAAAAGAGGCGTGGTAACACCACTCTTGAAGAAAGCTTCATTGGACCCAGACTGCCTTGTTAACTACAGACCAATTTCTAACCTTCCCTTTTTGGGGAAGGCGATTGAGAAAGTAGTGGCCATACAACTGGAAGACCACTTGACCATCCATGCCATCTGAACCCCTCCAGTCTAGATTTCAAAAGAAGCATAGTACTGAGACAGAGCTGATTCGGTGCTCAATGATCTCCTGATGGCTAGAGATGGGAGAAGCCACTCTATCTTGGTCCTCCTAGATCTCTCATCAGCATTTGATACTGTGGACCATGGGGTGCTGCTCGATCACCTGAGGTTCATTTGTGGACTGTCGTGTACAGTCCTCAAGTGGTTTACATTGTTCCTCATGGAAAGATCTCAGAGGGTGGTGTCAGGATTTTTTTCTAGGACACAGTCTCATTAATGTGTGGAGTTCCTCAGGGATCAGTGCTGTCCCCCATGTTGTTCACAGTATATATGCTGCCCTCGGAGACATTGTAAGAAGGCATGGGCTGAGGTTTCACTGCTATGCTGATGATATCTAGCTCTACCTCTCTTTGCCCTTGATCAGGATGGAGCTGTCTCAGTCTTTAGTAACTGTTTTGCAGAAATCCAGGAGTAGATGGATGCCAGCTGGCTAAAGTTCAACTCTGATAAGACCGAGGTATTGGTAGTGGATCCTGGTCGCTGGATAGAGAGGTTGGGGAGGTTTCACCCTCTGTTTATATCTTGGGGTGAGCCTCCCAACTTCTGAATGGGTGTGGAACCTGGGGGTAATTTTTGATGATGGGCTAACCCTACATTTTCAGGTGTCGGCTGTCGTCAGTTCCTCATTTACCATCTGAGAAATATGGCCAGGATGAGGCACCTTCTTCTGTCCGATGACCTTCCTACTCTGATTCATGCCTTTGTTACCTCACTCTTGGACTACTGCAACTCTCTCTACCTAGGGCTACCTGGGTGGAAATCTGCTGCTTGCAGCTAGTGCAGAACTACTGTGGCATGGTTGTTGACAGGATCCTCATGGTCCTGTCATATTTTGCCAGTGCTGCACAGACTGAACTGGCTGCCAGTTCAGTGGTGATCACCTTTAAAGTTGGTTTGTTGACTTTTAAAGCCCTCACGGACTTGGTCTGGACTACCTGAAAGAGCTCCTGGTTCCTCATTGCCCTGAGCAATCACTCTGCTCAACCAACAAGGGGTTGCTAGAGATTCCAAGGGTATGCTTCAAATCTTCTGGGTCCAGAACATTTATGTATGTGGCCCCTATCCTCTGAATTTCTACCCCATCGGTTACATGAGCACACGACCATGGAGGGTTTTAAACAAGCACTGAAAAACTGGTTATGGAGTCAAGCCTATGGCATTTAATGGATGCAAAGAGTTTAAGATTTTATGATTATATTACTGGTTTTAAGATGTGTTATTGATTATGTTTTGTGGAATTTTAATTATGTGATTTTACTTTTGTTAGGCGCCCTGATTTTGAAAGGCCATAAAAATAAAGTTTATTATTATATTATTATTATTATTATTATTATTATTATTACCTAGAGGGACTTTTTAGCCAGTGTTACAGTTTGAAATAAGTATTTTTATTTCAGTGATGCTAGTTCAAAGTGCTGTACAAAAGACCGTGAGTGTGAGACAGAAGTTGTAATGTGAGTCTTGCTATTTGGTTATAAATGGTCCTCACTCTAGTCAGTAAACCCTCTCCTGAGGAGTAATGGAACATTATATCATTGTCTATCACGAGGAATAAGAACTCTGTGTTAGCAATTTTCTTGTGGTAGGACTAGTATAATCTATAAAGGGAGCTTAATACTTGCTAGGCAGTTTTAATCATAGTGGATATGTGTGGCTCGTGGGAGAGGAAACTGTCCAATCTGCTCAATGTCAGTTCTCTGAAGTGCTTTAAGAAAGATGATTGGGTTGGTAGTCAACTTCTTTCTAGGGTTATAAACACGATGGTTTTGTCTTGAATGCATTAATGAGACCCTTCCTGGCACACTGAAGGCAGGTTAGTATGAAGCCTTACCTACCCGGAGTTTGTCCATTAGATAAATGATAATTTTAACAGCCATGGTTTATGAAGGAAGGGTCCAATTTTGGTTCCGAGGAGCCAAGTCACTGATCCTTCCACTTCCCTATTGGAACACATCCTGCACTCCCCATATTCTCACATTACAACATGCTAGCATGAGACCACGCTCCACAGGCATGTATAGGGCCATTTTAGAATGCCTCAATGGAGGCAAATTGTGATGTAAGAATATGGAGAGTAGGGTGTGTCTCAAACTCAGAAGTTTAATGGATCAGCAGCTCAACTCCTTGGATCCAAACTATGATCCTTCCTTCCATAAGCCATAACTCTAAAATTATAATTTATCTGTGCATGAACTCCAGGGCAGGTTAGGTCCTTCATGATTTTGGGGGCATTTTCTGACAGAGCATGGAAAGTGCTCTTTAAAGGTCAGTTTCTGTTTCAAAACATATTTTTGTATGTTGATAAAATCAATCTGAACTGAATTTGATAAATCAGATATGTTAGAACCACTTGTGAATACTCATGGTGTTTGTTCACAAGTTTATTGTTTATTGTATGTTGAGATTTTGACACAGCACTTTTAAAGTGAATTATGGAAATGTGTCATACAAATGGACATAGTAATCTGTAGGAGTTGTGAATCAGTCTCCTACCACTCAAACTGCCATTAAGTACTTTTCCAAGAAAAATTCCTCTTGTTTCTGTGCTTCATTTCAGTTGCATAGCCCTGCCCTTTTCCTCAGTGCTACAACCCCCACCTTTACATTATGCACAAGAAAGGGTCCTGAAGAAGGAAGTAATAAGAGTTGATAAAGCAATGGGGCCAGATGGGGTGCACCCAGGGTCCTTGAAGAACTAAGAGAAGTGGTGGCTGAACCTCTGGCTATCCTGTTTAGCCGATCACTGGAAACAGAGAGGTACCAAAGACTGGAGGACAGAAGATGTAGTCCCCTTATACAAAAGTGGGAACAAAGAGGAAGCAGGGAACTACAAACCAGTCAGCCTCCACCTCAGTAGTGGGGAAGATCATGGAAGCACTACTGAAGGAGATTGGTGGAACATCCGGTTGTCAATGGACTACAGGACCCAAGACAGCATGGTTTCACCAGGGGAGGTCATGTCAGACCAACCTAATTAAATTTTTGACTGGGTGACTAGGGAAGTGGATCAGGGAGGCCAGTGGACATGGCCTATCTGGACTTCAGCAAGGCCTTTGACACTGTGCCACATAGAAGACTATTACACAAACTGGGAATATGGGTGTGGGCAGGACAGTAGCATGGTGGGTAGGTAACTGGCTGGGTGGCAGGACACAGAGGGTGATGGTAAATGGCTGTCACTCCACAGAGGGCAGAGTGACCAGTGGGGTACCACAGGGATCAGTGCTGGGACTGGTCCTATTCAACATCTTCATCAGTGACATTGCATGGGACCTAGAAGGCAGAATTTCACTGTTAGCTGATGACACAAAGCTCTGTAACAGAGTAGACACACCAGAGGGTGTAGACAGAATGAGAAGGGACCTGCAGAAACTTGTAGAATGGTCAGGGTTTGGCAGTTGAAATTCAATGCAAAGAAGTGCAAGATAATGCATATAGACACAAAAACCCTGGCACAATATATCAATTGAGGGGTGAGGATATAGCATATACCAAGCAGGAAAGGGATCTTGGGGTTATCATCTCTGATGACCTCAAGGTAGGAAACTGTGTGACAAGACAGCAGGTAAAGCAAATAGGATGATGGGATGTATAGGCAGGGGCATCACCAGCAGGAAAAGGAGGTCATAATTCCACTATACAAGACACTTGTGAGGCCCCACCTGGAGTACAGTGTACAGTTCTGGAGACCATACCTACGTAAGGACATAGACAGGGTGAGAGAAGATTCAGAGGAGGGCAACAAAGATGGTGCATGGATTGCATCACAAGTCCTATGAAGACAGGTTGAAGGAACAGAACATGTACTCCTGGAGTAGAGGAGGAGAGAGAGACGATATGATAGAGACATACAAGTATCTTACAGGCGGAACAGGGTGCAGGAATACACTATTTTTAAGCAAAAAGATGTTCCAGGACTAGAGGGCATGGGATGAAGTTGGAGGAGGACGATTCAGAGGAAACATGAGGAAGAATTTCTTCACAGAATGGGTGGTGGACAAGTGGAACACCCTGCCAGAGGAAGTGGTGGGGGCTGAAACAATCATGGGATTTAAGAATGCATGGGATAGACATAAAGGAATTCTGGAGGTCGGGGTGAGGGCAACAGGCTTCTAGGAAAACATAAACTGAACTTACAAGCTCAAATGGGCAGACTGGGTGGGCCATAGGCCCTTATCTGCTGACACTGTCTATGTATCTATGTATCTATGTATCATTAAAGGGACACTGTCAGTTTTAGCTGACTCTTTACATTGTTTGCAGGTAGCTGTATGTGGCATTAGTGTTTCCATATAAGGTGCCAGTGGAGCACAACAGTATTCACTCTCCCAAACTGGTACAAATAAAATATGCAGCAAAGTTTTTTATCAGTTCTCCTCCCAAACTCCACTGTAGCTCAGTCGTTCATGCCTGCACCACTACATGCTGCTGTGCTACCTGCAAGTGCCCCTCACCAAACATTCATTTATTATTTTAAAACAAACTGCAAAGTATTTTTTTTTACCATGTTACACCCTTCCCAAACTGTGAAGCGTACTCTGGCTGCAGTCACGTAGTCGCTTCTGTAGAAGAAAACAAAACAGTACTGCTTGCTATCAAAAGACATCACTGGACTGTGTTTTTGAGGTTTTAGAAAAAGGGAACCATGAGATTTTTTTTTCAGAGGCCTCACATCAGGGGATTGGGCACCCAGTGTTGGTGTGTTGTTCGTAGCACAGGGTGGATACTCCACTGTCCCAAACTGAACTGCTTGGGTGTTAGCTGGTACTGGGGTTTGGGCACCCAGGTACTGGACAGTGAGTTAGGGGTGAGACAAGTGGCTCGATACTGATACCAGTGGCCGGACTGAGCACCAATTGCTGGTTTTGATATAGTAGTTGGGTCAGGGTGGAGGAAGGAGACAGGCAGCGGAATTGAGCATCCAGTGCTGGTTTGTTGTAATCACTGGGTGATAGAAGGGGTTATTGGTTGCAGAATTGAGTAACCACTGCTGATTTTGATTGTAAGCTGAGTTAAGTGAGAAGGAGTGATATCATCCATGGGACTGAACACCCTCTACAAGTTTTACATAAGTACTGGTTGGGTGGGTGGGTGTTGACATGGAGGCCACAGGCAAGAAAATAACGGGTTATTGTTGAACATCTCTGTAGTTCCCAGGACAGCAGAGAAACAGACACTGGACAGCACCAGTAAAGTGGAACAAACTGCATAGGAAACACGGTAGTAGGATGAAGAAGCTGCACGTGAAGAGTCCACTTCCACCTTGCATTTTCCAGCCTTGTGATTGGCCAAGTACTTCAGCAGTAAAAGGTAAACAGTGCACATAAAAAGGCAGAGAGTAGGCAGAATTAGGTAGGAGACTGGGTATTCTGAAGCTGTGATAAGTAGAGGATGGCTAATCCCTCAAATCCCTCTCAAAGCTTAGATTGATCCCAGTATGTTTGCTAGAAAAGCAGGCACACATAATAAACAAGCATTTATCAATGTCAAACATATTTGCTTGCATGCCGTTACAAGTTAGAACAGCATTATCTGGAGGCTACAGCAGATCTTTCTATTTTCCCCTTTTTTTATTTTATTCTTTGCTAACTGGGCAAAGACCACAAAGCACACATGCCTGTTTTCAGGAATGACCTGGGCACACTGTATAGAATGTTCAACAAGTAAGAAGTCTAACATATGAACATCACTTATCAAAAGTATACCAGTGTGATTTCAAATGTAAATCACAATGATCGTATGATGTGGGCATAATTTAACAGATTGACAAAACTGATTATATAGTACTTGAACCCTTATTAGAGTGATCTTTTGCTGATGTATAAATAGGAAGCCCATGGTCAATGAGAGATAGTAGCATGAATTGGGCTAACACTTTATGGGAATGAAAACCTAAGCAATGTCTTACTTTATGTACTAAACGAAGTCTACAATGAACATTCTTAAACAGTAAATCAATATGACTAACATAAGACAATGAACTGGCCAACATAAATCCAAGGTATTTAAAGTTATCAACTCTCTCAATTACCTTATTATGTAAATCTTTAATTGCCTGGCTGACTAGCAAGATGACTGCTTTTGTGCAGACCCAAAAACATACACTTGGTCTTATACTCATTTTATACTGGTCTATTCTCAATTAATCAATGCTGAACCAACAAAAATCATACTCAGCATGACTCAATAATGAGAAGATGCAGGAATTATTAGCATAAAACACTATATTATCAGCATACAAAATAATAAGTGACCTAGTAACAAATGAAGGAAACTCTTTACTAAACAAGTCAAATAAAAAGACCAGAATGATCCTAGGTACCCTATTCCTTACATCCATAAGTGAGTATGTTACATACTCTAAAGCCACCTTTTGTTTATTGTTGGTTAAACAATTTGCAAAACCAGGAAACAGCAATATCAGACAACCCAAGTGACCTTAGTTTAAGAGCCAAAGGCTATGGTCAACTAAGTTAAAAGCCTTTGATAAATCTAAAAAAAAACTATAAAAGGGAGGAAAAAGTATGTGGTCATGTTGGTGCAGTGGACAGTGCCTATGCACTACACTAACACAACCCCAGATTAAATATGGCCCAACAGAGTCCAATTTAGATAATGATGGCCAAACAGAATAGCACTAGGGCTACTGTGGGCCATGTTGAGTCCTATAATGCTATTGGAGCCCATTGGGCATGCAAGGGACTATGGCCATTTGCATGTCTCTTATGGGCTCACTAACATGTTTGTGGCCCCACTGAGTACCCATCTTGTAGATGACATGCAAATTTCTGCTGGTCCAGTAGCCCCCCATAAGGGGCATCCAACCTCCTCCTAAACCACATACTCAGGACCATACTTCCCAGAATACTAAAAGAACTCAGGGAGGTGCTTGTGACACCACTGACATACCTATTTAGCAAATCACTGTAAGCAGGAGTGGTACCAGAGGACTGGAAGAGGGTGAATGTGATACCCTTCACAAAAGTGGGAGCAAGGTAGAAGCAGGAAACTAAGACCGTCAGTTTGACCTCAGTGGCAGCGAAAATTATGGAATCACTGTTAAAGGAAAGGATTGTACAATACCTAGAGGCCAGCAGGTCACAAGACCCAAGACAACATGGATTCACAGCAGGAAGGTTTTATCAAACAAATCGAATAGATTTCTTTGACTGGGTGGCAAGGGTGGTAGATCAGAGAGGGCAGTGGACATGGCCTACCTAGAGTTTAGCAAAGCATTTGACACAGTCCCCACAGAGGTTAGTAAACAATTTGGATAATCTAAGTGGGTCTTAAGGTGGTAGACTGGGTCAGAAATTGGCTTAACAATAGTACACAGGGGGTGGTGGTAAACAGAGTTCATTCTGAAGAGAATGGTGACCATTAAGGTGCCACAGGGTTCAGTACTGGGGATGATCATCTTCAATGTGTTCATAAGTGAAATTCAGAAGGGACTAGAAGGAAAGGTAGGAATCTTTGCAGATGACACTAAGAGCTGCATATGGGTTGACACAACGGGGTTAAAAAATGAGATGAGACTTACGCAAGTTGAAGGAGTGATCAAGAGTATGGCAGCTCAGATTCAATGCAAAAGTGCAAAATCATGCTCTTGGGAAATAAAACCCCAGGGAGGAGACACAGTGGGGGGACTATAAAGCTACCAACAGTCCCTATTTTCCCAGGTCAGTCCCTATTTTGGGCAGCATGTCCCAGTGCTCCCACAAGTTTTGCAAAATATCACTTTTATCCCTTTTTTGCATACTTGTCCCAGTTTTGTCCCTTTTTGAGGGCTGACGCTAATCTGTGAATGACAGTTATTTCGGCACTACTGTGGTGCTACTCAGGCTTGACAGCAGTATACAACTTAACCCCTGCACCTGTGTTGCACTGCAAGCATGTCAGTGGGAGCACAGTAAAGCATGTTCCTTCCTGTTAAATTAGACTAGGTAGTAGTGCAAACAGGCACATGTGGACGCCTGCCTGCCAACAACTGAGAGGGACTCCAGACAAAGAATAGACTGGCAGCAGGGAACTAAGGTACCCAAACCTGATCAGCTGTAGGGAGGTGTGTGAAAACAATCTGGTGAGGTGGTGGGAGTCACTGAAGTGAAGTCTGCTCAGCAAATAAGGTGAGTGTGGGGTTGGATGGGACTGTCAGGAGGAGCAATACATGCAGCTCAAATTTCTGATCACAATTTAACACAGGTTTGCTCCTAATGAACTTTCTGTACATCATGATTTGGAATTTGCTGCAGCATAATGACATTTGTTTTAATCTGAATAATTGCTACTGGTGTAGCTGTGGGGCAGCATGGCCAGAGCAAGCAGCAAATGTAATTGATTGTGCACAGCATTGTCTGCGGCCGTGCTCCTGGGAGTGACACGCGGGGGGGGTCATGGTCAGAATGGACCGGTCCCAGTTTTAGGCCTCGGAATGTTGGTAGCTTTAGGGAACTAAGAACAACCGAACTAGATAGGGACCTGAGGGTAGTGATAGCAAACAATCTTAAGATAGCCAAGCAATGCAAGAAGGCAGTGTGGAAGGCCATAGGGATGCTGGGTGATTAGGGAGGGCATCATTAGTCGGAAACAGGAAGTGGGATACCATTGTACAGACAGTTAGTAAACCTCATCTGGAGTACTGCATGCTGTTCTGGAGACCTCATCTCTATAATGACATAAACAGGGTAGAGCAATCCAGAAGAAGGCAATGAAAATGGTGCAGGGACTACACCAGAAACCATATGAGGAGAGATTGAAGGAACTCAGTATGTATACCCTGGAGAAAAGGAGGGAGACATGATAGAGACATTCAAGTACGTCAAGAGGATTAACAAAGTTCAAGAGGGCAGCATCTTTCAGAACAAGAGGTGTGCAAGAACAAGAGGTCACAGCATGAGGCTAGATAGGGAAAACTTGGGCAACATGAAGAAGTATTTTTCACTGGAAAAATGATAGGCGAATTCAGAATGCATGTGACAGTCAAAAGGCAAACGCTGTGAATTACACAGTAAGCCCATTGGTCTACAGTGTCAGCCAAAGCGCTGGTAGTGTGTACAGTAAGCTGTCATGCATTCACAGTTCAGCTGTCAGGCAGCTGGGAGGTGTGTGGTGGACTGTGCTGCTCGCTGTCTTCAGGACATGCTGGGACAGGGAGAGTGGGGTGGGATGTGGGTGCCTCAGTGGGTGGGGGGTTGGGGTCCACTACACTATGGAAAGGTGAGGTACACATTGTTTTATATACTCAACACAGGGATCAGTATGAGGAGGGGCCACTACACTATGGATGAAGAGGTCAGCCAGGATTTTCTATTTCACATGGGGATTTGTATGGGGGCACTACAATAAGGAATGAGGGACTGGACTGCATTTTATTATTGCAAACGGGATTGTTTATTTATTTATTTATTTAGTTAAACATCAGTTTAGAAACCTTTACGCCAGAGGCTCATTTACAAAGGTAACTCGTCACATTACTAGGTGGGGACACTACAGTAGCAAGGGATTGGGCTTCATTTATTATTGAAAATGAGGATCACTACAGGAAGGGGACACTACAATACAAAACAAGGGATCAGGCTGCATTTGTTTATTTCAAGCAGGACTCAAGATGGGGATGGGACACTACACTATGGAGAAAAGAGATTGGGATGGATTATTTGTACTGCAAATGGGGACTGGGATGGCTGGGGCCTGGGGCATGACTTTACATAGGACTGGACAGGGGCATGCCTCCTGGCACATCCAGCTGGGCTCATGCCTGCAGACAGCATGCAAATGAGGCCATAATAATATGCAAGTGCCCGTTTGCACCTTGCATGCCTAATGGATTCATTTGCATAATCCTAGCTGAATATCTTATGAATTTGGCCCAGGTGCGTCTGCAGTTGTGCCATGCATCTACATTTCAGGTATTCAGGCCATCCAGGGATGCACTGGTGCATCATTGGTGGATCCTATGTGTGCAGTCATTGCTATATTCAGATGGGATATGTGATTGCGCATCTCATTTGAATATAGCACTTTGTTGCGCCATTCCATTTATTTCAACAGCGCATCTAGATGCACCAGAATGTCCCCGCTTTTTAACATGGAGGCCCCTATGTTTAAAATATGATACACTCTGTGCTTCTCTGATCAAGTTTCCATATTCATTTAAAATAGTTGGTGCATACCATGCAAAAGCCCTTCTTCACATCTGAAGTTTAAAAGCAGAAATTAAGTAAAGGTGACAACTGGCTATTTCTGGTACACCTCTCTCACTTTAAGTACCAGGGTGTTCATCAAAACTTGGGGTTCTGCTGATCTAGCTATGCAGTATGCAAAATTGGTTACTAAGCCCTTCAACTGCCTCTCTGGAGACAATATTCCAATTTTCCTGTACAGATGGCAATGGTGAATTCTTAATAGGTCTCTAAGGGTAAATCTATTGTTAAAAGGGGTTTATACCTGGACTCAAATACACCATTACAATGGACAAAAGTGAAATTGCAGTAGTCCAAAGTTGGCATTAGGACCTGCTTAACTATAACTTGTTATGCCTCATCAATCAAGGAATTTACATTTCTATACAAGAAGCCTAATTTTTGATCTATTCTCTTACTTATCAGTATGGGGTATCATACCGAGGCTTGGGTCCAGATAAACATCCAAGTATTTAAAAGTAGAAACCAATGGAAGAAAAAGCCCATTTGCCCTTAATTTGTATCATACCCTGTTTCAATACTTTTTGTTGGGACAAAAAGCATTACATTTGTTTTGATTTAATTTATAATCATTTGATTTGCCTTCTCAAGTTCACTAGTATATCATATGTGTTTTGTAATGATATCTGTATGTCACCCCATTTAATCCTGAGTCCCAGATGACCATATTATCTGCATAAATGATACTATTTTCAATAGAAAAGGTGAAAGGCATATCATTCATGAAAATCAAAAACAAAGGGGCCCAGCTCTAATCCCTGAGGGACCCCTACTTTAACATCCTTGAGTGTACTATTAATCTTAAAACGTTGTTTTTGATTGGACAAGCAGCTCCCAAACCACTCAAGCTGTTTCCCTTTAACTCCATGTTTTCCAGTTTGCACAACAGGAGTTTATGGTTCACTGTGCAGAAGGTTCACAAGACTGACCCAGTGGTTTTCTCACTTTTGGTGGCCACCAGGACAGTGTTCACGATCAGTGGATGACAATCAAAACAGGGACTGCACTAACAACAAGGGAAGAGGATGAAGAGGCCACTATAGTTTTCTAAGGAGGTAGCAGAAAAGGTAGCTGAGAATGTTAAATCAAGGTTAAAGCAAAAATAATAGCATTTAAGCAATGCAAAAAGACACAGGAGGAGGAGGAGGATGAGACAGTGGGGAAGGCAGTTAGGAAAGTCAAGGCACAAACATAAGAATGCATAGCAAACTCCATGGTAGAGAGACAAAACCTTTACAGGTACATCAGTGAAAAAAGAAAGGCAAGGAAACTGAAAGGGGAGGATGGGAGTAGTGCTGAGGAAGATCACAATAAGTGGATATACTGAACAAATGCTTCTACTCAAATTTTACAAAGGAGGGGGAAGAAAATGGGCCAGCAGTGCATTGATAAGGGCAGGAAGGGGCACAGAAATGGACACGGATCTCTTTCCAGTGGAAAGGATCCTCAGAGAACTGGAGGCAATAAGAGTTGATAAGGCTATGGGGCCAGATAGGGTGCACCCCAAGATACTGAAAGAGCTAAGAGGCAGTTAGTAGAACTTCTGACTACCCTGTTTAACCTGTCATTGGAAACAGGAGAGGTACATAAGGGCTGAAGGAGGCTGATGTGGTTCTTCTATACAAAAGTGGAAACAGGAATGAAGTGAGGAACTACTGACTCAGTCAGCCTGAACTCAGTAGTGGGAAAGGTCATGGAAACACTACTAAAAGAAAGAACAGTGGAACACCTGGCGGTCAACAGTCTACAGGACCCAAGGCAGCATAGCTTTATGGGAGGCGGTCATGCCAGACTAACCTTGTTGAGTGCTTCTACTGGGTAACCAGGGAGTTAGATCAGGTAGGGGCAGTGGATTGGCCTACCTGGATTTTAGCAAGGCCTTTGACACTGTGTGGCATAGGAGGCTGTTAAACAAGCTGGGGAACATGGGGTGGGAAAGAAGGTAGTAAAGTGGGTGGAGAATTGGCTGGATAATAGGACCCAGAGGGTGTTAATAGATGGAATTCACTCTGCAGAGGTAAAATGACCAGTGGGGTACTACAGGGATCAGTGCTTGGTCAGTCCTCTTCAAGTTTTTATCAGTGATATTGCAGAGGGTCTGTGTCTGTTCACTGATGACACTAAGCTCTGCAACATGGTGGATACGCCATGGATGTAGTTAGAATGTGTGGAGATCTAAAGAAGCTGGATAATTGGTCAAGGGATTGGCAGCTAGGTTTTAATTTAAAAGCGCAAGATAATGCACATAGGGCACAAAAATACAGGAGTTACATATCAACTGGGGTGGGGAGAAATAGCATGCTCCAAGCAAGAAAGTGACTTGGAGATGATGATCATCTCCAATAACCTCCAAGGTATGTAGGCAGTGTGACAAGACAGCAAGAAAGCAAACAGAATGCTGGGATGCATAGGTGAGGAAATCACCAGCAGAAAAGGGAGGTAATAATCCCACATTACAGGACATTAGTGAGGCTACACCTTGACTACCGTGTCCAGTTCTGGAGCCTCATCTACATAAGAACATAAATAGAGTGGAAGTGGTTCAAGGAGGGCAATCAAAAATTGTATTTATTTTTATTTAAACTTTTGTAACTGGGAAGGGCCACTGAACAAAGGCTTGTTTCAGGTGTGACCAGGGGGACATTTGGATAAAAAAAGAAACATATGCAAAATAAAATAATATGACATGAGAATAGGTACATCCAACAAAACAGCCAGTTACAGAACAGCAGTGTGGTTTTACAACACATTTGAGTTAATTACACACTGTATATATTAGCATAAAATAAAGAACCTGGCGCAGTTAAGTCAGATGAAGGCTAAGATAATTATTAAGGGCAGTGGCAAGGTACAATTGGAGTATGCCTGAGAAGGTGTTTGGTTGCTGGGAGTGACATGAACTGCCGGAAAGTAGTTGAGAGTTGGTTCCAGAAGGAGGGTAGGAAGAAGGAGAAGGTAGACTGATCAAATGCGAGGCCATAGGTTGTGTGCCTTCAGCCCTGGAAGCATGTTAATGCAACCAGCACACCAGAGTGCCTTACTGTGTTTATAAAATATGATTTTTAGTAGTGAGAAATAAAATACTGATGCATTTGTGAAATGCAAATTGTTTGTTTTATATAGTCTAATGATAAGGAGAAAAAAATTGTCCCAAAAATTTTAGGGAGGCAAAAACTAACGATGCACTGAACAGGTTCAGGGAAAAATAATACATTAAATAATTATACAGTAGTTTATGACATTTACTTGTCACAACAAAGAACAGTTTACTAGCTTGTAAAGTTGCTCTGTTGATTTTGATGACTGTTTTGTAATAGTAGAATATTTCCAGTTTTACAGCAACTTGGTGTTGCTTCTAGATATGTTTTCCAGTTTTATTTTGATGCAGGATAGTATGCCACTGCATGGATTCCTGTCTTTATAGGAAGCTGAACAGTAGCTTCCAGACTACTTTCACAGTTGTACTTTGCCACAGTCATTATCTGCTTGGCATTTAGCCCTGCATTTGATAGGCTTTGTACGCGCGGGACAAAACTGAAAAATCCACTGGGCATTGACACTGCTGAGGCCCTGAATTGAGTGATTGGTATAGCAAGCAGTACTGTGCAGAATTTTCAAATTCCAGAAAAATGGAATTCTACAGAATTTCATAAAATTCTATTACTGTGGAATTCCTTCAAAAGCAGGATGACAGATTTAGCCAGCGAATACAGAGTCATAATCCATGGTTTACATAAACTGCAGATTAGTGTTTTGTAGTTTTGTTAATATAAATAATGGATTTATTTTCCATGGTTTATGTGAATGATAAATTAGTTTTCTATGAACAGCGGGAAAAATATGTGGTCTGCAGAAACAATGGAAAACTATATTTCAAGAATCTTGCATAACAAAACTAGATTATTTGCTATTGAAATTACCTTGCTTCCTGTGTTAACTGTGCAGAATTCTGCAGTATTCTGTGCTGCAGTATATCACAAAATTATCAGTATGCTGCAGGCAACACTGTAATTCAATGGCAATTAATCCCTTTTGTCATGCAGAATTTTGTGATATATCATTTACTGTGAGTTATTGCATTGCATTGCAATTGGTTCTGCTGTACATTTGCACTTATTTGGAACTTTGTGGCATTTGTCAAAAATAAATCCAAATAGCATTTCAAGTGAACTTACAATTCTACCTAAATTCTGCTAGTAGAATTCCACATTCTCTTCAGCTCTGTCAGCAAGAAGTGGGGTGAGCTTCCTTGCCAAAGTATGGCATCTAAGCCTGAGATAATTCCCATGGGTTCTTTGCTGTACCATATGGGCACTGTACCTGGAAAATGTATTGATGACATTTTAGATGTATGTAAAACAGGGCATCAAATGGCAGTTTGGCTAAGTATATTTTATATTTTAAAGCTGTGAACAGGACACAAGGGCTGCTGAACATGCTGTAAACATAACATCATGCATTTCCTGTTTATTTCTAGATTTTTAATGAATTAGATTGGTTTGCTGTAAATCATGTACTCCTTTCCTTTATTATCCTTTTGTGGTTATTTGTTGATGCCCCTACTCTCAGATCATCCCCAACTGCTCAACCTGCCCCAGCCCCATCACCCTGGCATCCCCTAGGACTTACTTCTAACTTTCTAATGTTCCCCAGAGCTTTTCCCCTCAGTAGGCAGCAGGACCCCCATATCCTGCTGTAGAAGGATCAGGTGTGGGAGGCAGCACCTAGGTAATCAGGTGCAGGAACTGCAAGCAGGTTGGTTTCATCAGGCCACTCAGGGTTCTTCCATGTTTCTCACTTTTCTGTGGGGCCTTGACATCAAGGGCCTGCCAACCACACATGCAACGAGTGTGTGGTGCAATGACTGTCAACATCCTCCCACCCACAAGCTGCTCCATCTGTGGTCACCCAGATGGCAGTACAGCAGTGGAGCTAGATGCCTTCCTTCCCCAGTGGAGAAAAGCATCTGCTGGGATGCACAGTCCTTCTCCTCCAAGCCATCCCTCTGCGACTCGAGCTTGTTCCCAAAATCGGGTCCCCAGCATCATGAATGATAGTCCTACCACTGTGCCAACAGGTTGACTTTTATTATCCTTTTAGTATGAATTATTTAGGCTTTAAATGTTGGAGGCCTGGCTATATAAATCTCTATTTCAAACCATACTTTGTGAGTGAGGCAAGGCACAGAATTAGTGTCAGAGGCTGGCAGTATAGCCTAGAGATTAGAGCAATGAGCTATGAAGGAGTTTAGTACATTCAGCAGACCTGGATTTGATTTCCACAATGTCCATGTGCATATTGTGTGACCTGGAACAAGTCATGTAATCTCTTTGGGCTCCTGGGATACACCGGAAATGATCTTCTGCTCAGTGTGCATTCCCCAACCAAGAAAACAAAAGTTGAAGGAGCATCCACATTGATAGTGTATGCTGGTCAGCAGTAGTCAAAAGAGGATGATGTGCATGCAGGAGGATGGACTACATGCAACCCATAGAAGCTGCATGTGGAGTACTCTTCTACATTTGCCAGATGATCATCAGCACAAAATTAAAACAAAGTGGAGCTTATTTCTTCAAGTGAGGCAGTATGCCAGTCAAAACTCATATTCTTTTGTTAATCCTAATCTTTATACTGGTGGGGAAGTTAACACTCCCAGTAAGTATGTTTCAATGGTGGAGGACCTAAGGTGGTTTAAACCTTGGGCAGTAGTTAACAAAATGTAATTTAATACTGACAAATGTGTAGTTTTACACTTTGGGAGGAACAGCCCTTATACCAGCATAAAATATATGACAAATCACTAACCCACATTGAAAAGGAGCAAGACCTAGGAATAAGCATAAATAATCAATTCTCAGCTGCAGACCAATGTAAAAAGTAGTCCTTTCAGACAACAGAATTTTGAACTGTGTTAAGAGACCTTTCACAAACAGGAATGACAAATCATTCTACCCTTGTTCAAATCGTATATATGTCTGCATTTGGACATATGCTCCCCATTTTGGAGTCCATATTTAAAGCAGGATGTGAATTTACTGGAAGGGGTTTAGAGAATGGCCACTGAGCTAATCCCCAAGGCTAAAAAAACTCCCATAGAAAGATAGCCTTGCAAGACCTGGGGTGGTCAGCCTAGAAGAAAGACGTAAAGGGAAGATTTATTACAATTATATAAACTGATACACAACCAGAATTAAAATATCTTGCAGCATTCAAAGTCATACTTGTGCATTGAATTTGCATACCACAATCTCCACCTAAAAGTACCAAAGGCCAACTCTACTAAAGGTATCACTTTTTACAACAAAAGCAGTAAATGCTTGGAATAATCTACGACAGTTTGTGGTTGATGCTTTAACATTTGAATATTTAAAGTGAGATTCAACTCATTTTAGGATGGAATAATAATGATCAGTTAAATAAACCCACAACATCATGGGAGGCATAAGCCTTCTTATGTCTTAATAAACCAAGTAAATCGAGGTATTGTCCGTGAGAGTTTTTGTTGTGGTGTTCATCATATATTTCTCAATAGTGTCTATGCCTCAAATAAATTTATTAAATTGTATAGAACTTCTGGGCTTGATTCCCTTTTTCTCTTTGGCAGGTAACCTACGGCATCGTCATCGTGAAATTGAAATTTAAAATAATATTGGATGTGGAATCGTTAAACATAGAAAAGTCCACAGGTACAATATATGACATTTTTCTTTCTTTCAGTTGTCAGTAAATGATTGGTGTTTCAAAACTGAAAATTCTAAATTGGAACATTGACAATGTGGGTGAAATGTCAAGGTTGAGGGAGTTTAGAGAGTATTGACTGTACCTCTGATAGTACTATTTAACAGCTTGTTGGAAAGGGAGTAGTTTCAGAGAACTGGAGGAGGGCATATGTAGTCCCACTTCACAGAAGTGGTAGCAGGGAGGAGGCTGGAAATTATAGGCCAGTCAGTCAGACATTGGTGGTGGGAAAGCTCATTAAATCACTGCTGAAGGAAATAATTGTTTAATATCTTGAATCCAATGGGCTACAAGACCTGAGGCAGCATGGATTTACAGGGGAGGTCATATCAAACAAATCTGATAGATCTCTTTGACTGGGTGACCAAGTAACTACAGAAGATCAGGGTGGCATGGTGGGCATAGCCTATCTAGATTTCAGCAAGGCTTTCAACACCATTCTACATAGAAGACTAGTAAGCAAGCTGGGTAGCTTAGGAGTGGGGACAAAGGTGGTAAACTGGGTAAGAAACTGATTAGGGATAGGTGGCTGAGGGTGGTGGTAAACAGAGTTCACTCCAAGGAAGGAAGGGTGATCCGAGGGTGCCTCAAGGAATAGTACTGGGACAGGTCTCTTTAATGTCTTTATAAGTGACACTAACTAGATGCTGGAAGGAAGTCTGCCTCTTTGCAGATGACACAAAATCTGCATTAGAGTGGACACTCTGGGGGGTGGAAAGGATTAGCAGTGACCTGAGAGAACTCAAGGAGTGGTTAAGGGTACTGCAGCTGTGAAAGAGTGTAAATAATGCACTTGGGGCACAGATACCCAAGGGAGGAGTACAACATGTGAGAGTGGTATTGATGACCACCAACCAGGAAAGAGACCTGGATATAATCATATCTGATGACCTTAAGGTAGCCAGGCAGTGTGACAAGGCAGTTGGGAGGGCTTATGGGATGCTGGGTGCACAGAGAGTGGTATCATCAGCAGAAAGAGGGGTGGTGCTGTCCCTGTATAGATCACTGGTAAGACCCTACCTAGAGTACTGTGTCCCATTATGGAGACCTTATCTCTGGAAAGACATAGACAGAGTGGAGGTGGTCCAGAGAAGGTAACTATGGAGAAAGCACAAGGAGAAAAGCACTCTGCCAGTACAAAGGTAAAATAAATAAAGCCACAGAGTCAAGCGTCAGGAGCAAAAGCAGAACCTGCAGCACACTACCCAGCTCTTGTGTCCTTTCCAGAACTCTTCATCAGTGGACAGGTTTCTGGTGCTCAAACTCTCATTTTGTTGAGAGAATTTATAGTGTATGTATCTCTCTCTCTCTCTCTCTCCCCCCTATATATATATATATACACACATATATATATATTTATATAATATACCTATTTCTATTCAAAACATCAATGAACCCATACAAAATTGAACAGACACAAAAGATCTGTGTTCCATTATGAATATAATGTGCCCAAAATGTGTATAATAAATTAAAAATTTGCAAGTAGCACTATACAGAAGCACCAAACCCTGGGAGGTGAAGTAGAGCTGCTAAAGGTCAAGTTTCTAAAAATGGACCCATGGAGTTTCCCAGAAAAGAAGTATCAGTACCAATGGGAAATTAATTAATCAAAAAGTACTGCATTAATCTATCACTGATTAAATCTATTGACTCAATCCATATTTTTAAATTTTATATAAATATGCTCCCCAAAGTAAAATCTTTTCTAATTATCACATTTAGATTTATGAAGACTAAATAATACCTCTATACCATTCTCTTATTCCAAAAGTTCAGAATCAAGTAATAAAATGTAAATACATTATGAGTTATTAATAGAAAGTAGGCTGCATAAATCTGGTTTAAGGTGCCAAAATATAAAAACTCTAGAGGATAAAGAAAGGAAACAAACTTGCTACAACATTTCATGTATCATCTGTAAGAATAACATGGTAAAAGCAGTATTTCATCAGTGATCTACAAAAATGTTATATCCCAGCATTCATTTAGGCCTATCGTGATAAAGACCTTAAGGTGTAGCTCCATTTGGATGACTTCTGTGATAGTATATTTAACCTATCACCACCTCTGCTGTTTTTGGTACATGTTCCAAGCCCAGAAATTTAAAATTTACCTGGTCTCCACCATGACAGGAAGCAAATGTGCCGCTAATGGTGTATCTGGTTAAGATTTTAAAATAGCATGAGCATGTTCCTGCATTCTCTCCTTGAGGGGCCTTTCTTTGCATCCTACATAAAGCATTGGACAAGTACATTGGACCACAAATACAACATAACATGTTGAACAAGAAATAAATTCCTTGATCAAAACCTCATTTGAACCTGGATGCTACAAAAGACCCCCTGGATGCAACAGCAACAAACATTACACCTGCCACAGCGGAAACTACCTATAGGTTTGGATGGCATCCAAGTTGGACAGAATATTCTGGGTTGGTTTAGTATAAAACTATGTGTCAAAATGTCACGATGTTTTCCTTTCCTGTAAGTTATTCTAGGACTCTTACCAAGGCTTTGCATAATGCTGGATCCTTGCAGGACTGGCCAAATTGTCTCACTATAGTTGATATTTTGGGAGCTAACCGATTATATTCAGTGACAAAGACCACTGGTTGATCATTCTCTGTCTCCTTCATTTTTGGAACAAGTAGCATTTCCTTTTCCAGATTCCTTGCTCAGTTTAAAGAAAGAAGTCAGACTTTTCTCACTGTACCGTCTTTGTAAGAAGCGTTTTTGACATCAAGGCTTTTCTCTTAACATCTGCTAGAACTGAGCAATTTTATCTCAAATGGACGATTTAGCTATATGGTACAGCATTTCTGAGGTGTCTGGGGTGGGCAGTCCTGTCATGTAGGAGCACATTTCCAGAGGCTGGTTTTCTATATGTTTCAATTTTAATAGGCTGCTCATCTGCCCTGTAAACCTCAATTCAAGAAAGGAAATAGAACAAAGATCCATGCTAGAGGTAAACTGTAAACCCAAATCATGCCTATTCAAAAATTAAGAAATCGTGAAGCAGTTTCCATACTACCCTCCAAATCAAAAAGATATCATCCAAAAAGCTCCCCCATAGGTGGATATTGGGAAGATAAGGGTTCTGCCAGGTCGAACACCATGGTCCCCTCCCACCATGCAAAAGAGATTGGCATAGGAGGGGGCCATGGTGGTCCCCATTGCAGTCCCCCTTGTTTGCAATCAAATCTCTTGTCAAAAACAAATAATTACTTGTCAAAATCAAACCAATTGCATCAGTAATGAAATCCTTTGGAAAATTAACTGCCTTCAAATTCCTATTCAAGTGACATTCAATAGCAGTCATGCCCAAATCATGTCTTATATTAGTATATAAACTAGTAACAGCAATGGTGACCCAAATAAATTCACCTGACCAGACCAACCCCATAAGCTTGGATAAATGTCCATCAGTCTCTTATGTAAGAAGGTTGTTTCACCACTAGTTGTTTAAGGAAATAGTCAACATAAATTGACAAATTTTCTGTTAAAGACCCATTGCTTGAAATTATAGGTCTCCTTGGGGGTTGGTCTGATTATTGTGAATTTTGGGCAAAACATAAATTGTGGGACTTGCAGGGTATAAAACTTTCATATACAATAATTATTTCTGTGTTATTTCACCACAATATAGTGCAGTGTCAAAAAGAGTCAGTTCTCTTTTTAAGCTTTGTGTGGGATCTAATTTCATCTCCTATAACCTTTTGGTCATTAAGTTTGTTGATAGATTTCAGCTTCATATGAGTTTTTCCATAAGACCTATCTTCCCCTTTGTCTGCTTGCTTGATCTCAATATTCCCATATTTTAACTTCCAGGAGTGCTTTTGCCTCTTCCTGTGGCAAATTTAAAGTATACCAGTCCCATTTTGATGAAAAAGTTTATTAAATACTTGCATAACCATTGTCTGGTAAGTTGTTAAGGCAGGAGAGGTACAGAATGTAGGACTGAAAGTGGATTTTGGTTTAAATAGTGTTAACATAGAAACACAGAAACATAGACTTTGATGACAGATAAGGACTGCTTGGCCCACCTAGTCTGCCCATTTCGCTACCTATTTGATAAGCTGCAGATTCTAGTTAACCAACAGCCTACTTCCTCCTACCTTCCACTATAATTGCCTTATGTCTGTCCCATGCATTCTTGAATCCCACACTGTTTTTGACACCACAAACTCCTCAGGAAGGCGGTTCCATCCATCCACCACCCTCTCCATGAAAAAATACTTCCTCATGTTCCCCCTGAGCCATCCTCCACTATATTCAAATTGTACTCCCTTGTTCTTGCACATCTCTTTTCTGAAAGATGCTCTTGTCTTGGACTTTGTTGATCCCACTGAGGGTACTTGAAAGTTTTATCGCCCCCTCTCCCTCCTTTCCTCAGGGTATACATATTAAGCTCTTTAAATCTGTCTTCGTATGGCTTCTGTTGCAGACCCTGCACTATTTTAGTTGCCCTCCTCTGGACTGCCTCCATCCTGTCTATGTCCTTGTGGAGATGGGGTCTCCAGAGCTGCAAGCAGTACTCCAGATGAGGCCTCACCAACTGTCTATACAGAGGATAACAACTTCACATTTTTTACTGGTGATGCCTCCCTATGCATCCCAGTATCCTCCAGATCTCCTTACTGCCTTCTCACATTGCTTGTCTACATTAAGGTTGTCTGATATGACTACCCCAGGTCCCTTTCCATTTTTGTTGTTGTTAGTGCCTCCCCATTGTGTACTCTTCCCTGGGTTTTGTTTCCCAGGTGCATTACTTTGCACTTTTTGCATTGAATCTAAGTTGCCATATTTTTGTCCATTCCTCCAACCTTGCCAAGTCCCTTCTCATCCTTTCCACCCTCCTTGTGTATCAACCCTATTGCAGATCTTTGTGTCATCTGCAAAGCATACTTTCCTTCCAGCCCCTCTGCAATGTCTCCTATAAAGACATTAAAAGAACCATACCCAGTACCGAACCCTGCTGTATCCCACTAGTAACCAACCTTTTCAGAGTGTACTCTGTTCACTATTACCTCTGTGTCCTGTTGTCCATCCGATTTGTTGCCCAGGCTACCATTCTGGGACCCACTCTAGGCTAGCTAACTTGTTTATTAATCTTTTGTGTTGGACTGTGTCAAATGCCTTGCTAAAGTGTAGGTAGGCCATATCCATAGCTCCTCCCTGGTTCTACTTCTTTGGTCGCCCAGTCAAAGAAATCTATTAGATTCAAGTGACATGACCTTCCACTGTGAATCCATGCTGCCTTGGGTCCTGTGCCCGCTGACCTATCGGTACTCAATAATTCTTTCTTTCAGAAGTGATTCTGTCATTTTCCCTATCATTGAGGTCAAATTAACAGGTCTGTAATTTCCTGCCTCTGCCTTGCTCCCACTTTTGTAAGAGGACTCACATCTGCCCTCCTCCAGTTCTCATGTACCACACCATCCTCCATGATTTGTTAAAAGGGTAGTCAGTGGTGTCACTAGGTCTACCCTTAGTTCTTTTAGAATTCTGGGTGAATCCCATCAGGCCCCATTGCTTTCTCCACCTTGAGTTTCAGGAGTTCTTTCAGGACCTTTTCTTCTGTGAAAGAACTGGTATTGACCCCCATCCAGAGTGCTTCTATTGTTTGGTTTAGGTACCTCCCCTCTTCTTCTTTTGTGAATACTGAGCAAAAGTATTCGTTCAATATCTCTGCCTTTTCACTGTCATCCTCTGCCACCTCCCTCCCTTTATTAAGCCTCATTATCCTCCTCCTTGGTCTTCCTTCACTCCTTGATGTACCTATAAAGGTTTTATCCACTTTTTAACTGAGTTGGCTATCTTTTGGGCTTTTGCTATTCTGACTGCCTTCCCTGCTTCCTTCTGCTTTAAATGATACAGTTCTCTGTCCTGCTTCTTCTGTGATTCTTTATACTTCCCAAATGCTATCTTTTCTCCCTAGCCTTCTCTGCCACCTCTTTGAGAACCATAGTAGTTTTTTACTTCTTTTTTTTTTTATTTGCTTCACACAAGGCTTGTTGCCTCTGTGATGGCAGTTTCATTGTTCCCCATTGTTCTTCACCCCTCCTTCCTGCCCATTTGCTAGTGCATTCCTTAGGCACTCACCCCTTTGCCAAAATCAGCCTTCTTAAGTCCAGCACCTTTGCCTTCGTATGGCTTTTCTCCATGGCTGTGTTTGTTGTGAATCACACTATTCAGTGGTCACTAATTCCCAGATGGCTACCCACTACATCTGTGATCCTCTGTCCATCTCCATTTGAGAGTACCAGGTCCAAGACTGCTCCCTCCCAAGTGGGTTCCAACACTAGCTGTCTGAGGCATGCCCCTGCAGGCATCGAGAAGACCCTGCTCTTGGATGTGGCTGCAGCAAATGTGCTCCAGTTAATGTCTGTCACATTCAGGTCCCCATCAACAATATCCCCATTTTGTGCCATTCTAAAGATGCCTTCTATAATTTTCTTGTCCATTTCCTACCCTCTGAGACGGGGGTCTGTATACAACCCCCATGTGGATTTAAGTGCCATTTCCTGTCTCCAGGGTGACCTACAGGCCTCCCTCTCCTTCCATTTACCCTTTAGTACCATTGCTTTGATTCCTTCTCTTACGTGAGAGCTCCTCCTCCTCATTTACCCTTCCTGTCCCTTCTGTAGATTGTGTACCCTGGTATGTTGACATCCCAGTCATGGTTCTCTGTGTACCATGTTTCTGTGACTGCCAAGACATTCAGGAGTCCCTCTTTCATCAAGGCCACTAGTTCAGGAAGCTTGTTACCCAGACTAAGAGCATTGGTACTCAGCACTCTTCATTTTATGGCCTTACCCCTTTAGCCCCATCTCTGCTCTTACTGTCTTAATCTTTTCTCCATCTACCCCTGTCCTGTTCCCTATCGACCTCTCTACCTTGGCATTTACCTCACTAAGTACCCTGTTTTATGGGGGGCTGTTAATTCCCTGCTTCTTATCAGTGCCTCCCCTTGGCTAGTTTAAAAGCTTGCCAATGAAGCATTTAAACCTATCACCTAGGAGCCTGGTTTCCCTCCTGGACAGATGCACACCATCATGCCAGTATAGGCGTTTATCCTTCAGGAGGAACCCAGTCCCCAGTGAAGCCAAAACCCTGTGCTCCACACCAGTTTTTCAACCATTCATTGAATCATTTGGTGTGGAGTACCCTAACCTCACCCATGCCATAGACAGGTAGCACCTCTGAGAAGGTTATCATGTGCTACTTGTCAAGGCCCCCTCAACTCCACAACCTTCTCCTGTACTGCTCTTATCCCATGCCCAGCTAAGTCATTTTGTCACTAGGTGGACAATGACATCCAACTCTCTCTCCTGTGCAGCTGCTCTCCACGATATTGATTAGCTTCCTGTCCCTCCAAGCCATGGTGTCAGGCAGGCACCTTACCTCCCTCTCGTCTTTCTCCCCAGTTCTCCCCAATAATGAGTCCCCCTGAAGGAGCTGCTTCCTTCCCCTGTGGTGTCCCATGCCACCCTCCTGTGGGCTTTCCTTGTGGCATTTCCCAGCAACCTCCTTGGTCTCCACTGCAGTTGCCTCCACAGGAGAACTATGCTCCACCAGGTGGCATATGGATTGTGGAGGAGGTACAGCTGGAGGGATACACATCTAGTCTACCACCCTCACCCTTCCTGGGCCACCGTGGTCCAACTGCTCCTCTTTCTTGGCAACCTCTGGGGCAGTGGTGGTGGCCTGGTGTTCCCTGGGTGGGGTAGGTTCTCTACTCCTGTCCAGTTCAGCCTGGAGACAGGCAACCTCCTCCCTCAGAGTAGAGAGTTGCCTGCAAATGAGTCAACATCCCAGCCTCCAGAATGTCTCCCGGAAGACTGCTGCCCACAGCCAGTGCATCTTTTCTCCCCACATGTCTGTCTTTCTTCCTGTTTATATATATATATATATATATATATTTTTTCTTTGTAGGAGGAGCTGTTTCAATTCTGTAATCATTATCAAGGCAATCAAATCTGATAGGTCCAAATGGGAATCTGAGGTCTCCAATTCTGTCAAGCTATCCAAATATTCAAGTTCATCAATTGCAGCACTTGAATCTGATTCATCCAATAAATCGGTAGTCTGCTGACACACCTAATAACATCAGATGCGGTTCCTGAGAATTCAAAACTGCCCCACCCGTGTTCCTGTTTTTGTAAAGAAATGTTTCAAGTTGAATTTTCTGAAAAACAGTCTGATATCACAATAGGCCTCAAATTCATTTACTGTGGGGTCTGGTACAAAGCCAAGGCCATGACTCAGTACCTTAACTTGTGTTTGAGTCAAGATAACATCTATTAGGTTCACAATTTGGGTGCCCTGCTCCTGAGATTCTTGATCAATGATCTATCTGTGTTTAATTCCTCCTCTTCTACCATGCCTTGCTTCCTGTTTTTCCTTTGGTTTTCTCCAGTGGTGTTTGCTGGGGCTTGGGTAAAAATGATACTTACTTCCCTGTTGTTGTTGATGTTGGGGTGGGGGCTGGAATGAGGGGGCAGAAGAATTAGAGGTTTGGATTCTGCTCCTTGTTCTTGTTTTACTTTTATTTCTCCCTCTAGAGTTAGAAAGTGTTAGAGATCTCCCCGCTGGTTGATCTACTGGTCTTGCCTAGGGTGAAAACCTGATTGGTGTCGTAGTCTTTTGTGTCCCTATTTAGTTTTGTTTGTTTACATTCCACAATTTCTTTTGCATGAGCAATCAATTTTTTGCTTAAGTTTGCCTCATATGTCTTAAACATAGCACAGTCTTTATAAGCTAATATTTTGCTTTAAAATAAGTCAGTTTCTTTGGAGAGGTCTTGATAAATGTTCTCATCTTGGTCAATCAAAATATCAACAAGTGTATTGGAACACGTACTAAGTGTTGTTTCCCAACGAGTTTGATAAATCGACATAAAAATCACCAGCTGGTTCCTTTCCAATCATGAAACCTCTAGGTGCCCATGTCTTTCTTTATATGTACTCAAAGAGGTCTTATTATAGTACACATTAATTTCTTTTACTTTTAATCTCTCAAATTTTATGGAACAGTTCTTTAAAAGCTGAATCAGAATCATTGTTCTCACCAGGGTTGCTGCTGTTCTCTGTGGCTAAAGCGGCATCTGGCCAACTGCTGCGGAATCCAAGCAGAAAATTTGAGTTGTAGCTGCTCTGTGTTGTCTGAATTGGCAGAAATTGGTGTTGCTTGCATCATGCTTACTTTTACAAATCTTAGAATCCACACACCTCCATCCAAGCACTATGGCACAGAAATAGACAAGTTATTTAAACATTTGACTGGAGTCCTGCACGAGCTCTACGGACATGGCGTTCTGGCAAAAGGACTCTCTGCTGTATTACAAACAGCCCAGGTTGTGGAAAGCGAAACAAACCAAAGTAAGGTAGGCATATGAAAAAAGACACAAGGACTACCGCACCATGGAAGCGATCGGTACTAATCTGTATGAAAATTAGGGAGAAAGCACAAAAAGAAAAGCACTCTGCTAGTACAAATATAAAATAAATAAAGCGACATAGTCAGGAGTCAGGAGCAAAAGTGGAACACACAACACTCTACCCAACCCTGTGTCCTCTCCAGAACACTTTGTCAGGGCGGGGTTCTGGTGCTTGAGCTCTCACACAGCAGAGCGTCCTTTAGCCATTTTAGCCACTTTTATAGGGCACGTCCCACACTCTCTCTCTGGTTAATTGCACAAAACATGGGAGGCGCAGGGCAGAGTACCTCTCCAAAGAAATTGATGATGTTAAAAGCACAAATATTAGCTTATAAAGACTGTGCTTTGTTTAAAACATATGAGAGCAAACTTAAGCAAATAATTGATTGCTCATGAAAAGAAATTGTGGAACATGAATACAAACAAAACTAAATAGGGTTGCAAAGACTGTCTCTGTTAGTTGAGCAGTGGCTTTCATTTTATGAATAGGTAGTTTAAGGCTTGTAAAAACATTCTAAAACTACCCCCATAGACTGATTTGGGGCGTGCCCTGCGCTACTCACTAGTTAAACGTCACAAAATGATAGGGGCGCGGGGACGGATCAGGCAGACTAGGAAGTAGGAAGGGATCAGCTGGCATAGCAGTTTGGCCACAATTACGATCCCATCCAAAACTTTAACCAGTGCATTAAATTTTTCATTTTAATACAAAGGGCTATTGCCACACAGGGTAGTGGGCTATGAAGCCAAAAATGTGTTTTTAAATCACAACTTCACTTTAATTCAAAAATCATCATAACTCTAAAATGGTATAATATTATTCACAAACCAAAATCAAAGGCACCCTTGGCACAGGCCCTTCAAACCCGAAATTTCCTTGAAAAAATTCCACACTGTCTAGGCTGTAGAAGGAGCAAAAATATGCAATGTTAAGTATTTTTTTGGGGGTTGTTTTGTTTTGGCATTCCGTATGTAGGAAACTGCACAAGATGCCATCAGTAAACTTTTCAGCTCTTGAGACTCTGACAGCCTGACTGAGCATGCCAAATTTTGTGCTATTTCATCAAATGATGCCAAAATTATTAAGGTGAAAATATTGAGGTTTAACATTGAACAGTCTACACAACTGTAACTATAGGGTGCTACTGTACCCTAAAACATCAATATTCAACATCACGACTTGTTAAACCTTACAGTAATTTTTATTTAAAAGTTGGTAACTGGGAAAGGCACTCTGAGCTGGAGCTAGTTTCCAGAGTGCAACTGGAAGAGAAGAGGAGTATATACAGATATTTACACCCCAAAGAGAGTTACACTGAACAAATAATCCATTGCAACAACTGGTAAATAATATACAGATATTTACATTCCAAAACAGTTACAATGAACACATGATCCATTGTTACAGCAACATAACAAGTAACAACAGGAAACAATACTTTTGTAGTGCATGAGCAGAAATATAGAGCAGTGGATGCGTGGGGGAGCTGAAAACAGAAATAGGATTTATGCGGCTGGGAAAAGCTTAGGGTGGAGTGCAGGTTTATTTTATTTATTTTATTTTATTTATTTAACAAATCGGAAAGACCTTTGAGCCAAGGGCTCTTTACAGAGATTCCGTCAAGTCACAAGAATAGCAAATTACAATGGTTTCAGTAAGTAGTACAACATGAGGAAAGTAATTACATAAACAAAAGAACAATATGGAAAGATAAATATTGTGTCAAGTGCAGCCAGTGGCCTTGTCTGAAGAGGTGTGAAAGGGCTTACAAGGAGAGAAAGTACAGAAGTGAATTGGGGGGTGGAAGGAGCAAAAAAGAGCAAGGAGGGAGATTCCACAATGAAGCTTGAGCAGGAAAGCGCATGGGGAGGGTAGAGGAGAGAACAAGGTGAGAAACAGGGAGGGGAAGTGGGAGTGGAAGGGTAAGGGAAGGGGGATGAGGTAGGATGAAAAGAGGGCTGGAATGGGAGGGATAGGGATGAAGTGCTGTGAGTGGAATAGCTCAACAGCAGCATAGGGCTATACAGGGCAAATGGTAAAGAGGGTAAAAGAGGTTGTCATAGACATGGAGCTAGAAGGCTAACTTGGATACCAGACAAGGGAAGAGGAATTATGAGAAGTTCAACTAGGGGCCTGGGCAGGATACAGGAGCAGGAGGGCTGGAAAGAGAGTTTAGCTGCTATTTAAGGAAGGAAGGGCAGGGGACATCCATTAGAGTGAGGGAGCCGATTCCAGATTAGGGAGGCGGTAAGAAGGGTTATTGTCTGGTACAGGAGTGCACCAGACGGATCAAGAAAATGCATGATTTAAAATGAAAGACCACACACTCAGACACACACGTTCAGATTTTTTAAATCTTTTTTCCACTCTAGCATTCCATACCTCTTAACTGCTCTTCATTTTGACACAGAAATGTCATCCTCCTTAGTGCTCAGTGGCCCCCTGTACTAGGGTGTCGAGTAACGAATATTAATTCCTGAATACCCTGAATATTAGGCTTCCCAAATGTTCATCTAAATAATGAATAGTTGTCACTATTTGTATTAGGTCAAGGGTATTCAGGAACTCTAAAGTCTACTATGCCCCTGCCACAGATGACCAGGGCTAGTCTCCTATCCACATTCGCTCCTGATTACAAACTTTTCCTCCCTGCCCCTTCCTGAAGTCCCATACAAGGTAGAAAAGTTGTCACCAGCTCCTGGCACCTTGCCAGAAGCTGACAGTCTTTAAAGTGATTTTCCAACTTTGTGTTAAGTTGCCACTACTCACCAATTCTGATAGCTTCAACACCAAGAGAAGGAGGTCATACTCACATGTGGGTGATCCTGGTTCAGGAGCAGAACTGAGTCCTAGCCAGACAGGGAGCATGCTACATGAGCAGTGCATGCAAGGCCAGAGGGTTGGTGCACTAATCATTAGTGAGTGTGCCAGGAGCAGCTCCCTTGTGTGGGGCAGGCAAGCATACTGATGCTACATGCATGCAAGGCCCTTGTGTGACTTTGCACACGGCAACTAGGGAAACATAGAAACATAGACTTTGATGGCAGATAAGGACTGCTTGGCCCATCTAGTCTGCCCATTTCCCTACTTACAGGATGAGCCACAGATCCTAGTTAACCAACAGCCTATTTCTTCCTACCCCACAAAATTGCCTTATGTCTGTCCCATGCATTCTTGAATTCTCCCACAGTTTTAGACCCCACAACCCCTCAGGAAGGCTGTTCCATGCATCCACTACCTTCTCTGTGAAATAATACTTCCTCACATTGCCCTGGACCACCTCCTTCTATCTTTAAATTGTGTCCCCTTGTTCTTGCAAGTCTCTTTTCTGAAAGATGCTACCCTCTTGGACTTTGTTGATTCCACTGAGGTACTTAAAAGTTTCTATCATGTCCCCCTCTCCTTCTTTCCTCAAGGGTATACATGTTAAGCTCCTTTAGTCTCTCTTCTCATTATGGCTTCTCTTGCAGACCCTGCACCATTTTAGTTGCCCTCCTCTGGACTGCCTCTATCCTGTCTATGTCCTTGCGGAGATGGGGTCTCCAGAACTGGACAAAGTATTCCAGATGGGGTCTCACCAACTGTCTGTACAGAGGGATAACAACTTCCTGTTTTCTGCTGCTGATGCCTCTCCTATACATCCCAGTATACCCCCAGCCCTCCCAAATGCCTTCTCACATTGCTTGCTAACCTTAAGGTCATCTGATATGATTACCCCCAGGTCCCTTTCCTTTTTGTTGTTGTTACTACCTCCCCACCCAGTGTGTATTCTTCCCTGGGTTCTTGTTTCCAGGTGCATTATTTTGCACTTCTTTGCATTGAATCCTAGCTGCCATACTTCTGACCATTCCTCCAACCTTGCCAAGTCCCTTTTCATCCTTTCCACGCCTCCTTGTGTATCAACCCTGTTGCAGATCTTTGTGTCATGCAAAAGGCATACTTTCCTTCCAGTCCCTCTGCAATGTCACTGATGAAGACATTAAAAGGACTGGACCCAATACTGAACCCTGCGGTACCCCACTAGTAACCCCTCTTTCTTCAGAGTGGACTCCATTTACAATTACCTTCTGTGTCCTGTTGTGCAGCCAATGTTTTACCCATGCTACCACCCTGGGACCCACTCCCAGGCTGGTTAATTTGACTATTAATCTATTGTGTGGGACTGTGTCAAATGCTTGCTAAAGTCTAGGTAGGCCATGTCCACAGCCCTCCCTGGTCTACTACTTTGGTCACCCAGTCAAAAAATCTATTAGATTCGTCTGACATGACCTTCCGCTGTGAACCCATGCTGCCTTGGATCCTGTGCTCCACTGGCCTCTAGGTACTCAACTATTCTTTCCTTCAAGTGACTCCATCACTTTCCTACCACAGAGGTCAGACTGACAGGTCTGTAGTTTTCTGCCTCTGTCTTTGTCCCACTTTTGTGAAGGGGAATCACATCCGCCTTCCTCCAGTCCTCGGGTAACACACCATCCTCCCATAATTTGTTAAAAGGGTAGTCAGTGGTGTCACTAGTTCTCCCCTTAATTCTTTTAGAATTCTGGGGTGAATCCCGTCAGACCCACTGCTTTGTCCACCTTCAGTTTTAGGAGTTCTTTCAGAACCCTTTCTTCTGTGAAAAGGACTGGGATTGACCCCTATCAGAGTGCTTCTGTTAATTGGATTAGGCACTTCCCCCTCCTCTTCTGTGAATACTGAGCAGAAATATTCGTTCAGTATCCCTACTTTTCACTGTCCTCCTCTGCCCACCACCGTTCATTCTATTCAGCCTCACTATCCCTCCCTTTGCCTTTCTCGCTCGCTGGCGTACCTATAAAGGTTTTATCCCCTTCTTAACTGAGTTGGCTATCTTTTCCTCAGTTTGGGCCTTTGCTATTCTGACTTCCCTCCCTGCTTCCTTCTGCCTTAACTGGTACAGCTCTCTGTCCTGCTCCTTCTGTGTTTCCTTATACTTCTGGAATGCTATCTTTTTCTTCCTGACTTTCACAGCCACCTCTTTTGAGAACCATAGTGGCTTTTCTTTCATTTTGATTTGTTTATTTGCTTCACAAAGGCTTGTTGCCTCTGTGATGGCAGTTTTGATGATTCCCATTGTTCGTTCCACCTCCTTCTAGCCTGTTTGCTGAGTGCTTTTCTGAGGCACTCTCCCATCTTGCCAAAGTCAGCCCTCCTAAGTCCAGTACCCTCACTTTTGTGTGGCTTGACTCTGTAGCTGGTTAAATGAACTACACTGTTTGATGGTCACTTGTCCCCAGATGGCAACCCACTTCTAGATCTGAGATCCTCTCATTGCCCCCGTTTGAGAGTATGAGGTCTAAGATTGCTCCCTCACGAGTGGGTTCCAAAACTAGTTGTCTAAGGCCTGCCACCTGTAGGGCATCAAGAATGGCCCTGCTCTTGGATGTGGCTGCAGCAAATGTGCTCCAGTTAACATCTGGAATATTCAGGTCTCCCATCAACAGTATCTCCCTTCTCTGCCATTCTAAGAATGCCTTCTATCATATCCTTGTCCATTCCCTCCCTGACATGGGGGTGTACACAACCCCTGTGCAGATTGTAGTGCCCTTTCCAGTCTCAAGGTGACCCACAGTGCCTCCTCTCCTCCCTGTTTACTCTTTTGTTCAGTTGCTTTTATCTCTTCCTTTACATGAGAGCTACTCCTCCCCTCTTCCTGCCTGCTGTCTCCTGTGGGTTATGTACCCTGGTATGTTAACATCCCAGTCATGGTTCTCTGTGTACCATGTTTCTGTGACTTCTACTGATATCCAGGCATCCCTCTTCCATCAAGGCCACCAGCTCAGGGAGCTTGTTGCCCAGACTACGGCATTGGTACTCATTACCCTCCATTTCCTGATGGCCTTACTCCTTTGCCCCATCTCTGTCCTTCTTGCCTTTGTCACTTTCTCCATTTACCCTGCCCTTCTCCCTATCGACACCTCTGTATTGGTGTTTGCCAGATTTACTACTGTGATTCTTTGGGGGCTAGGATTTCCCTGCTGCTTTCCAGTGCCTCCCCCTTGGCTAGTTTAAAAGTTTGCCAATGAAGCATTTAAACCTATCACCTAGGATCCTGGTTCCCTGCCAGACAGATGCAGCCCATCGATGCCAGTGTAGGCTTGCATCACTCCAGGTGGACCCCAGTCCCCAATGAAGCCAATCCTGAGCTCCCACCAGTTTTTCAACCACTGATTGAATCCCATGGTGTGGAACACCTTAGCCTCTCCTATGCCATAGATGGTCAGCACCTCCGAGAAGGTTACCGTGCATGCTACTTGACTAAGGCCCTCCCAATTCCACATACTCTTCCTGCACTTCTCTAATCCTTTCTTAGCCAGGTCATTTGTCCCTAGGTGGACAATGACATCCAACTCCCTCCCTGTGCAGCTGCTCTGGCAATCCTGAGGATTCGGCCCTGTCCCTCCTAGCCATGGCGCCAGGCAGGCATCTTACCTCCCTCTCCACTTCCTCCCCAGTTCTACCTTTCTAACAATGGAGTCCCCCACCAGGAGTTGTTTCCTTCCCTGCAGGGTCCCCTGCCACCCTCCTGTGGGTCTCCTTTGTGGAGGTTCCCAGCATCCTCCTTGGTCTCCACTCGGGTGCCTCCATGGGGAACCACACTTCCTTGAATGGCATAGGGATGTGAAGGTACAACTGGAAGGATGCACCTCTGTTCACCACCCTCACCCTCCCTAGAGCCCACTATGGTCCAACGCTCCTCTTTCTTGGCAACCTCTGAGGCAACAGCAGTGGCACTGGTGGTCCCTGGATGGAAGAGGAGGTCCCACAAATCCTGGCCAACTCAGCCTGGAGATGAGCAGCCTCTCCTCAGCCCAGAGAGGTGCCTGCAGATGGGACAACACCGCATCCTCCAGAACGTCTCCCGGAGACTGCTGCTCCACAGTCACTGCACTGCACCACTCCAATTATGTCTTATTTCTGGCCCCTTAACTGTTTGCAGTCCTTACTCTTTCCTCTGTGGAGGTGAAAGAGTAAAAGAGGACTTGGGAGAAAATAGAAAATCCTTCGTAGGTCACAGAGGACAACTGCTACTTTTGGGTTCCACAGCCATGGATCCCTGGCCCAACTAGATGGGTTTCTTGGGGGAGCCTGACCTCACCTGGTCTTGTCTCAGAGACTGGGGTGGAGCAAGTTAGCTGAGGGCTAGTTGTTGACAGGGTTACAAAGTTGTCAGTCAGATGAACAGTCTGCAGCAGGGTGAGTAAGAACTAGGTAGAAAAAACATCTGTCCCCAGAGCAACAGCAAACTCTTTTAGGGCTTAATGCCCTAACACCTTCAGGAAGCTGAAGCCTAACACTTTCAGAGCTCTGTGTCCCAACATCTTCGGGCACAGTTTGAAAAACAAACAAAAACAAACAGTGCTACACACCAAGATAGAAATCAACTCCGCTTTATTGACTTGCTAAGAATGCTGGGGAAACACCCCATGTAGAGCCTTTAGCTTGAGGCTTCATCAGGCTTCATGCCCCAACATCTTCAGAGCTCCATGCTCAGCACTTTTAGTGTTCCTTGCCCCAACATCTTTAAGGCTCAGTACTCCAGTTCCTCCATCTCGCCTCAATCCCTCATGGAATTCCTGCCGTGAATAACTTCAAGGCTACATGTTCAACATCATCCTTAGGGTTCTGTCCTCCTACAGCTTCAGAGCTTCATGCTCTGACATCTTAAAGGCTCCCACCCCTATGCTTTCAAGGCTGTGTGCCCTCAATGCCTTCTGAGTTTTGTGCCCTAGCACCTTCAGGGCTTTGCCCATACCTTTTCAGCCCTATGCCAATACACTATTCCTAATATCAGTAATACTGATTACCTCATGTGTTCCTCATCTAGGAGAAGGTGAGAAACCCATAATGAAGACAAAGTAAGGCCTTTCTCCACAATTAAGTCTTCACCTTAAAGCCAAGAAAATCATCACTGTTGATCATCACTGTTGAAATTCAAAGAATCCACCCTGGCAAAACTCCAGCCAGCACTACATACACTTAACATTTCCTATTATTCTAATGTACAAAAGAAAATTATTTGAACTCTGTTCTTCCACTCCAAAATACTTTGATGAAATACATTGGCTCTCACAGGGATACATATGTATAGGGTAGGCTGCACACAGAAGGGACACACAGCACACACATGGATATGAACGCTGTAGCCTCCAAATTGCACTCTTATGGGCATGAGATAGCAGGGTAGTTGGGGACATGTTTTCTCCCTGGAATAGTAACCCATCCCTTATTCTGTTAGCAGTTCCATCACCAAGCAGTAAACTGTAAGGCATACATTCCAGTTACTATTTGTGTTAATATTAGCAGTGATAAGGTATTGACACTTCTGTGCATACCCAGTGTACCCTACTATAAATCAGTGGAGGGTCACAGCTCTGTCCATCTATAGGCTAGAGAATCTCACCTACCTGCACCAGTTTCAAAACAAAGTGCAGATCTTCAAGGACATGTGGAGAAAGTGGGTACTCTAACCAAGTAGATCACAACCCTGATATGAGGCCCCACCCTTAGGCATCGCCTGTCAGTTGAACAGTTGGAATTAAACAATCTTATATTATAAATATTCCATCCAATTTATACCACAAGAAACAGAGACTCGGACACTTATTGAAAGACACTTTATTCATCATTTTGTTTTCATGTTGGCACTTTGTGAATTCAGCAAACCTCACAAATTAGTTTGCGAAATGAAGTTTGCTAATTTTGCACATCTCCACATAGGACTATGATAATTAAGTCAAAACTGTGACCAAGGCCGCTTGATTTAGTTAAGTATGCATTGTTTCTGACTGGGTTCTGTAAGGTTGATCCGACTGGCACCTTATGAAAAGATTTTAAATATTGCCAGTTAGTAGTGTGTCCTGTTGTCCATTCTGCTGTGCTCTCAAGTTTTGGAAAAGTCGAGTCTGGGTTTCTCTTGGCTGACCAATAGTGTATCCCACTACCATACAGGGACTCGGGATTGAAATGAACCTGGGTGCTGCTGATGGCAGCACTTTCTTGATCAGCGGAGGGTTGGCGCTGCAACACCAGCAACAGCAAATCCTGTGGTGTTCCATGAAGATTTTCTCCATCTACGGAGATACTAAATGCTGATGAGGCCTACATGGTTAGTCTGTGCAGTGCAGAAGGGTGACTGAAGGGATACAATGGTAAAATATTCCACTGCCTTCAGTATGATGTTACTGTAGTCTCGGCACTACCCTAGGGACTCAACTGTATGAGTGGTGACTGATTAGTTGAAGTCATGGCTGGGAGACTGCAACCCAGAAAATAAGGGAGGGAAAGAGGAGATAGTTGATGGTGGAAACTCAGACTAAGAAAAAACTGCTGTAAAATGATCAGACACAGTGAGATATAGTGCAGAAAAGGAGAAAATATTATTATGAGTTAAATCAAGTAAACTATATGCTGTGTTTGGGGTGGTAGGCAGGATGGGGCTGCTTGGTACACTGATGACCTGGCTTCATACCCCTACCCCATGATGGCAGGAATGAAGGCTGGTAGAGAGGGCTACAGAGTGTCTGTGTAGATGTTCTCCTCCAGGTACAGGGGTTCCAGTGTGCCACTAGCAGTGGCACATTCTGGAGGAGCTGTGGTGGTGCCACACTAGCAGTGGCACATTCTAGAGGCATGGTGGTGCCACACTGGCAGTGGCACTAACACACTTGCAGTGGCACATTCTAGAGACATGGTTGGAATGACTGACACTGCTGCTAGGCTATCCCAAGGTCAGTGTAATAGTGTGTATGTGTGTATACATGGGAGGAGAGTGGGAAAGGCAGATAATGGAAAATAGGACCCAGTCATGTCCAGTGGCAGGCATTCTAATTTTTCTAGGAGGCACACTGCCCATTTCCCTACTTTCATCAGTGAATTATATACTGTACCAAGTAATGTTATTCTCAATGAGAAATGTTTACAGCTTTAGTTTAAAGGATTCAATGCTCATTACTTACTTCACTTCCTTTGGGAGCTTATTTCATAGGATTACCTTTCTCTGGATGAAACAAATGGGTTTTCACACTACCTCTTACTACTACTTCCTTAAGTATAGGGTACAACCTCTAGACCTTCCTTCCTTCCTTCCTTCCTTCCTTCCTTCCTTCCTTCCTTCCTTCCTTCCTTCCTTTTCATCACAAAACATACTGAGCTAAACAGCACATTCCAGATGTGTCCTGGGGAAGGGGTGAGGAGATGCAGTGATAAGTTACATCAATAAAGTTCAATTATCATAACAATAATAAAAAGTACACAGTACATAATTAAGAGGCAGAACAGTGTTCAAGCAGTGCAGAACAGAACATATCAATAGCAACAGTTTGGCAAAGTGCAAATGGCATCAACATGAGGGAGGAAAGGGAGACTGCGAGAACAACGGGCACCTAGTCAGAGCGAAAGTGGACCAATTAACCAGGGCAGTAGGGGAGGGAGTAATATGGAGGGAGGAGCATTGGGATTACCTAAGATCAGCAACAGCTGCAGGAGTCTATAGTGCAGTCACAGAGGAGGATTTTAGTGACAGGGAAGAGGGAGCACTGTGAATAGCAATGGGAAGGTGCTCCAAAGTTTGAGGAAGCGGAAGGAGAAAGCAGCTTGATCAATAGAAGACTTCATGGGGGTGAGAGCAGATGACAGAGCTGTAAAGGGTGTAGGAGGTCGAAGGATGGGAAGCTAGGAGGGAAGAAACATAGGAGAGGGACCCAGCCAGAATTTGGAGACAAATAAGGGGTACCCGGCATCAAAGGAGGGCAAGGACAAGGAGGACTACAGTGAGAAGTGGTGGGCCCTGGGAGGTAATCCAGCACAAAGTGGCAGAAGGAGTAAGCAGGAATCCAGCCTGGCATGGGTGGACTTAGGAGCAACGCTATATACAATGTTGCTGTAACTGAAAATAAGTATAATCATCTTCATGACAACCTCTCTATGGGCAGGAAGCGGATACTTGCTTTGTTCCTGTAAAGTGCCCCAAGTTAATGGTGTGGCTTCTGATGGATGGCATCCACGTGAGTAGAGAAGTCAAGATGGCAATCCAACTGTACCGCCGAGGTGTTTAAAGGAGGAGACATCTTCAATCACATCCTCAAGGATCTGGAAGGAGGGCAGTGGAGATTTTGCAAGTCTCTGCCTAGAGCCAACGGTCATTGAGACTATTTTTTTGGCATTAGGACAACTGATTGGCTCAAAACCAGTACTGGAAATGTTGAAATCCAGTTAGAGTCATGTTGTTATGTTAGGGGCAGAAGAGTGAGAGATGTAGAGAACTGTGTCATCTGCATTTATACGAATGGACACAGAGAAGCAAGTGAGTGTGAGGTCATTTGGGAAGATGGAGAATAGGATAGGGTTAAGGACTGACCCTTGGGAACACCAGAACATAGGAAGAGGTGGGGAGATGGCATCACCAATATGAATTGCTTGGGTTCTACACTCAAGGTATGAGTGAAACCACTCAACAGAGGAGGAAGAGAGCCCAATCACTTTTAACTTGTCCAAGAGGATGGGGTGGGCAACAGTGTTGAAGGATTTGGCCAGGTCAACAAAGATGGCAGAGGTGACCTATCCCTGGTCCATGCCAGAAAGGATGGAGTCAGTTAGCTTAAGGAGGAGGTGATGGTGGTGGAGTGGGATTCCCTGAAGCCAGACTGCTGTAGAATGAAGAGGAGTCATCAAGGAAAGAGGAGGTTGGGGAAGGATCAGGTGCTTCTGAAGTTTAGCCTGGGAGGGAGGAGGAGACAGGGCAGCAGTTGCCAGGAGAGGCGGGGTCACCCTTTGGGAAGGAAATAACTGTGGCCTTCTTCCACAGATCAGGGACTGAGGTAAGTGACAAGGAGTGATTTAAGAAGTGGGTGATGGGAAGGGCATCGACTGGAGGAGAGAGAGAGAGAGAGAGAGAGAGAGACACGAGTTTGGGGTCATAGCCAAAACTGCCTCTTTTTTCCCATTTATTTATTTATTTTTGAAAGTTGGATTTACAACCTTTGAGTCAGGGACTTATTTACAAAGGCACCTCGTTGCAGGGAGGGTAGACATGGTTACAGTGTGACATACAACAGTGGTAACATACAGGTGCAATACAGATAACAAAGAACACAATATAACAGTGGTTTATGGGATAAAGTTACATGCAGTAAATAGCAATCATATAAATCGCTTGTGTTGGTTAAGAGCTAGGATGGCCTCCATGATAGTGGAAGGAGTGGTAGGTGAAGGCAAATGAATGTTGGGGAGGAGAGGGTTGAGGTAAAGGGAGGGGGTGGGGAGTGGAGCTGAAAGGAGGGATAGAGAGGGCAAAGTGCTGAAAAAGGAGTAAAAGATGTGGTGACTGCTGCAGGATCAGAGATGGTGGAGTCACCCACCTTAAGGATCGGGGAGAGGGATGAAGAGCAGGAGAAGAGGGTGTGAATGACCGCCTAGAAATGTGAGAGTTGGTTAAGGTTGTTCTGGAGGGCAGATGTAAAGTAGTCAGCCTTTGTAAGCCTAGTAGCTCTGGTACAGGTATTATGAAGTGACTTGTGTTCAGCAAGGTCAGTTGGTGAGCCAGTTAACTTGTGGGTCTGCTAGGCAAGGTCATGCACATGGTGACAGGCCAACAACTGTGCTATGATCAAGGGAGGTGCAATCCACAGACCTGAGTTTTAATCAGGGGAATGATGATCTTAAGCCGACAAGACTTTGGCGTTAAAAACTCAAGAGTGATGCTAATGTTGCTCACAGCTAGTATGGGGGACCAATCAGTTGCCATCAGGTCAGCAAGTAAAGAGGATAGATCCAGGGTTCAGAAATATCTAACCTGGATGGATTTATGGGGCTTTGGGACAATGAATCTTAACACATGCTGTAGAAAATTTGATGGTTCCTGAGGGACATTGTGGAGGGTACCAGCATCCACAATACAGAAGGATTGGGAGGAGAAGATTCATTCCAGAAGGTAGTGGATATGGGTTTTGGGGTTGAATATGGTGGGATCAGAGATCAGTTGTGCAAGCTGGAGAGTTGTTATGTTTTGGAACAATTTATGATGGGAGGATGAGAGCCAATTAGAATTGAAGTAATCTAGGATGAGCAACTCACTGGCAGAGGCATGGGAGGACTGGTGGTGAACAGCTCAGTGATAGAGGGCGGGATTTACCAAGGCTGTAGTAGACTCCAGCAATGAATATGGGGATGGGAAGGGAGGAGTGTATCAGGAGGAGCATTTCACAGCAGATGGGGAGAGACAGACAGCACAGGTTTGAATTGGGTGCAGGAGGAAAATAGATGGCTATACGCTGCCCTCTTAGGAAGATCCTATTGGATGATTGAGAAGCCAGGGATGGGTATGGCAGTATCCAGGATCTTGGGAGAGAGCCAAGATTCCAAGATCAACAGGACATCAGAGCTGAGGTTCACTATTAGGGGTTGTAGAAGATCGATTTTGGGGAGGAGGCTGCAGATGTTCACATGGGCCACTCTCACTCATTTTAGGAGAGGAGGCCAGTTAGCATGGCAGGATTGAGGCTGATTCAATGTCATCTACTAAAATGAGTACCAAAGGTGATAGAAGCTTAGGGGAGCCTATTTGGTGATGTGGTGGGAGTGGGAGTGGGGAGAGGTGGGGTGAGGAGAGGGAGTGAGGGAGGTGGGGTGAGGGAGAGGGAGTGAGGGAGGTGGGGTGAGGAGAGGAGTGAGGGAGGTGGGGTGAGGTGGGATTGGGAGAGAGGTGGGGTGAGGAGAGGAGTGGGGGGAGGTGGGGTGAGGGAGAGGGTGAGGGAGGTGGGGTGAGGGAGTGGGAGTGGGGAGAGGTGGGGTGAGGGAGAGGGAGTGAGGGAGGTGGGGTGAGGGGTGGGATTGGGGAGAGAGTGGGGTGAGGGAGAGGAGTGAGGGGAGGTGGGGTGAGGGTGGGAGTGGGGAGAGGTGGGGTGAGGGAGGGGAGTGAGGGGAGGTGGGGTGAGGAGAGGGTGAGGAGGTGGGGTGAGGAGAGGGGTGAGGGGAGGGGGTGAGGAGAGGAGTGAGGAGGTGGGGTGAGGGAGAGGGAGTGAGGGGAGGTGGGGTGGCCCTCAGTGCATCAAGGTGGATTCAGTTGGAAGGGAGGCTGTACACAGGAGGCCAGGTGGAGTGTTGGGGGCAGCAGAAGGAGAGGGTGGGAGATGAGGAAACAGAATTTGATGAAAATAAGGACCACTTGACCTAACCAGTCTGCCCATTTTTCCCTGCCTACATTATTACTGCAGACCATACTTGATCTACAGCTCTTTCTCCCACCTCCCTTCCTTACCACTGTGATTCCCTTGTGCCTATTCTATGCATTCTTGAATTCCACCAGTGTTTTTGCCCCACCACCTCTGCTGGAAGACTGTTGCAGGAACCTGCCACTCTTTGTGTGAAGAAGTATTTCCTCATATCTCTCCTGAATCTGAGTCTATTTTATTGTTTTGAGAACAGCTTTCTTCCATGGTTTCATATTGTGCACTGGTAGTATCCAAGGAGAGAAGGCATGAGGTTACTACTGTTGCTGGTAACCATGAGGTAATGGTACATGTTCTCACTGGCGAGAGAGCTTAATATGTATACCCTTGATGAAAGGAGGGACGGGGGGACATGATAGAAACTTTTAAGTACCTCAGGGAATCAACAAAGTCCAGGAGGGTAGCATATTTCAGAAAGAGATATGTAAGAACAGGGGCACAATTTAAAGATAGAGGGGCTGACTCCAGGGAAATGTGAGGAATTTTTTTCACGGAGAAGTGGTGGATGCATGGAACCGCCTTCCTGGGGAGGTAGTTGGGTCTAAAACAGTGGGGAATTCAAACATGCCTGCGACAGACATAAGGCAATTGTAGTGGGGGTTGCAGGAAGTAGGCTGTTGGTTAACTAGAATCTGCAGCTTATCCAATAGGAAGGGAAATGGGCAGACTGGGTGGGCCAAGTGGTCCTTATCTGCCGCACAAAGTCTATGTTTCTATGTTACAAAGAAATCACTTTTGAGGGGAAAATATGTTTTCTGCTATCCACATAATCCTTTTCCTCGTTCTGACATTCTGCAGTTACATTTGCACATTATCAACTTGATTACCGTGGAACACCTGATATGGCCATTGGTGCGACCAAACATGACTGCAATCTGGAAAATGAAATGGTGGCCATGTAGACAGTTTAGAATTTTGTTGTGGAATTCCTACTCAGAATGTGACCCTACTTTTCAGATATTTATGCGCATGTAAAGCGCTATACATACCTGTTAATAAAAGTTTAACATAGGTCTGCTGCAATGTCAGCAGCCAATCAAAAGCCAGATAATTAACCACCCTTTTATAATTACAATTAATGATTTGAGCAGTCAATTAATGAACAGTGAATGACTGGACGGTTACTGAAACATAACTACAGTAAGGAAATGACACTAACCAGAATCAGGCAGAATAACAGTACATTAAAAGACTGGTTGCCTAGCCATGACAGCAACCAGCTGCAGCCTATATGAAATGAGGTAGAAAGACAACAGATGGCAACTTAAACAACAGAGGGATGAGCACTGAAAGTCCTGGGACACTCACTGAATCAGGCAAAGTAGTCGGACACCAGCTGCCTGTTTGGCTGACTCCCAGGCAGACCACAGAGCAAAGGACCACTAGTAGTCTGTCTGCCATTTCAGAGGGAGTAATATTGCTCCACCCACTCTCTGCAGGAACCACCCAACTGGCAGTAGGATAGACATGGAACAGAGGGAGCTGTGAGACTGTTGTTGTCTCATGTGGAGCTATTCTTGCAGTGTCTGGGAGGGGATGGGGTGGATGTCATCCTCTCTTGACCCCTAGGTATGGTGATGCTCAGTGGGGCTTAGGAGTCTGAATGGCGTGCAGTGAAGTGAAGAGCAATGTTTTGTTTAAAGTCAGAATTTCTGCTGCTCCTGCTGTTGCTCTTCCTGCTCTTCGCAGGAAACTGCCCAAATGGTGAAAGGAGACACAGGGGTGGAGGAGCTGGGAGACTGACACAGTCTCAGGTGAAGCTACCCTGCAACATCCAGGAGGAGGTAGATGGTATCCCTCTAGACCCCTAGGTGCAGCAATCCTAAGGAGTCTGAATAGATGGGAGCTCAGGCTGCGTGGGTGGTCAGCTCTCTTTCCTTAGTCCAGTGTGACAGTGGGGTGATGTGGTTCAGCCTTCCAAACAGTCTAAAGGAAAGCAGTTCAGAAAAGTAACCAGTGGGAGGGGACCCAGGAGAAACCAGGAAGAGCAGCAGATAGCTCTGTTAACGACAGTGAGCTATGCAAAGATGGTGTGAACTACTGCCTCAGGACATCAGCATGCAGGTTCTTTGCCCATAAAGTAGCAGATCTTTGAAGTTTCCAGCACCAGAGAGTTTGTGTAATCCTTGTTAACAGCTCTTGGTGCTGCTGCAGCTGCAGTTTCTGTATTCCAATCTCTACTATCTGGAACAAACTGAAAACATTTCTCATGGTCCATCCTATCCAATCCCTTTCAATATTAAACCTGAAATCATTGGGCCTGCCTGATGGTGTAGTAGAAAACAGCGCCACTTTCAATGTGGATGACCCAGGATCGATTCTTGATGCTGGACTTGAAGTCAAGCACTGGGGGTGCACTGCTTCACGAGAATGGAGTATGTCTTCTGCTGAGCTCTGTTGTTCAGTTGGTGGGTTGGAGAAAGGAGACACATGAGCTGGATTTTCCCCTTGAGGTTTACCCTCCAGAGCCTACTGGAGAGGGTATTGTGATGTGGTCACTGAGGTGGCCACCCCTCCCTGGAATGGCCTGACAGTTGGGCCTCTGACACATCCTTTAAGTCTACTGATTTGTCTGGGGTTAGAGAAGTAACACAGTGATGTGAGGCCTGAGCCTCAAAGGATATCAGGGAGCAGCACATCTGCTTAGCAGGCAGCAGTCACAGAACATATGCTGTAAGGCCTGTGTAGTTGTGTGTCCTGGTCTCTCTGTTCCGCACACATAGTCAACCCAGAGTGCCAGAGGCTGGAGAGAGTACGGGCTGATGTGGGTTGGCCCAGGGAGAATAAAGCATAATAAATATATATAAAAAAGGAAATGGCTGGAGGCCAGACACTCCAGGAGTTCATTAAGTTCACAATATGGAGGACATCAGTTAGAAATGCCATCAAGGGGGTGGATGGTACAGTGGTACACATACAGAAAATAAAGAAATCAAATTCATAATTCCCTCAGAAAATAAAGAAATCAAATTCATAATTCCCTTAGAAACCTTTTCCAGGAAAACATGCCCAGTCTGTCTAAATGCTTCCAGTTGCTTAACCTCTATTCCTTTATCATTTCAGTTACCATTTGATGCACCCTCTCAATTGCCACAATATCCTTTTATGCTGTGGTTGCCAAACCTACGCACAGCACTCTACTCGAAATGTGACCTTGCTAGTAGAGTACCCTGTAAAGCAGCATAAACACATCACTTTATTCGCTCATGTCTTAATAAAGGCTGGTTCCCAATTTGCAGTAAACTTCATCAAACATGCAGTGTATTCTGCAATAGTTTACTGGTTGCTGCATTCATCTGCCAGACTTAGACCATTCAGCTGTCACATTTGTCTTTGGCAAATAAGTGTCAGAGAGTTGTGAGAAGTTAACAAATAGCATTCTGTGTGTTGGAGGATTAGAAAAGTAGCCAAGCTAAAAGAAGCAGTTATTATCTATTCATAATTATGTTGACGATGTGAATATAATAAAAATAAGCGGGTTGTACAGTGAGACCAGACCGTGGCTCTTCTTCATACACAACAGTATTTTGGAACAAACCAGAGCAAAACAGAGAGAATAAAAATATCAAGTGTCCCCAAGGAGTCAGATTGTAGCTTTGAGGAAGTTAGAGGACGTTTGCAAATCATGAAAAAAAAAAAAAACAGAACGGTAATTAATAGAAAGATGTTCTCCTGTTGACAGTTGGAGCAGAAATATTTAACCTGCTTAGAGTTCTTCCAGCTGCAAAGAAATCAGATCAGACTGCATTTGTAGAGCTTCCCAAAACTTGCGAGACACTATTATCTGCCAAAAGACAACTACGGCAGCTGAAAAGAAATGAGAGGCCAATTTGTGTATGGTGTTACAGTATCTGGAGCTTTGCAGCTATTTACTGAGTTCTTTGCATACTGTTACAGTATGTACGCCCCCACTACTCAGATAGATGGACTTGCAGTCTGTGCAAAGCAGTGCCATCTAGTAGTGAAAGCAGTGAATAACAGACAGAAGCAGAGCTGAGTAATTGTACCAGTAACTCATGACCTCTAGAGGTGGTTCATGAGAGGTAGCAAATATGACAGTCAAAACATCTCTCTAATCTTACAGCCCGGTGGATTTCCTTTAGCTGAATGGTTAGAGTTGCTGCCTTCAGGACTCGGTCACAGGTTTGATTCCAGCATGGGCTGGAGGTGTATCTGGTCAGCTAGAGGGATGATGTAACAGTGGGATGAGGATATGGGATGCTTCACCTAACCAAAAAAGGGGTGGTCTGTGCTAAATGAGAAAAGGCAGACTGTGGAAACCTGTGCCATGTAGTAGAAAGCTGTGAATAGCAGTCAAGGGCAGTGCTGAGTAATTGTAACGGCAAATAGTGACCTCCAGTGGTGGCGTGTAAGAGGTAGCAAATATGAAAGCAAATGGATCCTAATCTCCCAGCCATGGGGAATTTCTTTGTGTTAATGGTTAAAGTTGCTGCTTTTAGGACTCAGGGTTCCAAGTATAATTCCCAGCAAAGACTGGAGGTAGGTCTACACAAGTAGAAGAAGAGACAGAACACAATATTGGGATAATTCCATCTATTAGACTAATCCAAATGTTGTAATCCAGCCTTTCAAGACCTCTAGGACCTGTTCCTTGGGTTCATGGAGAGTTAACTCCATTAAGTACTTTGGTGTCTGTCTACATATGAGTCATTTATATCAGACCATCATTCCAATAGGATGCAATACTAGTAGGAGTCACAGATCTCTTTACATTTCAGTGGGATAGCCAGGAGAGTACTGAAGTTAAGAAAAGCTTTATCAAGCAGCTAATTATTTCCTTCAGTTAAATATGATACCATAGTAGTCTATCATACATGTCAGTATATTCTTTTGAGGCTTGACTGGTTTTAATACAACATGCAATTGGATTATGTAAATTGTTTTACAATTGCTGTACCATCAGTAATTAGAGACTAGAATTTAATTTATTTTTATTTATTTAAAATGGCTTTACTAGGTAAAGATACAGAGATGAACCATAATCTCATTTATAACATGGATATTAACATTCTAGCCACCTGATTGGCTAAAAGACAAGTACAAGAGTGTAGTCACTGTAATTATGGTAATTCTCTCAGTTTCCTTTTCTAATTCACTTGGCACAAGTCGTCATGCCTAACAATACACTCAAGGTGTGTGATTACTGACCCATAATTACATACCCTAGCAAGTCATATTGCATACTTACAGATGTGGTCTGGAGGAAGGGAGCACAGAGGAGAAACAATACATAAAAAATAGAATTATACATATGGGAGTGCTATAAGAAGATTTCTTTACAAACCTGAAGTGTTGAATAACACATAAACCATGAGAGCAAAGCTTAGGAGTCTATACAGTCATCCCACACCAAGGCTATGTAAAATAATTTGAGATTTACACCACCTCATGCTTTATTTTTATAATTATCTGGTGAATAAGTTTTACATAAAATGCCTTTAAAAAGTGCTATTTTGTTGTGGAGCTCAGAAATTTATGGAGGAGGGAGGAGGAGGAGAGTTAGTGAGGAAGAGACTGAGTTCAGGGTCAGATGGGCAGGTGTGTGTCTGAATGTTTCAAAACGGACTGCAGGTTATTTCAATTTAGAATAGCTTGAGTAAGTAACATATGTTCACTATTATACATGGAAAACTGTGTATAATGGAAAATTATACACAGTGTTCTCCATGTACAGTATAATAAGGGTCACCAGTAATTATAAAACATTATAGTGTAATAAGTACAGACAAAATAAACAGGTTGTAGGCAATACTGTATAACAAATTTTAAGTGACACTGGGTACAGTAGTACAGATTGCATTCATTTATTTATCACTCTTTAAGTGTTGGACTTGGCCAGTTTGCCACATTTACATGTTGAATATATAAGCAATAACACATCACAGAGCCAGTTAAGCAGTAACACATAATGATATACATTAAGGCAATTAATGCACTACCCTAGTGCAGAGGCATGAGGCAATGCTGTGTGCCTTAAGTGTCCAAGAAGTGCGTTCACTAAGCAATAATGAACTCAGGATGTGGGATATGGTCAGCTGTCACCATGCCTTGGGTGCTTTTTATTTTATTTTGGTTACTGAGTAAGTACACTAGGCCACATGACCTTCTTACAGACATGACCTGGACAAAAATGTAAACACATGTACAAAATAATGATGATATGATACTCACATACAGCACATTAAAACATTTACAGTCAGTGTTATTGTGCAACTATTGCTTTAGATGTGCTTTAAACAAACCAACGCTTTGACATTGTCCAGTGTCCAAAGGAACTGCATTCAAACCTTAGGAAATAAGTTTGACTCAAACTTTTCTAATACAAAGGAATCACATGGATGGGTAATAATGAGCCATAAGGCAACAGGGTGAGTGCCATATGCACTAGAAGTGGTGCTATCCTACCATATATCACACCCTGGAGTGTATTCTTGTGATTATCCAACATATTATTTTTGTATTAATGGATAAAAAAGTTACAAAAATATTTTAATAATGGATGTTTTGTTGAGTACATTTCCAGTTTAAAAATGTAATCCTCTTCCTTTTTGTGGACAGCCTGTGGGTGCTGTTATGATGTACGATAAGCTGCTGAGAAGAGTTGGATTGTGTGTTCTGTAGGAAAGCACTGCTGTGATGGGTGCTGATAGAGCTGCTGAGGAGAGCTGCACTAGGTAGCTGAAAGAGCCTGCTGGTTGCTCTTTGTAGTACTGTATTGGAGTTAGGAATGTATTTATTTATTGAATTTTGTTGACTGGGTAAACCCACTGGGCCTACAGGAGTCCTTTTTCAGGGTGACCGGAATTCATTATAGAGATGCTTCACATAACTTGGATAGCTTTAAATACACAGAAAATGGGTTTGACATTTACAGTACAATGGACAAGTTAAATACAGAGAATTGTTTGGACAATACACATACATAATCCATTTATAAGTTATGACAATTGCACATGACATATTAAATATATTTTATAACTGAAATTGGGATCATATACTCATGTAGTAACATATGCACTTTAGGAGCTTTGTTTGAGCAGCCTGGTCACTACTGAGATGTAGTGTTTTTTATACATATTGCACTATTTCACAGTCCAGTATCACAGATCATCAAGAGAGCCAGTCAGCGGTAACAGTTACAGAGGCTACGTTCTATGAGGTATGCCTTTAGACCTTTCTTGAAGTCCCAGAATGAGAAGCTCTCTTGCATATTGTTAGGAAGGGTTCAAATGATTGGGATCAAGGTAGCGAAATACCTTTTGCCTGACAAGGCCTGACTTTTGGGACCTAGAGGAGCGACCGGCAGGAAGGATCTGAGAGGCCACCTGTCTGGTTTGGTAGTTATTAAGTCTTTGAGGCTGAGAGGAGCTTTGTTACTTATCAGCTTGAAGGTTAAGCATAGTGAGGAATACTCCAGTCTCCCACTGAGAGGCCAGTTTAGTGATTGGAGCACTTTGCAGTGGTGCTCCTTGGGAGAAACCCCTATAGCAAAACATCCTATAATGTGATATAGTGTTTTGAGATTTTCTAACTCTGTACATCTAACAGATTGGAGGACACAGGAGTCATAAAGGAGGGTGGAGTTAGTGATACATAAACATAACTCTTTGGTGAGGTATAGGCTTAACTGGTATAGGAGACCAATTGTTTGTTGTAGGGATTTTGAGAGGTTTTCAATGGACCTTAAAAATAATGTCCTGGTCTAGGAAGACACCCAGGTACTCAATGGAGTTAACAATCTCAATCTTGGACCCGTCAGAGAAGGAAGGAGTTAGTAGGCATTGCCATTGGCGGCCTAACTTTTGGTCAAAGAGGATGGCCTTTGTCTTCTTACTATTAAGGACTAATTTATTTGTTTGAAGCCAGTCCTCGAGTAAATGCAGATCACTAGAGAGCTGACTGTTCTGATTTGTGACATCTTTTGAACTATGATATAATACTGTATCATCTGCATAAAGCAACAATTTAATGAAGACCATGCTCTTCTCTAGCCCGCTGTAACGGTACAAATCAGACAAACTAACCATACTGAACAATGAAGGCTGACCATGATCAAGTTCCAAGTTTCAAGTACCTTGGGATCACGATGGATGCCTTCCTCTCCTATCAGTACGCATGCTGACCTTGTTGCAAGGGCAGTTAATACCAGGACAGGCACTGCATGACCCCAGATACATAGAAACATAGAAACATAGAATTTGACAGCAGATAAGGACCGCTTGGCCCACCTAGTCTGCCCATTTTCTTACCTAACAGATAAGCTGCAGATCCTAGTTAACCAACAGCTTACTTCCTCCTACCCCCACTAGGACTGCCTTATGTCTGTCTCATGCATTCTTGAATTCCACCACTGTTCTTGACTCCACGACCTCCTCAGGAGGCTGTTTCATGCATCCACAACCCTCTCCCTGAAAAAATACTTCCTCACATTACCTCTGAGCCATCCCCTCTATCTTCAAATTGTGCCCCTTGTTCTTGCACATCTCTTTTCTGAAAGATACTACCCTTTTGGACTTTGTTGATTCCTTTGAGGTACTTAAAAGTTTCTTTCATGTCCCCTCTCTCCCTTCTTTCCTCAAGGGTATACATGTTAAGCTCCTTTAGTCTTATTCATATGTCTTCTGGTGCAGACCCTGCACCATTTTGGTTGCCCTCCTCTGGACAGCCTCCACTCTGTCTATGTCTTTGTGGAGATGGGGTCTCCAGAACTGCACACAGTACTCCAGATGGGGTCTCACCAACTGTCTGTACAAAGGGATAACAATTTCCTGTTTTCTACTATGATGCCTCTCCTGTCATCCCAGTATCCCCAGCCTCCTTACTGCCTTCTCATTGCTTGCCCACCTTTAGGTCATCTGATATATTTACCCCCAGGTCCCTTTCCATTTTACTGTTGTCTGCATCTCACCCCCATTGTGTACTCTTCCCCTGGTTTTGTTTCCCTGGTGCATTACCTTGCACCTCTTTGCACTGAATCTGAGCTGCCAAACATTTGACCATTCCTCCAACCTTGCCAGTCCCTTCTCATCCTTTCCACTCCATCTAGTGTATCAACCCTGTTGCAGATCTTTGTGTCATCTGCAAAGAGACATACTTTTCCTTCCAGTTCCTATGCAATGTCACTTATAAAGACATTAAAAGGACCAGTCCAGTACTGAACCCTGTGGTATCCTACTAGTAACCCTCCTTTCTTCACTGTGGACTCCGTTTGCTACCACCCTTTGCGTCTGTTGTCTAGCCAATTTTTATCCAAGCTACCACTTTGGGACCCACTCCAAGGCTTGCTAACCAGATGCGCTCTGGACTGCCATAACTAGTTCAGTTCTATCTATCATTGACTACGGCTTAGTTGTTTATGGAGCAGCCACGACACCCCCTCAAAGGATATACAGCCCTCAACAAGGCATGCAGGTTGATTACTGGAGCTCACAGACTAATACATACTTGTGATCTGTATACACAGACCAACTGGTTTAACCTGAAGGTAGAATCACCTATCAGACCTGCCTTCTGGAAAAACAAATCAGTCTTGGCCAGTCTACCCTGTCGCTCAGAAATACCTAATCCTGCATCTAACCCCACAAACTCAGGGTATGTCTTATCTGGTGTATCAAGTTCCCTTTTGCTGCATCTCCCAGGTGCAGTATCGCTTTCATACAAAGGTGCCCTACTGGCTAAATAACCTCACGATTGGTATTGGGAAGAGTCCAGGATCGGCCCTTGTAAGTGTAATCTTAGAAACATCTGTCTGCATTTAGTAGCTTTGACTGCCGACTATAAGTCACTCCTCTCCTAGGTGACACCTTTCCTCTCCTTCCACCCCTAAACACCCCTCACCCACCCCTCCTCCTCCCATTTCGTTCACTTCCTCCCCTCCTTACCTCGCCTCTTACCTCAACCCCTCCTCTCACTTACCTCCTTTCCCTCCCACCACCCACCTACTCTTGATACTGCTCCCACAACCACTCGGCTGCCCTCTCAACCCCTAATCTAACCCACCCCTATAGTATTCAATATGGTCTCACCCTTTCTACCCACCCCTCCCCTATCGAACCTGCACTCTCCCTCTACTTTTCATTCCTCTTTATAAGTGTTCATTGTTCCCCCTCTCCCATCATACTACACCTCACCCCCACCCTCTAACAATGCCTACCTCCTGCAGCATCATTTTCTTACTATTACCGATATGTTGTCTTGATCTTTTATTGGTTATGTTTTGCAGAATGTATGAATTTGTCTTCACACCTCCATGTTCATTTCCCTCCCTGGTCTAACTTGTTTTTACCACATTTGGAGCACCTGTGCTATTCCTCTAAATGTACCGACATGTATTCTACCCTGCCTCAATTGTACTTATCTTGTTGATATCAATTGTATGTCAAAATTATTTTTTATATGCAATTATATTCATATGTTTTCGATGTGGAACCTTTGTAAAGAGCCTCTGATTCAAAGATATTGTAATCCAAGATATAAAATAAATAAAAAAAATATTAAATAGGCACGGCCCCAGAATAGACCCTGGGGCACCCACTAGTGACAACTGTCCAGTTAGACATACCCTTTCAACACCACCTTTTTGTGTCCTGTATGGCAACCATGAGTTGATCCATGTTGTCAGTCTTGGATTTAGTCCTATATCTTGCAACTTCATTACCAGTTCTTTGGGAGGACTCTATCAAACATCTTGCTCAGGTCCAGATAGACCACATCCACCAGCCTACCCCGATCAGTGCCTACACATCCTGTCAAAAAAACTAGTAAATTGGTCTGAAGGACCATTCCCTAACAAAGCCATGTTGGGTTTCATCCCATATTATTGGTCAAGATACGATCTTCAATTTCTTCTAGTATTTTACATAGCACAGAGGTCAAGCTAATTGGTCTGTAATTTGTACAACTTGCCTTACTCCCTTTTTGTAAATTGATGTTACTGCTGCCTTTCTCCAGTCATTGACTACTACACCACTATCTAATGATATTTGGTAAGCGTATGTTACTGGCCCTGCCAAACTATCTAATAATTCCTTTAGTAAGCGAGGATACATATCATCAGGACCTGGCACCTTGTTTGGGTCTAATTTCTTGAGTCTATTTTAACATCTTCTATATTGATAGATATTTTAGCTGAATCTTTGGTGCTACTAATTAATTTCTAGGTGTTGTCCTTTGGACTACGGTATATACTGAGCCAAAATATGTATTAAGAAGCTCTGCCATTTTTTTTGTGTCTGTTTATATGTTTCCTTATTACCACATAGGGGCCCTACATGAGGAGCTCATTCTTTATGGACTTAATATAGGTGTAAAGGATTTGTAATTATCCTTAATATTAATGGCTAGGTAAACCTTGTGATTTTTTTTTTGCCTTACGCACAATCATCCTTAGTTATCAATTTATACTTCTGCCAAGCAGCACTACTACCACATTTCTTAGCCCTAGCATAAGCCCTGTTTTTCCTGTTTATCTTGTTTTGATTTCCTATTGAACCATCTGGGACTTTTCCATTTTTTATATTTGGCCTTAACTAGCGCGTATTGGTCCGTGAGGTGTATTATTTGCTTTTAAAGGTGTTCACACTTCGTTTAAATCCTTTCCTTTAGAGGTCCTCTTCAGTTTCAATTTTTCAATGCTTTCCTCATTTCGACATAGTTTGCCTTATTGAGGGCATTTAACTAAGGTAGTGCCCTGCACTTTGTGATCTTGGAGGGTATTTCAAAGAATGTTGTATTATGGTCATTTCAACTGAGTGGTGTGTCTGTCCTACACTGTTTTAAATGACCCCTAGATTACTGAGTGCCAGGTCTAATAAGTGTTCCCTCTGGTACCTGTAGGCACATATTGTTTTAAGTTTGATTTAGATATGGTTTCCAGAAAACTCTGTTCCAGGGGTGGATCCTTGGTGGGCAGGCCAATGTATACCTGGCAAGTTAAAGTCGCTAAATACTATTATTTCATCCTTACTGTCCATGCTATCCAGCACTTCCTACATAATATTATCCAATTCATGACTCTCGGGAGGGGGCTGTAAAATAAACCAATGTGTATTTGTTTCCTTTACTTGGCAATGCATTTATCCACAGTTGTTCAAAACCATTTCACAGCATTAGGTTGGGTATCGCCTCAGCTCTTTTCTTTTTTAAGGGATTGGAGATTACGGGAGGTGGCGAGCACCTGTGCTACCTGGTTAGACTTTAGTAGGCTGGAATTCATGGACATTGTGAAGATTGTCCAGACTGTACGACCAACCAGCTGTAGTTTGGATCTGGGCCCTACACCACTTTTGTTAGGTTGTGTAGATGTTATCTGCTTGATCCTTGCTGAAATTGTCTGGAAGTCCTTGGAGCAGGGGCCTTTCCTGATCCCCTCAAGGAGGCAGTCATTCGACCACTCCTTAAAAAACCCTCCTTGGACCAGACTGTCTAGCTAACTATAGACCTGTCTCTAACCTACCATTTGTGGGTAAGGTTATTGAGAAGGTGGTTGTGTTGCAGCTGGACGACCATCTTACAACCCACAATGTCTATGATGTTCTCAATCTGGGTTTAGGAAAAGAAATAGAAATGACACCGCCCTGGTCCGGGTTTAAATGTTCTCCCTAATTCGAGAGATCGAAAGGCTCGTACTATTCTAGTTCTTCTCGATCTCTGCAGTATTTGATACTGAGGACCATGGTGTGCTTTTGAGTGCTCATGGTCTTCTTTGTGGACTGTCTGGTACAGTTCTATGCTGGTTTCACTCTTTTCTTACAGGCAGGATACAGAGGGTTGTCACTGGAATGTATTCCTCTGACACCATCTCCCTGTCCTATGGTGTGCGTAGGGCTCCATTTTGGCACTCATGTTGTTCGCAGTTTATATGCTGCCATTGGGAGAAATCATTAGGTGATACAGTTTGGATTTTCACTGCTATGCAGATGATACCCAACTGTATCAGTCCTTATTCCTGGACAGGATGATGCGATCTACATGCTTAACAGCTGTCTAGCCAAATCGGAGATTGGATAAGCACTAGCTGACTGAGGTTAAATCCAGATAAGACCGAGGTGTTGGTTGTGGACCGGGTCACTCTGAGGTGGGTCTTAGGGCTGGACTTTCATCAGGCTTATGAAGCGATGGCGTCCAGCTCTTGACCTCAGACGGGTCGCATTAACTTGGGCATTATTTTGATAACGGTTTGACCCCAAATCGCAGGTGTCTGCCATTGTCAAATCTTCCTTTATCTTAGTAATATCGCCTGGGTGAAACACCTGGTTACTCTGGCTGACCTTTCTACATTGGTCCATGCCTTCGTAACCACCCACCTTGATTACTGCAAGCACTTACCTTGGGCTTCGGGAGTTGATATCCACGCTGCAGCTAGTGCAGAATGCGGCAGCCAGGCTTTTGACTGGTACATCCAGGACTAGTCATATTACGCCTGTGCTGTGTGAACTGCACTGGCTGCCAATTCAGTGGCAGATTACCTTTAAGGTCGGGTTACTGACCGATAATGCCCCACATGAACAGGGATCCCAGTACCTGCAAGATCTCCTTACTCCCTACTGCCCCTCCTCTCACCTCCGATCCGCCGACGAGGATTGCTAGAGATTCCCAGGGTTCAGTTAAAAGCATCTGGGGTGTGTGCATTTTCCTATGCTGCCCCTTCCTGTGGAATTTCTACCTCGTCGGATAACAGAATCCTGACCATCTCGAGTTTTAAATCTGAGCTCAAAACCTATTTGTGTTTTAAAGCTTTTCTGAAGGTTTTAATAACGTTCATGTATGTTTATTTAACTGTATGGTTTGATTTTTGTTGTACAGCACCTTGGTTTTTGAAAGCACGTAAAAATAAAGTTTACTTTACTTTACTTCTTGCACCTGTACTTGTGCAACTTGTATATTAGGAAAAATAAATGGTGATACCACCACAGGTCTATCCCTCCTATCACTACTGAATAAGTTATATCCCTGCATGTTTCTGTCCCAATTGTCATCTTCCTGCCATCATGTTTCTGTTATGGTGCATATATCAATGTTTTACTGTGAAGTATGTAATCCAATTCATCTTTTATTTCTCACACTTCTTGCATTTGTTAGCATTACTCTCAACAGTAGTCCTTATAATGGTTTTGGTTATCTGTTGAAGTTGCTATACAAGTTTCTGATTCTAATTTATCTACCCTCCCCGTTCCCTGCATATTTAGTTGAAAATATTTTGATGGCTTTATTTATTCTGTTTACCAATACCCATATTCTCTTAGCATTTAGGTGCAAACCATCATGCCTAAATTGGTCTGGGTTGTGCAGAACCTACTCCAGTTTTCTAAAAGTGAAAAACACTCCCTAGCGCACAACCTTCTTAGCCATCAATTTGTTTGTTGTATTTCCATATTTTTGTGTCTTCCTGCTCTAGGGCTGGGGAGTATTTCAGAAATTAGTACCTTACAATTACAATTTTGGCTTTGAGCATTTCGCCCAGAGATTCAAATCCCATATTATGTCTTGTTCCTTCTGTGACCCATGTCATTAGTTCACACAGGTATAGCTACAACTGGGAGTCAATGTTGGATAAATAGCCTTCCAAATATGTTTTAAGATCAGCAGTTTTGCCCTGAGGGACTACTAACTGTAGTTGAGTCCTTTCCTCCTTTACATATTTCTTTGTCTGTAAATTTTAAAATGGAGTCCCCTAGTACAAGTATTTCCTGAGGGTTCTGTGTCAGTGCTTCACATGTATTTTCCCTTTTTTCGTTTGTTGTTTCTTGTGTAACCCCTAGGTGACACTACCCCAAGGGATACTACCCCTGCCTGCTGGACAACCAGTAGGTTAAGGGGCCTGAGTTCTGAAATGGGTGCCTCCACCCAGAGGTCAGGGTTATTAGTGGTCGTACTAACCTGGGCACAGCCCTCTGGGACACTGTAACCCCCTCAGTTTCTGCTAGTGGCCCACACAGAATACAACAATGACCTTCACAATACCCTGATATGCTTTACTCATATCCACTTTTGGCACTTACCACCAGGATTGGTTTCTCCAGCTCAACCCTAGGGACCCTCTGTAAAACAAGGTTAAACAGAGCAAATGGCATGCAACACGACACTTCAGGCATAAACAGGATCCACAGACTGTTTAAAAGGCAGAAATAGTAGATCTGATTTATTCAGGGTTTTTTAACAAGGATGGGGGCAATCAGGTTAATTAGCTTAATCTCACTAATAATCATACAGTTATGCAAGCAATCAGACTCCTAGCACTGTCACACTTCTGGGTACCCAGGTGAATGGGGATGAGGCTAGCGAGGACTGTTGCCTGGGGTAGCAGCGTTGCAACTGGTAGGGCCCCATGGTGGAAAAAACACTTGAACAACACAGTATTTGTAATCCGGAGCCAGATGGCTCAGTTCATGAAGAAAGAAACAACCAACAATTAGATGGACACAGATAGTCACAGGGAGCTACCCTGATGGCTACTCACGATACCCCAAACTGGACACAGGAAGAATGAGGGATGAGACAGTAGTTGGGGTTTCTGGATTTCAGAAGAAGCAGAGCCCACACGATTTGCTACAGTGTCGTTCCTGTCCAGCATGAAGCAAGGGGATGATCCTGGCAGGTCTCTCGTCGATGGATCTTCTCTGTGCAGTGGGGTGGGTGACAGAACTCTCATGGCAGGGCCTAGCTGCTTTAGATAGCAATGGATTCAGTCCGTTTTGAGGTGGGTACAATTTCAGCCCTCAGCACACAGCTTAATTTGGGGAAAACCAGGTCGCGACCCCCCTCCAGTACACAGCACATTTATATGTAAGCAAGGATTACTGTACCAGGCAAACTGCTCCCGATCCTGATTGCAAAGTCACTGCTCAAACCGGGAGCACAAAGGTAGCTGAAGTTCCTGACAGGCTGATCGCATTTAGCAAAATCTTCAGTCTTCTACAGGTTAAGCCTGATCCTTTTTCAGTTACTCGCTGGGTTTCTCCAACCTCAGATTCGGACCAAAAAGCACTCTTCTCCTTCCTCTCTCATCACACTGTGATCTGAACTACAGGCCATTAACTAGGCCGCATAGTTCTCCCACTCGAACCACGACACGCCTTGCTCGGCTATCATGAGCGGTCCTTCTCCTCAGCTCTCAGCTCGATCTGACAGCTCGGGGTTTTCCTGGATCCAAAGGTCCAGTTGGTTGGTTCAGCTGTCAATCACAGTAAGAGCTCCTTTTGGTGCAAAAGGCACCAATAGTCCAAAACTACAAATCCCAAACTGATAAACCACACAGTCCACTTCAACAGGCTCCATTTTAGAGTCCTCAAGTACTGATTGGTCCAATTCAGCAGTTCGGGACCAAAATGGTGGCGCTAAACAGAACAGTCCTCACTGCAAATAAGGCAGGTTAGAACAAACTACATTACCACTATTACTCTAAATGATTACATGCAGTTAGTTACATCGGTCAGCAAGGCTCCATCTGCCCAATTAGCGATGGCAGAAATGGAGCGATCAGTCAGCAGCCTGGGTGGGACCCGAGCATGAACACTCAGTCTCCCTCCCAGATTAATTATATCTGCAAGGCAGTTTTAAAGAGACAGTACACGGAGGTCACGCAGGCACTCACTGGCAATACATTTACGGCAATAGCCGAACACCACCCGGACAACGAGCAATTAGGCAAGCTCAGGAAGACCTTTCAGGAACCCCCATTTGAGGAGGTTACACTTGCATTAATAATAAGTATCTATTTGATGTTTTGGCGTTAATGGCTACATTTCCCATATTGTCTTCGTTGGACAAATTGCTGCTTTCTAGTGCCATAACCAGGCCTGGTGTATCTGGATTAGAATCCATGTCTATGTTTGCCAGGACAATATCTTCTTGCCCACGCGTTTACATTTGATCTTATCCTTTACCAGAAACCAACCTTCCAATGGGAGATCCTCATAATTTACTGACTCATCTAAATCATTATCTGGCCTTTTTGGTTATCATCAACTGCAATTTTTCTACATCTCATTCATTGTGTGATATTAGCACTACCATGCTCATCCCTGTTTGAGCAATGTTTGTGTCCACTTCCCTTCGGTAGTACTCGTATATGCCTCTAGTATCATTTCCTCCTGGCTGTCTTTATTTATTGGTTGTGCACCTACTGCTAGTGAGTCCAAGGTATTGTCAAGATATTTCTTCAGGTGTCACAGTTCATGATGTACTTGGAGGGTTGTATCAAATCTTTTATTTCTTCATGCAATTTATTATTAGTTACACATTTCTGACATACTTCACCACTACAACTCTCTTCTGTTCCATACATCTGACAACCATTACAGCACTTCAATCCCTCCATTTTGTAGCTATGAATACTCTAAATTATACAATGGCAAGAAAGAATCTTGGACTGTGATTGGTCAGTTTGGGGCTGGACCCATGGCGTTATCCCAGCACGACGCCACAGGTCTAGTCTCAGCCTCACTGTGAACCAATATGGATGATATGGCTATGGACCACCACCTTTTTGGCATCTCCTCTTAAGAAACAAAATATTTTTCCACACTAATAAAAACATTCTTTAAAATTATTTTTATTTTATATATAACAACGAGCCATTGTATAATAGTAATAATGCACTACAGGGTGTGTGTCGTTTGGGATAAGCATGCGCCTGGGGCGTGGGCCGTACTCGGCCTGCTGCCTCGTGCCAACCCCAGGCGTGGCGTTATCAAGCATTCACACACCCTGTCATGCATTATTCCTTTATTATTAACTCTTAGGTTATTGTATATGAAACTGTGCTGGTAGTAGATAATCTGCTACCCTAGTTAGAATGCCCAGCAGCAGAATCGTGTAGAAGTAAATATCTGCACTGTCCCATATCTAGTTACAGTGTTTAGCAGTACCTCTAAATAACTATGTAATGGCTAACTTAGTTGCTGATTGGAATAATACTTACAGAAGCGTAGGGCCTCTGGTCTCTCGGTCCTGTCGGACATGCCTGATATCGTTTCTCTACATGCTCTCTGACAGCACAATGAGGTGCACACCACACCTGAGCTCGCCCCCACTCTCTGAGGGGTGAGTTTAACACAGGAAGTGACCCTGGAAGTTGGCCCGGGTCATAACTCACTATGCAACAGCAGCACAAGTTTAAAATAATATAAAATGCTTCCTGAGTCCTCACGGAGCTTTAAAATGTTCCCTAAACTAGGTATTAGTGCCTCTCAAGTAAAATAGAACAGGGTGATGGCCAATGGCATTTCATTCAACCAGAGGAGGCCCTGTAGTAAAGAGCGTTGGCCCAGAGAGGTCCTGTAGTGGGGTACAGACAGGGGGCTAGCACGGAGCTCCTTGTAGACTGTGGCTGAGTGGGGGGCTGAACAAGGTGGTGGAGACCTGGAGGGAGGTGTTTAGGAGAGCTTCCTAGCAAGGAGACATGTCAGGTGTCTGAGTCTGCCTTCAAAGTTAAGCCAGTTGGTGCATCTAAAGAGCTCACAGGTGTGTGTCCAATGGTTGCATCCAGTGACCTAACCAGTAGGCTTTAGTTAGGAGATCATGATTCAATGCAGGGCAGTGGGATCAGCCATGCCATAGATAACAATCCCACAGTCAATAGGGAGAGCACCGATGATGTCACGGCAAGACCTAGGGCATCAGGAGGCAGACATCCCTGTGCCTATATAGGAGATCTAGTCTAGAATTGATAGCTGAGCTGAGCAGATTGATGTGATCATGGTACATGAGAGAGGAGTCAAGGGTGATGCCCAGGTATTTAAAGATGGACACAAGGTCGAAGGGGAGCCGGATGTTAATGATGTTGAGAGGAAAATTGTTACGCTTATTTTGTCTGTGGGTGAAAAGCATGGCTGTGGTCTTTTTGTAACTCAGGACAAAATGGTGCTCTGAGAACCAGGTCTCGGCTTCAGAAAAAGGGCGTTGCAGGGAGGATTGAAGGGAGTAGGGGAAGTGACTGTCAGATAACCATGTCATCAGCTGCACAGAAGCATTTGTCCCAAGCAGGCCTTTGGGAGCTTATTCAAGCACATGCTAAACAGAAGAGGCACAGTATTGAGCCTGGGAAACTTCTGAAAGTGCCGCTTACTGGCCAAAAGTGTAGAGTTTAACTTGACCCTCTGGGTTCTGTCACTGAGGTAGCTTTAAACCATGTGGTAGTGTCCAGGGACAGGCCCATGCAATGAGGGATTGGATTAGAGTGTGTGTCTGACAAAGTCGAATGCCTTGGTTAAGTCAATATAGGCAGATCCAACTAGGTGCCCTCGATCAAGGGCTTTGCTTATGAACGAGTGTATTCAAGAAGAGCAGTTGTAGTACTGTGGTCCTTCTTGAAACCATGCTGTTCAGGGCAGAGAGGTCGTATTCAGTGAGATAGTCCAAGAGTTGATCTGATAGTATTTTTCTAGCCCTGGGGAAGCGAGGAGAATGTAGATGGGTGTAATTGCACAGGAGGTGTGGGACCCACTTTTTAATATTGGGGTGATGACAGCTGCTTTTCAGTGTGAGGGGAATTGTCCATGACAGAGGGACAAGTTTAGGATGTCAGTGAGCGGGAGACAATGGAGTCTAAGGTGAGGAGGACTAGTTTTAGGTCCAGATCGCTCATAAAGCGAGTTTTCCTGAGGGCTTTGGTTAAATATGGTCTTGCCTCTGGTGGTGTGGGATTATTCAGAGCCTGAAAGTGGGGTGGATGCTTTAAGGGGTGGGCTGGAGGGCAAGTCCAGGGCTGGGTTGAAAAAGTTAGGGGAAGGACACCACTAAGATCAGAAAATGCAGTGTTGAGGTATCAGCAATCAACAGGGGGCCTGGGAGAGTGAACCATTTACTAGCAGTTGTCCGGGGGTGGGAGACAGATTTTCCATTCAGTTCTTTAATGTTGTTCCAAAATTTGCACCAGAGCCCCAGGAGGAAGAGAGTGTCTCCTGGTAGTGGGTAGCTTTGGCTTTCCGAATTTCCCAGGTACATTTGTTCCTAAGTTCCCTATAGAGTTGCTGGTCATGCGGTTTGCCCGATTGATTAGCTTTATTCCACTGATTGTGGCGCTGCTTCATGAGGTCAAATAGGGCATGGAGAGCAGGGGTGTCCTGACTTTTATTTTCTGTTTGAAGACCAGGGCATAGTGGACACAAGCGGAGTTAAACGTGGAGATAAAGTAATCCAGGGAACTGTCAGTAGACTGTACAGTGCAGATGAGTTCCAGTCACATTGTAATAGGTGTTGTTTGAGGTGCAAGAGATCCCTTTTAGGCGATATATAAAGATATATTTGGGTGGCCACCTGGTATTTTTATTGAGGACCATCTACAGAGGACTGGCTAGTGGTCTCTCAGTGCATCTGGAAGTTCTGAGACCTCAGATATGCAGGTGGGCGATTAGTGAATATGAGGTCAATGAGTGTGGAGGTGCCAGTTTTATGATTAAGCCTTGTGGGGACTGACAACTTGGGTGAGGTCCAGTGCCGTGACAGCATCCTTGTAGGGGCAGAGGAGGTCGCTAGCCATTTGATGACGTAATCACCCAGGGCAATGATTTCACTGGAGCTGGGCAGGTGGGCTAGGCAGTTCATTACTGAGTCAAATGCTGTCCTTTGGTGCCAGGGGATATAGACTGTGACTATGTGTAGAGCTTTGCCAGATGTGTTAGGTTGCAGTTTCACAGTGAAAACCTGTGCACCATGGGACAGAGTGGAAGCACCTGGGACAAGTGAGGCCTGAAGGAAATCTCTATAGTAAAGAACACAGCCCTCACCCTCTTAGCTAGCCTGTCAGTTCTGAGGATAGAGTACCCAGGAATATGGACAGCTGAGTCCAGGGTATCAGGATCAAGCCAGGTCTCTGTAACATCAAGGATATCCAGAGATCTGTGCTATTCAGCCCTGAAAGACATCAAGCTTTTTTGAAAGCTACAGATGTTGATGGTGGCTAGAAAGAGTCCATTCAATGACCAACAGGAGGTGCTGAGAGAGGGTCTGGGCTTGGGTTTGGGTGCACATTGCCTGATAAGAGAGGAGTAGGAGGGCATGGCAGAGGAGAGCGAGTCTAATTAGCTTGGCTTTTATGTTAGGGTTACGTGGCTCGGGACAGGGTTTGTGGGCAGCTACAGGTATAGGTAGGGTGGAGATCTACAGTCACTAAGAGGGCTAATGAGGTATGCTGGGTTAGGTTCTGGGAGGATATGTCCAGTATGGAAGGTGTGTGGAGTGTTGCTGGTAGTGTCCCACCTGGTGTCATAATGTTGGGTACCTGCCGGGCTGACAGGCAGATGAATTGGAGGAGGGTAAGGAGCACTAGGAGCACACCAAAGATTAGAGAGAGGGGCATGGTGGAGTACAATGCAAAGGGAGATAGGAACCACAAGAGGGCAGTGTAAAAGTACATCTGGTAGCTTGTACTCTTTTGAGATGTTCAGCCTAAAGGTAGAGTAACAGAAAGGGTTAGAATGTACTCATTAGATTTCAGGGATGACTTAAATCTGACTGCAGGAGGTATTGGTTTACTCAGAGATTGGTGGCTAGATGGTACAGTCTTCCAGTAGAGGTAGTTAACAATGCCAATTGTTTTAAAAAAGACTGGATAGACTCTTGGGAGTGCTACCTTAGCAGGATATTACGGTGAGAACTAACAGGCAATTTAAAGAGCATTTGCCTGCTTTACCTGATCAGTTACTATGTTTACTATGTTACCATTAGGGTGCACTCAAGCAGAAGCGCAGTTGGTAATCAGTGGCATCAGTCATGTAGCTCTATGAGTTGGGGTTGTCTCGAGCTGTTCAAAGCTTCATGAACACATTTCAAGCAGAAGAGCAGGGGTATTTTAAATGCCAAAGTGGGTAAAAGTGAAATTGCAGTGAGCATCATGATTGTGTGAGGTGCAGCTGCTGTCATTTGCAGCAATGGGAAGATACTAGGCCTAGTGGGTTAATGTCAGCCCATGTAGGCCAGGTAAGACATGTTGTTTCTGGGCAGACAGGTGGAGTAATGTAAAGGTGAGTTAAATGGCTAGTGACACGGCAGTACTTTCTTCTATCCATGGCTGTACGGAGGACATCACCATGGGTAGAAAATCCTATCAACCAGCTTAGTATATTGTTTACAGTGATGCATAACTAGATCTATTGTTCAGAAACATATCTACAGTGATCTGTGGGGTTTCTACAGGATGTTATTTAAGGGTAGCCAGGGAGTGCAGCTGAGACCCCTATGATTTCACCAAGGAGTTGGTTGGCTTTTTTAACTGAACACCGCAGAACAAAAGCATAGCACTGTAGGTTAAAGGTTTACCTACAGAATGATGTGCTCTGTTTGTCTTAGAAATGGGATTTAATCCATTTCATCAGCTTTAAATAATTGCCCAAATGTAAACAAACCCAAACTTTCTATTCAAACACCATGTTCCTGTAACTGCTTAAAATGGTTGTGACTTCCTTGAGCGATGATGCCAACAGAGCCACAGCTCTCGGAGAGGTAATACCTGCTGCATAGGACTTTACAAATATACTGTTTGAATTAACATCAGCAAAGTGTTTGTCATCAAAATCCTTTACTGTGAATGTGTGTCAGCCTTTTGTGTGGAGCAGATTGGATGGCCCTAAAGGGCCTTTTCTGCGACAAAATCTATGTTTCTATGTTTGTACAGAGTCTCTATTTGTAATTGTGTACTGTGTAAAACTTTTAATCATGTGCTGTTTTTGTTCCAGTTCATTTTAGAAACATAAAACACAGATTTTATTGGCAGAAAATGACCTTTAGGCCCATTCAGTCTACCCTTCTCCTGCCTGTTCCATCACCACTAACACTGGTTGGTCATACAGTAGGTGTCACTCCCTTATCCTGTTCCTCCATCTAATATGTTCTAGTGCCTGTCCCACGCATGCTTGAAGCTCTCCACAGTCAGTGCACCTACTACCTCCTCTGGCAGGCTGTTCCAGTCATCTACCAACCTTTCCATTGAGAAATATTTCCTTTTATCCTAAACTTTCCCTGAAGTAGATCCCCACTTATTCCTTGTTCACTCCTGTGAGGTACTTGTAGGTTTCAGTCATGTCCTGTCTCACTCTTCTCTCTCACCAGGGAGTACATGTTGAGTTCCTGCAGCCTTTCCTTTGCACTGCTTCTCCATACAACCCCACCCACCACCATTTGGTTGCCCTCTCTGTACTGCTTCCACCCTTTCAGTGTCCTTGAGGAGGTGCAACCTCCAGAATTGGATACAGTACTTCAGCTGGGGTCTCACAGTGAGCAATACAGTGGTAGTCCCACCTCCTCTTCCTGCTAGAATTTCCTCTCCCAGTACACCCCAGCATCCTGCTAGCCTTCCACTGCTTTGTCACACTGCCCAGCTACACTGAGGTCATCAGATGTGGTGATCCCTAGGTCTGTCTCTTGCTTAGTGACTTTCAGCTCCACTCCCCATCTCACACAGCCCCTGGGTTCCCCAGCCCTAAGTGCATAACCTTGCACTTTCTGGCATTGAAACCCAACTGCCACCCCTAGACCATTCCTCCAGTTTCCTCAGATCCCTTTGCATTCTCTCAACACCTTCCTGAGTGTCAACCCTGTTGCAGATTTTTGTATCATCTGCACATTGCTCTGCAATGTCACTTATGAGGTCATTGAAGAGGACTGCTCCCAGCACCATAACCTGTGGCACCTCACTAATCAATCTCCTATCACCTGAGTGGCTGCCATTTACCACCACCTTTGCCTCCTATCCCTTAACCAGTTTGATACCCAGCTTTTGTATGGTTTGTGTAATGAAGAAGTGTTCACCTTAAGTGCTTGTACATTGTACACTATTGCACATTTCCACAGTTCTGAGTGGTCTCTTTTGAATATTAAATTGATCAGATACCACTTTAAGAAGTTTGGTATAAAGGGTCTACCTGTAGACGTTAGCTTTACAAAGCACTGGGAATGCAGGCATGAAATGTTGGGCTCCATGGGGTACCATGTTCTGTTGTTGCTCTGTGCTCATCCCCTCATCCCACAACAATGTTCTGTATGCAGCAGCATCATAGTGTACCAGTTGGTGTTTAGGTTAATACACACTTCTCTGTTTGTTTAATTTTTCTCCCATTTCTTTCTTTGAGTTCTTATGCTTTTCTTTTGAGTCTCAGCACTTTTCATTTGGTCAATGTCTCCATTTCTTTATAGGAAGGCGTTGACTAGAATAAAAGAGTATATTAGGTTGCTGGGAGGAAAGCCACATTAGTCCTGCACCTCGGCACTAATTACCTGGCAGGAAATGATACAGAGGAGGTTCAAAGAAGATTCAGGGAGATTGCAAGGGTATGCAGTGAGGAGGTTAGCTCGATGGCTTTCTCAGAGGTCTTGCCAGTTCACTGCAGTAGCACAGCGAGGCAGCTGAGAATTATGACTTCAATCATTGGCTCAGGAAATGGTGCAAAGATGAATGATTCACCTGCTTGGGAGAGTGGGGGACACTTGGGAAGGTAAAATCTATACACAAAGGATAGACTACATATAAATGAGGGAGGCACTAAGGTATTGAGGAAAAAATTACAACGTTATATAGATGGGGTTCTGGGTAGGATTTAAACTAGAAGAGAATGAGACTAGGGAAGGGATGGATGAGGAAGATGGAGGTTCTTGCATAGTTAGCACTCTCCCATAAGAGGCAGGAAACAGTGAATAAAAATTAGAATATGGGAGTAATTGGTGGAGGGTATGCTGGCTAACACCAGAAGTATGGGGAAAATGGCAGACTTAGAGGCCATGATGGTAGATGAGGACTGGACCCACTAGCTATTATGGAACATGGTGGATAGAGAACCATAAATGGGAAGTGGTTATCCCATGGTTTACCCTTTTAGAAAAGAGGGATAGGGAAAAGAGGGTGTGGTGTGGCTCTGTATGTTAAGGATGGGGTAAAGTCATTATCAGGGCAGGTAAGTCCAGGATCAGCTGCAATCCTCTGGGTCACGCTGATCAAGGGACTGGAGAGGCAATACACCTGGGAGTAGTATACGGGCCACCAAATCAAGGGGTGAAGTGGACAAAGAGTTATTGGAGGAGGTACAAGGATGGCTATGAAAGGGAACTCCTGCTTGTAGGTGATTTTAATCTCCTGATGTGAACCCGAAATTCCAGGAGCCAAATCAGCTAAGAGTAGCGAGATTTTGGATTCACTGCAAGAAGCCCTCCTACAGCAACTGGTGAGGGAACCCATTAGGAGAGTCAACATTAGACTTAATACTGACAAATGGAGACAGTGTGGATAAGGTAACAGTGGGGACAATCTGGAAGCAAGTGATGACAGATCCGTTGGGTTTAGAATTAGTAGAGGAAGGATGTGAGTAGCACCACCACAAGGCAACGGACTTCAGGAGAACTGATTTCAAAAGAATTAGAAATTGTTAGGGTATATATGGAAGAAGAAGATGAAGCTGGGTGATGTGGAAGAATTTGTTGGGGTAATTTTTTTGTAGACTCTATTTATGCCCCTGTTGGGGCATCTCTCAAGGAATCCTCACTCGGCTGGTGCTCCTAACCACCTGTCTGAAATAGCCACCTCAACGTGTAATCAGGTTCAGGATCTTGGCTCTCCTAGACCCCTTAGGGAGGCCCCAGGATCCCATGGTGAACTCAGAGTTGCAGGCCAACGTTGGACATGTGGGCCCAGTCTACTGGAGGTTCCATCACCTTCCCGGGTAAGGGTATTTCTTAGGTTTTCTCCCTGGGCTCGGACATGCAATGACATCCCACTCATTGCATGCACGCCTCCGGCACACCTGAAAGACGTCTGCCACAGCCCAATCCCTCTCATCTGTTTCCATGCCTGTGTTGCCTCCAGCCACCGCCAGAGGTCACCAGTGTATCAGCTGGTGAAACCTCCTCTTCCCAGGGAAGGAGAGCAGTCCACAGAACACTTGATCCTTCCCCATCCCATTGACCCCATGACTAGCTCGCTCCCGAGTCTGGGTTGCCAGTGTGCCACTAGGTGTGGCGTCCAGTGCCTCAACCCTCCAGCGCCACCAGGCCAGGATGTTGGGAGTAATTAAGGGAGGAATTGTGAGAGGCCTCTGAACAATGTATCAGGAAGATAGAAAAGAATAAATGAAGAAGGAGGCCGCTTTGGTTTGCTAGAGAGATGGCAAGGGCAATAGGGGAGAAAAAGGCTTTCAATGCATTTAAAAGAACACAAGATAACTAAGAATGACAAGGAGATATATAGGGAAAAGTTAAGGTTGGCAGGGCAGCAAATCAGGAGGGCAAAGGCAGTTACAGAGGAAAAGATAGCAAAACAGACCAGAAAGGAGACAAAAGTTCTTTTGATACATCAATGTAAGAAAAAAAACAAGAAGGGTATAATGAGATCTAAAGGGAGGTGGAGATCTCACAGAGAGACTCAGAAAAGCGGACTTACTAAACAGATATTTCTGCCCAGTGTTTATGGTTGAAAGGGAGGGACATGGACCTGTGTTGAAGGGGAGAGGTAATGGGGGCAAGGAGGTGGAAAATAGCCCGATAAAGGAGAGCAGTGTATTGAAGGAATTAGAAAAGTTAAAGGTGGATAAGGCAATGAGTCGGATGCCTTCATCTCAGGGTGCTTTGAGAGCTTAGGGAAGAGCTGGTAGTACCTCTAATGAGACTGTTCAACCTATCTTTGGACACAGGGAGGGTACCAGGGATTAGAGAAAGGCAGATGTGGTACCTCTGTATAGAGCAGAGGAAAGGAAGAGCCGAGTATCTATCGTCTAATCAGTCTTACATCAGTGGTAGGAAAGATTATGGAGGCAATCCTTAAGGAAAGAATAGTGGAATATCTTGTAGGAAATGGGCTGTAAGATGACAGGAAGGGTTCTAGAGGTACTGTAGGTCATGCCAGACAAACCTAATTGAATTCTTCGACTGGGTGATGAGAGATGCGACTGGGGATGGGTGGTGGATGTGGCCTATCTGGACTTCAGCAAGGCATTTGACACTGTCCTCACAGGAGAGTAGTTAGTAAGATGAGCATTCTAGGGGTGGGGGGATACCAAAGTGGGTGGAAAACTGGTTGGGGACAGAAGTCAAAGTGCGGTTGTAAATGGGGTTCATTCCTGGGAAGTAGGAGTAACAAGTGGGGTTCCCCAGGTGTCAGTACTTGAACTGATACTATTTAATACTTAATATTTACATTAGTGATATTGCAGAGGGTCTGAATGGTATGGTGTGTCTGTTTGCAAGATACTAAAATCTGCAATACAGGGATATACCGGGGGAGTGGAGAACATAAAGAGGACCTAATAAAGCTGGAGGGTGGTCAGAGACATGGCAACTAAGATTTAATGCCAAAAAGTGTAGAATAATCCACATAGAGCATACAACCCGATGGCCAAGAACACGCTAGGAGGAGAGAATGTTGTGGAAATGGAGCAAGAAAGGAATCTGGGGATTATTATTTTGAACTACCTTAAAGTAGCCAACCAGTGTAACAAAGCAGTTGGAAAGATAAGCAGGATGCTGGCATGCATGGGAAAGGGATCACTAACAGGAGAGGAGGTGATAATGCCCTATACAAGTCAGTGGTCCGTCCACACATGGAATATAGGGCACAGTTCTGAGACGTCACCTCAAGAGGGATATTGATAGGGTGGAGAGAGTCTACAGGAGGGTGACAAAAATGGTGCAAAAGAAGACTTATGAAGAGAGGTTGGAGGAGCTTGACCTATATCCACTGGAAGCAAGAAGAGAGGGGGATTTGACTGAAGTATTTAAATATCTGAAGATAATTAAGGTGAGGAAAGGGAGTATATTCACTTTAAAGGACAATATAAGAACTATGGGCACAGCTTGAACTGGAGGGCAGGCAATTCAAGGGTAATAAAGAGGGCACTACTTCACTGAGAGGGTGGTGGGTCCCTGGAACAGGCTTCCTAAGTGGGTGGTGGAGTCATCAACAATTGGGGATTCAAGAGTGCATGGGATAAATAGCAACATAGGCATGAACTATATTGTCCCCTTCTGTTGTTATTTTATTTTTCTCCCAGTTTCTTTTCCTGAGTCCTAATTATAACTCTGTACTCTAATTTTCTTTCTGTCCCTTTGTTTTTATTGTTTTCCTCCTGGGGTTCAATGAATCCTGTAGCTGTAACAATATTGGAGACCAGGACCCTGCTTGAAACTTGGGTCAGGGAGTACAGGGTGATGCAAAGCATGAGTTCAAAACAAATGCAGGGAACACCAGCATGCAGATGTTTTAGGAGAAACGCTGCCAATGAGAGGTGTTTGCTTTAAATTTCTGCAGAATTTGCTGGTGACTTAATTGACAGCACTTGTGGTTATGCAGTAGTAAAACCTTACTGTGTAAATTCATCTGCAGAATCTAGTGAGTTATTTAAAAGTTTGCAGCAATATTTTAAGAAAGTCAGTTCCTAGTGGCAATTGTGAAGTAGTACTTTATTTTGGTCTAAGTATGTAATTCAGCTGCTTAGAAAATAAAGTGGTACAGTGCGATTTTACCTTAGCTGGACATCTTTATTCTTATCATTCTCATTATCAGATATTTCTAATTTCTTTTTTCTTTCATGTCGGTTTATCCTCCTCGGCCTGCAGGCATGTATCTGCTCTTGTCCAGTCTCCCAGCTGCGCTCCTGGCACCCCGAGCCTTAGTTCCCCACAGATTACCCCCCATGGTGGGTGGCGTTGTCCTCCCCACCCTGCACATATTTGGAGTGGGCAATTATGAGTTGTGCCTGAGGCAGGGGTACTGGCACGCTGGAGGGGCTTTATGGAGCCTGCATCCGTGATTTCACATTTTCTGTCCCCCCTGCTTGCAGCCATGATCGTAGGTGTGTGGAGGCACTCATTAGCCACGTTACTGAGCTCCCTTAACTCTGGTGCCCCTATCCTCCACCAGGAGGCAGCCAAGGAGGGATGACATGCCTATCCACCCCAGGAGAGGAGAGCTGTCATTGGATGCTCAGTCTTCTCCCTCCCTGACGCACCCTCGGCCTGAGCTCACTCCCAGACATGGGTCACGGCATGCGTGAGGTGTGGCATCCAGCGCTCAACCCTCAGCACAACTGAGTGGCTAGATATTTCTATTTTCTAACCTATTTATCAAGCTCTGGCACTCCTGCCTGACATGTAGGGATCCCACAAAACTTGCAAAGGCCTTAATCCTGCCTGTGGTTTGTGCACTACAAAACTTGCTAGGGCTGTCTCCTGGTCAGTTGTGCTGTTGTGGTCATTTTGCATGAACTGGTCCCTCCACTGTCAGCCATTTATGGGTCTGTGTTGAATGGCATTGGACTGCACAGAGAAAAGGGACTATCTTCCATCAGCTGAGGGACGAGAGGCAACTCCATTGCCACGCTGGCATGCACCCTCCGAGCACTGCAACCCATACTGACATAAGGGAGTCTGCTGTTGGTGCCACTGAGTCCTATCACAGTGGACCCATATTTAAAGCCCAATATCAAAACTGGAGATGGCACTTGGAACAGATCCCTGAGGAATGGTTCATCAGCGCCCCGCTGTGGAGAATGCAGGGAGTCCTCCATAGGAGTGGCGTGAGTATTCATGGGACAGCCCTTCTAGCTCTTGCCACTGCTGATTGGGATTGTGTGTTCAGGACGTAAACCCATGATTCCCCGATCTGAAGGTGGACTCATTAACTGCTAGGTTGTTGGGGTGGACATGGTCTGTCATCTTTAAATGACCAATAAAGGCATGTTGTTTTGACCAAGTTAGATGTGTCTTCTTTTTATATACAATCGAACCTACTTAAGTGAATATTGCTTAAGTACATATTCCGCTTAATTGAATAGTATTCTGTGGTCCCAATTTCTGTGCTATACATTTCAGCTTAAATAATCCTTTTAAATGGATAGGAAATTCCGTTTAAGTGGATTAAAAATGTACTGCAGTACTGCCTTGTCTCGGGTTGTCTGACTACTTTTCTTAATTGCCAGATCCTTAATTGCTCCAGCTGACAACGGTGCTATCCCAAGACCATTTACAGCTACTCCAGATAACCGCACTATAAGATGTTAATGGTGCTGTTAGATTTCAGTTATAGCCTCGTCAAGACTTGCCTCACAATCACCACAGGCAAGCATGCAAGAAACAATGGCATGTAATGGGGCCCGAAAGCACACAGCAGAGAAATAAAGAGCTCACCCTAAGCCAGAAAGTTGATGCTCTGAAAATGCTGTCCAGTCGGGTATGACACAGTCAGCTGTTGCGCAGCACTGGGATGTCTCACAGCCTCAGAACTGCCAACTGCAGAATAATAAAGATCAGATCCTGGCTGAGTTTGAGGGAAACAACAACTGTAAAGGAAAGAAAGGGAGGGCAAAGACTGCACCGCTGATTAAGCCCTCCTGCTCTGGTTTGAGCAAGCCAGAGCTGCTGACATGCTCTATACCAGGCCTCCTGTTACACCACAAGACCAAGAAGCTTGTATGTCCTGGAGAAACCTGCATTTGAGCAACTAATGGGTGACTTTCAAGATTTAAAACTTGCCACAGCATTGTTTTAAGCAAGCTCATGGGGAAAAAGGACGAGATTCCCCATCCGCTGTTGACTGGATCCGAACTGTCATGCCTGATCTACTTGCTGATTACACCCCAGACACAATCTATAATGTGGAAGAAACAAGAATCTTTTACTATGCCACTCCTGATGGCACGCTGACATTTAAGGCTGATTTAATTGCAGGTGGAAAGAAAGCAAAAGATTGACTTACAGTTTTAACCTGTGCCAACATGGGTGGGTCAGATAAGCAGAAGTTGTTGGTCATCAGAAAAGTAAAAATCCAAGTTGCTTCAAAGGGTTAATGTCAGTAGGCTGCCAGTCACATATCAAGCAAGTCGCAATGCGTGGATGATGGCCGACCTGTTCACTGAATGGGTTTGGGATTTTGACTGAGCAATGTGAAGAAAATGCAAGCCAATTTGCTATCTGCTGGATAGCTGCAGCATGCACCCCACACTGATCCCTTCAAATGTTAAAATTGTGTTTCTCCCCAAACACATCACTGATCCTGCCCATGGATCAGGGGATCATAAAGAATCTTAAAGGACTCTGCAGGTGCAGAATGCTGGATAAAATCCTTACCGGGTATGATTCGGGTGAGATAGAAAACCCAACTGAGATGTGGCGCTTATCATTCTTGATGCCATTCACTTATTGCGTCCAAGTATGGTGTGATGTTAAAACAGTCTCCACACAAAACTGCTTGGAAAAGCATATTTTGTTGTTTCAGATATAACTGAAATTGAAGCCATCAAAGTTGTGGATGCCACCATACATCTACCTGAAATGGACCGGAGACTTTTGAAAATTTTGTCACAGCAGATGACAACACCCCATGCTGCAGGAATTTACTGAAAGTGATATTATGCTCAAGTCCTTTCATCCCAGATGAAGGAGGAAGAGGAGGATGACAATGAATGCGAGGAGGTAGAACTTGTACCACAAATGCAGAAGTGCAGAACTATTTAAGATGTCTTCATGCATTTCTGGAAGATGATTTCAATCCCTATTACGAAGCTTGAAGATGACCAAGCTTTGCACAATAAAAAAGAAAGCTCACTATAACAGAGATGTTAACCATGTTACCCTCCAGCTTAGCCACCTGATTAAAGTGCAATATGACTTTAAATTGCTTTTAAAATGCTTTTAGATGCTTTACCACTTTTAATCAAATGTACTGTACTGTATTGAATTTGTACTCGATGGTTTTTTTCGCTTAGTAAACTGCAGAACTCATGAACGCTACATCTGAGTGCTGTAACGTTCTTTAAACTGACATCCACACTCTAAATTGTAATTTTGTTTTAGTGTATAGCCTGCTTAACTGCATATATTTGGCCAGGATGAGGGTATGCGCTTAGCGGTTGCACTGTAGATATACTTTAATTTTATTTGTATTTATTTTTATTTAAAGTTTGGTAACTGGGAAAATGCACAGGGCCACATGGCTCACAGGGCCCTTTACAGGCATGACTTAGATACATAGACAGTGTCGGCAGATAAGGGCCTATGGCCCACAGTCTGCCCATTTAAGTTTGTAAGTTCACTTTATGTTTTCCAAGAAGTCTGCTGCCCTTACCTGACCTCCAGAATGCCTTTATGTCTATCCCATGCATTCTTAAATCCTTGATTGTTTCAGCCCCACCACTTCCTCTGGCAGGTGTTCCACTTGTCCACCACCCGTTCTGTGAAGAAATTCTTCCTCACGCTTCCTTTGAATCTCCTCCCTCCAACTTCATCCCATGCCCTCTAGTCCTGGAACATCTTTTCGCTTAAAAATAGTGCATTCCTGCACCCTGTTCCTCCCTGTAAGATACTTGTATGCCTCTATCATATCCCCTCCTCCTCTCCTCCAGGGAGTAACATGTTAGCAGCCTAACAGCCTGACTTGTACAAGAAAAACACAATATACAGAAATGCAGTATACATGGATAACAACAGCATTACATTCTAGACAAACATACATTGACATAAAATAAAATCATAGGCAATGCAGAATTATTTACAACATAAGTTAAGCATCACGCAGTAGCATGCAACTGTTGTTCACAGATTGGGTGTAGTTGATGCAATACAGACTCCATGTGTCAATGTCACAGAAATAGACCTTTGACTCCATGGCTAGGTCATCTGTTAGGCTGCTAACATGTTACATACTAGTATAACCTGCCACATTAGAGTCACTAACATAAATTATTAAACACAAAATGGATTTTGTCTGATGTTTATCTTGAATATACAACATGCAGATTTGTCCTAGCCATCTAGATTTCATAAGATTAGCATGTAATGCTTCTTAGATTCATTTTCCAGACATATAAATATACATGCAGGGCCATAATTAAAAATCATGTCATGTTTCAGTGATGTTGTGACTTACTAAGCAATGTTTGTCTTTCATAGTTTAAAAATGTTGATCAGTTATATAGATATAGACAATTCTGAAGGTCGTTTGTTGACATTTGACCCAAGTCAGCTCCATAACTCTTACAAAGGTGAAGCTGTTCCACTTTTGTTAAATATTTTTAAAACTGTGTATTGAAATTTCCTTTCGCTTTTTTTCTATATCCCAAAACCCTAACATCTGATATATAGTTATTGTATCTTGTTTCAAGCTAACAAGGAGAAGAGCAGCTCATAGAAATTACAGTACATTTTGGTTTGTGCCATCTGTGTGTTATAACTCAATGCTGCTTATCTTCTATACCCTTAAGCTTTATACCTGTAATAAGCAGCAATTAAAAATAAATTTTTGCCTGTCTTTGTGACCTACTGTTTCATTTCTGCTCAGCTACCTGGCAGAATCTTTATTTAGGCACTTGTTAGCCATTCTTAATAAGTAGCTATGTATAGGATTACTTTGTATGAATGTATCTACAAAATGAGACAGAAAGTCTTAAAAGCCATATCAGTGAATGATAAAGTCAATCGCCATGATCCAGGTTTGTATTTTAAAATGTTTTTATGAACTTTTAATGATGTTTCTCTGTGTTTTATAACCTACAAAGTTAGATGTTTTGGTCTACATGATGGTCATCCACAGATCTAAAGTAAACAAAGTGAAGGGTGGGTCTCCATGCTTACCGGTGACTTACAGTGATTCGTGACACAATGCCTCCTGCTAAAAAGAATCAGTAAGGATTCTTCTGGTTATTAGGAACACCAGCACATCTTTTAGGTGTTCACATAAGTGCTGAAGGAAAAAAAAATAAACATGGGTACAGCATGTTTATTGGTGTTCTTTAGTTTTTCCCAGTGAGAAACAATATGATGTAATAGATGCTATGACAACTTTCAGAAAAAGAGACGGCAAGAACAAGGGGACACAATTTAAAGATGGGGGGCAGTTCAGGGCAATGTGAAGAAGTTTTTTCACAGAGAGGGTAGTGGATGCATGGAACAGCCTTCCTGAGGAGGTTGTGGGGTCTAAAATTGTGGGAGAATTCAAGAACGCGTGGGACAGACATAAGGCAATTCTTGTGGGGTAGGAAGAAATAGGGCTGTTGGTTAACTAGGATCTGTGGCCTATCCTGTAGGTAGGAAATGGGCAGACTAGATGGGCCAAGTGGTCCTTATCTGCCATCAAAGTCTATGTTTCTTTGTCTATGTATGTAACCCATTTTTATTTATTTATTTAGCTTTTGTGTACGGATAAGCACACTAGACAAAGAATGCCTATTTTACAGAGCGACCCAGGAGATTACAAAGTAAATTATACAAACAGTATAACAACATAACAAGAAAGGGATGTACAGGCAGTAAACAGTGTGAACAGTAAACATGCGCACAATGGTAAAGACAAGACACACAAAGAAGATAATGTACATTTCATAGAAGAATACAGGAGCATTAAAGGTAGGACAAGATGTAATGAACCTTCTTTAAAGGCGGAAAGTGCTTGGGCACAAGGGAGTAGTAAAGGTCAAGGTCACCTTTCTTGGCTGTAGGTAGGGGCTAGAAACCAAGATGGGGTAGAAAACACCAAGATGGGGTAGGAGGTACCAGGCAGTCTAGAAACAGTTACAGGCTGAGGCAGACTTCAGGTGTGTCCATAGGGATCTCTTAAACATGAGATGGGTGGAAGTACATCTAGTGAGTGCTGGAAGGGAGTTCTAGTCTCTGGGGCACATACAGCAAAGGCACGTGTCACCTGACAAAATGCAAGTTTTAGGGACCTAGAGGGGCTGTGAGTCAGTTGACCTGAGCTGGTATGATAGCTCGCCGGCTGAAGGAGTTTAGACAGGACAGGAGGGGTGGCATTCTGGACAGTTTTGTCAGTGAAGCAGCCCAGGACAAATGAGCGATAGTTACTTGAGGACAACCAGTGAAGTTTGTCAATAACTCACAGTGGTGAGTAAGTCAAGGGACAGCAAGGCAAAGTGGCAATATTATTATAGGCCACATTCCATTTGGCAAGGCTGGCTTTTGTGGCAAGGGAAAGGTTATCAGCCCATAGCTGAGTGGGAGGGAAGAAATATTCCTTTGTAAGGCAAGCCACGCAGCTACTGTAAGGAACCCACATGCCCTATATAGCAAGACCAAGTCTGATGTTTGTTGCCCAACAGAGATTTTGAATATGTAGGGAGAGGTCTAGCTGGGGGTCAGAGTGACTCCCAGATATTTGAAGGAGCATGTTATGTCAACTGGGGCCATCAAGACTCAAAACCTTTAAAGGGGCAGGACATAGCTTAAGCTTGGCCAAGGAACTGAAGAGCATGAGCTGAGTTTTCTTTAGGTTTAGCACAAGCGTATTTGTCAAAAGCCATTTTGCAGCTTATGGAAATTGGCTTGTAGATGGTGATTTATATCATTGTTATCATTCAAACTAGACAGGAGAATCATGTCATCAGCATACAGGGTCGTATTGCTATGGGCCAGGACCAACATGAAATCATTAATGAAAAAGGAGAATAGGACAGGGCCTAAGATAGACCCTGGGGAACACCAAACTAACAGGAACAGGTTTCAAGAAAACTATTATACTTAAGCTGTTGCCTGTCAGTGAGATAGTTGGAGAACCAGATTAGGGCTGTACCAGATATGCCAAGGAGTGAAGCTGGTGCAAAGTAGGTGTGAGCTACTAAATCAAAGGCCTTGGAGAGATCAATAAAGATTACCCCTGACAACATGCCATGGTCCATAGAAACATAGAAACATAGAATTTGACGCAGATAAGGACGCTGGCCCACCCAGTCTGCCCATTTCCTACCTACTGGATAAGCTGCAGATCCTAGTTAACCAGCAGCCTACTTCTTCCTACCCCACCCCCAGAACTGCCTTTATGACTATCCCATGCATGCTTGAATTCCGGCGCCTCTATTTTCAAATTGTGCCCTTGTTCTTGCACACCCTTTTTTGAAAGATGCTACCTCTTGGACTTTGTTGATTCCCTTGAGGTACTTGAACGTTTCTATCATGTCCCCCTCTCCCTTCTTTCCTCGAGGGCTATACATATTAAGCTCCTTAAGTCTCTCTTCATATGTCTTCGGTGCAGACCCGCACCATTTAGTTGCCCTCCTCTGGACAGCTTCCATCCTGTCTATGTCTTTGGAGATTGGGTCTCCAGAACTGCACACAATACTCCAGATGGGGTCTCACCAGCTGTCTGTACAGAGGATAATAACTTCCTGTTTTCTACTGGTGATGCCTCTCCTATGCATCCCAGTATCCCCCCACCCTCCTTGCTGCCCTCTCACATTGCTTGCCCATCTTTAGGTCATCTGATATGACTATCCCCAGGTCCTTTCCATTTTTGTTGTTGTTAGTATCTCACCCCATTGTGTACTCTTCCCTGGGTTTTGTTTCCCAGGTGCATTACCTGCACTTCTTAGCATTGAATCTAAGCTGCCATACATTTGACCATTCCTCTAACCTTGCCAAGTCCCTTCTCATCCTTTCCACCCCACCCTGTGCATCAACTCTGTTGCAGATCTTAGTGTCATCTGCAAAGAGACATACTTTTCCTTCCAGTCCTTCCGCAATGTATTATAAAGACATTGAAGAGGACCGGTCCTAATACTGAACCTCATGTACCCTACTAGTAACCTCCTCCTTCTTCTGAGTGGACTCCATTTACTATTACTCTCTGTGTCCTATTCTCCAGCCAATTCTTTACCAGGCTGTCATCTTGGGACCCACTCCCAGGCTGGCTAACTTGCATATTAATCTTTTGTGTAGGACTGTGTCAAATGCCTTGCTAAAGTCTAGGTAGGCCATGTCCACAGCCCCTCCCTGATCTACTACTTTGGTCACCCAGTCAAAGAAATCTATCAGATTCAGTCTGGCATGATCTTCCGCTGTGAATCCATGCTGCCTAGGGTCCTGTACCCCTCTGGCCTCTAGATACTAGACAATTCTTTCCTTTAGAAGTGATTCCATCATTTTCCCTACCACTGAGGTTAAACTAACAGGTCTATAGTTTCCTGCTTCTGCCTTGCTCCCACTTTTGTGAAGGGAATCACATCTGCCCTCCTCCAGTCCTCGGGTACCACCCCATCCTCCACATGATTTGTTAAAAGGATAGTCAGTGGTGTCACTAGTTCTATCCTTGTTCTTTTAGAATTCTGGGATGAATCCCATCAGCCCATTGCTTTGTCCACCTTCAGTTTTAAGAGTTCTTTCAGAACCCTTGTTCTGTAAATGGCCGGTATCAACTTCTGTATCCAGAGTGTTACTACTGTTTGTTTTATGTACCTCCCTCTTCCTTTGTAAATACTGAGCAAAAATATTTGTTTAGTATCTCTGCCTTTTCACAGTCTCCTCTGCCCACCCTCCTCCCTTTATTAAGCCTCACTATCCTCCCTTGGTCTTCCTTCGCCCCTGATGTACCTATAAAAGGTTTTATCCCTTCTTAACTGAGTTGGCTATCTTTCCTCGGTTTGGGCCTTTGCTGTTCTGACTGCCTTCCCAGCCTCCTTTGCTTTAACTGATACAGTTCTCTGTCCTGCTCCTTCTGCGATTCCTTGTACTTCCTGAATGCTTTCTTTTCTCTTGAACCTTCACTGCCACTTCCTTTGAGAACCATAGTGGTTTCTTACATCGCCTTGTTTTGTTTATTTGCTTCACAAAAGGCTCGTTACCTCTGTGATGGCAGTTTTATTATTCTCACTGTTCTTCCACCCTCCTTCCTGCCCATTTGCTAGTGCGTTCCTTAGGCACTCACCCATTTTGGCAAAGTCAGCCCTCCTAAAGTCCAGTACTTTTGTCTTTGTGTAGGCTTGACTCTATTGCTGTTTATTGTGAACCATACTGTTCGATGGTCGCTAGTTCCCAGATGGCTACCCACTTCTACATCTGTAATCCTCTCACCATCTCCATTTGGAGAATCAAGTCTAATATTGCCCTCTCGAGTGGGCTCCAGTACTAGTTGTCTAAGGCATGCCCCTGTAGGGCATCTAGAATAACTGCACTCTAATTCCAGATGTTACTTTAGCAAGGGCTGTATCTGTGCTATGTCCCTTGTGAAATCCATGCTGCTCATGGGACGGTAAGGCATAGTTAGTTAAGTAGTCTGTCAGCTGTACTTCTACCACCTTTTCCAACATCTTGCTGACAGCAGACAGGGTGGCTATGGGGCGTTTTTTTTTTCTATGCATTTCAATCACCCTGATTAAAAACAGGTACCACTTTAGCTACTTTTCCAGATTGGTGGGATGACACCAGTAGTGAGGACAGATTAAGAATGTGGAGATGGAGTATGCAAACAAGCGGGCCCAAATCTTTAGAGTTTAGGTTCTAGGTTGTCGAATCTGCAGTCATGAAGGATGAAATGCTGGAAAGTAGTTTGTAAGTCTCCACTGTGACTGATGTAAGATAGGAAAGGGGGCAGTATGGAGGGTCTGGTAAGGAGGAACCTATGGGGGTACAAAGGATTGGGCATTATCAGTGGAAACAGGGTGGCATATGCCTTAAGATCAGAGAATTGACTGTTAAATGCATTAGCAATGGTAGCAGCGTTATTAGTTTTGCCACCAATAATCATGTCCACAGTGTCATCATACCTGCTATAACCACCAACTGCAGTTTTAATAGTGTTCCAGAAAGTACGCAGATCCCTGGCAGAGGACAGTAGAGCGGTTTTGCAGTATTCACTCTAGCAGCTTATATGGCTTTTTTTGCAGTCATTACGGAGCCGCTTGGTGTTCATGATAATTGGATAAATCATTTTGTGGCTTTATATTTACCCCAGTGTTTATCCCTGGCTTTCATGAGAGATAGCAGGTCACCATGCAACCATTTGGTAATAGTATCTCTAACTCTCTTCCTGATACTAGGGTATGCTTATCTTGCAGAGAGGGGAGGATATTAGGGAGGTTGTCAAGAGCAGCTATGGCATCGGTAGCAGAGAGCACCAGACCAGTCAGTGAGTGCAAGGTCATGAAGACAGAGTTCAGGGTTAAAGAGGGAGAAGTCTCTCAGTTGTATAATTTTGTGGGGCACTTTAGGGAGGATACTTCCAAACATGGTATTTATTTTATTTTAGTCTTTGGTAACCGGTAAGGCCCACTAAGCACAAGTGCCTGTTTTCAGGGCGATCTGGGAGCACTGGGTGGTTAAGTGACTTGCTCAGAGTCACACAGTATGCAAGTGGAAGTTGTGAGAATCAAACTCAGGTCTGGTCTACTGGATGTGCCAAGCTGCTCACACCTCATTCCTCTAACTCTAGGATATACTGCCAGCCAGTATGTGGAGGAGTGGTCAGATATCAAGTCTGGAAAGATCCCAGACACAGAGATCCTGTCAGTCTGAATCATTAGAGTCCAGTCCAGTAGTAAACCACTATGCCCAGGAGGAGGTTTGCATAGGTTCATTAATGAGCTGTGTAAGGCCGAGGCAGCCAGTGGTGGTTCTTACTGTCTGACATTGACCCCAGACCAGTTTAAGTTGAAGTTGTCTATATGAGCACCTCATTTGTGGAGAGCTTGGGGTTAATGTTATCAAGCAGATAGGAGACCCTTTGTTATCCTGCTTGGAAGGATTATAAATACAGATTAAATGGATTTTCTTGGCATTCCCTATGAGGAGTAGTCCATGAAGGAATTCACAGGTTACAGAGGGAATATCATCATATGGGGCTAGTGATATATCATGGTGACTTTTGTAATATATCAAAGGCCGCCGCCATGTTTTTTTTGCCAGCACAGTCATGTCGCAGTAGGCTGAAATTAGAGCTAAGGGCTGAGTTGGGGTGGTAGGCTTCCATCATGTTTATGTGAGGCACAGAACATCAGGGTTGTAGTGGTCAACCCAAGCAGTGAGTTCAGCATGATTAGGCAGGAGACTGCGAATAATGAGATGTGCAATTCTGAGACTCTTAACGGGACCAGGAGTGTGAGCAGGATGGCTGGTGGGCAGTAGGTCCAGGATTCAGTCTGATGTCACCTGCAAGAAGGATGAGGAGGATTGAGAACCAGAGAAGGCAACACAGCCAGCCTTTCCTGTTAGATGCTTTTGGAGGGTGGTACAAGCGCTTGAGTATGTGACAAGCGAGCCTCAGAGATTTCGATGGGAAGCACCAGATGGGACAGAGGTTAGTGTGCCCTAATGTGATTAGGTTAGAGGGTAAAGTCACAAGAATAGTGTGAGTCCCAGGATCCTACATATAGCAGTAGATAGGCAGTAGTGAGATGCAAGGTCCATAGTAACATTCCCAAAATGTGATACTTCTGAATTTTTATGCATTATTTTTATTTATTTATTTAGTTTTTGTTAACTGGTAGGTACACTAGACAGCATAGCAGCCTATTTTCAGGTACGACCCGGAGATTACAACAAAGGGCACGTAGACAATAGTAGATACAAGAAAACATCATGGGAACAAGTAGAAGTCGGACATGGTACACTTATACAAAATTTTCAGCAATGAAAGTACATTTGCAGGAATCTGTATGTAATAATAAACATAAGTGCAAATAACTAACAGTCATAAGTCATACAACTAGTGAGTAAGTGCTAGAAGAGAGGAAATAAGATTTCCAGTAGGTTTGAAGTAGTAGAGGTTGGATCCGTAGGCAACTGGGAGGAACCAGTACAGGAGTGGGTGATTAGAGGACAGGAGCAGGGTTCAGAGCTTAGAAGAGCCATGCAAAGCTCCTGTTTGAAGCTGTGTGGAGAAGGGGAGATTCTTAGAGTCAGTGGAAGGGAGTTCCGTAGTTCAAGGGCCCAGCTAAAGAAAGCATTCTCCCATTTTGTTTTACATCTCAGTTGGACAAGAAGGATTTGTCAGCTGATCTCAGAGGGTAGGCAGAGGTCACAGTTTGAACAGTAGAGCCAGTTTGTCAGGTGTCTGGGAGGAGATTATATTCTTTATAAAACAGTAGGAAGTAAACTGTTGGAAGGCTGAGGGGTAAACCATCCCAGACTGGAGTACATTGTGCATCGTGAGTAAGTTTGGGCAAAGACAAAGCAAAACGGCAAATGCTGTTGTAGCAGACATCCCACTGGAGGAGCCTCCAGTAGTTGCCGGAAAGGCTATTAACCTATATGCCAATTTGGGTCTCAGGATCCTCTGCAATGACCATCCTCGCCGTGGATGTTAGGCTATGTCTCACCTTGTATGCCAGTCCAAGTTGAATATTGACAGATTTAATGACCGAGACTAGGTGCAGGTCAAAATCCAAGATGGGATCAAGGGTTACCCTAGGTATTTAAAAGAGGTAACTATGTTAAGGGGAGAGTCATCTAGTGCTCTAATACTTAATGGTTGGGTGCAGGACCGAATTTTTAACCTGAACCAAGAGCATAGTCACCGCTTTATTTTTATTTAAGACAAGCTTGTTTTGCAATAGCCAGCTCTGAAAGGTATTGAAGTTACCATTGAGATTCAGGTTGATATCTGAGAGGTTTGAAGAGGATGAGAAGAACAAGATTGTCAGCATATAGCAGACCTGAGCAAGCACCAGTGAGTGGTGGGATGTCATTTATGAAGACTGTAAACAGGAGAGGACCAAGAATCGAACCCTGGGCACTCCGATCCAAGTAGAGCAAGAGGGACTTAGCATCTCTGATCTGGACAAATTGTTGCCGCTTTGAAAGATAATTTTGGAAACCAGGTGGTGACAGAGGGTGAGAAGTCTAGGGATGACAATTTTGATAGGAGCAGCAGGTGGTCAACTAAATCAAACGCTTTGTAAGATCAACAGAAGTAGCCCCAGTGAGAGAGCCTTTGTCCATAGCGAGTCGGACATAATTTGTAAACTGTATGAGAGCAGTGGATGTACTGTGCCCATGTCGGAAACCATGTTGGTCAGGGGTGAGGAGTTTGAAGGAGTACAGGTAATCCGAGACCTGGGTAGCAACAATTTTCTCCAGCATTTTAGAGAGGGTGAGAGAGGATGGCAATAGGGCTGTAGTTATCCAGGTTAGTGGTGTCCCCTTTCTGTAGACCGCACAACTTGAGCAATCTTCCAGAGGAAAGGGACATGTCCTGTAAGAAGAGACAGGTTGAAAAGTCTAGTCACTGGAGAGACTATAGATGGCGCAACAGTTCTTAGGAATTTTGGTAAGAGTCCATCTGCCCCTGCTGATCCAGCAGGAGAGTTGGACTTAAGTAGCATAAGATTTCACTCTCAGAGACTGGGCGAAGGATGAAAGATGGGTTGGAAGGTTTAAGGTTATCCTGCAGAGTGACAGGTAAAGGCCCAGGAGGTGCAGTATAGGAGGAGAGGTCAGTGAATCTGGAGTTAAGAGCCTCAGCAATAGTGAGCAGGTTATTGCAATTACAACCATCCACGACCATATCAGAGATGGTATTGAACTTGTTTTCCCTATGATGCTGTTAACATGACTCCAAAACCATGAGAGTCACTGATAGAGGTACTAAGGAGCTGACAGTAGTAATTGCCCTTAGCAGATCTGATGGAAACCTTACATAGGTTTTGGAGTCTTCTGTACTCCGCCCAGTCTGATGGGGACTGGGTTAGCTTAGCTTTGTTCCAGGCTTTATCCTCTTTTGGAGAGAGGACAGGAGTGAAGAATTTAACTAGCGGTAGCAGATCCCCGGATACGGCGCTTTTTACTGGAATATATTTGTCTTGAAGTCAAAAGCGTGGTAAGGAGGTATTGAGCAGCACGCTCTGTATTACAAGTATTATATAGAGGTGCCCAGTCCATGTTCTGTAGCTCCAAGATTAGGGCTCTCTTACTCATTTTGAAAATCCTGAAAAGAATTTCTCTGGGGGTGTGGTTTAGGGGTCCTAGCCTTCCAAACACAGTAAATTGGGGAGTGGTCACTGACTGAGTCTGGTAAAATCCAACAGCACTGATCCTCTCAGGCCTGTTGGAGATGACCCAGTCTAGAAGAGACTGAGACTGCTGTTACTAGTCTGTCTGGTCGGGAGAGTGACCAGTTGAGACAGGTGTAACCTGCTGAGTTCAGCAGCATAGAGATTAGAGTTCTTCCTAGCCATTCCAGGTTGAGGTCCCCATAACAATTAGCCTTTGTCTACACTTTAGCAAGGAAAGATGGTCAATTACCTTAGTCAGGCCTGTTAGTCCATTTTTAATAGGGTTATAGATGCACACTACATTTAGCTTCTTAGTGAGACCTAAGTAATAACTATATGAATAGTTTCACATAGACAGGTAGTATTGACCGGGAGGACCATAATGTCAAGGTCCTGTCTGGTATAAAACAAAACATCACCACCCTTTTTAGCATTTGGATGATCACATCTATGAAGTTTATATCCATTGATCCTACATAATGAATCTGGTATATGGGGTTTTAACCAAGTCTCAGTTAGACCTAAGACATCAGGGAGTTGGAACAATCCAGGCTTCAATCTGTGCAAAGTTAGCTGACAGACTTCTAATGTTCATATGTGCAAGCCTAAGCCCCTTTTCTGTGAACAAATATGAGGGGTTCTTGGGAGTGATGCCATCAGAGGGCCCGAGTTAGGTTCAGTGTCACAGAGAGAAAGAGAGAGAGAGAGAGAGAGAGAGAGAGATGACATAGGGGTACCCAGGTCTCAAGGAGAGAGGTTTGGGGTTTGCCTTCAAGTGGGATATAAAAAGGGAATGGCTTAGGTAGTCAGCTATACTAGCAAATGGATAAGCTTTAGGAGCCAGGTTTCTAGATAGAGTGTATTACCCTGATAATTAGGTTTGAGAAAAATAGCTCCAGTCCTCAGCTTTATTTGAGTAGCCAGAGTCAGTAGATGGCTGGCAGAGAAGATCTACTGAGAGCTGAGGGCTAGCAGAAGGAAAATACTCCTACAAAGCTGCAGTGAAGTGAGATCACCCCATTGTTGTACACTGGTAAGGAAAATAAGGGAACGAGAACTAGGGAAAAGAGAGAAAGCAGCAAATTCAGGACTGAGACGGACTGAAACAAATGTGCAGTTGACTGCAGGAGTGAGACAGTAGCTAAGTCCAAGGATGAAACTATCCAGCAGGCAGAGATATAGAGTTGCAACTAGAAACCTTATAAAGGCTTTTGTTAAGTGGAGATATTCACCAGGTTTCTGGGGCTATCCAACAATGAAATTCACAAACTAACTGCCTTGAGATCCTCACCCCAGAAGAAATGGTCCAATCACTGAGGGAAAAAGAATATCTGCCTCCAAGGAACAAGCATTTAATAAGTCATGGGCGAGGGGTGGGGAGGGAGAAAATTTGACCTCAGTATCTCTCACAGAAAAAGGCTAGAGCATACAATTAAATCAGAAACAGCCATAAACTCTGAGATTGCAGTGCACACAGAAATGCCATAAATACCAGCTCACTGCAATGCCAGGCACAAATTCAGTTTACAGCTTGGCTGGACAGAGGCACATTTAAGTCAGTCTGTAAAGGGATTTTGTGGTCTTCTCTCATTAAATCATGTACATCTCATACCATCAACATAAAGTTCTATAATTGTCATGTTGTTTATTCCTAGTTGCAGGATATGCAACACCAGAGAAAAGAAGTGTGTCCAGGAATCTCATGTCCAACCATGTGAGCCTGTAACTCAGTGGTTGGAGCACTGGGACAGTGTTCCAGAAGCCTGGGTTCAGTTCCCAGTAGGTCACATTATTTCTTTCTCACTACAATTTACGATTTAAAATAACTTAACAGTAGCTAATACTGCACAAAATGTGTCTGCCCATCAGCTTGATTATTCCTTGTTGCAGGATATGAAATACCAGAGAAAGAAGTGTGTCCTAGAATCCCGGTCCAACCATGTGAGCCTGTAACTCAGTGGTTAGAGCACTGGGATGGTGTTCCAGGGGCCTAGGTTCAATTCCCAGTGGGTGACTTTATTTCTTTCTCACTACAATTTATGATTTAAAACTCTCTTGTTAGAAAAGAATAAACTAGTAATAAGACACAACAGAGTTTTGGTTGTGCTGGTATAGCTGTGCACACAGGGACATAGTGAAGCATGAGGCTGTAAGTCCAGTGCATTCAGCCCCTGGAATTGCATTTTATTAATAAAGCCAACACTCCCCAATGTCTTAGTGTGCTAATAAAAGGGTTTTAGGCAATTTTGTAAAAATAAAATTACATAAGTTAAAATAAAAATAAAATATTTTGCAAATTAATATAGAGTGATCCCTCCACAGCTGGGTGCCACTAGAGGTGTTAACATTTACTATCTGGTTTTATGAAAGTGAGTGATGGTAGTCTGTACTGACAAGAGCCCATTTAAAAATAAAGTGACCCTGCTTTTTCCATGAGTATGATTTCAAATATCCCACTGGTACCTGTTTGTAACAAATTTCTGTAAACATAGAAACATAGACATTTTCAACAGGAAAAGGGCCCCGTAGTTCATCCAGTCTAACCTAATAAAACAAAACAAAGAAAACTGGCAGTTTGTACGTGTGGCTGCTTTATGTTTGTTCTTTCCTCAGACTCTGTAGTGTCCAGGCATGAAGCAGTGCTGTGATATTTTGTTTGCAGTGGTGTACCTTGTCATCTCTGCATTATGCAGGACAGGGAAGGAAGGAGCATGACAAAACCACTGGTTCAGTGACAACATCTGGCATCTGTGTTGTGATCTGAAGTAAGGAGTGTGGTCTGTCAATAAAGGAATAGAAAGTGGATTTCATGATATGCTTTGTGAAGAAGCAGGAAGTAATGGCATGTCTTTTGCTACAAAATATTAGGTTGTTTGAGTTGGCACAGAGCACTGTTGTACTGTCATACCTTGTGGCAGACACCTTTCTACAAGACATTTTTTCCAACCTGGGATACATGGCCATATGGGGAGGAGAGGGCGTGCTCCAATCATGCACGCACAGGACCGCGATATGTATCGTTGTCAATATGGCTTCATTACAGCTGCTCTGATGAAGCTGTATTGATGGCAATATGTAAGTCCATTCATGCACGCTATGTATCCAAGGCTGGAAAAAGAATGAAACAGGTTTTCCAAAAGAGGTCAGTAGGACAAGCAATATAACCAAGTGCAAGTATACAAACAAGTAGAAGAGCAAGTGCAATCTGTCTAAAGTGCACAATTACTGTTTGTCTTCAAAGGAGGGTTGCTGGAGTTTTGCACAAGGTGTGGTAACTTTCTTTGAAAACTGTCAATGTTTGCATTTGGAGTCTGATTGTGGCTATTTGTTAAAGGAAAGACTAGCACTGTAAAATACATGTGGCTTCTTGGAAAGTGTTTGCCACGAGGTGTGACAGTACAATGCTGCCCTGCAGTAATTCAAAGAAGTTACGTATATCCCGGACTGAACACCCAGTGGGTACAAAAGTTGCTAAAAACTAAAATATAAAAGACGAAAGTTCAGTGGTGCAAGTACACCCAGGTGTTTTAAAATGTTGGTCTGTTTTGTGGTTGAATGAACAATACAAAATTGTTCAACATTTGCAGGAGTGAGCTCCACTGTCTCTCTTCTCTTACTTGTATTGTGTAAACCAATGGGTACAAAACTGTTTCAATCAATCGGGGCTCCAAATTCCATTTTATGAGGTAGAACAATAGCAGTAGAAAGATATGTAGGGATTTCCATGACATTTTGGACATATCCTTTTCAATAAAAGCAGGAGCAGTGCTGACAGGTTCAGCACCGTAGGACCTGTCCCTAGTTACAGGGTGCTGGCTTGGCATTTCAGCAGTTGGGACAGCTTGCCATATGGGTCACATGCATATGCATCCTAATCTGGGATTTCCACAACCCACCTGCCTCAGGAAGTGCTGACTGCTCTGTTCAGTGCATGGCTGTTCCCTTTGTGGGCCCAGATTGGGGGATTATATGGAAAGAAAGAAATAATGTGCTCTCAGGCTCTGCAGTGGAGCAGAAGGCCCACTCTATGTGGGGAAAAATGTTTGGATTTAGGTGGACATCCAAAATAGATGGTACCTAGGTTGATGATGCTGCTATGCTTCCTCACATTTACATGTGGCCTGCAGACCACCTGCCCTGATCCCACCTCCTCAAGCTCTCAGGAAAAGTCCTGACTGCTCCTACACGGTGGTGGGGTCCCACTTGGAGGTGTAAGTCCAGGAAGGTATCGGGGAGAGATAAAGGAGCTAGGGAGTAGCTGGGTTGCTTTGAGGATGGGCTAAAGGAGGACTCAGGTTTACTTTGGAATTAAGAAAAATATGGCAGGAACAAAAACACACTCAACATAACAAACCCACCAGAAAGTCAATAAAAGTTCAAACTGCATGCAGAATGGGCAGTGTTTAAAGTGAAAAAGAGACAGCTTTATAAAAAAAAACATACATGGATCTGCAGCATCCTGAAACTTGTCAATGACCTTTATCATGGGAGTTTATTACTCCTCTGTCATCATATTTAGACACTTAGCTGGACATAACATAATAGGGTAAATTAATAATATAATAGTAGGTTAATGCATATATGGAAGCATCAATCTATTTAACAACCTCAAAAATGTTTTTCAGTGCACCAAAAATGTGAATTTTAAACACTAGGAAATGCCCTTAATGGCGTCGTTGTAAGGACTGGAAATTTGCTAGTCGATTAGAGTTGTACCCTTTTTGTGATCTCAGGTAGAACAGTATTAGCTGGTTACTATCAAGCTTCTGACTGCTGTTCTAAATTGGCTTATTCATAAAACCAATGATATCAAGCTAAGAGCTTACTCTATGAAAACTCTTTATAGTACATAAACTGTCCTTATCCTTTCTGTTTTGCTACTCTGTTTGGTATAGTATATCAAGCAGAGAAAGTCTATAACCTGGAAAATTAACTGATTGTATTTCTTTTCTGTTCAATTTATTGGTCATGCCCCACTCTTCTGGCAGCGACGCTCTGAAGGCTACCCCAGCCCCATGCCTGACCATCCCCAGCACTTACCCCTTTCAACCCCACAGCTTGCCCCACCCTCCACACCTCTGGAAGTGGGACTCACCTGGCTGGCCAGTCCTGGCAAGGTATTGGCCCTCCTCTTCAGTGTAGGGAGACTGGTCAGTCAGGCCAGGCCCTAGTGTGCCCCATTATTCTGCATCACGCCATCCTGTTGGTGCACTAGGAATCTACTGCATGCAAAGCATTGTGATGAAGATTCCAGATGTAGTTTCATGCACTACACTACTCTCCACTGTACTTCCACCTGTGGTCACCCAGGTGTCACTACTGGGGTGGAGGTAGCAACCCCCTCGGCAGAGGAGAGTCTCCTCTGGATGCCCGATCCTCTCCCCCATTAACCCAAAATGACCTGGAGTTGTTCCCAAACCTGGGTCACTGGCAGCATGAGCTGTGGCTCTACCACTGCAGTGAAGGCCAGCAACAGTGACTGTATTTCTAAATAAGTTTTATATTATTAAAATATCTTTTGCCTATTCAGGACCAAAACTGGAATACCTTTCCTACAGATGTACGTAGGCCAAGGACAAAAGCTCAATTTGAAATCAGGTTAAAACAACACTTACTAACACTGTCTCATGTAACTACTTTGACTACACTTTTAACTGAAACATTTTAATAACACATACTGATGTGTATATATTTGTACATATGTGTACATAAGTTGTATTTTATTGTAAGCTGGTAAAGCGCTTATTTTAATGTATTGTATATGTGTATCCAGATCACACCTGAAAATAGGTGGTCAGCCTACAGAGTCTTATCCTGTTAACAAAACTACTTAAATAAATGAATAACTAAAATGCGCCTCTCACGTGCTTATCAACAATAGTAAAGCCTTTGGTTGACAATGATTTTGCAATTTCCATGTTTCATTTCCTAGAATATGGAATCATCAGCTATGTGCTGTTATTTGTTTTTGTGCAGAATAGCTTACCGCCACTTATCTGGGATGAGTTAGAGGAGATCATCCTCAAATGTCGGAATTAGCAGGTTTTCCAGTGCTGTCCCTGAAACCTGCTTGCTAATCTATTTTGGGAAACAGTTGAGTCAGTAATGTGGGTGCGCTGTCTGTCTCTCTCTGACTTCATACTCTGTAGAATAGTATTGCAGCAATTTACTGTCTTAAGAGGAATGCGTTATAAGCTTTTTAAAACCAGATCAGATGCCACCTGGACTGATCACCATGTTTTAACATGCAGTACTAATGACTGCACCAAGCTTCAAAATGTTCTCTGCAGTATCTCTAATAGTTCCTTTGGTTTATAGCTCTGCAAATGTTTAACACAGAACAAAATATAAATCTCTCAAATTCTAAGGAAACTCCTTTAATGGTGGTTGCAATAAAATGCACAGTGTTGAAATTAGTTATTTAAATTTCCAGTTTTGATTACTCTGACTTGACTCAGCATTTCTTCATGGAACAAGAGATAGAAGGCAAACCACAGCAGGCCCCAGCTTAGGATAAGCATTTTAGGGACTTGAATGGGTTGCCATAGTTATCATTCTGAGCTGAATGTTTATTTGCACGCTACAGTGTGTTGAAGCTTGTTCTGTTTATACCACCCATGCGCAGTGGATTTCTTTTGCATTTATAAATGCTTTACAATCCATTTGTGTAAATCAACTTTCCTTAAAGGGGATGGCTACCCACAGGAAAAAAACAAAAACAGCTTTATCAGAGATAATCCCATTTACCAATTTTTCTCAGATGTGGTGCCTAGTGTGCAGAGACTGCTTATACCACTGCACAACAAGATTGCAGTTACCTCTGTTTCTCCCACAATTCCATCATCATGAGGAAACTTCAAGTGTTAGAAAACAGAAATAGTCTCGTTATTATGATGTCAGAACGGGGGTACTGTAACAAGTGATAGCCCTATGGTGACGCTACATAAGCAGACATGTTCTACATCTGAAAATAATGATTGAAAAATGTTGTGAAGTTGCCCTGTGGTACATAGTGTTAAAAAGTAGGACTTTTGTAGAGCAATCTTCCCTTCTAAAGCCCTCTTTAAAACACTAATCTTGCAGTTTCTGTTGATTCTGCAGTAATGCTGAATCCAGAGGATTTCAGCTTCATAACAACTGCAAAAAGCCACTGCTTTCAAAATGACAATTTGGGTACAATTTGAGGATGCTCCTAAGAATTTTGCTGGTTGGTAAGCATAAATGTTGAAGCTGAAAACATTTTCCAACTTAGTTTTATTGTAGTTGTTTACATTTAAAGTCTGTCATACTAATGCACTCATTTAAAACACAAACATTTCAAAAATATCCTGTTGCCTTTAATGCATTTAATGGTATTTCCTTCTCATTGTTTCTAATTATTGAAGGTTTTAGAATGTTCTCCTGACAATACATCAACTTCCACTGCTGGAGTATGCGTGTACTCACAATTATGTTTTTGGCAACAACAGGCATGAATGCATTTCAGAAACTTGATTAGTAGGATCGCTAATCAGATTTTCTTCAATGATTCGACACCACTTTTAAACTTGCATAGTTGGTCATTGGCTGTAACCACGATACTTATATTTAAATCATCCTGAGCTAAATTAATGTTTTCATTTAAGAATAAGAATACCCGTATGAGACACAATACAGTACATGTGGGATTGACCGTATATGACGACATGGTCACTGATAGCTGCCACTGGTATGGTACATGATCAGAACTTCAGTAATGGAGCGTATGTAGCTGTTATATATGTCCTCTCATTATTCAGGCAAACACACTTCAAGCCCTTATCAGGAATATTCAGGCAGGAAAAGTCACTCTGACCCTTGAGTCTGCCTGGTCCCTACTGTAGTATTGCCCAGTGGGAGGGGGATGGGAATCAACAGACACTAAACAGGAAAGGGACCTCAGAGTGATCATAATGGAGGACCTTAAGGTGGCAAGGCAATGTGACAAAGCAGCAGAGAAAGCCAGTGGGATGCTGAGTTGCACATGGAGGGGCATCACCAGCAGAAAGAGGGAGGTGGTGTTGCCACTGTATTGGTTGTTGGTGAGACCACACCTGGAGTACTGTGTCAAGTTCTGAGACCATACCTCAGAAAGGACATAGACAGGGTAGAGGCCATCCAAAGAAGGGCAACAAAATGGTGCAGGGGCTGTACTAAATGTCCTATGGGAGAGATAGACTGAAGATCTAAACATGTACACCCTGGAAGACAGGAGGGAGAGGGGACATAATAGAGACCTTTAAGTGCCTCATGGGGTGAATAAGGTACAGGAAAGGAGCATTTATTTTCAGAAAAGAATGTGTGCAAGAACTAGGGGCATGCAGTAAAGCTTGGGGGAGTTTGGGAGGATGTGAGGAAGTATTTCTTCACTGAGAGAGTGGTGGTGCCTGGAGCAATCTTCCAGCAGGGGTGGTGGGTTAAAACTGTGGCTGAACAGTTGTTGACAGTCTACCCTGTTTACTTCTTTCAGATATTTAAATGCTCAATCATAGCCCCCTTTCTCTTGGCCTCCATGAAGTACATATTCAAGTCAGCCAGTCTTTCCTTATTGGTATGTCCCTGTTGCCCATGTACTATTTTTGGTTTCCTCCTCTGGACCAATTCTAAGTGGTCCTCATCCTTACTAAGGTGGGGTTTCAGAACTGTGCACAATACTCCAGGTGCATCATCGTGACATATAGAGGGCAGGAGCACTTCCATAATCTAGAAAAGGCCATTCTAACGCACCCCAGCATCCTGCTGGTGTTCCATATGCCTTACTGCACTGGGTAGTGTTCTTATGGCTGGCACATATGGTAACTCCCCAGTCCTTTCCTCTGGGGTCTGGTTTAACCTGCCTCCCAATCCAATAACATATTTTCTAGTTCCATTTCCTATATGCATGACCATGCACTTTTTGGTATTAAATTTGAGTTGCCAGGTCTTGTGCCACTTTTCCAATTTTTCTAGGTCCTCTTTATGACCCTAACCACTTTCTCACTGTTCACCCTGACACATATCTTCATGTTATCTGCAGAGAGGCACATTTTAGTGGACCCTTCTGTAGTGTAACTTTAACTAATAGGGGACAACAATGGTGGAAAGGTGGCTCAGAACTCCACAGAATCCATCAAGGCCAGGGATTTACCCAAACATATGTTTTTCATAGCTTGTTCAATTTCAGTGGAGACAGGGCTGATAAGATTCACAAGGTGTCAGCACAGTTCATTTGGTGCCACAGCCATCTCTGCAGCCAAGGTCACGGGTTCTGGTCCCACATTGGGACTGGGCTCATAGACTGCAGTAGTGGGGGATGCTGTACTGTCAGGGTGTGCTGTCCTTCATATGACCCATTAAACCAAGGTCCCTTCTGCCCATCTCTGGTGCTGTCCTGGTGGGTGTCCAGGAGAAAGTAAAAGAATTTTCAAGGCACTATTTACATAGCTATATAGATGCTGTCGCCAGATTAAGGACCGCTAGGCCCATCCAGTCTGCCCATTTAAGCTGCCTCTCATTTGCCAGAGTAGAGGATTTTCCCTGTCCAGGTCAACATTACACTTCATAAAACCAGTTAATGCAATTGTCCAAGGGCTGTGTGTGGATGTTGATGTGTGGAATGGCTGTGTTTACAGTCACTTCACTATCTGTCTCTCATTGCTTGTAAAGTGCTTTGAGGTACAATGTGTGAAAATGCTTTATAAATGCTAACTCTTCTTCTTATCATTATTATTATTATTAAAGTGGGCAGGTAACTAAGAAAGTGATAAATCTGCATAAAAGCGTCATAGTTCCACATACTAGGCAACATCTCTGAAGCATAGAGAGACTGGTAGAATTGTACAAATTGTACAAATGTCAGACAGAGTCCTGAGGGGAGTGAATGGATGGGATGTTCTTCTCTGCCTCTCTTGCCTGGAGGTGCTGAGCCAGTAGTCTACTGGGCTGCTCTCCAGCCTGCCAGTATTTTAGTTAATTTCAAAGGGCATATTCTGTCACGTATTGCAGAGTCAGCTCTATATCAGATTTTACTTGGTCAATTTTCTGTCTAGTACTAGGTGTGACACAGGAAGAAAGCACAGTCTCTTGGTCAAGGGTCCACAGGTGAGAGGAATGGGCAATTAGCTTCTCCTTGATGACTACCTTCATGGCCTCCCATACCATCATTGTCTGCAAAGTAAGATGCAATTTCAGATTCCAATCAAGTCTGAAAGGGTGGGAATGAAACAGAGCCATGATAAATCTCCATTTATTATGAGGTCCCACCATGTTAAATCTCCATTTATTATGCGTCCACCCTCACCCCAAGCTAATGTAAAAGTAACCAAGGCCATGATGTTCCTTATGTCTACACCCCACATCACGGGAATAGTTCCCAGGAGGAGAGAGCACACTGATGCAACTATAACTGTGACAAACAGGGAAGTAGCATGTAAAGTCCTCGTTAAGAGATGTAAGTTACACACACATCTAATACTTCAAACTGATGGTAAGAAGAGAGCAGCTGAGAGGCTACTGCCATTTCCATCCAGATACCTACATCTGTCCTATCAAGAGTAATATCCAGGACCAGGTCAATGCCCCTTCGGATTATATCATCAGTGGAAGTTTCCCACAGTTCTCGATGGATACCATCAAAGAAGGTGATGTTCTAGGTCATTTGGCATACAGGCTACTCAATGTGATAAGCTCACCCTGATAGATGCCATGCAGTAAAATGATTCTGCCTTCTTTGTCCCAGTGGTTATGTTGAATGCCTAGTAGGAGTCCTTTAGTACACAACATAGCCACCCCGTACTTTAAAGGTAAAGACATTGTGATATGCTGAGCCTACTTACATACATGAGTTTTTAGTTTCCTTAGAAGCAAGATGAGTCATCAGGAGCCAGGCAATGTCATTTCTCATACTGTATATATTAACATTTTTTCTTCATTAAGGGGCAATGATTTGCAGATTAAAATGGAAAGTTATTATTACAACCCTGGTTGCCCGCCTTCCCCAGTAGACCCCAGCCACCCGCAAGAGACTCACCTTCCACAATAACTAAAGACCCCACCCAAGCCATAGTTACATATGAGCAGTACCCACAACAGGCATTGATATATGGAGACAAAGCAAGAATATAACAAACACAAATAAATCACAAATTTACAGTGTGCACCTAATAAAATGGCAGTGGAGGCACACTGTTACAGATCTCGTCAAGGATCGGTAAGTAAAGTATATTTCCATAGATAAATACTCCACATGGAACTGGAAAATCTGGCAATCATTGAAACCCATGTAGCCCCCTCCTGCAAATAATATCAACTGGCGTCCCTTGGCTAAGGAGCAGACACATAGTAGTAAAAGCTCATAGGAACCAGGGGTCTCAACAGGAAGCAACACATAATAAGGCGAATAATATAAGAACTGTTAGATGCAGACCAATCCCACCCTCCTACACCACATCCTCAGATGTCTAATAAAGAACAAGCAGGAAACTGAAAAGAATATGGTTTGACATGTTTATAACAAAAACACTAAACTGTCATAAGTACCAATGTCAAGTATGAAGGTGAAAACAAGCACAGCATTCAAACTAGAAGAATAAAGCAAGCAATGCAGGAGAATGTCCCCTTTTAAATACCTTGGTATGTAGCTCAGTTGGAACCCCAATTTCTCCCAGCATATTGATGCCATCCACAAGACATTATGTCCCAAACTTGGAGCCCTACACTGCAATAAGGATTGCTTTCCACCCCAGGTCCACTGTGTGATTGCTCTTAAAGTGATTTCACTGAGTTTGACTATGCAGATGTGGTCTATGCAGCTGCTTCTAAAACCTTCCTGGCCAGGCTGGACCCTTTCATTTACTCCTGCCATTATGCTATGAACTCTGCTCCTCTCACTCATCACTGTCTTCATTACCAACCCTTTTCCTGCCATCTTTGGACTCCCAGCACCTTAATCATTGTGTCTCCTTTCTGTTCAAATTCTGGTCTCCTCCCTCCTCCTCTCTCTTCCTCCCTACCTTAGCTGCCTCCTGTACCTCTATCTCACTCCAACTGCTCCTCCATTCCTCTGATTCTTGTATCCTTTCTGTTCCTGCCTCCCAGACTTCCTCTGGCAAAGCTGTCTTCTTGTTCAGGGTCCATGATATTTGCCCCTCCAGCTCCTGCCCCTCATCTACCCCTCTCTGCCTGCTCTTGTCTGTCATCTCTCCTTTGTGCCTCTGTTCCTGTAGTTGGATACTTCAGTAGAGTTGTACTATGCCCTGCACCCCTTATAAACAGTTCTCAGATCTTGGCTCTAACCTGTCTCTGCATATAATAATTCATTGCAAAAACTTTGTAAATGCACCAGTTAGGTTAAACCAATAAGGTATGGAAAGGTGGTGTAGATTTTCCAACCCTGTCACCCCACCCCTACCCTGCAAGCAGCAAAAGAAAAACAAAATGGTTTTGGCTGTCCTGAGTCTTGGCAACTCAGGCCTTGGGTTCTTCTTTGGGATTATCAGCCCTAACACTCACTCCATTCTCCATATAGTTTGTGCATCTGAGTTTATTTGCTGATCGAATTGGGGAGTATTAGGTTGATAACCCCAAGGAAGGCCTCAGGCCTGATTTGTCAAAACCCATTACAGCCAAAATCATAATATTTTATGCTTTTGCTGTTTGAAGGAGGAGTAGGGTGTTGGTTGGAAACCTCAACACTACATTTCCTACTTTTGTCAGTTTAACCCTAACTGGTGCAATGACAAAGTTTTTTGCAATGAATTTATTTCCTTACTTTTTGAGATAGTAGAATTATATTGTCACATGAACACATCCCTGTGATAATGGAAGTGTAGGGGCCTCTTGGCTCAGTGATTCCATGCTTCCATTTATCCACATGTGTATGTGGGTGTAGAAGCATAGGGCCAGAGGGACGTGTGCTTTTGTTCCTCCAGAAGAACACTTTATGTGCTTCCTTGTATTTGTTTTGGTAGAGATCGCCATTTTCAGTTCTTATTTCTTAGGAGCTTAGTGTTGTACTGCTCATTAAGACCTTTCTATTGATATACACATTGTCCGTTAACTCTAGAGATTGACTGAGTTACAGCTTGTTAAAATTGCAATATTATCCTATTAGAATTGTAATTTTTCATTTAATGTTTTTATATGGCTGCTAAATTGTTTTGGGGGTATTATGTGTTAGAGTTGTAGTACTCATTAAAATATTTATTTTCATAGATTGTCCCATAACTGCATATATTGAGGGAGTCATGGCTTATTAAAGTTGAAATGTGGAAAGAACTAACTCCAAATTATTTTTTGCATGTAGAGATCTTTTTGTGGAGATTGTGTCATCCATATGAAAAGATTCCTTCCTAAAAAAGAATAAGAAAAAAACTAAATCCAAATTCTTTTTTGTATGAAGGGAATCTTTTTTCATATGGCCCTATTTCCTTTTCATACGGCCATATGAGAAAAGAAATTTGGGTCATGAAAAGATCCTAAAATGTGTTAAAACATATTTGTAGGTGATTTTCAAAAACAACTGCAAAATTCACCTAGGTGGTCCCAATTAGCAAGACACATGTATCAGTGTCTCTGCAAGATATCATTTTCTGGGTTTTGAAAAAATTGTTTTTAAAAAAAAACAAAAACAAGATGGCAGCCATACAAAAATAATTTTTGTCCCAAAAAGATTACCCCCATACAAAACAGTATCTTTTTCCTATGGTTCAAATTCTTTTTCATATGAAACAGCAATCCAAAAGACTGTACTGAGCATACTCGAACTGAAATTTGAAATACTTATAACTCTGAAACAGATTAATATTTTCAACAAACTAATGAAATGCACCACTATAGCGAGCCCTGTGTACCTTGAGAATTTCAGACCAAATTCCAAACCATCTGGTGCTATGTGATGACAACCCCCAAAAAATCAGCAGAACCCCTTTATTTTTTCACTTTGTCAGTATCAGGATCTTCAAGTCTGCACATTCTACCAAAATGAAACTTGACATTTAAAGAGGCCTTGCTCCTGAGCCTATGCATGAAGAATTTCTGCAAATCTGTTGAACAGTGGCAAAGCTATTAAAGTGCAAATTTAGGGTTTAACATTAAAACAGCCTACTCAGCTCTAACTATAGTGGTGTTATCGCACCACTGTAATATGTTGTAAAGCTGCACTGCTGTATTGTGTCATGTGCACTGTGCTCATTAAATTCTGTGCCTGCTATTCATGGCTATCTTATTTATCTTGGCATTATTATAATTTGTTACTTGTTCAATATTTACTTGGTACACCTTGTTCCCTTCCCTGGTCAAACTTGGAAATGAGCTTTGGATCAATCGCCTTTCCCAGTTACCAATTTTTAAACAATATACACAAGATATTGGTTATATTTGTCCCACTCATCCTTAATAATTAATCTACAAACTATTTATTCCACATAAATGATTTATTCAAAATACTTCAATCACTTCCAGTCCATGACAATATCAACGTATCGGGTAAACCCTTCTTCAGAAAAGACTGTTTTTTCTATAAAATAATAAACAATATCAAACCTTGCCATAATAAATTTATTCAATTATCTTATAAAAATTATTATTTTGTGTAAATCCTACATAAAAGAGATGCCATATAGTCTTACTTGTATTTTTCAATCGTTTTCAAGCATTCATTGTTTGACTCCACCAGAGGACACAAAACAAAACCAAAAATACAAGAATGAAAAATTCTAATATGCCTTTCATTTAAATCTGTTATATCTTTTAATAATTTAAACTAGTTCCAAAGCTCTAACCTTTGCAGTATTTCTTAATTTATAACTCAGACGCTTATGAGCTCATACAGTTACAATTTTAAACTGTAATTCTTGTTTCTGAAATTAAAAGAAAACATCATATAGTTCTCAAACTCAAACAATCTCTCATTATTTGTACATCTTTACATTAATTACTAAATCTTTTACTTCTTTGTGTTACTACTGTAGCAGTGCATATAATTGCTAACCCAAAATCATTTCTACAGACTCATCGTTCCAAAAGCTAAACATTATAAACTACCAAGATAACTTTCTGCCTGCTAACATCATAGAGCGTTTCAAGCCTTTTTCATGCCATCAAAAGTATTCATAGTTTAAATCCTACATACAATAAAAATACCTGAGATTAAGCTTTGTTCAAGCATAAAACATTGCGGTCAACCTTCTTTACAAAATTAAAGCATTTCTTAACTTACATTCAGTCTTTTCTTGTGTCTGACTCACAGAAGTGATGTGGGGCAAAGAAACATCTCTTTACTGTATGTCACTATTAAACCCCACTCCAAATCTGACAACCAACGCAATCATGCAACACAAGCAAATCCTGCTTGCCTGGGAGCCAGACCCACCTCTTAGTGGTACCAACTGTCTAAAATCTTGGTGTTGAGGTGTTCTTAAATAATGATACACCCATAATTATTGTTATATCAAAAACCATGTTTTTTTCTCCGTTTTCTTTTAGCTCTAAACATTTCTAGTGTTCCAATCAATTAAAGAAGGCTTGATTGTTTGGTAAAACTTATTGCTGCCATCGAACTTCCTAACCACTATATATGCAGTATACCTCTCATAATATTGGTTGCCATTCTATAGTTTCATTCAAACCATAGTGTGGGTTAGTAGTTTGAAATAAATTAATAAACCACGCTCAAGGAGTAATTTATTATTAAAGTTGCCCCTCTGCTGTTTTTACTCACTTTTTCTATCCCTAAAACCTCAACGATGGAACTTGATGTCCCCTTTCTAAAAATGATGTGCAATCGGGATGTTAAATCCTTATTCCTGATATAACCTTTATGTTCACCTATTCGTTGTTTTAATTTTCTTTTCATTTTTCCTATATATAGCAAATCACAGGGGAATTTGATACCATATATAATTCCTTCGGTCTGGCAATTTATAAATTAATTAATTAGATAGTTTTCATTCCTACTATTATTCCAAATAGCTTTAGTTCTGTATGTATTGTTACAGTGTATGCACCTTAGAAACATAGAAACATAGAATTTGATGGCAGATATGGACCACTTGGCCACCCAGTCTGCCCATTTCCCTACCTGATGGATAAGCTGCAGATCCTAGTTAACCAGCAGCCTACTTCTTCCTACCCCACCCCTAGAATTGCCTTATGACTGTCCCATGCATGCTTGAATTCCACCACTGTTTTTGACTACACAACCTCCTCTGGAAGGCCATTCCATACATCCACAACCCTCTCTGTGAAAAATACTTAAATTACCTCTGAGCCGCCCCTTCTATCTTCAAATTGTGCCCCTTGTTCTTACACACCTCTTTTTTGAAAGATGCTACCCTCTTGGACTTTGTTGATTCCTTGAGGTGCTTGAAAGTTTCTATCATGTCCCCCTCTCCTCCTTTCTTCAAGGCTATACATATTAAGCTCCTTAAGTCTCTCTTCATATGTCTTCTGGTGCAGACCCTGCACCATTTTAGTTGCCCTCCTTTGGACAGCTTCCATTCTGTCTATGTCTTTGTGGAGATTGGGTCTCCAGAACTGCACAGTACTCAGATGTGGTCTCACCAGCTGTCTGTACAGAGGATAATAACTTCTTGTTTTCTACTGGTGATGCCTCTCCCATGCATCCCAGTATTCCCCAGCCCTCCTTGCTGCCCTCTCACATTGCTTGCCCACCTTTAGGTCATCTGATATGACTACCCCTAGGTCCCTTTCCATTTTGTTGTTGTTAGTATCTCACCCACCTTCCACAGCTATAATTGCCTTTAATTTCTTCAGTCAAGAACATTCCACTCTTTTTCACTTCAGGCACTTTATGTTCAGAATGAACCAATCTATTTGATAAAGATCTAACGCTTTTTGCCACCACTTGAACTCCTTTGCGAAAAGCTTTTCTCCTGTTTTTGTTGATTCCAAAACTTTCCAATGTTTCTTAACCACCTTACCTATGTCATAATAGACATCACTAAATTTTAATGAAAGAATAATCTTTTCAGATATTAGGTCTCTATTATTCTCAGATTTATTTAATAAATCTTTTCTGGCCATTTCTGCTTTTTCATTCTTTGCCTTTTCCAGAACTGGTGTTATATATCCTCTTTTAATGAATCTTTCTGTCATCTGTTCTGTAAAAATTCCATGTCTTCATATACTGTACAATTCCATTTAACTCTTGAATATTGCCCAATAGGAATTGAGTGCACTAGTTTTTAGGGTGAAAACTATCTGCCCTAAGTATTGTATTCCTATCAGTCAGTTTCCTAAACATTTTGTACACAATTCTCCATTTCTTTTAAAAATCACTAAATCAAGGAACGAAATTTCCTCCACACTATATTCTATTGAAAATTTTAGACATTCTGTACTGTTATTCAAATAACAATGAAAATCCAAAATTTCCTTTTCTGTTCCTTCCCAAATTACTACAATATCATCAATAAAGCATTTCCATAATAATATATTTTTTGAAAAACTATTATTCTGGTAAATAAATTATTCTCAAAACTGCTCATGAATATATTGGCATATGAAGGGGCCATACTTAGACCCCATCGCTGTTCCTTTACCTGTACATAGAAATATTTTTCAAATCTAAAATAATTTTGTGTTAAAACTAAATTTGTAAGTTGTAATAGGAATTCATTTGGTGGTTTACTTTCTTTCCTATTTTGTTCCAAAATTTCTCTAAGTGCTCCACAACCTTCTGGATGGGAATATATGTATATAGGTCCTTTACATCAAAACTTGCTAATAGGAGCAATTTATTAGTCAAGTCATAGTCTCTATTAAATTCCTCCAATAGATTTATTAAATGGGTTGAATCCCTCAGAATGACTTGGTCGATTCTACCAAATCTTTATATGAAAATCCACGTATATTGAAAGGGTTCTAACACTGACTCTATTCCAGCTACTATTGGTCTCCCTGGGGATGAACGGGTCTTTATGGATTTTAGGTAGGTATAAAACACGGGGATTAGTGGATATTCCTTCTGAAGTACCTTATATTCCCAATCATTGATCCATTCACATGTTAATGCCCTTTTAAGTATTTCTGCTATTAAGCTACTTATTTTGCTAGTGGGGTCCTCAGTCAATTTTAAATAGTTCTACTTCACTTTTAACGTGTTCTCACACTTTAGTTTGTAATCTAGATAATTCTCAATTACAATGCCCTCACCTTTATCTGCCTTTTAATTACTATATTAGAATCAGTTTCAAACTTCTTAATGCTCCAAATTCCTTGAAGAAAGACTAAACTTAGTCCTCCTATCCATATTTTTTCACTTTTAAGAATTCATTCAACATCTTTACTGACCATACAGATGTATGTTTCAATAATATGAGGAATGGGTCCAGGAGGTAAAATTGTGATTTTAATTTGAATCTAGATCCTAATTCTTTCTTCTTTTCCTGTACTTCCTGATTTAATTCTTCCATGGGATTATTGTCAAAGTAATATCTAAGTCTAAGTTTTCTAAAAATCTATTGAGGTCCAGTTTAATTTCAAAATCATTTTTTTTCGTGAGGGCAGAAGGTCAAGCCTTTGTTTAATACTTTAATTTTTCTTGTGTTAAAATTCTCGAGGAAAGATTAAATATCCCTATTTCACTTGTGACCTTGTCACCACTTGAGTTTGAAGTTCCTTTTGTTTTTCTTTTCGCTTTCCTTCTTGCCCTATATTGGCATCATTTTTCCTGTTCCTGAACCCCCTTCATCTGGATCTATAGTTGTCATGGTTTCCCTTTCTGGTAAATTGATATCCTCTAGTTTGTCTTCCCCATTGACATCTGTCCCTCCCACTGTATCCCTCCTTCCTGAATAACATTCACCCCTCCCTTCCCTGTTGCCTTCAGCATCCGTATCACTACTTGATGTATAGATATTACTGTCTGAATATGGGTTATATATAAATGCCATCCTATTCTTTGTACTCTTATTCTTAAACAAAGAATATACTTTCCCATCACGGTAATCATTCAGATCCTGCTTAAACTTAGTTATTTTTATAGATCTAATCTCATTTTCAAATTCATCTATTTGCTTATTTACCTTAACTAAAAATATTGTAAATTTTAAACAAGCAAATAATGTCAAAATAAGCATTTTCCACTTCTGTGTCCCATGCTTAGCAGAAATATCCTGGTAACTATCTGTAAACAACAGAGGCCTCATGCAAGCTCCTATGTAATTTATTGTCACCCAGTAGTAGGAAATATAGGGACCCTCTCAGAGTCCAGCAACCTCCTTATTTCATAGGGAAATATGCATATGTCAAATCCATGGAACCATAGAAGGCAACAACAAAGTACAGTAAAAACTGCATGACATTGAGGTGCATCCTAGGTAACACCAAGGTGGTAAAATGAGTAAGAAATTGGTTGATGGATAGGTGACAGAGGGTGGTGGTAAATGCCATTCAGTCTGGGGAGGGAGGGTGACCAGTGGGTACTTCAGGGCTCAGTACTGGGACCAGTTCTCTTTAATGTCTTTATAAGTGACATTGCAGAAGAGCTGGAAGGGAAGGCATGCCTCTTCACAATGATATCAAAATTAAAAATAGGGTAGAGACTCTGGAGGTGGTGGAGAGAATGTCTAGAGACCTGAGAAAACTGAAGGAGTGGTCAAGGGTATGGTAGCAGGGTTTCTATGTGAAAAGTGCAAAATCATGCATCTAGGGCACTGAAACCCAGAGACAGAATATCAAATGGGGAGGTATTGATGGTCACTAAACAGGAAAGGGGCCTTGGGGTAATCATATCTGATGACCTAAAGGTGGTGAGGTAATGCAACAAGGCAGTATGTAGGGCCAGTGTGATGCTGGGATGCACAGGGATGGGCTTACCAGCAGAAGAAGGAGGTGGTATTACCACTGTATACATTGTTGGTGAGTACTGTGTCCAGTTCTGGAGACCACATCTCAGGAAGGTCATATACATGGTAGTGGCTGTCCAGAGGGGCAACTAAAATGGTACTGGAGCTGCATCAAAGTCCTATGAGAACTGAGGGATCTCAATATGACACCCTGGAAGAGAGATGGGGGGCATGATAGAGATCTATAAATACCTCACAGGGATGAATCATGTACAGGAGGGAATATTTTTCAGAGGAGAAGGTGCACAAGAACAAGGAGACTTGCAATGAAGCTGGAAGGAGGAAATTTAGGAGGATGTGAGGAAGTACTGTACTTCATTAAAAGAGTGTTGGATGTCTGGAACAGTCTTCCAGCAGAGGTGGTGAGGGCAAAAACAGTGGTGGGCTTCAAGCAAGCATGGGATAGGTATGAAGGCATCTTGGTAGGAAAGTGGGGGTGTAGCTGGAGATCAGGTAGTGTCTGTGGTGACAGTATAGGTAGGAAGAATGGGCAAACTAGGTTAGCTCAGGTTCCACAGTGAAATGCAACATGAAGGAGCATGGTGGAGGAGGCAACTCAGGCAAAGAGACTAGGCAGCTATCTCAAAACAAGAATACACTTGACTGGTCTTGAGCAGTTTTTCATGCATTCTATGCTTTGTTATTGCCTGAACCTGGTAGTGACTATGTTTCTCAGAGGCCAGAAACAAGTTGCTACCATGTTCAGCATTGCAAAAAAATGTGGACCACTTTAGGTACTCATCAAAGGCACATGGGGCCCATATTCAGAGTTGGCTGTTAGCTTTGCACAAACAATAGCGGTGCTCACAAGACATTGTATGGCCATCAGGGTGCCATATTCTTGTGCCCTGTCTGGCCTGTGTTGCCTCTATAAATATGGGGTAATTTTAGCTCCACACACAGTGATTATGCTCAGCAGTAACACAGGCTTCTACTGGCAACAGATTCCCAGGAGCAAAGTAAAGATCACGCCCAAAACACTGATAGCAGCTTTGCTCCTTGAAACCATATTCAGCGGTCAGTATGCTAGTGACTACATGTGGCATGCAAGACACTCCAAAGGCCATTTGCATATCATTATGTGACACTTGGTGGCTCTACACAGTGACTCTGCACACAAATGCATGGAGACATTGTGGAGAGCCTCATTCATTCCCTCCCACTCAATTCCAGAGTAACACAGTGAAAACATGGGCACTCATTCCCTTGTAGCCCATTGGTCTCCCCTCAGCAAATCTCCATTGGAATAGTAATAATGTAATATCTCTGTCCCTGGTAGTCCAGTGAACTCTCTCCCTCACCTGATCTCCATCAGAATAAGTAATAATGTAATATCCTATCCCTGGTAATCCAGTGATTCCCCTCCCTCACTTGATTGCAATTAAAATACAGTAGTGCTAAAGTAATACTCCTATCCCTGGTAATTCAGAGGTACCACCTCCCTCATCAATCCTCAGTGGAATAATAATAATGTAATATCCCTGTCCCCTGTAGTCCAGTGCCCCTCACTTGATCACAATTAAAAACAGTAGTACTAAAGTAATATCCCTATCCCTGTAATCCAGTGGTCCCTCCCTCAGCCAATCCTCAGTGGAATAGTAATAATATAATATTCCTGTCCCTGGTAGTCCTGTCATCTCCTCCCTCACTTGATCTCTATCAGAATAGTAATAATGTAATATCTCTGTCCCCGTGGTCCAGTGGTCCCTCCCTTACCTGATCACCTTTGAATAATAATACCATCCCTGGTAGTCTAGTGGCCCCTTCCTCATCCACTCCCCATAGGAATATTAATAGTGTGTATTCATTGATCTATTTATTGTATTTTACAAGGAAAGTAGACTAGATCAAAGACCCATTTTCAGCCATGCCTGTGGAAAAGGGGTTACAATGGTTTAACAATACATTGACAGTTACAAAATATAAAGTAATTAAAACCATCAACAGTGTCATATAATAGAATATGTACAAAATAGAGGATAATGTATGGTCATCGATGCTTAACCGTTTGTTAATCATCAAGAGGTTGCCAGGGTGACCACGTAAACCTCGAGTGAAGCGCCGAGAGGTTTAGGTCGCCATGGCAACCTCGAGATGAGTTAACAAAACGGTTACCATTGATGTAACATTCATTATATTTTATAGTGTATGGTACAATTTAGGTTTATAAAAAAAGCAGTTCCTCACTGCAGTTTTTTATGTTGCCGTTGCTCTGCTCTCACAGCCGGCTGTTTCTAGGCCATCCAATCCATTTGCACGATGCCTAGACTGTTTCCGGTTGTTAACCCATCGATGTGACATACCATCATAGGTTAACAATATCACAACGTCATATCGATGGTAAAACGTTGTTATAAAAGGTAGATTTCTACCTATAACAACATTCTATCATACATTATATAGTTTATACATTTTAAACTGTTGTATAACATAATTTAATAATAACAAGATCCTTCAGGGTTGCAGGTTGATAGTGTCTTCATAAATTCCTTAAGTTTCTCCTAAGATACTAGGTTTAATGTTAAAATCCAACTCCTTTCACTGAAATGATTTACCAACATCGGTCCAAAATATGAAAAGGCGCTCAGTTATCTTTAAATTTGTCTTGAGTCTCACTATATTGCTTTGTTGATGTCTTTTTAATAACTTAGCATGCTGCACTTTCACAAATTTACTATTTAGTTCCTTCGGTACTCCTGTGTTAGTAATTCTATGTATGAAAGTTAAATTGAGTTTAAAATTCTATGTCTTGGGGGAGAGGGATTCCAAAGTTCCGATACAAGTAACAGTTATGTTTCACTTTTTCCTATCTCTGTAGCAGATCTGATTATATTATTAAAAGTAACCTTGTATTTCCAAAACTTTGCTAGGTAGATTATGCAAAAGAAGGAATTATATTCTAATGCAGGAAGGAGTATGTGCTTTATGATGGTTCTTTTGACATAATTTGTTACACTGTTATTATTTCTATAGAGAGACCAAAATGTGTATTTACTTTTTCATAACTTTTGCTATATGGTCACTGTAGGACATAGTTTGATCTAGCATTACTCCCAAATAGTTGAAACATGCTACCTCCTCTAATCTGTAATCATTTAGTCCTTAGATTCTTATGTTTTTCCTATACTCCCTACTTTTTGTTGAGTACCAAAACCCTTACTTTAGTTTTCTTTTCATTTAATAATAGTTTATTTCCAAAACACGTTTGTAATGTATTATACAAGGGCTGTAGGTTCCCTCTAAGTTCACTCCTGTTTTGCCTGTTTAGAACTATGTCATCAGCACACATTATTACTGACGCTTGCCACAAGCTTTTGGTAGTTCATTTATAAATATAGAAACAGGAGGGGCCCAGAACTGAACCCTGAGGTACCCCTTATCAATGATTCTTATCTTTGATTACTTGACCTGATGTTTACCATTTGCATTCTATTAGTCAGATAGTTTTTGAACCAATTTAATGTATAATTCCCTACTCCCAAGTTCCTTAATTTTCCTAACAGCAGGGATGGCTCTCCAGATCTAACGCTTGGTCAGGTTAACAAAATGGCTCCAGTGAACATCCCCTGTCCATGCTGCCATAATTAGGTGTAGTCAACCTGACCAAGGTCGTTGACATGTTGTACCCCTGCAAAAGCCATAGTGATCTTTTGTAAGTAAATTTCCTTCTTCTAAATATTTAGACAGTTAATTAAAACAACTCTTTCCAGGAGTTTTGCTGACACCGTAAGAACAAAAATTGGCCTGTTGTTCATTACAGCTTGTCTGTCTCCTGATTTGAAAATGGGTGTCATGACTGTTGTTTTCCAGCAGTATGGGAGTTGATTTGTGCATAGTGATAAAGAGAAAAGTGACTGGTTTAGCTAGTTGTTTAACTCCTATTTTCAATAGTCTGGGTGACAGCCTTGCCCCTGGTAATCTAGCACCCCTCCTCACTTGATTCCTGTCAGAAAAGTAATAATGTAATAGCCATGTCCCTGGTAGTTTAGTGGATCCTCTCCTTGACTGATCCCTGTTGGAATGTAATATTAATAATAATACCCTGTTCCTGGTACTCTAGTGGTCCCGGTGCTCCGGCACCAGTATAACAGATGTAAACACCACCCCATCTCACCCACTTAGCATCCACAGCCTTCATCCGCTGTCCACACCCAACTCGCTCATCCATAGAAGAAATCACCACCACTAATGTAGCAGAGATGGGGACTGGGACAGACCCTCTGCTCACCACCCCATCCCGCCGCCAACTGCATGACAGACAGTGAGCTTGTGTCTACTTGTATAAACAGCTATACTAGACACTAGTCAGCAACAGAATACCAAGGAATGGCATCTCATGCTGTCTCATTGCCACCGGGGATGAGCCAGGGGGCATTGTGTGATCTCGCACCACTGTGCATGATGTTTAGGTAGGGTTTGGAAGCAGTAAATAGCTCTGCCATGGTAGCCTTTTACCATTTCAAACACTGCTGAATATACCCCTGCACCCTGGATGCTGGAGGATTCCATCATGAGCATGGGCTAGTGGTGTATTCAGCCTGATCATGTTATCCGCTGAGCACTGTGCACTGAGGCACTTTGATATGGCCTCAGCCCACATGAATGGGCTAAGGCTGGTCAGCTATTCATGCTAACGCCACACTAAACTTCTACATATTGAGGCCTTGGTCTGTTATTCAAGTTGCTGACAATGCAGCACATCCACTTAATGCCAGCTTGTTCAGGATGCTACCACCTACTGGAATTTCCCTTTTTATATGCTGGGGTGGATTCTCCAGCAAAGGGCAGCAGTCAGTAACTACAGACCATCATCGTCTTGGAAACATTGTTACAGTTTAGATTTTGGTTTCCCAGCATGCTCAATGTGTTCTGTAGCCGCTAACTAACAGGTGAAAATAAGTGTGCCACCCTAACACGATCAGTAGTCCCATGTACTGCAATGTGCGACATATCTAGTCTCTATACCTTTATGAAATACACAGGTGAGCACACCCTGATCAGGAGATACAGTACCACCTGACTTCTAAGAGATATAGAGAAAGAGTATGACTATGAATGATGGCCAAATGTACCTGCTATTTTTTTATGTGGAACTACTTTCTGCTAGGAGCTGAGGTAAGGCTATCAGATTTTTGAAACTGGAAACTCGGGTCTACAGAAGTGCTAAGCAGGCTAGCAGAGTATTTACTGTGCCACCTAAGATATTTTAAGCAGATGATAACATGATATAAAAGTAACATTTTTCTTATATTAATACATTGCCTTTCTTTCATAGTCAGAACTAAAAGTATACTATGGTCACAAGCTCTGGCTAAGGAATTGTCATTATATTTAATCAGCAATATGTAACAAAACATCAGTCGTATTTTTTTTTTTTTTTAAGGAAGCAACTCCGTAGAAAACAGCACTGATGATGTGCCTTAGTAAAGTTGATTTTCTGTGCAAATGTGTTAACTGAATCAGATGTAACTTTGAGTGCCAGGAGAGAGGCTTCTAATGGTGTTCAGGGAAATTTTATTTATTCTATGAATGAATAACCTTGAGTAGCCCAGGGTTTTGAAGGACCTTTCTGAAGAGTGGACTGAACACGTGAACTCATTAGGCATTCTGCTAAGAGCCCCTAAATATTTCCATTAATTCTGCATTTTTACAGCCCTAAAGGTGTAGTGCTGCTCTTAGGGGATTACTGTTAGCAGTGAGGCTACTTCACTAATGTCAGGCATTATGGTGTTGATTAATTTCAGTGCTACCACTTCCAGCTACAATTACAGCGATGCACTCCTTCCCAGTCTGTGTTAAGTTTTAACACTGGAAAGGCAATTTATAAATTCATAATCTAAAGTAACATAGGACTGTGGGGATGAGGAGCAGACTTTGGGCCCATCATATTGATCCCTTCAGTTACATGGCAACAACTATACTCATTTGAATAAGGATTCACATCCAAGCTTATCAGATGGAATTCTACACTTATGCTCCCTCAGGAATATGTCTAGTCCTGCTCTAAAAGCCTCAGCAGTGCTAGGTTCCAAAACAGCACAGTGCAGGCTATCTCATATTAACCTGTGTGAAGAAAGACGTATTTCCCCTTTATCCTTCCCTCCCTCCATGTGAGCATGTGTCCTCTAGTTCTGCTTGCACTCACCAGCTTAAACATGTAAGCAATATGCCACACCAGAGTGGGCACTGGGTATTCTGGGGAATCAATGTACACCAAAGATTTGCTGTGAGGCATGAGGTAAGGTCTAGTGCCTTCAACCATGCAAGAGTGCATCATTTCATGAATGTGATTATTGCATTTACAAAATGGTCCCTATCTGAATATTTAAGAAAAAAGCAGAACACTTTTAAAATTATTTAAGAAGTGAATTGAAATATGTTCATGTTGCTGTGATATGGTTATTTTGTTAATCTTTTGAGAATGTAAGCACATTCTTGCCATAAATTACAATAGAACTCTTATTATTGCTCTGTACATTGCTAAGGTACAGAACTTTGTTTAGTCAGGAGACAGTATATGGGAGGTCGATGCATGATCATGAGATGTGTGTCAGTCATGGACTACAATCTCTGAAGTACAATTTATAACTCTATATATACTCACACTGTCTCTCCACTTCAGCATTTGGAACACCATGATCATGTCCTCTCTCAATTCACTCTCCCTAGCCTAAACATACAGTAGTAGCATATGCATAGTAATACAGTAATTTAAGGTCAGAAGGGACTCTAGCTCCACCATGTCCACCCATGCGCTTTTAAGCAGGTACCACCAACAAGTATGCTGTGCAGACATGTACTAGTGTAGCTTTAATGTGCATGACAGGGGCTCATTATGGTGGATAATGACCTGCCTTGGATGGATTGGAAGCACGAGGCAAAGTCAATACTTCCACCGCCTGAGAAGGGTCATTAGCCCGCCTATAAGACACCCTTTGCCATGCCTTACTGTGATTATGAAATGGGTCCTTTTAAGTATATTGATGTATTTTTTTAAATATTTTTGTTGAGCTACTTTCAGCCAGGCTGTTGTGAAGGGATAACAGCCCAGCTGAAAATACGCCTTGACCAATCAAGAGCCAGCATTTTTCTACCCATTTCATAATTAATTTATAACAATCCCCATTCACTCTACTACCCAGAATATCCTGTGATTCCATTGGTAAAAGCTGAATTTTGTCCTGGCTTACCTTAAACACCTGCACTACCTTCATCATAGTATTACTAATTTGAAGTATGTCCGATCTCTTCTTGTAGCTCTTTAAACCCTAAGCTGCTAATTGGCTTGGTGGCCCTGTTTTGGTACCCATCAATCCTTTCAATGTGCTGTCTGTACTGTGGTGACCAAAACTGGACACCATACTTAGGGTGTAATCTGATCAAGGCCTTGTACAAAGGAGGATCACCTCCTGGCCTTCATGTCAGCCTCACCTCTCCTTCCCCTAATGTATTCCATCATTGGGGTTGCTCTCTTGACTCCCACAGAAACAGCATGGAAGATGAGCTTTGGCATCTTAAACTGCACTCCCACTGGAACTCTGGATCCTGCAGCATCTGCTCAAACTTATTTATGATATTGACAAGGGTGCAGTTAGCTGTATCAGTTCTTTTAATGAACAAATGAAATCGTGGTTAGCTTTAGCACTTCTGGAAAATACAGCCCACATCTCTATGGGCACCATGCATACCATAACACTGACTACTGAAAGCCTCGTCTTGATAGCGTGTTGGGCTTTCAGGTTGTCCTATAAACAGGGCCACTGATTTACAGTAAGAACCAGAACAATACTGTGCAAACTTGAGCTTGACTGTCTGCACACCTGTAACCGCGCTACACCTAAATTACATGTCTTTTGCAATAAATTATTTCTTGTAACACTATCAGTTTGGTATATTTTGCACCAGTAACCTTACTGCACTGGAGTCTGATCCTGTCTGATCCCAGACAGTAAGCAGGGTTAACCTGGCCAGTAGATACCTCTAACATATACCTGCTCATTGTGGGAAGTGGGATTGGTACAGTAGCTCTGCAGGGCATGCTCCCATGGTTATAAGTAACGATGCCAATGCCCCAGTGTAGTATTAGTGGGTGAATGGGCTATTGTGAGGTGCCATCTTCAGATGAGACATTAAACTACGTTCCGTATGCCTTTCCTGGTTGTTGTTCAGGTGGGTGTTAAAAATCCCATGGCAGGTCTCAAAAACAGAGTAGGGAAATTTTCCGCTGTTCTGGTTAGTTGTCTCCATTTACTAATTTGCTAACACATTCTGATTTAGCCTTGGAGTTGTCCTTATTGACTGGTCTAATCTTGAACTTATACCTAACGTTGATTTGGCTTTGGACTTTTTCCATAATCAGCTTCTCCTATTCAGGAAAATGTTTTCCTATGTGCACAAGGAGAGTCGGGTTCCCTAATAATTGCATTTCTGAAAGCATAAAGCTAATGATAAAGCAAAGAAGACTGGTTAGGGCTGCTTTTAAGTCTTTTCTTCAACTAATTTGTTTTTCCAGTATACAGAAATCAGAAATAGAATTAAATTTATGATCAGATCTGCTAAAACTGAATATTACAAAATAAGTTGAAACTGACTGGTCTGATTCTCGTTGTTTTGGGGACAATGTTAATTCCTTAATACTAAAACAAAGGAACAACTCGATTTCTGAAGATTAATGATAGATTATGGATCCTTTTGAAATAGCTAATTTTTGATTTTAGTTCATTTACCCTTCCTGTGAACCCATTCTCTTCTTCTTAGGTAATCTTTTCTCATAATTGGCCTGTTTTTTACTTTAATCAAATCACTAATGAGGTTTTTAAATTACTTTCCTCTGTTCCTGACAATAGTTCTGATTGTGGGGCTGGGTTGGACAGTCGTTTTCCTAAATTAGCTTCTCTTTGTATTGCTTCCCCAATGTGTGTAATAGAAATGTAACACTTATTTTCAGCAATTTCCTACTGTTGGAAATGCACTAGGATTGCGCCTGTTCCTAAGAAAACCCATGCTGCTCTTGATGAACTTTTGTCCTATTTTGATCGTGAATCCTATCAGTAAATGTTTAGAAAAAATTGTAACCAAACAAATTAGCAACTATTTGGAAAAAGCGTAACATTCTTTGTCCACAGCAGCATGGATTTGAAGGGTTTGAAACTGGGACTGCCTTGGTCAGGTTCACAAACTCGGTCCAAGTGGTATGGATAATGATTTCCTTACTGGGGCCATGTTTGTGGACCTGACCAAGGCTTTGATGTTATTGATCGCAAATTGCTTTGTTTAAAGTTAAAATCTTAGGTTTTTCATCTAACGTTGTTTCTTAGTTTGATGATTATTTGATGGATCTTTCCCAGTTTGTTGGGGTTTCTAATGTGATGCCTAGTATTCATAAAATTGATAGGTGTACCTCAGGTATCAGTTTTCAGGCCACTTTTGTTTACTTTGTTAACTCTCGTCCATCTGTACTTATGAATTGTCATCCATTACTTTATGCTGATGATCTTATTCTCTTTTCTTCAGCTAAGGAATTTTCCAAGTTGGCTGAAGTCCTTCAGACTAATTTTCTCTCTGTTCATAGGTTCATAGTTGGATACGAGTTCTACAGACAATTTGTCCTTGATAAACTCGCCACCTACTGTTTCTATAGGTGGAACATATATTTTTGTTGCCCATGTGTTGATCTAATCTATATTTGAATGTATTAATATTATTACTTTCACTACTTGTTTAGGCAATGTATTCCAACTTTTAATGATCCTTTGTGTGAAAAATCATGTTTCTTGGTTACATTGGTTTCTCCTTTAGTCTGTAGTCATGAGACCTAGTTTTCTTATTTCATTCTTGACATCTACAAACTCAATACATTCCATCAAACATTGATCTTTGGTTGCCCTAAAGATTAAACAAAGGTCACTCGTAATTGTCTATACTCAGTGGAGTATAGCCCGAGTTTATTTAATCTGTCATTATATGTGAAAGTTGTAACCCCTTATTTATTTTGTTATTTTCATTGTACACCTTCTTTTAGTTTTTGGCTTTTAACGGTATTTGCTGCAGAAGACTGGGAGCATTATTCCAAATATGGTTGCACTAAACTAGTATAAAGTGGGAGAATTATTTTTGATCTCTGCTTTATGTTGGACAAGATACAGCCTAACATTTTTGTTCATAATTGGTTTTCTAAGAATTCACTTATTCTTAACTCAAAGAAAACTAAATCTGTGATTTTTGGGTCACACTTCATGTTAAATAAATGCACTGCTCTTGAACTTCATGGCAATCAAGGTAATTTAATTAAGTATCCTAGTTTAAATACTTTGGAGTTATTTTGGATCCTTTGCTTACTCTTTCTGACCATACTAAATTTGTTTATTGTAATATTAATCAAAAATTGAAGTCCTTTACAAACTGAAGAGTTTTTAGTTTTGAATCATGCAAGGCCATTGCAGTTGGTACTCTTTACCACATTTTAATTATGTATCTAGCCTTTTTGAATTGAGTTCTAAGGAGGTACAAAATATTTCTGTTGTTTGTAACAATATTTGCCATTTTGTTTTATTAGCTCCTTTACTGACTCATCATTGTAATTTATATTCACAGCTTGTTGGTTATCTCTGGTGCAACTTATACAATACCTTTATGGTTGTTTAGTTTTTGAATGTTTTTCCACCCCTTCTCCACTTTCTGATCTCCTCTATCAGAGATATGTTGCCCAGTTTGTGGTCATCTGCTAGGGTTGTCCTTATTATCAGAGTCTGTAAACTAGATCTGGTTTATATGCTTTTACTGCAATCGCTTCTTGATTTTGGAATAGCGTACCTGAATTTTTACATATTAATTGTTCTTTTCAAGTTTTTAAAAAGTGACTAAAATTTTACTTTTTGATTTATGTATCTGTAACAGTAAATGAATATTACTGTTTAATGTTGATATTTGTGTACTGCATAATTTTCCTGGGTCAAGCCTGAAAAGGACCCCTAGTCCAGAGCTCTTACCCAGTTAACAAATGAAATAAATAAATAAATTTACCTGGTTCAGTATCAGTCGGTCTGCATCTGGCAGATATTAGTTGGAGAGCTGCTGTGTAGTGTGCACTGTGCTGACACATAATCAGAATGGCTACCAAGTTCCACCCCAGAGGTGGCTACACTTCAGTGATTATTTGGTATGAATTTTGTGTTGATTGTGAAGTGCTGTGAAATAACTACATGATAGGTGTTATCTAAATAAATGAACATTATTATTATTATTTTATTATTATCATTATTGTTACTGTATTTAATTTACTGTATATATAGAGAATACTGCATGGCAACTATGCAGAACCAGTGTGTTCTGCCACAGAGAGTTCTGATTCTCTCCGATCTCAGAGCGTAAGCTCGAGAGGTCCATGGAATCAGAACTGAGGTAAGTAAAAGCACACTGGTTATGAATACATTATCCATCCTGTATTTTTATAGTGTATAGTACTAAGAAATGTGTTTTGTGAGTTCATTTGCTTTCAAAATGAAACTGATTCATGCAGTCTCTAGAGGTTCTAGAATGCTGTTCTACCACAGTAGGGTAGAACAGCATTCCATGTTAATGGAACTGTGGTAGAACAGCATTTTGTAAGGATGGAATTCTATATAGAACAACATTCCACGATCGCTATATGGCTTTCTATCATTCTATATATATATTGATACATATATTTTATGCTAGGCAGTGAACATAGAGAGTGAAACCCAGTTCTTGTTCAGGTGGATGTTAAAAATTGGAGAGAGGGAGGTGGACACTAGTCTAGTCTATTGTTGAGGAGAGAGTTTGAAGGAGTCACAAATCTGAAAGTGGACAAAGCAATGGGGCCTGGGGGAGTCCATCCAAGGGTATTGAGAGAGCTCAGAGAGGTGCTGGCTGCACAGTACCTCTGATGGTCCTATTTAATAGCTTTTGAAACAGGAGGGCCCCAGAGAACTTGAGGAGGGCAGATGTTGTACCACTTCACAAAATGGTAGCAGGGAAGAAACTGGCAATTATAGGCTAGTCAGCCTGACTTCAGTGGTGGGACAATTAAAGGAATCACTGCTGAAAGAAAGAATTGTGAGTATCCTGAATCCAATGGGTTACAAAACCTGAGGCAGCATGGATTCACAGGAGGACTGAGGTCATGTCAAACAAATGTAACTCCTAGGTGGCGCTATCCCAAGGCGCTACCCTGCCTGTGGCTACTAACAGGTTAAGGGGCCTGAGTTCTGAAGCAGGTGCCTCCACCCAAAGGTCTGGTTGGTTTGGGTTACTTTAACCAGATCACAGCCCTCTGGGAACACAGGACCTCCATTCCTACTAGTACCCACACTGCATACAACAGTGACTTTCCCAATACCCTGATATGCAAATCACATACACTTGTACTTGGCACTTACCCCAGGACTGGTTCCTTCAGCTTGACTCTGGGGACCCCTGTAAAATAAGGTGATGCAGTACAATAGCAACAATGCAATACTTTCAACATAAACTGACACCACAGTCAATGTAAATTGCAGAAACAAACAGATCTGATTTATTCAGGGGCTGTAACTAGGAAGGGGAAAATCTGGTTAATTGGCTTAAACACATTATTATACAATGGGGTATGGAAATCCTGTAACCTCATTGGTCAAAACACATCACATGACCATGATAAATTCTCTAGTATACCCACTGTAAACGTTTTATATCACTATAAAACAAAAAAAACAAGTTGAACATTGTATAATAGCAATATACCATGACAGGAGTGGCTATATGGGTGGATTACCACTTCTGGTGTGGTTAAGTCACTCGGCTGTGCCTCGGTGACCAAGTCCACACCAGGCGTGGTAAATCCACCAATATACCCACCCCTCGTCATGGTATATTGCTTAAATAATCACAGTACTGTGCATGCACTAGAGTCCTACTCAGTCACATTCTCTGAGTACCCAGGACGAAAAGGGCTAGCCAGGTCCGTTGCAGCTAGCTGGGGCCTTGTGATGGAAAAGAACATGGACACTCAATTTATAATCCAGAGCCAGATGGCTCAGTTCATGGAAAAAGCACAAACAATCAGATGACACCTCTGATTAGACAAAAGTTGCAGGAGCTACCCTGATAATTACTCTCACGATACCCAGGCTAAACACAGGAGGCTGAGAGGAAGCTTGGCCCTTGACAATGGATCTTTCTGTGCAGCGAGGTAGTGAGGCAGGACCCTCGTGGCAGGGCCTATCCATGCCAGGCAGCACGGAGTTTAGTCCGATTCTTGCTGGGAAAACTACTTCCAGCACTAGCACGCAATTTACAGCAAATGGGAAACCAGATCGCGATCCCTCTCAGCATATAGCACAATTATATGTAAAGAAAGTTTACTGTACCAGGCAGGTGACTCCTCGGTCCCGATGCATGAAATCACTGCAATTACCTGGAAGCTTTCGGTAGCTAAAGTCCTGATAGCTGATTGCTTTCAGCAGTACCTCGTCTTCTGCAGGGTAAGCCTGGTCTCACAACAGCAGCAGCTGCTTTTTCCTCACAACTTCGGATTCAGTCCGAAAACACCTTTTCTGACTCTCTCTTCCTCCACAACGGCAAACAGGCCAGAATTCAGGCCTCACACGCACCTCCTAGCGAACTACCATGCCGCCGAACAGAGCAGAGCTCCCTCACTCTTCACTCCCAGCTTGATTCTGGCTTGCCAGCAGACAGCTCAGGGTCTTTCACTTGGATCCATAAGGTTGGTTGGTTGGGACAGTTGTCACTCACAGCAGGCTCCTCTATAGATGCAAAAGGTGCCAAGGATCCAAAACTACATTACCCAGTGTCAGGCACCACACAGCCCCATTTCAGTAGGCTCAGATGAGAGTTCCAGTCCCCATTGGCCCAAAGCAGGCTCCATTTTAGAATCCCCACATACTGATTGGTCTAATTCGGCAGTTCGGGACCAAAATGATGGAGCTAAACAGAAACTGTTTGTGCTGCAAGAAGAGCAGGTTAGAACAAACACCATATCTTTACTACTCTAAATATTTATCAGCAATTAGTTACAACTTTCAACAATGCTCACTCTGCCCAAGAAGTGACGGCAGAAATGAGCAATTCATCAGCAGCTCAAGCGGGACTTGAGCAGGAAACACACAGACCTCCTTCCAGATTAATTATGCCTACAAGCAGGCAGCTCTTAAAGAGACAGTACGGAGTCTCAAACAGCACTCACTGCAGTTTTCACTAAACGGCTTTAACGCCTAACACCACCCAGACTTGAGCACCTAGGCAAGCTCCTGGAGACTTTTAGGAACCCTATTTTCGGGGTTACACAAATCTGATAGATTTTCTTTGACTGTGTGATCAAGTAACTAGATCGCAGTGGAATGGTGGACATAGCCTCCTAGATTTCGGCATTTGACACCTTTCCACATAGGAGACCAGTAAGCAAGCTGGGTAGCTTAGGAGTGGGTCAAAGGTGGTAAACTGGGTAAGAACTTGGTTAGTGATAGATAGCAGAGGGTGGTGGTAAATGGAGTTCACTTCAAGGATGGGAGGGTAACCAGAAGAGTGCTTCAGGGGTCAATGTGGGATCGGTCCTCTTTAATGTCTATATAAGTGACATTGCAGAGTAGCTGGAAGGAAGGTCTGTTTCTTTGTGGATGACACCAAACTCTGCTAGAGGGTGGACAGTCCGGGGGGTTGAAAGAATGAGCAGTGACCTGAGAAAACTCAAGGGTAGGCAGGGGTATGGCAGCTGGGTTTCGATGCTCAAAAGTGCAAAATAATTAACTTAGGGCACAGAAACCCAGGGGCAGAGTACCAATATGTGGGTGGGTGGTACTGACAACCATCAAACAAGAGTCATGGGGTGATCATATCAGATGACCTAAAGGTGGCCAAGCAGTGCAACAAGACAGTTGTGAGGGCTAGTGGGATGCTGGGATGCATAGGGAAGAATATCACCAGTGGAAAGAGGAGATGCTGTTATCTCTGTATAGACTGCTGGTAAGACCCACCATGAGTACTGTATCCTTTTCTGGAGACAACATCTCAGGAAGGACATAGACAGTGTGGAGGTGATCCAAAGAAGTGCAACTAAAATGGTGCAGGATTTGCATCAGAATCCGTATGAGGAGAGACTAAAGGACATAAATATGCACACCTGGAAGGGAGGAGGAGAGGGAATATGATATAGACCTTTAAATACCTCACAGAGGTAAACAAGGTACAGGAGGACGTATTTCTCAGAAGAAAAGGTGCTCAAACACAAGGGGCCATGCTATGAAGCTGAGGGCATAGATTCAGGAGAGATGTGAGGAAGTACTTTTACAGAAACAGTGGTAGATTCCTGGAACAGCCTTCCAGCTGAGGTGGTGGAGTGAAAACAGTGGTGGGGTTCAAGAATGCATGGGATAGGCATAATGGAATCTTAGGGGAAAGGAAGAGGGGAGAAATGTGCAGGAGGTCAGGTATGATCAATGGTGATACTGCACATATAGACAAATGGGCAGACTAGGTGGGACAAGTGGTCATTATCTGTCAGCAAATTCCATGTTTCTATGTTTCTAGGGCCCTTGCCCTGCAAATGTGTGAACCTATTGAACTGTACTTAATGGGATCACAAGCCTTTCCTGCATGGTCATAAAAAGGCAGGGCCACCATGCAAATCCCCTCTGAGCCATTGATGAAGGCAGACTGCCCTTGCAAAGTCAGTTGCTGCCTCTAGCACCCTCCCAAACCTGTAAAACTGTTACAGGAAGGCAATATGGGCAGGGGTGATAGTGCAGCAACTGGAACCCACAAAGTGCCTTGTGAAGGACATTTGTGGGATGCATCAGAGAAACAGCCAACCAAGAGGACTGCAGCTAGGACCTGGTACCACTGTATTTCAGTTAGCAGATGGATGTTTTATGGAGTGGGTGGCAGCAATAAACTGCTGGAATTCAGGTCACTGTGCCAAAACATGAGGAATCACTGGCCTACACCCATTAATCAAATAAGAGAGCTAGGGCCATGCAACTGTCACTATGCCATGCTGTGACATGGTGGTTACTGCCCAGTATGTTAGCAAACACAAACTCCTCTGAATTTAAGTAACATGTTGATTAATCATTTCTACTACAATATACAGAAACAACAAGTATGGGCACCCACTAGCCCAGGGGCTACTATGACTGTGGGCACTGAATATAGAAAGAACCAGCTGAACTATATATTTGCAAAATATTTCTAATTTATTCTTATTACAAAGTAAAAAGATAAGATGCATACAGTCATGCTGAAACATAAAAGACATGCACACTAAAGCAGCGCCGGTAGCACTGAGGTTGAGGCGCTGGACACCACACCGCCACACTGGCTACCTAGGTTCAGGAGTGAGCGTAGGTTGCCATGGGTCAGCTAGGGAGGCACAGAGTTGGACTGAGCTGCTGATGAGGCAGCTCTCCTCTCCAGGGAGGGATCTGGAGTTCCGGGCTCTTGGCTGTTGTCAAGTGGAGGCTGGTGGTAGCACCAGGCCCAGTGGGAGACAGGTTTAGGCTGGGCTGGGGAGGGGCAGTCACTGGAGTCACAGGGTGCATGCTCACCTCCATGGGGATGCACAACAGTGTTCTGGGGTCTCATGAACAGGAGGGAGAAAATCAGAAAAACTGCTATGTCTCCCCATTGCGAAGCAAGTGGAGGCAGCAGCAGCGAAACAAAAAGCTCTTTAGAAAAAAGAAAGACATACACACTCAGAGGATAAATTACAAGGTATTGAAGTCCATGTTCTGTAGCAAAATGCAGCTGAGTGGTGACCAGAACTGATGTTTACCCAATTTAGGCAGGGCTTCCTCAAGGAAACCAACATTTCAGTGTCAGAAACTCAGTAGGTTACACACTTGTCTCTGGCACCTGAAGATTAGAAGGTTGTAGGCTTAGTTTCACACATGGACTTGGGTTTATACTGACACTGTAATTTACCACGTGGGGAGGTGCTGCACTGCTGAGGTGCCATCCTTCAGATGAGATCTTAAACTAAGGTCCCTTCTGCCCATCTCTGGTGTCTGCCCAAGCATAGATTTAATATCCAATGGCATTTATCATATGAGAAAGGATTTTCCCAAGTGTTGGGGGCCAACATTCCCATTTCAATTACAGCAGATGTATATACCTTCATCCCAGGATGCACCTGAAATAAGCTGCTGATGCTCAGTGTGCCTTTCCTGGTCAAAATGACCAAACACAATAATATAAACAAGTTTGCATGTAATGGAAAGAGGAAGACCAGGGTGGGATTGTAGGAAGGAGAGGGGAGGGGCCATAAAAAGTAACAAAAGCTTTGGAGGGAGGAGGTGGAAACTAGTCCTTTTTATGACTGTAGGTGGAGCCTACAGGAGTATGCATGTACAAAAGGAGTGATGTCATGTTTTCTGTCCGAGGAACTAACTGAAGGTGTAAATAGTCTCCTCCACCTTACCCTCCTCAAGAAATGTTTCCACCCTCAAATAAATATGCTTTATGTTAGTCAATGGTTGCAGGGTACTATTTTCTTTCTTAAATGGGTGGTACAAGAACTGGAACCTGAGTAGTGGGAGGCAGCATTGTTTTTGGAGAAGTAAGATCAACCCACTCCACCAAGAAGCTCCTAAAGATCCAGCCCACCTTTTTATTCATGTGGGAGGGAATGAGGTGGATCTATAATGCTGAAAAGAAGACTCACTAGTTTGGTATCTGACCAAGGAACAACAAGTCTGTGGAGTCATTGCATTTTGTTAAGTACTAGGAGAACAGATAATACTTGATGCCTTCAAACTGACTTAAAAACTCTTGGAACAAATGATTATCAGAGTCACCTGGTGTCTCAAAAGGAAAGACTAAGTGTCTGAAACTACAGCTTAAGGATTCAGCTTCAAGGAAAATGGACAGCTTCAGGTATTTCTTAAACATTTATGTACTAAAATGGGCACAGTACTTGGTAAACACAGTCTGTGATGAAGTGTACTTTTCTTTTTAAGTCTGAGAAGTGGAGTTGACTTGCACATGTTAAAAATACCAGCTGCAATTAGGAACTACTTGTAGAAACAAAATGCTGTTTTTTCCCCTATTTACTTTTTCCTGGCTCAGTTTATATCAGTGAAAGAAAGACTGGAACAACTATCAGAGCTGCCATCCAACTAGACAAGCTATTTATCACTCATTTTCATTTAAAATAACACAAATGTAGTTTCACATTTTTATCATGAGGAAGCAAGAAGATAAACCAGCATGGTTAACAAATACATTCATTGACACCTGTGAACTAATGGGGTAGTTTTTAACATTCCTGGGGCCAGATATTTCAAAACTTTAGCGCTGGCAAAAACCGTTTGCACAGGTTTAGCTGAGATTAGCGCGGTCTGCTATATTCAAAAGGCCAAATAGTGCGGCAAACTGCATTAGCGTTGGGCAAAATTATAATGTATGCAAGGCAAACTGACATGAATACAGGTGCAATGCTATATTCAGTGACTAGCGCTTGGCGCTTCAGGTAGTTTCACGTGACTTAAGCGCTACATGTAGGTGTACATTACCGCCCAGAAAAAGCTTGTTCAACCCTGGGCAACCAGCCGTGCGTGACACCTATGGTTTTGGCGGTGTTTGCACGGGTTTAGCGCTTTGCACGCGACCCTAACAAAGAAATATGACACATAGATAAAGCAAAACATAGAGGAAGCATGCTGCTAACTGATGGCATCACAATGATGCCATCTTCTGCCACCAGTCCCAGCCATGCCAGGCAGTAGTGGTGACCCTGCTGCCAATGGACAGCATGGCAGTGTGGCCATACAGCACACACCTCGGACCACACTTCTGTGGACACCAACAGATGCCAGCACACATGCAGCACTGTGGGCATGGAGGATGTTGAGGGGTATGTATGGGTGGCAAGGCTATGCCACAGACCAGATGTGGCCACAAGGCTGGGACACATCATGCAGTGCACATGGGCCAGTATTGGGAATACCCCAACACCAGTGTGCCTTTCGGATAATATATGCCCCGGCCACATACCGCACAGCTGTACAACTGCCACAGCACACAAAGCCAGATATGTACATGTCACTGTGAGCATCCCATGCCACAGGTACAGCATCTGTGGGTCACACAACAGCGTAACAGTAATGTCCACTGTCAGTAAACACCTGCAGGTTGGGCCTCTCACTGTGTATAGTGTAGTCATCATCACTGCCCTACACACCAGAGGCAATGCTGTGTCCACACACTACTGGCCCTTGCTACTGTAGTTTCTGCTGTGCACTGTAGCATGACCTACAGTGTGACAGTTGCGCATAGCACCACCACCACCATCTGTGCCTATGCTGTGTTGTCCCAGGCTGCAGGCAGCAGCAGCGCTATGAAGTAGTGTTCAAAACTGCATAATATTCCCCAAGCTGTTTGCTAATGCTAACACATTTGCGCGGGTTTAGCGAGGGCTAAACAGTTAGCCCGGTGCAAACTGCATACAATCAGGTCATAATGAGATGCTAATCTGGATGTTTGCCCACAGACTACCTAAGTAGGCTCATTTGCATGTCTTTTGAATATGGCAAAGTTTAGCTCGAGGGCAAGCGTGTTTGCTCCAGATATGATGTTAGCCCTCGCTTAAACCAGCGCCAGCGATGTTAGGCGCTAAGCTAACAGTTCGGGAATATTTTACAATTTTGCACACTGTACTTTCACATATACTGCTGCCTGCAGCTGTACTGAGTCCATGCATTTGCTGGCACACATGGCCACATAGTTCATCTCTACCTACCTTCACATCGCTGTGCACTGTGTTGCTGTTGTGGTTTGTACTTCCTGGTTGCCATATTCAGAGCTGTCTTATTCCAGGCTAGGTTTGCCCTGCACTCCCAGCCAGTTGCCGGCCTCATTCCCATGCTATATTCAGAAGCTGTTTGCCCTAGGCTATTCCTTTTGAATATAGCTTGCTCTGTGCTCGGGCTAAGTTTGCCCCGGGCAGTGCTAATTTGCCCTGGGGCAAAGTTTTGAATATCTGTCCCTGGTGAGTTAATTACTCCTTGGAACCTGTTATTCCAGTTTTACCACTGTGTTCCTGGAACTTTCTGCATAACAAGCTCCTTAGGCACCTCACAGCACCTCATTAAGCCATTTGACACCACCATCTTTGCAGAACATTGCATAAGAAGAGACACAGCCTTACCTTTTCCAAATAATATACTAACTTCATTCTCAGGCAGGCAGTTCTGGGCTACTGATTATATTCTACTGAATCTTCTTAACTTGCAGTTTGTGACTATAGGTGTTTATAACTGAATGATAACCACATTTGCTTCACTTGCAAATAGGCAGGCATTTGTGTGTCTGATTTCTGTTTGACTTACTGTAGGTTACACATAGAATCTGAAAAATTCATAACATGCTGTATTGTGATTCAATGAACTGATAAATGGGGATTTTGGTTTCTTTTACAAATTCATTTTTTCTGACCATGGATATACTAAAACAAAAATTTCTCAACAAAATGTTTTTAAATAAATTATCTGGTTTGCGCGGGGCTGCCACAAGCAGAATGGGACTTCACATATGGAGAACTCACAGCAGCAGAAAAAAGAAGCATGTTGGCATTACAAGCTTAGTGGCATGGATGTAGAGGCACCAGTATTTAAGCATGTCTTTGGTAGAAGATTAATTGTGACTGGGGGTGAAGGAGGGAGTGAGTCTTGATATTTTTAGCATAATGGTTTTCTGAAACTTCAACCTTCAATGAGTTAGACTTTGTAGCCATCTGTACAGTATATCACTAAGCCACATGCAGTGGGGTATGGGTAAAACCCACATCACCAGACCCAGGCCAGAGCTGTAAAATCTGGACTGGGCACAGCTATGCAAATATTGCTGATCTGGTGGAGCAGCAATAAAGATAAACTATGCAATACCCTCAATAACACACCTACCCCAGTTTACATTTACCTGATGCCCATTTTAGGCCTTATATAGTAATATCTTCCTTCAAGAGAACAGCTTGTAATGAAATATGTCAAATTTACATTGGCATTTGGGCATATGCACTTTATATTATATGAATTTTGTGTGTGAACTGTATATCAGTCTCTAAAAAGAAAACACATCAAATGTCTTCAAAACTTGTCTCAACATTGTTTTTATCTTCCACCTTATCACAACATACAGATGTCCCAGCAGTGTTTTCAGTTAGAGTACAGTACCTTCATATATATGATGGCCTGGTTCTGTTGAGTTGATTGCTATAACAGTGCATAGAATACAATGCAAAACAAACAGGTAGCTGTAATACAGATGGTGGCATTATTTTTAATTATACAATGGCAAGGAAAAATGTAAGAAGCTGATTGGCTGCTGACCCATTGAAACAGTGTTATTACATAATAACGTCACCGTAGCTTTGGATTTGGATAATTCCTTGCATTTTCTCTTAAAAATATTTTCCACACTAACAAAAACATCCTTTAAAATGTATTTTTATTCTTTATATAACAACAAGTCATTGTATAATTGCAATAAGACACTCCAGGGTGTGTGTTATCTTGTAATAACGTCACTCCTGGGGTGGTTGAAGCACTCTGCTTTGCTCATACAACCCACCCTAGGAGTGACATTATTACATGATAACATACACCTGTCATGCCTATTGCTTAAATATGCCCTTTCTCAATGTACTGTACTTTGATTCAGTTAGTGTATATGCAACAACCTTCATGTGAACACTCTGGGCTTCTCTTTGACTCCTGATGTCTGCTTGCTTTAGCTATTGTATATTGTTTGAACTGCTTTGGTCTCCTTGATGGTGCCTGTGTGCCTAAACTATGTAATCTGTTTATCTACTGCTACCCATGTATCTCCAGTGAATGATTGTTATAACTGTCTGCTCTCCGAGCCATTGTTTTTAACTTGTTAACTGTGTTGTCTTTGTATTAGTTTCGAAGAGTGTCTTTGTAAATGAGTTTCTGACTCAAATGTTTGTAAATCTGATGTTTTTAAATAAATAAATGTTTATGTTTAAGCCCATGAAACACCCTTATCTAGTTAATACATTCACCGTCGTAGTGGCTCTGCCAAACTTGTTTGGAGGAGAGAATCCTGAAGGGGCTTGCTAATCTGAAGGTGGACAAATCAATGGGTCCAGATAGGGTGCATCCAAGGGTATTGAGGAGCTCAGGGAGATACTGGCTGCACTTCTGACAGTTCTGTTTAACAGCTCACTAGAAACTGGAGTGATTCCAGAGAGATTGGAGGAGGAAAATGTAGTTCCACTACACAAAAGTGGTAGCAGGGAGGAGGCTGGCAATTATAGGCCAGTCAGCCAGACATTGGTGGTGGGAAAGTTAGTGGAATCACTGCTGAAGGAAAGGATTGTGGAATATCTTGAATCCAGTGGGTTACAAGACCCGAGACAGCATGGTTTCACAAGGCAAGATCATGTCAAATAAATCTGATAGATTTCTTTGACTGGGTGACCAAGGAACTAGATAAAACTGGGCGATGGACATAGCCTACTTAGATTTCAGTAGGGCATTCTACAGTGTTCCATAGGAGACTAGCAAGCAAGCTGGGTAGTTTAGGAGTGGGTCAAAGGTAGTAAACTGGATAAGAAATTGGTTAGGGATAGGCGACAGAGGGTGGTGGTAAACAGAGTTTACTCAAGGATGGCGTGTGACCAGTGGGGTGCCTCAGGGATCAGTGTTGGGACTGATCCTCTTTAATGCATTATAACTGACATTGCAGGAGCTGGAAGGAAGGTCTGCCTCTTTGTGGATGGCCTTAAAATCTGCAATAGAATTGGACAACTCTGGGGGATGAGTAGGCAGTGTCCTCACAGTGCCAGGGTGTTGATTAATTCAATAACCGCACACCCTGGAGTGGGTTATTGTGTTTATAACATGGGGCATCACCACAGTGGGAAAAAAAGGAAAAGTATGATTAAATAATGAAAATACAGGGATTATTTTATGTGTTCTGCCACCACCACAACTACTGTGGTGCTGACAGTCTTGAATTCTGAAATGATTATTGAACTGTGCTGTCTTTTCACCGACACACAAAAACACTACTGAACTGTGCTGTCTTACCACTGACATAGACAGACAGACACAGACAACATGACAGCACTTATTACTCACTGAGACAGAAACAATAAATTACTCTATGACAGGAAGAAGGGTTACACTACAGAACTTTGAGACATTTCTTGAAGTGCTCAATGTTTCCCTATCTTGCTTTGTGTTTACATTGAGTCTCTCTCTCTCCCTCCCACACTTAACCAACCCATAGCTATGATGACAAATAGCCAGAAACACAGTTCTGTACTTAACTGTTGTCCACCGATTACAATAACATGCTGCTAGGCTCACGCACATTTTGCCTCCAACATTGCTACTGGTTACTTTTCTCCTGCTTGCTTCGCCAGCACTTGCCATTTGGTCTGTCTGTCTGTCTCTCTCTCTCTCGTGATCAGGACCACAGCTGCTACTGTGATGTTTCAGGGACACAGCCACCAACACAGCTGCTTTCAATTAACAGATACGAGATCGTCGGGACCACAATGCAAAAAGCCTGAATACCGGATCATAATTCAGGTACTGTACGGAAGTGAGGGAACATACGCTGACAACATTGAAGTGCACTACCGGGGCCACAGACAGACGTGGAAACAACATTGTAGCAACTCTTCATTCCACAGTGCAACAAGGAGCACACAGGACACATGCTGCTAGGTAAACAAAGTCAGTGACACGGTTGTCGTTATCCACCATTCACTGTTTTCTCTGAGGCTCTCTGCTACTGATTTTTGCTGCATGGAGAACACGGGTGATGCCTCCTTGCTCTGGATCTCAGGGTCCCATGGGGTGGGTGGATGAGAAGACACATTCCTGGGAGGGAAAATAAATGTAATCAATGTCACACAACATGGTGCTGTCACACTCAGAGAAATGAACGCTTGGTGCACACAGGTCATGGGGTGGGTGACTGGGAAGGCACATAGTGCCCAAGGCTCACTCACTTAGCGAGAACAACAATGGTCGCCTGAAATAATAGTTATCCAATGCCATTACAAGATCCGGACGGCTCATTAATTACTTTTCAAGTACTAACCACTGTTTGCTGTACGTGTGTGAGGAATTAACGCACAGTCATGTGATCGTCCTGTAGCAATGATTTCCTTCTCTGCTTCAACCCATGTTATAAACTGAACTAGTTACAAAGTAATTGTCTGCTTTTACAATTAAAATATAGTAAGTGGAGATTTTAATGTGGGATCTAATTCTATTCCCTTTACTATGGTTTCAATATGAAAAATAGCATAATTAGCTCCCTCTAAGGTTTACGTGCACAAAGCAACTGGATTCAAAACAATGTACTTAAACTCCTGCACTTCATTTATGAAAATATCTAGGCTACATAACAGCCTAGGTAAATTGCTCTGGTAGGCCCCCACCGACAGATGAATACCTGGAAAAATAAAACAGGTGGTATGATAGGCAGTGCGGACATTTAAAGAAAGCTATTAATGCAGGTTTGCTAAGTAAAAAAAGTGAATATAAAATACAGACTGGCATATTTTAATTAAAAAAAACAGTAAAAGCTCTCTTAAAACAAAAGAAAAGGACTGTAAAACCTAGCTTTGGTCAAAGTTACAAGAGGTCCTAATTGAAAACAAACATTTGCCAATGCCAGAAATTCACTGTTGGTATTGCTGTTGTACATACTTCCATACTTTTCTGAGTATATTCCTCTGCTTTGCATTTGAAGGCATCACTCTCAAGACAAATTTTTTATGTTCTTCCAGCACTGGTTCACTTCATTAGAAAAACAAGCATTTGTCAATGCCGAATGTTTGCTTGCTGGTATTGGTATTGGTAGTGCCAGAGTCAGAGAGATGCATACTAGGAATGGCAGTGAAGTATTGAAGTACGCCAACCCCACCCCCACCCTGCAGAGACTGACAGGAGTTGGGGTGTACCTTTAGGTCATCGGTCATAACACTCACGCCATTCCACCTCACTCCACCCCACCCTGCAGACACTGACAGGTGTCACAGAGTGCCTGAGGTATTTGGCCTTACATTCACCCCATTCTATAAGGAAATAAGCTGAGATGGGTGTAGTATAGGAGAATGAAGTGAATGTTGGGGCTGAAGACCCCAAGGCACACCTCGAATGCCTGTCAGTGGCTGCAGGGTGGGGTGGAATGGGTGAGCATTATGGCCGACGACCCCAAGGCACACCCCGACACCTGTCAGTCTGTACAGGGTGGGTGTTATGGTTGGAAACCCTAATGCCCCAAGCGTTTGTTAGCATTTTGCTCCAAATTTTCAGCATGGGCTTTCTGGGACCCACCTCATGAACAGTGGCAATATCGTTTCATTACTCAATCCTAAAAAATGATTTCACACAGTGAGTGTGCCATTCAGCACCACAGGTGTGAAAACACATTTCAGGCAGGATGTGAAAGATGACAGCTGTACTGTTCATAAGGGGTGTGAATCAATGGCAATGCTGGAAATTTGGAGTGAAAATATAAAAATTTATGAAGTTATGGCGTGCATAGAAACTGCTCAACAGGCGCTCTTAACACAGTCATTTTGGAGTTTGTTCCGCAAATTTGCAACAAAGGGCTATTTGGGACCCCACCTCATGAACAGTGGCACTATCATTTCAGTAATTGGTCCAAAGGTGATTCCACACAGCGACGTGAAATCACCTTTTGGGAGCCAGAAAACAAAATGACAGTGACAGTGTTCACAAGGTGATGCCCCAAGAACCCTATGTTGAAAATTTGGAACCAAACTACACACTGGCTGGAGATATCAACCTGTTGAAACCTCACCCACTGACTGCCATTTCTTCAGTTCCTGGTTGGTATTTGAAGAGTGCAGGCGTGTTCCCAGTCCACAGGATCGCTGCTTCTGACCTCTGGAGGTGAGTATGGGTGAGAGGGGTGCGCAGAGGGAGGCCCTGAGTTGGGGAAGAAGGGCCGGCTGGAATGACAAGGGACCATTTTCTTTTTGTTCAGGTTTAAAAAAAAAAAGACCTCATGGAACTGTTTTCTTTTTACAGATGAAATGTTAATAAAATGGATTTTGGCACACTGGAGTGGGCTCCCAATGTATCAGAGTACTGGGGGAATCAATGCTGCCCCAGGGATTGGGCACTCAAGGTCAGCTGAGAACATAGGGGATGGGGGGCAGCACATCCGACACTGGGAGTGGGCATCCCGGTGTTTGAAACATCAAAGAGGTAATTTTGGCACACTGGGGTGGACTCCCAGTGTGCCACATTAACAGGGGGGAGGGATACATGCTTACACATGGACTGGGCACCCGATGTCAGTGGGGGAGTCCGCTAGCATAATCGGCGCTTAAGTGAAAGTGTCTTCGGACACTGTAAATTCCCAGCCCATACGGAGCTTAGGCTGTGCCTACTCCACATGGGTAGGAGAAAAGGAGCAAAGGAGTCAGCTGGAAGTGGAGGAGGCAGGGGCAGAAAGTGCCTCCTCCCACCTTCAGAATAACCTCTGGCGGCACTATTATAAATGTATTTATGCCCTACAGGGCTTAAGGTGTCAACCAGGGGTGCAGGGCTAGAAAGGGAAGGGACCGGTGGGGTGGTGAATTGGGAGGCGGAGACGTCAGCCAGGCTGATCAGGAAAGATGCCACATGATTGGTGCAGCATTTTCTTTTCAAGTGCAGACCACTTCAAGCAAAGCAGCATCATGATCAGTCTGGCTGATGATTGGTGATACTATCGAGCCTTGCAGAGCACTCTGCATTGGACAGACAGTGTCACTCATTGCAAGAAGTTTGGCGTGCATGCATAAACTGAAAAATAACAAACACTTTTGGGAGTTTGTCGCCTACTGAGACGCAGAATAGGTTAAACAACACTGAGTGTTTAATAGCGACACATATCTGGTATGAATAGTTTGATGGTTTATGTGGCTGTACTAATTTAATGGCAACCTGTGCAAAGGATGTTTCCCAGGAAAATCAGGATGAGAGACCAGAAATCTCAATAGAAAGTTGAATGTATATTACTAAAGCATACAGTAAGTACCTAGTGCAATAAAAGCACAAAAATGTAAATAAATACATACATGCATACATAAATAAATAACAAATTGGCAGGAATTGACATATTGCCAGCAGAAGTTTATCAGACTGACCTGGAAAATTGGGTCCTAATTTTAACAACTATATTTAATATAATTAACTGTTTTCTAATTCTCCAAATAAGCGGAATGAAGGGTGATTTTATCTGTCTGTAAAACAAACTCTAGCCAGAGCCAATAGGAGTGTAAGGGCTGCTAGTGAGCAAATCACACTTGTGCGTGAAATTATTGAAAGCCTGGGCATAACGTGACCATTTTTTGGAGGTGTTGCACCAAATTTTCAACATGGCTTCTTTGGGACCCCTCCTCATGAACAGTGTCAGTGTAATTTTGTTCACTTGATCCGATAGGTGATATGCAGAGTGATCACGCCATTCTGTGCCACAGGTGCAAAACCCATTTCGGGCAGGTGTGATAAATGACAGCTGTACTGTTAAAAGGAGGTGTGCACAAATGTTAATGTTGAAAATGGGAGTGAAAATATTAAAACTGGCAAAGTTAAGGCACGTGCATAGAAACTGCACAATGCACACTAAATAACATGATCATTTTGTGGAATTGTTTCACCAGATTCACAACATGGGCTTTTGGGACCCCACCTCATGAACAGTGCCACTGTCATTTGATGAACAGTCCCAAAAGGTGATTCCACACAGTGACTTCGAAATCACCTTTCAGGATGAAGTAATGAAATGACAGTGAAAGTTTTCATGAAGTGGGGTCCCAAGAACCCCATGTCGAACATTTGGGGCCAAAATTCCAAAATATGGCTGATTTATCAACATAAGTTGAAACCCCATTGAATGGCATTATACACGCTTTGATTTTTCAGTTTGCAGTTCGGCTTTGAAGAGTGCAGGCGTGTACTGGTCAGAGAAAATGACAGTGCCAACCTCTGAGGTAAGTATGGGGTGGGGGAGGTGTTGGGAGGTGGGTGCTCAGCGGGAGGTGGGGATGGGGGAGGGGACTGGGGTGACAATGAGGACTGTTTTATTTTTACAGAAAAAAACATGTTGGGGGACTGTTTTCTTGATTTACAGGGGAAAAACCCACGCATTTGGACACACTGGGGTGGACTCCCAGTGTGCCACATGATCGACGGGGATCAAAATACATTTGGGCACACTGGGGTAGGCTCCCAGTGTGCCACATAGTGAGGATGTGGAGGGGACTAGGCGAGTGCTGAGTGACCTTTTTTTACAGTTAAAAAACATGTCAGGGGACTATTTTCTTGATTCACGGAAACAAACCCCAGACATTTGGGCACACTGGGGTGGGCTCCCAGTGTGCCACATCAGTTGGCAGTGGCAGGGGATCAAAATGCAGTTGGGCATACTGAGGTGGGATCCCAGTGTGCCATATGAGTATGTGGGGCTACATAATGCCGACATAGGTTGGGGACCCTGATGTCAGCAGGGGGAAAAATACATTTGGGCACACTGTGTTGGGCTCCCAGTGTGCCACATGAGTGGGGCAGGGGCCACATAATGTCAACACAGGGATTGTTGCCAGTGCTGGTGGCAACAACAACGCGCGATGTGGGGCATTCATATATTGTGGTGAGTGGCATATTGCTATTCACAACATGATGGTGCCAGCAGAACTGCACATGCGTGCAACTCACGCGTGTGGTTCATGCTCCTAAATGCATAAGTAACAGCTGAAATAGTGTGGCTGTTATTCCGTTGCAACCCGATCGTGGTGGAGGGTTTCAAGCTCTGTTGGACTTTCAGAAGTATACTTTCTAAAGTCAATGGAAGGATTCCACAGTTGGCTATTTTACAGCTACAGGTGATCCCAAAATGGCTGTGAGGCTCTGCCCACAGCCCTAAAACAAGGAGGATAGGAAAGACCTAGCTGTTATTTCCTATAAAACTGCTTTGTACAGGCTCAAAAATGTTTGCCAGCATAATCTTGAGTTCAGTGGAATGTTGGGTAGAAGAAATAAAGGATATATAGTGGTGAGCTGACAGATAAATGATTTATCTGCATGAGTGCTATTTGACCTCATGTAACTTCATGGTGGCATAAGCCATGAGTGAGGTGTCGAGGTCAAACAATACAGATGTAGATAAATCATTTATCTGACAGCTGTTTCATGTATATTTCATATTTGCAATATGGATGCTTTCTGTCAGTGCAGGAACATTGGCTTTTGACTGTTTATCTTTTTTTAAATGATAATTTCTGGGACTTTTGTTTACTTTTCTAGTGTATGTCCACCTAGTGTAGTGGTTGCTATTAAATGAAACACCAATCATTTTGTAGAAAACTTTGTACTGAACAAATGGCATGCTCACGGTACCATGCTACCTTTTTCATTTTAAAGTTATTTGCATTTGTTTGTCAAAAAGTGAACAAAATTTAATTTTCTGCTGTTTTTGTTAATTATAAATAAATCTATAAGGTATCTATAAATGAAAGGACACTCATTTGTAGATAATTTTGTGCTGAACAACTTTCATGCACACAGTACTATACTATCTTTTTCGTTTTAAAGTTATTTGCATCTGAATATAGTTAGTACTGGTACTGAGGCTGAACATTCTAAATGAGTTCCGAGTGATTGTGACATATCTACTACTGTATGTGTGTAAATCTGTGATGATGCATCTACTATGTGTATAAATGTGAGATTTCACATTTATATAATAGTAACTCAGATTTATCACATAGGATTTATGTCTATGCCTATTGCATAAAACAAGTTATTCTCTCCTTTTAGGGCTGGATTCAGGAAAAAAACATAGAACAACTGATCATATATTTAATCTGAATTACCTTATCAAAAAATATACATATAGTAAAGGAACAACTCCATAAATTGCTTTTCTCGCTGTAGAAAAGCAGTGTTTGAATAATGTCAACTGGGAAACCCTATAGGAACTATTGGAAGCAAAAGGTATAGAAAAAACTACTAAATATAATAAAGCTATTGCATCATAAAACTACAGTAAGTCGGGGCAAAAGGGATAGTGATTTAGCAAAGTTTCCACAGGAGTAAAGCAGGGATGCCTGTTGGCTCTGCTGCTTTCTAACAATACATGGAGACCTTCTCTGAAGCAATTCTGTGAACTGATACTCATTGCCAAGCATTAATGAAACAGATGTTCAACATCTGATTTATGTAGGTGATACAATATACTTTTATTCAGGACCCCAGTGGGATTAGAAGGGAAGAAATTTGTGACACAACATTTTCAAGTTTGGTTCTCTCTATAAACTCTGATAAAACTAAAATAATGAAGTTCTCAAAAATTAAGAAAGCAGCTCTTAAATGGTGCATTGAGAAAATGGAATTTGAGATGAAACATTTAACTATTTGGGTATAAATCTTTTTCATAACATATTTTATTTCCCATTGCTGGCAGGGGTTCAATGGTGGTAGTACTGTCCGTCTGAGCTCCGTTCCTCCTCAAGCTGGCGGCGATCATGTTGTGCAGCAGTGGGGGCTCGGGATTTTGTATTTTTCCTGCTACTTTCAGGTCCCAAAACCCCACCCCTGAGGACACTGGCACAAAGGATGAGAGTCAGGCTATAGACCTGCTGGCACATGTCATAGCCAAGTGCCTACCAGCGTTCTCCCTCCGCACACTGTAAGTCTCATGCCACCACCTGTGCATCCACAGGCAGCAGTAACGAGGCTGTGTGATGGCCTCTTCCCTCTTGGAGGAGGAGAGTGTCCTATGGGATGCTCAAACCTCCTCCCCTGTCTAGCCCTGACTATCCAGGCTTGTTCCTGAACCTGACTCACCGGCATTGTGGGCAGTAGTGTTACTGCTGTGCCGACAGGCCGACTCAGTACAAATCTTGATACCACCAACAGACAAACACACTGTTAGAAAATCAAAGATAAAACAATAGTTACAGCAAAAGCAATTGAAAGATTTGCCTATAACTTTGCAGATCACTCTTGTGAAGCTTAAAAATAACTTTTTAAAGCATATTTTGGCTACTGTTGCTGGTGCTGGTGACAGATATACCTGCCTGTCTGGCATTTCAGAGAACTGGAGGAATTTCAAAACAATTTCATAGTGTCCATCCTGGTCCTTCAAATGATATTCCGATAGCTATCCTAATAATGGAGCCTGAAATTAAAATTATAAAAAGGGTCTTAGAAATTCTGCAGTCTGATTGACTGTTAGGATTCCAACAGCCTTCGTTAATCCCTGTTACACTGTCACGTGCAACCTGATAACCATGGTACATGGATTCTTCCTGTCAACATTCCATCCTCTAGCACTGTTGAATGACTGGAATGATGCATTCTGAATTGAACCAGCATTCTTAAACTGTTGGTGGAAGAACTATTTTATTAAAAATCTCTCTCTAAATAGGAAAACATTCAAAAGTATCGTTTAACACTGTTCTTTTGGACTAATTTTTTATAATAGCAATAAAGCACTCCCAGGTGTTAGAATAACAGTCAATCACCCCCTAGGGGCAATATGGCACTCAGCTGTGCCTCATGCCACATTACACCCCTAGAGGGTGATTAACAGACTATTAATCTAACCCCTGATCATCATATATTGCTTAATTATTGAACAGCTTGCCTTTATTAGGGTGTTAATGTACTGGAAAAGTAATAGGAATGGGAGATGCCCTGTTACCTAAGCGATGTTGGGCTTGAATATGTTGCCAAAGAGACCCAATTTTTGGTTTGCTAAACTTATTAAACAAGCATTTGTCAATGCTGAATGTTGCTTGCTTGTATGTGCTGTTTAGATATCTGGAAGTCATTGGAGTGTAAATATTGAAATTTGCGAACTTATGGCGTGCGTAGGAACTGCATGGCGCTGCGTTTGTAAAACAGTCATTCTTATGAATTTTTCACCAAATTTTCAACATAGCTATTTTAAGACCTCTGCTGATGAACAGTGTCACTGTGATTTTCTTAATGTGTCCCATACATTGATTTAGCACACCGACTGCGCCATTGTATGCTACATGATACAGAAACATAGAAACATAGAAACATAGAAACATAGAAGTTGACGGCAGATAAGGACCCAAGGCCCATCCAGTCTGCCCATTTCTTTCTACCTTATAAATGTACCATCGGCCTTTGCTCTGTCAGTGACCTATCTATTCATAGTCATTTGTATTGCTCCTTATGCCTATCATGCCTGTTTGAAGCCCTGCACTGTATTCATAGCCACCACTTCTTGTGGTAAGCCATTCCATGCATCTACCACCCTTTCTGTGAAAAATTTCCTACATTCCCCTTAATCGGCCTCCCTCTAATCTCATGCTGTGTCCTCTTGTCCTGCTATTTTTCTTATATTTAAACATGTTAGACTCTTTCACCTTGTTTATGCCCTTAAGGTGTTTAAATGTCTCGATCATATCACCTCTCTCCTCCTTTGCTCAAGGGTATACATATTGAGCTCCGTTAATCTGTCTATATATGTCTTCTGATGCAGTCCCTGCACCATTTTGGTTGCCCTTCTCTGGACTGCCTCAATTTGGTTAATGTCCTTGTGAAGGTGTGGCCTCCAATACTGCACGCAGTACTCCAGATGGGGCCTAACCAATGTCTTGTACAGAGGATTATTACCTCCCTCTTACGACTTGTGATACCCCTACTAATACACCCTAACACCCCCTAGCCTTACCTACTGCTTTAGAGGTCTGCTTGGATGATTTTAGGTCATCAGTGATGATGATGCCCAATCTCTTTCTTCCTTGTGACTGCTAACACTTCCCTCCCAGCCTATAAGTGAGCTGCAGGTTTCTCTTCCCTATGTGCATGATTTGCACTTCTTTGCATTAAATCCCAGTTGCCACTCTTCTGACCATTCTGCTAGTTTATCCAGATCTCTTCTCATTCTGCCCACCCCATCTGGATCATCTATTCTGTTGCAGATCTTGGTGTCATCTGCAAACAGACAAGCCTTACCCTCTAGTCCATCTCGAGGTCATAATGAAGATGTTGAATAGGACTGGCCCCAGGACTGATCCTGAGTACCCTACTTGTGACTTGCATCTCTTCTGACTGCTTATACCATTTACCACCACTCTCTGTTTTCTGCCAGTCAACCAGTTTGCCACCAGTTGACCAACTTCAATCCCACGAGCCTACCTAGCTTATTTATCAATCTTCTATGTGGAACAGTGTCAAAGCTTTGCTGAAGTCAAGGTAGGCGACATCAACTGCCCCCCTTGGTCCACCACTCTGTCATTCCAGCTGAGAAATCTATGAGATTAGTTTGACAGGACCTTCCTTTGTAAACCCATGCTGTCTTGGATCCTGTGCCCTATGGATTCCAGGTGTTGCACTATCCTTTCCTTATGAGTGCCTCCATAATCTTGCCCACTACTGAGGTAAGACTGACCGGGTCAGTTTCCCGCCTCCTCCCTGCTACCACTCTTGTGAGTGGGATCACATGAGCCTTTCTCCAGTCTTCTGGGACCTCTCCTGTGCTCAGAGACTCACTAAACAATTCTGCTAATGGCTCTGCTAGTTCCTCCTTTAGCTCCTTAAGTACCCTGGGATGTATGCCATCAGGTCCCATTGCCTTATCCACCCTGAGCTTAGCAAGCTCTTGTAGGACCCTTTCTTTTGTGAAGGGTAGTGCTCACCTCCCTCCCCCTGTGTCCATGATGCTGAGCTGTGGGCCCTGCCTACCTTCTCTTCAGTAAATACTGAGCAAAAGTATCTATTTAGGATAGATGCCTTTACAGGGTCCTCCTCCTCACATGCTCCCTTTTCTCCATTAAACATCAATACCCCTCTGGACTTTCTCCTTTCACTAATGTATCTATAGAAAGTCTTGTCACCTTCTTTACTGTTCGTGCTAGTGTTTCCTCAGTTTGGGACTTTGCCTGCCTTACTGCCTTACCTGCTTCCCTTAGGGCAGTTTGGTATGCCTCCTATCTTCATCCGCTGTGTTCCTTATATTTTCTGAAGGCCAGCCTTTTGGCTCTGACCTTTTCTGCTACTATATTTGAGAACCAAAGTGGTTTCCTTCTTCTTTGCACTTCCTTTTCTGTCTAACACAATGGGATGTTGCTTCAAGTATTGTATCCTTAATGCTTGCCACTTTGCCTGTACCTCCTCACCTGTGTTTCTTTTGCCAGGACTAGCTTAACTCTGTTGGCCATCTTATCAAAGTCAGCTCCTCTGAAGTCCCATATTTTGCCTTGGAATGGATGATTTAGATGTAGTAGCCAAATTGAACCATACCATGTGATGGTCACTGGCCCCCAGGTGACCTTCTACCTGGAGATCTGTGATCCTTCTTTGTTAGTCAGTACTAGATCTAGGATAGCCCTGTCTCTTGTGGGTTGCTGTACCAGTTGTTTGAGGCCCTCCCTGCAGGGAATCCACTATGAGTCTAGTTCTGGCAGATGTTCCTGCTGGTATTGACCAATCTGTATCTGGCATGTTGAAGTCTCCATTATCAGAACCTCCCTTTAGCTGTCATGTTTTGTATATCTTCTAACAGTAATGTTCTATGTCCTCCCTCTGGTCTCTGGGGCCTGTAGACAACCCCAGTTCTTATGGCTGTCCCATTACCTGTTTCCAGGGTGACCCACAGTTCTTCTGGCTCCTTATGTGTATTCTGAATTTCTGTAGCTTTGATATTTTCATTAACATACAGAGACCACCTCCCCCCTTTTGCACCTCGTCTCTTCTGAACAATACATATCCAGGTACTGAAGTCTCCCAAGTGTGGTTACTGGTAACCACGTCTCACTAATTGCTACTATGTCCAGTTTAGCCTCTGACATTATTGCCTGCAGGTCTGGGATCTTATTTCCCAGGCTGTGAGCATTTGTGTACATGATTTTCCATTGGCCAGATTTTGGTGTGTTAGTTGTTGGGTGAGTTTGGCATTACCCCTGTGCATCGTTGGGGAGACAAACCTTTTTTCTTACCTGGTGATGCAAATGAATGGCAAACACGCTGAATTCCTGTTTGACCACTAGCTGAGGGGAGGTGTTCTTCCATTCGACGTATGGGGTGCTGCACCCCTCTCCCCATTTGCTAGTTTAAATATTCTGCAAAGACGTCAAACTTCTGCCCCAATGCACTGACTCCCTCTTTAGTCAGATGCAGTCCATCAAATTTAAAGAACTTTCGCTCCCAGAACTGTTGCCAGTTCCTACAAATCTGTGTCCTTTTCCTGGCACCAGTCCTTGAGCCCGTGTTTAGCTCCCCTATCTCCCCTCTCTGACCTTCCGTCCATCTGCTCCTTCTCCCAGACTGGCAGGATCTCAGAAGGAGATGCAGACAGAAATAGATGATAGTTTGTCACCAGCCTAGTCAGGTGTTCCTTGGTCTCCACAACTGACCGGCTGGCGAGATCATTAGTCCCTATGTGTACTAGGACATCAATGTTTTCTCCTGCTTTGTGAACAATTTTAGCAATGCGGTCAGTGCTCTCCATGCTGATGTACCTGGGAGACATCTGACCATCACCCTAGCTGGAGATGGGTATCAACTCCCGAATCATGGAGTCTCCTATGATCAAGTTTTGGATTTCCTTTCTGCTTGTTTAGTTTTGGTTCCTGATTTGGGTGAGTATTGTTGTGCTAGCTCCTGTGCGCATGTGTCCTGCTCTGCAGTGTCTTCTGCCTCTTTATTTGATTTCAGAGATAGAGGCAGATACCTGTTTATAGTGTTTATATGGTTTTGGAGGTAATGTGTTGGAGAGCAGAGAGTGATGGGGCACCTGATTTCTCCTCCTAACCACCTGCCAACCTCCTGGACCAACTACCCTCTGCGGCCGAGGTTTTTCTGTTGGATGCTGGGGAAATGGCGGTGGTTCTTATAATGTATTTCCTCTTCAATATGAAATTTGAGGCGTGCAATCTCTGCCCATGCTGCCCGGAGCTGAGACCTAAGATCTCCAAAGGCCCAGCATGTGGACAGTGTCCTAAATCCTGTAAGACTGTCCTTCTGAAAATTGTTCCACAGTACCTGCAGTTAATGAAATCCATTCCAAATAAGTTGCTGGGTTTGTAACCTAGTCAGAGTAATTAGAAGGAAAAAAAATGCAAGTAATGGTTATTGTGCTTTGTTTAACTTGTTATAACAAGTTAAATTACTAGTGCCCTGTAAATGAGATCACCTTGTGAGGCCCCACTGATCCGCCCCTTCCTGTTCTGCCACAGGAAATGTTACAACTGTGGTACCCTATAAAAGGAGTGTAGTGTGGGGTGGTTGGGGATGGGGTGGTGGCTGGGCCCTTCCCTGCCAAAAGAAGAACCACGGACGAAAGAACAAGGAGGTAGAGCAGAAACAATCAGTCAACAACAAATGCAGTAACCCTGAAAGCTTATCCTAATGTTAGATAAAACTGTAAAACCTGTAAAGCACCACCTGTAATAATTTCAGAAGATATACCCTGTAAGAAACACTTTGCTCCAGAGAAAAATAAAGCAGTAACAGAAGATATACCTTGCAAAAGACAATTTGAATCGAAGATTACAGCAGTAATCTGTTGCACACCTGTAGGCACACCTTGTAATAATGCAGAAGAAGGTATACCAGCAACAACAATTTGAATCAGAGAAAAAATAAAGCAATGAAATGTTAGCAACAAACAGTAGCAATCCCTGTGAGTAAAAATAAAAACACCACCACACAGTAAATCTGCTTAGCCAAACTAAGTCTTAATCCTTCTCCCTTGCTCTGGTAAGTTTTCTACTCTGCCTTTCAAGCAGTCTTAGAAGGAAAGAGCTCAGGTGAAGCTAGGTGCCTAGGCCAGCAAACCAAGTCTTCTACCAAACACGTTTTGGGCAAGATGTGAAACATGACAGCTGTACTGCTCATAAGGAGGTGTGGTAAAATGGAAATGTTGAAAATCTGGAGAAAATATTGAAAATTCACGAACTTAAAGGCTTGCGTAGGAACTGCATAACGCACACTCAAAACAGTCATTTTAGAATTTTTTCACCAAATTTTCAACATAGGCTTTTTGAGAGCCCACCTTATGAACACTGGCAGTGTTGTTTTGTTAATCAGTCCCAAAGGTGATTTCACGCAGTGACCAAGAAATCACCCTTCAGGCCAGATTAACGCCATGACAGTGCAAGAATTCATGAGGAGGGTCCCAAAACCCCATGTTAAAAATTTGGGCCCAAAATGCCTGAGATATGCAACAAAGTTGAAAAACCCTATTTATTCCATTATACAGCTTACCGGCATTTCCTCAGTTACGGTCAGCTTTGAAGAGTACAGGCGTGTTCCCGGTCAACTTGATCATTGCACCAAGCTCAGAGGTAAGTATGGGGTGAGGGGTGTGGGGAGGCAGGGTGCGCAGTGGGTGGGTGCGGGTTTTGGGGGAGCAGGGAGATGGCTAGGAACGCTTTCTTGTTTACAGGTTTTTCTTTTAATTAAGATGATGCAGGGACGTGCCACACTGGGGTGGGCTGTCAGCGTGGCAGCTGGAAAGGCTGTTTGGGGGACTGGAGCTGATGGGGATTAGGCACCCCGTCGGCTATAACAAGATTGCCACGTTGGGTGGGCTCCCAGCGTGGAACCTGCAAAAGCTTTGGGGGCATGAAGCCGTGGAGCCCAGAGGGGGACTGGGTGCTCCCATCGGCTAGAACATTTTTGCCACACGAGGTGGGCTCCAGCGTGGCACCTGGACATCTTTTGTAGGGGAGGCATGGAGCCGATGGGGGATTGAGCACCCGCTCGGCCATACAGTGTGTGCGTGGGGAGGAGCATCATCAGCACGCAATATGCGTGCTTGTGTGTGTGTGTGAAGGAGAGCTCTGCTCACTGAAGCGGAGATTTCCCTTTCAACTGTATGCCACTGCATTTAGACTGCTGTCATAGACAGCTGCAGCAGTCATTGGAGAACTGCGGCCGTGCCTGCAAACTCACTGACTGAATTGGAAGACGGTGCCACACCTCCAAAAACTTGGATGATGGCACTATGTTTCTTGCACATGCATGCAAGCAACATAAGAATTGACATTTATTATCCCCAATTCCCTATGGTCAGAGTTCATAGGTAGCATAGGTGTTTACAAGCTTTTACAGATTTGTGTCCATTATTGCTTGCCATTTATCCTAATCTAGTTTATGTTTGTTGTGGCACAATTTATCTAGTCTATGTTTAAATAGGTTCATTGTTTCAGTGGTGACTATCTGTATGGGAAGACTGTTCCATAGTGGTACCACTCTCTGGCTGAACCGATATCTTCTTTTTGAAGGTTCCACTTATCTAGAGTTAGCTGGAATGCATGACCCTAAGTTCATACATAGTTCTCTTTTTTAGGCCTAATTCCTCATATAATGCCCTGTCTTGTAATACCTATATACCATGCACATGTCTCCCTGATTCTCCCATAGTGTAGTGTAAACAGATGTAGATTTTCCAGTCTTTCTGAATATGTTTTATCACCATGACCTGTCACTCTTATTGCCCTTTTTGGATATTTTCAAGTTTCTTGATGTCCCTTTGTTGTTTGGAGACCATACTTGTGAGCAGTATTCTAGAGTTTCCCATTTTCAGTACTGAACAATATGTAAAATCAGCATTATTCAGAATAAGCGATACCTACAGGTGGCAAGAGTTGGAAAGATTCTCAGATACACCAATTGGGAGAGTCTATAGAGAAATTTAAGCACTCAAGGTGTGTCATGGATTGCACTTAGGGGTGGGCACTGTGAGCTCAGTGGACCTGACCCTCTGAAGTGGGTTAGTGATGGATCTATGACGTGGGGCAGGGCTACCCTCCTTGTGTCATTTAGATTGCTCATTGAGGTCACGACTGCAACTACATAGATACATAGACAGTGTCAGCAGATAAGGGCCTATGGCCCACCCAGTCTACCCATTTGAGCTTGTAAGTTCACTTTATATTTTCCTAGAAGTCTGTTGCCCTCACCCCTGACCTCCAGAATTCCTTTATGTCTATTCCATGTCCCTCTAAATTCTGGTTAAGGGCACAATACCAGTCTCGAGTCTTGTAGCCAAATATGAACCCCTCCTTGGTTACTACATAAGGGGAAGACTCAGGCATCACACTGTCTTCGGGGTAGAGTGTAAAACCTGATTGGGCCTTCCCCTTCAGGATATGCAACAGCTGGGTTCAAAATCCCTGCAGACTCTGGTATTCTCCCTATCCTTCTAGATCCCTTACAGATCCCTTTTTCAATTTGGTTGCTGATGGTGACAACCCCTTAGCAATAACAGTTTCTCACAGATTATTAATACCGTATCCCAATTCACACACAATTATAGAAATCTCACTCAGGCAGATTTTCTTTAGAAAACAAATGTTTTACTGAAATACTTAAATAATAATCATACAGTAACAACTAAAAACACTCATTTGTTCACAGAATACATAAATAAAAAATTGAAAATATACATGAAAACACACTATCACTGTTAGCTAAAGTCTACCTGAAATTTGTAGCAACTTGAAGTCCAGAACAATGAATGAAAGTTCAGTTTTGTTGGTATTGGCAACTGTTTTGTTTCCTTCTGTGTTAGGTGAAGTCCAAATGGAAGTGTGTGCAAATGCCCTGAGCTGGGGCTTTAAATACTTTCTGTAACTTGCAGTGTCATCAATTATTCCCATTTCTAAAGAACTGATCTATTTCCCCAGAGTAACTCCTCAGGTTGACCAGGAGATATCACCATTCCACTATTTCCAAAATCCCAAGAATATCAAATTTCTGATGCATATAATTAACATGGATATGACAATCAGAATTTAAGCCTTTGAAGTCCCTGTAGCTAGCTGGCACCGTAACATACAATTCACAATATCTTGTCAGAATGGTCATTTGCTGCTCAAATCCTGGCTAAAACATCCTGGGCTTTTGAACTGGCTTCCTTCAATTAGTACCAAGGAAGATCCTGTAAGGTTTATGACTATGCAAGTTGATTTTATTATCTCTGTTTCCCTTGGTTAGTTAACTTGGGGAATACCCTTTGATCAGCTATCCCCAAGCCTTTGACAATAATATGTCAGTTTCCTGGCAAGCAAGCTGGCCTTCAGGTCAAGGAAGGTCAAATCCTTTTAACAGAGATCCAGTCTCTCTCCCTACAGTCACAGCCAAAGGCATGGTCAGATATTTCCTGAAATGTCTGTCATATTTCTAGAGAAATCTCCTGCTTTCTGCATTTCCATAGTAGGGGCAGCAGAGTTAAACTCTTTAGAGATTTTTGCGAAATATCTGGAAATATCTGACCATGTCTGTACCTACTATTGTAGGTGCCTTTGTATTAACACTGGCATTTCTGGTGGCATGTACATATACACATAATTACATAAATATATATATATATATATATATATATATATATATATATAAATTACACAACAGAATTATATAGTATCTACAAATAAAGACTAGCAGTTGGGTAGCTCACCACAAGTTGCATCAGTATATTTAAAGTTTTGTGAGAGGCAAGAGCACAGTAAGGCCCTGTGTAATTGTAGGCCTGACCTGTTGCAGAAAGGCAAGGGCAGCCAAGTTTCAGGATTTAATAGCAGAAACAGATTACTGCATTTGTGATCAAAATGACAGTTAAACATGTTCTTCTTGAGCGTCCTTTGTTCGAAATGGAAAGAGGAACATGGATTATTCTGTTGCTTGTTGATTGCCGACACGATTATCAAGATGTCACGGTGGAGGAATAATTTGTACAAAGCAAATTTGTGCTGTATGCAACAGCAATGTTTGCGTAAACATTCCATAAAATTAAGAGCTTAGAATTTTAATCTAATGGTCAGGCTATAATTTTAGTTGAATTGGACTCTGCATCAGGTGTTTTTATTTTATTTTATTCATTTTTGGAAGGCAGTCACGAATAAAATAAAATTACATAGCTGAAAGATGTCCACATAAAATCAGCTCTCATGGGTCCATTAGACAAACATAACAATCAACCTTTGAGACATTGAGAGTACAGTTGAAATATACTGCTTCGATCGCATTTCAAGTCCATAGGAGTCCAGGTGTGACTCCATGTAGCAAACACCAAGCCAGATTCAAGATAGATAATATTCAAAGTCAGGTCCCTTTTATACCAGCTGTTATGCATTGAGCTAAGAGAGCCAGATAAATAACACAAATTATGTTGCAAATTTATATCAACAGCTCTCACTACAGAGTGCTACCTTATCCGCAACTAAGTATCTTATTGTAAAGGCATGAAATGTATAGTGTTGATTTTGCAAAATACTTAACTATTGTGAGCTGGCAATACATAAACAATCTACCACTAGAATACTGATAAGGCAAAGACTGTGCAGAGGGGCTGCAATTATGCTGCATGTTGCTGGTGTCCTCACTCCTCAATGATGGTGCCTCATGCTCCTTGTACTCCTGCAGTGAGCACAACATCAGCCACAAGGCCATCACCATCTTGATAGAACACAGTGCTGGAGCTTGCAAGCTGTCACTTCAGTGGTATAATAACCTTCCAGAACTAGCAACTGTGCAGCCTACCTAGACACAATTTAGGCTAAAATATTCAACAGATGTACTATTAGAACTGCTAAATATGAAATGAGAATATTTGTGAAACCTATAGAACATACAAGTATATTTGCTCAGTATTTGGACATCAGGGCCAGATATTCAAAGCGTAGTCCCAGGGCAAAATTAGCACTGCCGGCATGCTAAATTAGCCCTGAACCATTAACACACTACATTCAGAGGAATAGCCCCAGGGCTAAACCTGCTGAATATATTATGCAAAGCAAGCAGTGCAAACAGGGCTGGGAGTGCAGTGCAAAATTAACCTGGGAAATAAGACAGCTCTGAAAATAGCAAATGGGAAGGCCAAACTGCAACAACAGCTCAGTGGACACAGAGGGTGGAGTAAAGGCAGAGTTGCACTAGGCAGACAATGTGTGTAATAGCACTGAAGTCCTGCACAACAAATGCAAACAACACTGCAGGCCACACACTGCAGAACAGTGCTATGCTTTTGAGATGTTTGCCTGGGGCTAACTCGATTGCACAGTGCTAACAAATTAGTCCAGTGCGAACCTGTTAGCGGGGCAAGCGATTGCTATAGTCAAAGACCTATGTAAATAGGCCTACTCAGGCAATCCATTGGGCAAACAGCCACATTAGCATTTCATTATGGCCTGCTTTGCATGCACTCCCATGTACTTTGCCCGCGCTATTGCATGACGACACAGCTCCACCTGTTGGTTGGAATGGAAGTACAGGCTGGAAGCTGCAGGCCAGGGTGGGCACTCAGCTCCACCTGTTGGTCAGAATGGATGTACAGGCTGGAAGCTGCAGGAAATGGGTGTTTGCTGGCTCATTCAGTTTATACCTCTCCCATTCATCCCTGCAGTGAGGGACACAGAAGTGCTGAATGAGGGGCAATGAGGGACACAGCTCACTAGAAGGTGGGACACATCCTCACGCATAATACTATAACTGTGTGTAGCACTATGTAGCTGTGTGTAAATATTTAGATATTAAGATATATATATATATATACACACACAGATATTACATATGAATATGTATGGATATCTATATACATATATATAATTGCTTGTGCACATATGTGCCCTGGTAGTCTAGTGCACCCACCATCCCTCGACACAGACATCAGCAAATTACCCAGCCCCTGGTAGTCTAGTGCCCTCCATCATGATCCCTTACTCCCATTGTAGGAATTATCAAACATTTTCCTGGTAGTCTAGTGGCTCCCCCATCATGAACCCCAACTCCTGTTGAATTAATTTTCAAACATTTTCCTGGTAGTCCAGTGGCCTCCCAACAGCCCCATCATGATCCCTGACTCCCACTGTATGAATTTCCCAACATTTTCCTTGGTAGTAGTCCCCCCATCATGATCCCCAACTTTTGCTGTAAGAATTTTCAAACATTTTCCCAGGTAGTCTAGTGGCCCCCTATCTGGCATTGCGAGCCCCCAATCTCCCCAACCATTCACGGAATGGAGCCGGTGACTGTCTCAGCCCGCCGCTCACCTCTGCGACCAGCGACCGACAGAGTGATGAATGAACACGTACCCCACTGAGTTATGAGATGAGAGCCTACTAACTCAGTGGGGTACATGCTCATCACCATTCATCACTCAGTTGGTGACTGGCTACAGAGGTGAGTGGTGGGCTGAGCCAGTCACAAGCTCCATTCAGGGATGGTTGATGGTGGGTGGTGGGGGTGACACTGCCGGGTGAGGGGGTCCACTGGACTGCTCAGGGAAAATGTTTGATAATTCATACAACAGGAATCAGGGATCATGATAGCGGGTGGGGCCACTAGACTACTAGGGAAACAAGGAAATCATACAATGATCGGGATCAGGATGGAGAGGGACAACAGTGTGCTGTGAACAGGTGGGGGCACATGAGCTCTGCCACCCTCTGCGCTGCATTACTGCATGCTTTTGCTGGTGGTATTCAGCATCGTGCTACAGGTGGCACAACAACCTGTGCGTGGCATTTTTCCTTTGAATATGCCAATGTGCCAGCACTCATGGTCCCTCCTGCACTCCCTCCTCTGCATACATTAACTTTTGGTGTCGGCGGTATCACACAGCACTGGTGATAATTGAGCTTTTGAATATTGCATCCCAAGCGCCAAATTCAAATTCAAGTGCACGGTTTTATGCCAGGCATAAAGCTTTGAATATCTGGCCCCAGATCTTTATGACATTACCTGCCCCATCAGTCCTCAGTATCAGACTGTTGCTGCCACACCTCGTTGGCTAGAAATTCCGCTTGATTTTATCCAGTTTTTAATTCACCTCTACAGTGTTGTTAAAGCAGCAGTGCAATGAAAAATGTTTTCCAGAAAAGCTAGTTTCAGCTATAATTAAGAAAAAATGTTAACATACCTCTCAAATGTACTTGTCTAGGTATCTCTTATGCTGTGCACCGTGAGTCCTTTTTTAATTTTTTATCCTAACCTTGCCAGGTCTACAAGCTATTTGTATGCAAAAATGTGGTGGTCATTTTTTCTTGAGAAAACTTCAATAAAACATTTATAAAATACTCAAATTTTGGTGGAATTAGAAAATTGTACCACCAAATAAAACTGGAAGATGCCTGGAATATTTTATAGTTTTAAAGGGTGAGGTCGGCTGGCCCAGTGCGCTGAGGGCTGAGAGCTGGTTGCCCGCCTCACACCACACCAGCGACTCAGGTTGAGGGAATGAGCTAGGGTTGATGTGGGTCACAGGGGAGGAGAGGATGGAGGCGTCCGATGGACAGCTGTCCTCTACGAGGTTGGTTGGGACTGAGAGCCAGCGTAGCCTGACACCTAGTAGTGGCTAGGTGTTGACACGTCTGGTCTGTTAGATTGGGGACAGTAGGTGGGGCAGCGGTGTGTGCTGTGTGCGGACGCCTGTGCAGTATGCCCTCTGCTGGCACTGCGCCCTGCCTCTGAGGCAGAACAAGAAAACAGGGTGCCCCAGTCACTGCAGCTTGATGGCTGTCTGGGTTGCATCGTGCCAGCTCTGGAGGGACCACAAAGTGCGGATCCAGTCTCGGTGGGGGTTGGTGAGCCCCTGCCACCCTTGCCATGGGGGTTAAGCCGTAGGGTAATGGGTGGTCGCCCTCACTAGAGACCGGCGTGGGGCAGATGGTGGCTGGACTGCACTGCTGCTTTAAATAAAAATTATTTACTGCATAAGTTAGATTTAGGTGAGCTGGAAGTTGGAGGAAATGTGTTATTCCTAACTCTCTTAAACCCACTCTCAGTTTGAATGCTCGCCCATGCTATCTCAAGGAGTAGTTGAGGTCAGGGTAGCAACTGACAACTTTATCCCCCTTGATGTACAATGGGCTGCAGTCTTTCTATTAATTTAGAAGTTTATCTCTTTGATATGAATGACTTGTAACAATGAGCATTGTGCAAGGAAGTTCTATGATAGCGGGCTTTTCCTAGGGTTAAGGCAGTATGCCTGAGTTGCCAAAATCCCTGCAGATCCTGAACCAAGATTGAAGCAATTTGAAATTAACTGAACCGGTTTTGCCTTTCTAGTCCCTCCAGTATGCCTAAAAGGTATCAAAAGCATTTTATGCATATAAGGTGTAAATGAAACATTAGAGGATATCACAGGGTTTTCTTGGTTCTCCAGACGAAAATGGAGAATTTTGTTTTCTTTGAAGTTTTATTTGTAGCATGAAATCAAGTGGTTTTCTTCGGTAGTGAAAAGTATACTTGCTCTATTGCTGCAGTATTTGTATAAGTAATGAGATGCATACTTGTTCTGTTGCTGCAGTATTTGTATAAGTAATGAAATGCACACATACTTGTTCTATTGCTGCAGTATCTGTATTTTTATGGTCACCATTTTAAAGAAAAAAATATGTCTATAATTTTGTTTCTTTTTGTATATGTATTTTAGTTTGTGTCATACATAGAATCTGTAAGATTTTAAACATGTTTGTGAATAAAATGAACCTGTACCTGAACCACTTCAGTCTGAATCAAATCAAACTGAAACCAACTCTGCAGGAAATTTGCATGAGTTTCCAGTTGTAGATTATTACATCAGTGCTATAGGAAATGAGCTATTGCATCTCATCTAAGCAATCCTGGTTACCCTCCTGCTTTCACAAAAAAAACACTGAGAGTTTTATTTGGATTCCAAATAGGCACAGAAACACAGCATTATACGTTTGCTGCTATCCCCACTTCAGTTAGCAGAACCCTGTATGTACCTATGTTTTATGGTCCTGCCTGATCCTTAAAGCAGTGGTATTTGTTGGCCAAAGGGCATCGTATATAGTTTCAGCAATAATGTATTCCTGACATCCTTAGAATCATCATCAAGGCATTTTAATTCCCTATGGGCCCAATATTGAAACCTTTAGTGCGGCATTAGGGTTAGTGCCACCCTCATGGGATATAACTTGGCCAGCAGCCTGTTTGCATGCCGCTGCTGTATTCAAAAGTACACTTGGCGCATCAATGGTGGTTTTCATAGTCATGATAAACATATCACTACACCCATGTGCAAGGGAACCTCTTGCATACAGGGCACATTGCTATATTCAAAGGGTTTTGGAAGTTCTAAAAGGCTGCCTTGCAGTGCCATTTAATGTTTCTAAACCCTGCTTTTAACAAGCTGCACAGTAGTGTGCACCCCTCTCCGACAGCAGTGGTGCCTGTCAAAACAATAAATGTATTATATGGAAAAATTTCATTTGTTTGGATTGCTACACCACCTCTGTAGTAAAACAAGACAACTTTGTGAACAGGGCTACAAAGTCTAATAGTTCTATCTTGTTTAAAAATAAAGATTTATCTTATCTTATCTTATCTATAAATGTTCCCCTTCATCATGTAATCCCGGTTGTACTAGTGGAAATAATTCATGGTGGTATAGGGACCTCCCCCACCCTGACACATGCTGTAATAGTGCAATACTCCCTGTCACTAGTGATACCTCCTTCCCTCCTGATCCCCAGGATAATAAAGAAATTATCCTTGGTAGTCATGTAGTAACCCCTCCCTCACCCAATCTCCACTGTAATAAAGAAACTATCGGTGACAGTCCAGTGGTACCACTCTTCTCCCAGTAAACTCCATCCCCATGCCCCCCCACCCCAGCATCTGTGACCTACCCACAGCTCTCCTGCCTGTGTGGTCCCTGTCTGTCTTACACAAGTCCTGTAGTGACATTAAAACTGTATATCGCTACAGGACTTGTCTGAGAATGAACTTTAAGTCATTGAATGGCTTCTGCAGCGTGCCAACTAGTTCATTTTTTAGAAATGGTTCCATGGCCTGCAACCTGACCAAATGTAATGCTTTTGTCACCAAACGTAGGTGACAACTTGGACATACATGCCTCATAAATGCTGTTCAAACAACTCCTGTAATGCTATACAGCTCTGTGTATCACTGCAGGACTTTTGTGGGCACTGGCACCAGTACAGGGGTACTACTAGCAGTAGGGAGTATTGCACTATTACAGTGGGGATATGGGTGAGAAGGAGGTACCACTGACTGCCAGGAATTTTACTGTACAGGGATTTGAGTAAGAGAGGGGCAATGACTGCCACCTGCACATTGCCTACATGCATACAAAGGTGTAGTAGAGTTGTACGGAGCTGTTAATGGACAGATTATGGCATGCAAATGGCCTCTTAGTGTCTTGCTTGCCTTGTGTGATCATTAGCATTCTGTCATTGAATATGTCACTCAGGAGCAAAGGACCCCAGAGTTCCTTTAAAATATTTCAAATGGCCAACACAGCATGAAGATTCTCATCACCTGGTATCACTGCGGGCCCTGAATACTAACATCTCATTCCAGTAGTGCTTTGCGGCAGTCAGGCTCAGCGGTGAGACCGGAGAATGAGAATCTTTGATGAACTTTTAATATAATTAACTTTTAGGTATTCTAGGTGCCACCACAACCTCCTCCTCCTCCTCACCACCCCACTACAGCTAACCTTCCATGCCCTAACTTCCACTTTAAGCTTGTGACAAGAAATGAGTATTGCTACTCCTTTCCAAGCTAAAAATAACAGGCTCCACAGGCTATGATAAACTTGACCCACGCTCCTCAAACTTGAAGCCTCAGTAATTGCTTATCCCATCAGCAGTTTTCAATAGATCCATCTGGGAAGGTGTTGTTCCTTCTCCTTGGAAAATGGCGCTTGTAACTCAATACATAAAGGGAGTTCACAAGTTCTAACAGAAAATTACTGTCCAATGTCGATCCTTTGTGCACTAAATAAGTTACCTGAGGGGCTAGCCTATAACCAAATCATAGATTATATCGAGCAATATAACTTGCTCACCCTTTCCAGCATGGATTTCATAAACACCACGGAACAGACACTGCCTTAGTCCGATTAACCATAGATATTTTTGATGGCATAGACAATGGCTTGATGACAGAAACAGTATTTATAGATTTAACTAAGGCCTTTTGACCTTGTGGATTAGCACATACTGCTATCCAAGCTTAACTCCCTAGGCCTAGATAACCTATCCTTATGCTGGTTCACAGACTGTCTAGCTAACAGGTCTCAGTTTGTAAACTGGAAGGGTGACTAGTCTGACAGGTGCCTGATCTCCAACAGTGGCCCTCAAGGGTCAATACTGGGTCTGCTCCTATTCTCTTTGTATCAATGAAATGTCTTAAAACTGTAGCGAGGCAAACTATTATTGTATACTGATGATACGATGCTATACCACAGCTCCAACAATATTCCTGAAATTAATAAACTGCTCACTTCTGATATACACTTACTAGAGGACTGGTTCTTAACTAATAAGTTAGTTATTATCAGTAAAAAGACTAAGTACATCCTCTTTGGCTGAAAGGACACTAGGCCCCAAAAGGAAACCTGTTTACCTCTACCTTCTCGAATGGGACTAATATCGGATGGCTGACTCAATCAACTATCTGGGCATTTGGCTTGATCAGGACATCACCGTTAAAGTCCATATGAAAATCTGGTAAAACACTTTGCCAAAATGTTGGACTACTGTACTGTCTAATCCAGAGCACTACGTACAACATTGACAAAACATTTTACAGAAATGATAACTAATACAAAAATTGCTGAATGCTCTGTGACCATTTACAGACCAAAACTGTCAAATACCTTGCTGCAAATGGGATTTGAATTTAATGTAAAGAAAAATGTTTTCAAGAACAACATAAGGAATTTCTTGGAAAAACAATCCATTTGCTGTTGTTATGAGGTCACTTCATTCTGTTTTGGTGAGGTCACCAAATCTCATTGATTCCTGTTTACTTTAATGGTGATTGATTATGCATTGTATATACTGTATATACTTGTTTGTGACAAAATTGTAAAGTATTTTATATTGACATGTGTTTTTACTAATATTTGTTGTATATTGGATATTTTGTCTGCACTCAATTGTATTACTCTCTCCTGGCGTGGCTGAAAATGGGTCATTGATTGAGTCCACCTTCCTGGTAAATCAAATAAATGGTAAATCAAATAAATTAAATAGATGAAATGAAAGTCTAAGTCCCTATCTCTTCAAAGAATCCCATTTGCAAATTGCCAATTTAACCCTCCTACCCATCCTACTCTATGGCTCTCCTGTCCTCCTCTAGGTTGGATGCTCTGAACTTGAAAAGCTAAAATCACTATATCACACAATATCTCACTTTGCAGTTGGTGCCTTGTTCAAGGAACACCATTGTGAAGTAATTAACTCCCTGAAATGGCCCTCACTTACCAGTAGACTTAATATGCACCACCATCATTATGTCTTGCCTTCAAACTTAAAGGCCCACATGCTTCCCTTGATCTCCATGGCCTATGAATGAACAAACCTGACAGGTGACCCCTTAGACCCTCCAGCAAAATCTCCTCAGATCCCCCAAGTAAACAGCAAAGGTAGCAGGTCCTTTGCAAATTCTATCCCTGCCATTTGGAATGCTCTTCCCAATGCCCTGAAGGTACTCTCCTCCCTGGATGAATTCAAAAAGGGCCTAAGAACCCATATCATGAAAAGAAACCAATGTAATTGTTACTGCTGAAAATATAGCCTACTTCACAACTATATTGATTGTTTGTATATGGCTGCACTTTAACTCGTCCCTGTATGCACTGTGGCAAATTTTACTAACTCACATGGACACTGTTGTAAATGTAAGTTTATTGTTAAATATTAAGTATGTCTGTCACGTAACCTTTTCCTAATGTACAAGATGCTGTCTGAATCTTCTCTGTAACTGTACTCCTATTGATTCATTCTTGTAATTAATTTCAGGTTGCCCCTGAAAAGGGACTCGCTGAGGCCCAGTTGATTTACCAGTCAACTAAATTCAATAAATAAATAAAAGAGGGGTGTTTTATGATGGGTGCTGGCTAGGTGGGAGTGGGTAGCGATTTCAGATGGGCAGAGCATGGGTTTATTATATTAAATGTGGTGAACAGTAAAAGTAATTTTTTAAAGGTACTCTGAGTGCCACAGAGGGTAGTTTATACTGGTCACTGGGTGGGGAGGTTGGAGGGGCTCAGATGAGCATGCAGTTGGTTTAAGTATATTTAGTATAGTTAATGACAACAGAAGTACTGGCTGAGGGGAGGTAAGTTGAATGCTTAGTGGCAGGTTACTGGAGGTACTATATTGTTTTCCAGCAGGGAGAAAAGGCGAGCATACTGCTGGCCTGTTGCCATGGGAGGGAGTGAGGACATGTATCCTGCAAGTACTGTCCTGCCCAAGAGAGTAAGGGTCAGAGAATGTTACTGCTAAAGGTGGAGGGGGTGGTGCTCAGAAAACATCCCACACAATTTATCATAACTAATATAAAAAGCAATATGTGTTATAGCAATTATTACCTTCTATACAAAATAATAAATAAATGTAACCAATTACAGTTATTTGGGAGTAGCTAGTAATCATAACTAATTACAGTTATTTGGGTGTAACTAGTACCTGTAAGTGATTATAACTATTTGGGGTAACTAGTAACTGTAACTAATTGCAGTTATTTTGAAACACACCAGCCAGTTATTGCAGTATACCCAACTAACTGAATGTTATTACTATTATTTAGTTGTTTAACCAGGTATAGCACACTAAGCTGGAAGCTTTTTACAGGAACAACCTGGGAGCACAAGGAGGTTAAGTGACTTGCTCAGGGTCACACAATATGCAAGTGGAAGCTGTAGGTTCAAACCCAGGTCTGGTCTGCTGGATGTCACCAGATTTGCAGTTCAGAGTCTTAGACCACTGCGCTATACTGCCTCACAAAATCTCACCTCGTTTCAGTAACTAGTAACCACAACTAATTACAGTTATTTGGGAGTAACTAGTAACTGTAACTTACTCATGTTATTTTGAGTAACATGTACCTGTAATTGATTATAATTATTTGGGAGTAAATAATAATCATAGCCAACTAAAGAATAACTAACCGACTGTGGATGTGGTTAAGTTACTTTAATCAACAGGGGATGTTGAATAATCAACTCTGGGTGTTTCTACCTGTAGTTTGACTATTATATGACTTGGAGTTGGTTTTGACTATATATATATTTTTTTTTTTTTTTTTGAGTAGGAGAGATAAATGAGACATGCTTTGCTGAAATCCCTCCCAAGACCCTCAAGCCCACAGCCAGTCTTCTCCACCTCCATAATACTGAAATATAAAGAAAAATTATACACCATCGTAACTTACTTTTTAATTCAGTTCTTCACTCATGTTCATGTAAACAATGTTCTCACACCTTGTTTCAATAGAGTCACACAATTTCTGCCTCTACTCTAGTTCTGGTGGTTTCCTCTGTAGTTCTTCTTGCCTGTTTAACTAATCTCCACAAGATTTTAAAATGCCATGTTCTGAGAGGTGCAAGCGGATGGGTGGGAAGCAAGATATGATTGCAGGACTGAGCTATACCAGCCATTAAATGGTATGTGACTGAAAAAAGAAATGCATTCTTCAAGCTACTGATCTGCATCATCTCTTTGTCAATGTTCAAGCTGAGTCTCGAATTTGAGGACTACTGATGGGGGTAGGAACAGAACGCTCAGGAGTTGGGCTGTCAAATTTACTGTGATAGTGGTCAAGTTGTGAACTTGAACTGGAGGTCATGATGTGAGAGGACTGCCTGTTAAATGTACTACGTGATGTAAATTTTCCACGCTTGGTGAGAAACAACCCTCCACCGCTGATTGTGACTATCCTGTATTTGAACTGAGGTGGCAGTGCGTCCAGGAACACTGAGGCAAGTGGTCAATGATGGCACAAGCTCTTGGGTGAATGAGATGGCGCTAGAGAGATTGAGTCAGAAGAGATTTCACATTTCTTGAAGAGTAAAGCTTTTGCACAAATGGTGGGTGTTCAAAGCGGAGTACTGAAGCCGAGATGCAGGGATTTCTGTGGTAATTCATTTTTATTTGTGAGCAGCTCAACAGCCTAATAGCTGGAGAGTGTGGCAGGTGGTTGGATGGTCAGTGGCAGGGGGAGGGAGGTCAAACCACAGTGAAAAATTATCAGAACAGGAGTGCTGTCTTGTAGTAATGTGAGTGCTCCCTTTATGTCAGTTTTAAGATTGGTCTTGTCCAGAGATGGATCAGCGGGGTGGCATATGTGAGCCTATATTTGTAGTGTGAATAACCGACTGTGGGTGTGGTTAAGTTACTTTAATCAACTGGGGGTGTTGAATAACAACTCTGGGTGTTTCTACCTGTAGTTTGTGAGAGAATAATTCATGGCTGTTTGCTGTTATGATTGGCTGAGAAAGAACAGATACCTGTCTATAATTAGGTGTAACTAGTAACTGATTATTTATTTAGTTGTTTAACCAGGTATAGTACACTAAGATGAGAGCTTTTTACAGGAGCAACCTGGGAGCACAAGGAGGTTAAGTGACTTGCTCAAGGTCACACAGTATGCAAGTGGAAGCTGTGGGATTTAAACCAGGTCTGGTCTGCTGGATATCACCAAATTTGTAGCTCAGAGCCTTAGACCACTGCGCTATACTGCCTCCAGTTATTTGGGAGAAACTAGTAACCATAACTGATTAGTTATTTGGAAGTAACTAGTACCTGTAACTGATTACAGTTATTTGGCAGTAACTAGTAACCACAACTAATTACAGTTATTTGGGAGTAACTAGTAACTGTAACTTATTCATGTTATTTTTGAGTAACATGTACCTGTAATTGATTATAATTATTTGGGAGTAAATAGTAATCATAGCCAACTAAAGAATAACTAATACCTGTAACTGATTACTGTTGAGAGTAACTAGTAACCACAACTAATTACAGTTGTGTGGGTGTAACTTGTAACTATAACTGATTACAGTTATTTGGGAGTAACTAGTACGGATTAATGTTAGTTTGGAATTACCAGTACCTGTAATTGATTACAATTATTTGGGAGTAACTAGTAAGTTAACTGATTACGTTTGAAGTAATTTCACAGCAATAGGTAAACAGCACAACATCACACCAAAATGTTTTGTTTTATCTGGGTGGATGTGTTAAGAGACTGTGTGCATTTAGAAACAAAACCCTGTGTCTCAGTTCTGGAGTGAAATGAAATGTAAAACATGGGTGTATTGACATTTTGTTTATGATAACTGCTGTTATATTATAAATGTTTTCACTAATGGTGTACAGAACCTCTCTGATGAAAACTGAGCTGCACTGTGGTGCAGTTTTCATAAGACCAAGCTGAACCTTCTGGCTTGGCTCGGATCACATTTCATGTGTTTTTATACCTCCCCAGCCTTGCAGCTTGCATGCCTGTCTTGTTACAGGCTTAGGAGACTGAGGAGAGGTCAAAAGGTACCGAGGTGCGTGCACAGCATAGATACTCCGGTTTGTGCATGTGCAAAATGCAGTATATATAGCCATACAGCTCTGACCACAGCACCCTTCCTGTTCATCAAGCAGTGGGAAGGAGATGAATTTCGAGGTTGTCACCATTCATTTGTAGCAGCACTCAGCAGGCCATAGCAGGGAGAGGGAATGAATGGGAGTCCAGGACAGACATCACAGGAGGACAAAAAGTGTTTTTTGTATTATCTCTTATGCTCCTTTTTCCAACCTGGCTGCCCTCTCCTTCTGGCAGCCAGGTCTCTCCTCACTGCTCCCCGATCTGCCATCCATCTCCACCTCTGCCACCTGTCCGGCGTATCCCTTCGTGGAGGGCCCCCTTCCCGTGGCAGGGTACCGGGAGGGAGATCAAGGTGCCTTTTTTCCAGCACCCCTTTGCATCTTAGGCAGTGCAGAGGTAGATTTGGGTGTTTCATGGCCGGGAGGTGGGCCACCATCATCCAGCCGGTGCAGGTAGCCTTTTCCTTTTTCTGTTGCCCCTCCTCTTGGAAGGCACTAGGACATCCTTGTGAGCCTGCGCTGGTGCGTGGTCACCCATGCAGCAAAAGCACAAGGCCACATCTGGCTACAAGGGAGCCGCTCCAAGGTGATGCCTTCTGAGACCCTCCCTGGGAGAGAGCATCAAGGGAAGCTCTCAAGCCGTCCCTGCTGGTCTCTGCTCCCGACATCCGGGCTCGGGCATGAGACCCGGGTTGCCAGTGTGCCAGGCGAACCCATATCACCTAGTGCCATGGAGCCAGCTTTAAAAGGTATTTTAACTAAAAAAGAAAAAAAGAAAATTAAACTTTACAAAACAGAAAAAAACTTACCTGAGAGGCAACTCTGTGTGTGTATGTGGCGGGAAGGGGGTGGGTGAGGTGAGGGACGGATGCCAGACAGCTTAGAGTCTGCAGATTTGCAGAAGAAAACTAAAGAGCTTGAGAAAAAAATGATTAAGAAAGCAAATTAAGAAGAAGAGTAAGAAGAACGAGAAAAAATAAAAAAACAGAAAAGAGAGTGTCGGACTGTGTGTGTGTGTGTGTGTGTGTGTGTGTGTGTGTGCAGCGCGTACTCTCAATTTGTAGCATGCAGAAAAGAGCAGAACAGAAGAAATTTGAAGAACATTGAAAAGTAAAACAAGAAAGTACAGAAAAACAAGAGAGAGAGAGAGGGAATGAATGCTCAGACTACAAGATGTGCAGTCAGTGTGCACACAAGTGTACAGTCAGACAGCAGTGCTGCCTTTTTTTACAGTGTACAATAGTAGAAAATACAATTAGACAAATAAAGCTGGCTCAGTGGGGGGCTGTGTGACCGTTGCTTGCCTGCCACCTGGCGATGTCTGGATGGAAGCACAGTCAGGGGTGCACTAGCAGACAACCAATCATAGGCATCTGTCCAAAAGACCACAGCACTCGAGGACTTGAAGTTGGGATATAAAATAACACAATATCAGGCAGCAATTTAGAAAGATAAACTTTATTGCAAAACATTCAACTGCAGCGTAGACACTGTGACTGTACAGCTACAGTTAGTCTGGTAGTGGTATAGTCACAGTGTCTACATTACAGTTAAGATATCTTTGCAATAAAAGGAGTTATCGTTTATAAATTGCTGCCTGACTCAAGATATTACATTCAACAGTCCTCAGCTCAAAATCTTCCCTGGACAGATTCATGTACAGGGGTTAGCCACCCCTTCCCAAAGCACTGGGCACATTCACTGCTGAGCATACGGTTGGAGGAATGTTAAGCCAATCATAGGCATCTGAGGACATCTCCAAGAAGGCAGAGCTTGTCGCTAGGCCATTGCACATGGGTGGCTTGGCAGGGAGAACCATGGAGGAAGACCCCTCTGGCTGCAGGATGACATACAGCCTTCTCCCGCACTGGCAGCCAGGCACTCCGCCGTAAGTCCTGCAAGCAGGAGGACATCAGGTGAGAAGGTGCATCATAGAGAAAGTTAGGTTACGGAGCTGGGGGAACCAGACAGAGGGACAGGCCAAAGGTGACAAGGGGATAAAATATGTATGAAAAAAATATTACAAAAATAAAAAATTTTGACAAGAAAATATTTAGAGAAAGGCGGAAAAAGCTTTAAACAAGAAAAGAAAATGTATTTTAAAGTTACAGAAAAAGAACACAAGCACATGACCATTTTATTTTGTGAAGTTCAATAAAAAAAATTGCAAAAGCAGATATGGTAAAGACTTGCATTACATGATGAAGACTTTTTGGGAGGGACAGCCTTTGACAGTTGCATAGTAGCCCCTGTCTGCAGTATCACCAGCCATTTCCCACCAAGCACAGGACCTTTACAGTTTTGTATAGCCAGTAAAAACATTAATTGGGAAACCAGAGCCAGTAAAGGCTTTCATCACATATGAAACCTTTTTTTGAGAGAAACCATTTGGCAGTTGTGTAGTAGCCCCTGTCAGTAGCTTACCAGCCTTTTTACCTTGCAAGCATAAGACAATTTTGTTTTGTGTAGTCCAATAACAAAATAAATTGTGAAGCTTTTGTGGGGGGGCAGCACTTTGTCAGTTGTGTAGTCACCTACTCATAGTCTTGCTACTGTTAGCCAGTTGTTACCCTTCGCTTAAGACATGCACTCATTCTTGCCTCCCTATTTCTCCAAGGTGACTGAGGAAGATACTAGGGTTTCTTAGAATGGAGCAGGCTTTGTTTGCAATCAGCAACTGTTACAGTATTTGGATTCTAAAACGTGTTAAACAATATTAAGATAAGAATAAAGATGGAACTGAATTAGCCTGTGAAGGAAGCTTCCAGTATCAGTAAGAAAAAGTAAAGACAAGCAATTATGAAGAAAAAAAAACAGTCACAAAAACTTCTTCTACTGCAGGAGGTGCATCCTCTTCCCTGTTGAAAATTCCTCATCTATGAGTCCTTATTGTCTTCTGAGATGCCATCATGTTTGCCTGCTGCTGCAGATGATACCCAGTCAACAAATACAGGCCAATCAGAGGCAGCAGCAAAAGCCAGTGGTGATGAATGAGCAATTAAGAAAAGTAGATTCAGTAAAGGTACTGTCATTAAAAACTAACAAAAGTAGTTGCAGACAGAACACATAGTGGAAAGGAAAGAATATGCACACATGTGTACAATGTGCTCTTTTCTCAAAATTCTAGAATGGTAAGAAATTGGTTAAGGGACAGCGGCGGAGAGGCTGGTGGTAAACAGAGTTTACTCAGAGGAAGGAAGGTGACCAGCGGTGTGCCATAAGAATCAGTGCTGGGACCATTCCTCTTTAATGTCTTTATAAGTGACATTGCAGAGACATTGGGAGGAAGATCTGCCTCTTTGCAGATGAGACCAACCTCTGCAATAAGAGTGGACACTCTGGGTGTGTGTGGAGACGGATAAGCAGTGACCTGAGAAAATGAGAGGAATGGTCAAGGGGATGGTTGATCTTTTCCCATGCGAACAAGTGCAAAGTAATGCTCTTGGGGCACAGAAACCCACAGGTAGAGTACAAAATATGTGTGTGTGTGTGGGGGGTAGTACTGACAAACATCAAGCAGGAAAAGACCTGGGGTGATCATGTCAGATGATCTAAAGGTGGCCAGGCAGTGTGACAAAAGGCAGTTAGGAGGCAGTAGGATGCTGGGGTGCATACGGGGCGGTATCACTATCAGAAAGAGGGAGGTGGTATTGCCTTAGTATTAACTGCTGGTAAGACCCCACCTAGACTGCTGTGTCCAGTTCTGGAGAACACATCTCCAACAGATCATAGACATATTAGAAGCCGTCCAGAAGGTAAACTAAAATGGTGCAGGGTCTGCATCAGAAGCCCTATAAGGAGAGCTAAAAGACCTAAATATGCACACTCTGGAAGAGGCGACAAAAGATATGATAGAAACCTTTTAATACTTCATGAGGGTAAGCAAGGTACAAGAGGAAATATTTTACAGAACAAAAGCGCTTAAAGACAAGGGGCATGATAAGAAGCTGGAGGGTAGATTCAGAAGAGATGTAGGAAGTACTTCTTCACAGGAAGAGTGGTGGATTCCTGAAACAGTCTTCTAGCAGAGGTGAGTGTTGGTGAAAATAATGGTGGGGTTTGGAATCCATGCGACTGGCATAAGGGATACGTAGGAAAGGAAGCAACAGTGAATGGGCTGGAGATCAAGTGGGATTTATGGTGATACTATAGGCAGAGAAAATAGGCAGACTAGGTGGGCCAAGCAGTTCTTATCTGCCAGCAAATTCTGTGTTTCTGTCATTTCTCATTCCTCTGTGAGCTCTTCAGAGTCAGACCATGTGGATAGCAATTGAAGTGAGTGCATTCCTGAAACAGAGGTGACACATGACAGAGACTCTGATAATGAGGACTCAGAGTCTGAGGAGCCTGCTATTGTGAGGACATCAGAGCAAAAACCTGTGGAAATGTCCGTCACCAGAGGAAAGATCATTAGAGGCCAACAAAAGGAAAGTTCAAAGAAAGGTATATCAGGAACAAGGCAATTGCACTTGTGCAAGCACAAAACTACAGAAGGCTCAATATTGCAATTTTTGTGCTCTGTACCCATTTTAAGGTGAGCTTCAGCTACAGCAAAATTACACAGAGGATGCTGAACAAACCCTAGCTCTTCAACCTGTCCAGTCTTCATCAGGGCGTGGAGCCTTAAGTTGAACCCACCATATTAAATAGTATCATTCATTAAACATGTTAATACAACACTAATTGATCACTAGCACCACATTATTAAGTTAAGCTGGCAGCAATAAATAGAATAGAAAACCCCATCAGTAGGCATTAACAAATGTGCAAACAAAGTGCAAAAGCTGTAATATATCTATGGTTAAAATCAGGACCAACAACTGCAAGACAGGAGAATCTTAAATGGTGCATGTGCTATGTAGACAGAAACCCATATCTATTAGGAAACCTAATCAGTGTCCATTTGACTCAATTATTCGGTAGGTACTGAAGACTTACAGTAGGACATGAACAGTGTCCAATTAAAGACTAAGATACATATAGAAACATAGAAACATAGACTTTTGTGACAGATAAGGACACATAGGCCCATCTAGTCTGCCCATTCCCTACCTACAGGATGAGCCGCAGATCCTAGTTAACCAACAGCCTATTTCTTCCTACCCCCACAAGAATTGCCTTATGTCTGTCCCATGCATTCTTGAATTCTCCCACAGTTTTAGACCCCACAACCTCCTCAGGAAGGCTGTTCCATGCATCCACTACCCTCTCTGTGAAATAATACTTCCTCACATTGCCCTGAACCGCCCTCCTTCTATCTTTAAATTGTGTCCCCTTGTTCTTGCAAGTCTCTTTTCTGAAAGATGCTACCCTCTTGAACTTTGTTGATTCCACTGAGGTACTTAAAAGTTTCTATCATGTCCCCCTCTCCCTTCTTTCCTCAAGGGTATACATATTAAGCTCCTTTAGTCTCTCCTCATACGGCTTCTCTTGCAGACCCTGCACCATTTTAGTTGCCTCCTCTGGACTGCCTCTATCCTGTCTATGTCCTTGCAGAGATGGGGTCTTCAGAACTGGACACAGTACTCCAGATAGGGTCTCACCAACTGTCTGTACAGAGGGATAACAACTTCCTGTTTTCTGCTGATGATGCTCTCCCTATACATCCCAGTATACCCCAGCCCTTCCTACTGCCTTCTCACATTGCTTGCTAACCTTAGTGGTCATCTGATATGATTACCCAGGTCCCTTTCCTTTTTGTTGTTGTTACTACCTCCCACCCATTGTGTATTCTTCCCTGGGTTCTTGTTTCCCAGGTGCATTATTTGCACTTCTTTGCATTGAATCCTAGCTGCCATACTTCAGACCATTCCTCCAACCTTGCCAAGTCCCTTTTCATCCTTTCCGCCTCCTTGTGTATCAACCCTGTTGCAGATCTTTGTGTCATCTGCAAAGGCATCTTTCCTTCAGTCCCTCTGCAATGTCACTGATGAAGACATTAAAAGGACTGGACCAATGTAGACCCTCTTGGTGCCCCACTAGTAACCCCCCTTTCTTCAGGTGGACTCCATTTACAATTACCTTCTGTGTCCTGTTGTCCAGCCAATGTTTTGCAGGCTACCACCCTGGGTCCCTCCCAGGCTGGTTAATTTGACTATTAATCTTTTGTGTGGGACTGTGTCAAATGCCTTACTAAAGTCTAGGTAGGCCATGTCCAGCCCCTCCTGGTCTACTACTTTGGCCACCCAGTCAAAGAAATCTATTAGATTTGTATGACATGACCTTCCGCTGTGAACCCATGCTGCTTTGGGTCCTGTGCTCCACTGGCCTCTAGGTACTCAACTATTCTTTCCTTCAAGTGACTCCATCACTTTCCCTACACAGAGGTCAGACTGACAGGTCTGTAGTTTCCTGCCTCTGTCTTGGTCCCACTTTGTGAGAGGGAATCACATCCGCCTTCCTCCAGTCCTCGGGTACCACAACATCCTCCCATGATTTATTAAAAGAGTAGCCAGTGGTTTCACTGGTTCCTCCATAATTCTTTTAGAATTCTGGGGTGAATTCCATCAGGACCCATTGCTTTGTCCACCTTCAGTTTTAGGAGTTCTTGCAGAACCCTTTCTTCTATGAAAGGACTGGGATCGACCCCCATCAAGAGTGCTTCTGTTAATTGGATTAGGTACTTCCCCTCCTCTTTGTGAATACTGAGCAGAAATATTCATTCAGTATTCCTGCTTTTCACTGTCCCCCTCTACCTTACCCACCGTTCATTCTATTTCAGCCTCACTATCCCTCCTTTGTCTTTCTACGCTCGCTTCAGTGTACCTATAAAAGGTTTTATCCCCTTCTTAACTGAGTTGACTATCTTTTCTTCAGTTTGGGCCTTTGCTATTCTGACTTCCCTCCCTGCTTCCTTCTGCCTTAACTGGTACTCTGTCCTGCTCCTTCTGCTCTTCACATTAAGTCCCTAGCAGTACCAAGTATTGGGTCAGAGTTATAGAGACATGCTGTATTAAAATCACCAATGTAAGCACAATCCCAATGCCATGGTTTTATTATACTAAGCAGAGAATTCCATCAACACTGGGTTTGAAGGTTACATTTTAACTAAAAATTACTGCTCCCAAATATGGGCTAACCCTCCAAATAAAATGTTGACAGGGCGGGTTTGAGACTACCCTAAGATACCTGAGGAAGGCAAGGAGGGAAAACTCTACATTGGAAAAATTCATAAACAACTATATGAAGGATAGGGTTGTCGTATGCATAACTATTCTAGCACACCAATTATAAAAGACCTGTTCACTGAAAATTTGGAATTACATTGGAAAACCATAGTCTGTAATCTGAAAAATCACCCAAGAAAATTAGGAGATTTTTTCATCCACAGTTATGTGTCCACATGGGTTCCCTCATTATTGACATGTGAAACTAACATACTTTTCAGACCTATAACTGTCTATTGAACATCAAAAAAATTGGCACTTACCATCTGTTTGGCTAAAGATGTCACTCAAAATATGCTCCGTACACTTCCGGCTGGAAATCAATCATTTGATAACTGGTTAGCTAGGATCTGAAATGTGTCAGGCATGATTTCCATGTCTGTTTTGCACCTGGGATTAAATAAAGAGACAGATTTCTAGCTGGAAGTCTACTGAGCCATTTTGAATGTCATCCTCAGCCAAACAGGTGGTGAGTGCTGAATTTTTCTCATGTTCAGCTTGTAATGCTTATTTAATGCACCACCAGCCTAGTGTGACTTACATGTATATATATATATATATATATATTGATCTCAAATTCCTGTCATTAACTCTTGTGGGAGGGTGTAGGAAAGGGAGATAAAGATCTGAAATGCCACTTTCCGAACTCAGGGACAAACAAACCAAATAAAGGGATGAAGAGGAAAGGAGAAGGAGAACACATGAATAAAGCTATGCAGCAAAGTCACATTTAAATCACTATTATAACAGAAGCACTGCTTAGAGGATCTTTTGGCAACTTTCTTTAGCGCATCAATGCACCAGTCACAACCTCAAACCTCACTTTCATCCAAGAAAAGGGTGAAAACAATTAACTGTTGAAGCCCCATAGTTGCAAACAGTTTACTAATCAACTGTGTTCCTTTCTGCAGAAGCAGTTTTAATCTATCTCCTCCCCTGGACCAGGGAGGGCTGACGTTCAAGTAACATGTAACCAAAATCCTTCAAATGAGCATCATGACCCTTCTCAAAATGTACTGCGGGCATGTTTTTATTTCTTGTTTTATTGATAATATCACAGCAGTATTCCTGTATCCTTTCTTTTGCCTTTTGAACAGTGCATCCTATAGCACATCCTACATGGACACAAATCACGTGCATCCACGAATGAGTTCTACCAGTCGTGAATTCCTTAAGTCACAGTAAAACCTTTGTGTTCAAATGTATTACCAGGTTTGGCATATTTGCACACTGTGCATGAGCCACATCTGAAAAAACAAGCATTTGTCAATGCCGAATGTTTGCTTGCTGGCATTGGCATTGGTAGTGTAGGAGTTAGAGAGCTGCATAATAGGAATGGCAGTGAAGTATTGAACTGAAGCCAACCCCTGCAGAGACGACAGGCATTGAGGTGTGCCTTTGGAGTAGTCAGGCATAAAGGCCACGCCATTTCACACCCTACCCTGCAGACACTGACTAAGTGTCACGGTGTGTGCTTAGGGTCTTTGGCCTTATGCTCACCCCATTCCATCAGAAAATACGGTGAGATGGGTGCTGTATTAGGAGAATGGGGTGAACTTTGGGGCCGAAGAGTCCAAAACACCTCGTCCTCTCACTGGCTGCAGGGTGTGGAATGGTATGAGCATTACAGGTGAGAATCCCAAGTCACAACCCTGATGCCTGTCAGTATCTACAGGGGTGGGCGTTATGGTCAGAAACCCTAACGTCTCAGGTGTTCCGTGGCATTTCCTCCAAATTTCAACATGGGTTTTTTATGACCCCACCTTATGAACAGTGGCAATATCAGTTCGTTAGCAAAGCTGATTTTGCACAGTGAATCGCCATTTAGCACCACAGGTGCAAAAACACATTTTGAACAGGATATGAAAATGATAGCTGTACTGTTCATGGGGAGGTGGAAAAATGGCAATGTTGAAAATCTGCAGTGAAAATATTAAAAACCGGTGAAGTCACGCGTGTGTAGAAACTGCGCAACACACACCCATAATGCAATTAGTTTGGAGATTTTTACAGCAGATTGTCAACACAGGCATTTGGAACCTCCATTCATGAACAGTGTCACTGTGATTTTCTTAATCTGTCCCAAACAGTGATTTCCCACAGTGACCACGCATTTCTCGCTGGAAGTGCAAAACACATTTTGGCCATGGTGTGAAAAATGACAGCTGTACTGTTCATAGAAATGTGGAAAAATGCCAGTGGTGAAAATCTGGACTGAAAATATTAGAAATCAATGAACTTACAAGGTGCGTGGAAACTGCGCAATGGTCGCTCGTAACACAGTCGTTTTATGGACTTTTTCACCAAATTTTAACATAGCCATTTATGTAACACCTCTGCTCATGAACAGTGTCACTGTCATTTTCTTAATCTGTCTCGAACATTGATTTACGCACACCAACTCGCCATTGTGCGCTACATGCATCGAAGCACGTTTTGGACAAGATGTGAAAAATGACAGCTGTACTGCTCATAAGGAGGTGTCATAAAATGGCAATGTTGAAAATCTGGAGTGAAAATAGTGAAAATTCACATACTTAACGAACGTGCATAGGAACAGCACAATGCATGCTCGTAAAACAGTCATTTTGGGAATTTTTTCACCAAATTTTAACTAGCCATATTAACACTTCTGCTCATGAACGGTGTCACTGTGCTTTCTTAATCTGTCCTGAACATTGATTTTGCACAATCGACTCGCGCCATTGTGTGCTACATGCGCTGAAACACATTTTGGGCAAATGTGAAAATGACAGCTGTACTGCTCATAAGGAGATGTGGTAAAATGGCAATGTTGAAAATCTGTAGTGAAAATATTGAAAATTCGCAAACTTACAGCGTGCGTAGGAACAGTGCAACGCATGCTCGTAAAAACAGTCATTTTGGAATTTTTCACCAAATTTTCAACATAGGGCTTTTAGGGGCCTACCTCATCAACTGTGACACTGTCATTTTGTAAATAGGTCCCGAAAGGTGGTTCGTGCAGTGACCATGAAATCACCTTTCGGGGCCATTAACAAAATGACAGTGACAGAATTCATGAGGTGGGGTCCCAAAATCCCATTAAAAATTGGTGAAAATTCCAAAAATGCCTGAGATATGCATCAAAGTTGAAAAACCCTATTTATTACATTATACAGCTTACCAGCATTTCATCAGTTCATGGTCGGCTTTGAAGAGTGCAGGCGTGTTCCTGGTCCACCAAAGATCGTCGCCCAGACTCCGGAGGTATATGTGGGGCGAGGGGGGTGTGGGGCAGGGTACACAGAAGGATGGAGTGCGGTGGGGAGTGCAGGGGTCAGGACAGTCAGCGAGGGAAGGTTTCTCTTTCAGGTTTCTTTTTTCTTGGATGACGCGGACTTGTGCCACTCTGGGGTGGGCTCTCAGCGTGGCAGCTGGAAGGCTGTTTGGGGTGGGGGCAGTGGAGCCGATGGGGATTGGGCACCCCGCCAGCCATACGGGACTCTTGCCACGCTGGGGTGGGATCCCAGCGTGGCACTCGTTGAGGTTCTTCCTGATATTTTGTGGAACACTGTAAAGGTGGTCCTGAGGGAGAGATCTTGAATTCTCTGTGCAATATAAAAGGAACAGGAGGTTCGATTAGAAGGCTTGCTGTTCCAGCTTCAAGACTTATAGCAGCGCATTTGGAGGGATGAAGCTATTTTTCCTTTACTGGAAGCCACTAGGGCAGCAGATCCAAAACTTACGCAAATATGTGTGTGTGTGTGTATGTGCGTGTGTGGGGAGCGCATGTGCAGGCAGTAGCTTCTCGCTGCTCACTGAAGCAGAGCTCTGCCTTTCAACTGTACGGCACTGCATTTTCAACTGCTGTCATAGACAGCTGCAGCATTCATTGGCGAACTGTGGCTGTGCCTTCAAACACACTGACTGCATTGGAAGACGGGTGCCACACCTACAAAACCTCAGACGATGGCACTATGTTTCTTGCACAGCATTATAAGCAAACATAAAAACAGGTGGTTTTGAGGGTAACCAAGTAATATTCATTTTTTTTGTTGGGTAACCAGAAAGTGGCTATCCGTTAGTAGGTCTTTTAAATTCCTTGACTGACCAAATGTAATCCAGGTTTAGATGGGATCATGGGAGAATGTCCCTCACTGTACTGTCCCTCATTAATATTTGCCACAGAGGATGTAGGAACAAAGGCGGTGCAAAAACGAAACAGTCTGGACAAGTGCTAGCTGCTGCAAAATGTGGCTTTATTGTCAGTCCCACAACACCAACAAAACAGTTGAAAAAGCCTCAGTGCTTTGAACCCCTGCGGGTTCTTTTGCAGGGGAGGAGCCATGATAGCTCTTATAGTGTCTTAAATAGAGAGCTGCTTAAAGAGACAGTAACATCCAAATTCATTATTCATAAGATAAATGCAAGTCATAACTATAAAGTGCTACCAAGTGATAATAAAACACTGGTAAAAATTCCTAGATTAGGCAAGAGTACGTTTACAGTTTTAATGAATGAGTTATAAATTAAACAGAATAATGCAAGTAAAAATGTAATGAAGTTATAAATAAGCTGAGGCTTGAAGAATCCAAAGCGAGGACCTGTGAAGACAAGAGGTAAAACACATCACACCACAAAAAATCAACAAATAAATAGTTTCTATATTATAAAGGAAAATGAAATAACTGTAATCAAAACCAACCTGCTAAAAAATATGGACAAGGAAATGTTAGGTCAGAGGCTAGAGCCAAGAGGATGCCAGCTGGGCAAACACACTGTGCGTTATAGGCCATACCAAAAGAGATCAGAGGGTGGCAACAGACTTAGACATCTGTTGCAGTGAGAAAGCAGACTGACTTTTATGTTGGGGGCATTGTTCCTACTGATTTGAAAGACTCATAGGATCTGAGCCCTCTACTTATAGTGTGTTTGCCCAGTTGGCATCTCTTTGGCTGTGACTTAACATTCCCTTGTTCATATTTGTTAGTATTTGGTTTTGATTACAGTTATTTAATTTTCCTTATAATATAGAAACTATTTATTTTGTTGATTTTTGGTGGTGTGATGTGTTTTACTCTTCTTGTCTTCATAGGTCCTCGCTTTGGATTCTTCGTGCCTCAACTTATTTATAACTTCATTACATGTTTCATTTGCATTATTCTATTTAATTTATAACCCATTCATTAAAGCTGTAAAGATACCTTGCCTAATTCAGATTTTTTATTTACAATGCTTTATAGGTGCCAGATCTCCCAGAGCTCAACTCCAACTCCCTGCTCACCGTCCACCCCAGAACTGCCTTGGAGCGCGATCCACCAGGTTTACCCCTCTGGTGTGGCCATCAGGCAGATCCACCCCTTGACCACAGAGCCGGGCTGCACTGATGGAAACACTCATCAGTCACCAGTCGAGTGCCCTAAAGGGTGGCACAGAGCCAAAGGGATGGAGTGTCATTGATGGAGCTGGCAGCTGGAGTTTTCATTAATAGCTTCCCAGGAGGCATAGTGTGAATTGATATGAGCACTACATGCAAGGTCCGGCACACATCCCAAACAGCTTCTGATGCCAGCAGCCGTAGTCCCACTGACTGGTTCCATGTCATAACAGCGATCACACAGACTAGCAATCACTGTTTGGGTGAGTGTGTACATCGGCAAAAATAAATTTCGTGATGTACACTCTGTAACAAGCACAACAAAGGGGCCTACAGTTGGCTTTTCTGTTTTATGTGGGAGGCTGTGCCCCGCACCCCTACTAAAGGATTATCAACTCCAGGGGTGCATGTTGGGGATGCAAAACTAAAAAAATAAAACCCCCAACCGGTGCAAAAACAAGTGTGCCTAGAACTGAACCCAGCACCCTCCCAAACCCAGCCTGCCATCAACCCACCATGCCACACAGCCAGCTCGGCAACCACCACCGCACTACACCCCACAAGCCCTCCCTCCCTTCTGCCCATCACACAGTGTGGTTCCTCCCCACCACGTGTGTGTGTATACAAAGCAACATCCTGTCACTTTGTAACCCCAGGGGTCAGGTTGATGGTATTTTTGTGTTATTAGTGCTGTGCGGTGCCTCCATTATGTAACCCCTACCTGGGACCTGGGCTTGGGGAGAAAATGTTACTCGGCATGTTGACTAGGTTTGGCTACTCTGCACAGGGGCACTCAAGTAATCTGGACACAGGAAGCAATAACTGAAATGTCCATAACAGAAGTTGGGATTCTAAAGTGTGGCTTTTATTCACAACACAAAGGAACAATAAGCATAGACAGACCCCACAGGGTTACCTCCTGGTAATGCAGATTTCTCCTGAACAGACAAACATCTTCTGTACACTTAAACCCTTGGGTTTAGAAACACACAGGCACTCTGCTGAACTTGACTCTTCTCTGGTTTCCCTGGCTCAGCTACCTTGTCAGCCATTGGACTACCTTCTTTCTTTGGCTTGGCTCCCTTGCCAGCCCTTGGACTACTTTCCATTTATCATGGAGATTTATTTGTGGCTTTCAATACCACCCTGAGCACTTCTGGCTCCATCAGAATCTTCTTCAACAATCCATGTCTGGGTACTTTCCTCAGGCACTGGCCAAGTACCTGAGAGAAAGCAACAGATGTCCCAAAGCGAACCCTAGAGATGACTCTGGTCACGCCAGATGGGGGTCTCCACCTCTTGCTCCCATAAATCATACCCGCCATTCCTCTGGACTCTTTTACCTCTTCTAGAAACACTTTACTTTGTAGATTCTCTTTAAATGTATGTCACATTTAATCTACTGTTTCTTCCATCCCACATGTGCTGAACTTGAAACATACTTAATGAGTGGCTGTGTCCATCTCTCTAGACCTCCACAGAGTTAAGCAGTCCAATTCCCAGAACTTTTAAAACTGTATTTGGCTGTCTTTTCCTGACCCCACAGTAGCAGTCACTTAAATTCATCTTGTCCCAGGTGAAAACACATCGGCCCTTTAACAGAGCAAACTCACCCTTGGTTCAGGTGCTCCCACAGGCTTTCTCTTCCAGACATAATGAAACTTCCAGGTGCCTCAGCACAAATCCTCACATGCAGCTTCTTTTCCACTAGCCGGGCCAGGGAATTGCCCTGGAAGCAGGCTGATTCCTTCCCCACCCCACACAGGGATGGGGCTCTGAAACTTGGAAAGCAGTCTCCTCTTCAAACAGGCACTGTTGTGTTCCTCTTGAGGTGAGAACACACACAAAGCTAAAAAATATAGCTCTATGCAGAGCTAAGGGCCTGCAACTGCAGCACACCTCTTCTCTCTACGGAGCCCACTACAGACTGACTTCAAAACCTCCCAACATTCTATCCTAACTTCCCTAGCTGCAACATTCCAATGTGGCTTATGCAGCTGTGACAGTTCTAAGATGATGTCATCCCTCAGTCTCAGCTGAGACTGAGAATAGAGTGAGAAATCCATTTAACCGGAATTTCACAAGCTGCCTTCCCTGCCTGCCACTAGGTTTAACTGGGATTCTTGTAACCCTGGGTAACAGGGGTTGCAACTATTCTCGCCTACCCCCATCTGGTTGCCGCCTGCCAGGCAGCCCTGCATAGGCACCTAATTGAGTCCTCCTTTTGAAAGTGATTAATGGCTGTCACCATCATCATCACAGGCTGCCCCTGACCACCACCTGGAGTCAGTCATCGCTGGCCACCCCCATTCTCCGAAGGAGGAGAGCAGTCCAAGGATGCTCAGTCCTTCTTCCCAGCCAGCCCTTCAATGTCCCAAGTCCAGAACTGAACCCAGGATGCCAGCATCGCAGACAGAAATCCAACCTTTGCACCAATGGGCCAGCCCTCTAATTCAGGAATTTAACAGCATTTATTTTCACTTGGTAGCACTTTATAATTATAATTAGCATTGATCTCATATTTAATGAATGTGGATGTCAGTGTGTCTTTAAGCAGCTCTCTATTTAAGATGCTATGAGAACTATTGTTGCCTCTCCTCCTGAAAAAGAACCTGCAGGGGTTCAAAACACTGGGCTTTCTTCAGCTGTTTTGCTGGTGCTGTGTGACTCATAATAAAGCCACATTTTTGCAGCAGCTAGCACTTGTCAGACTCTTTTTTGCATACCCCTTTTGGTCTCAGTTCAAGTTCTGTTTTGGTTTTGGTGCAAAAAAATGTTTTAAGCACCTTGCAGCCTTCAGCTTTTTTCCACAGAGGATGTATGAGGTTGCACCCTCCCTGCCAATGAGCTGTATTCTGTTATGAACTGAATGGAAAATTCTTTGTCATTTACAGTGTTGTTTTTGCTGCTGGGCACAACAAGGAATCCTGGTCCAGAGTATTCCTCTGGCCAGGGCTTCCTGGAGTATGGGTTTCTCATAGCCCCTTGCCCTTAATCTGATTCGTAGCTACTCTGCTTGTTATCTGAACATGTCTGGGTCAGAGTAATTGTGTTTCAATCTAAGCAGTTGACCAGAAGGGACAGAATGTGCAGGTTTTCTGGGGTGGGCACTGGGGGCATGGAGTACTGCGTTTTCCACAGTGGATTTGCAGTAGCATTCAGAGCCAATGGCTGACCATTTGTGCCTACCAGAGTGGCATCCAGGAAGTTTATCCTGTGCTTATTGCATTCAAATGTGAATTTCAAATTTTGCTCAATGGAATTAAAAATCAATGAACTCCTGCATCTTAGCCTCTCCTCTCCAATGCATATTATATCATCTATAAATGAAGCCAGAGAACAACATCCCCAAAGAAGGTACTGTATTGCTCATTTAGCTAAATTCTTCCGCCACAGGCCCATGTACAAACTGACTGCAAAGGAGTGACTGATGCCACCACAGCACTGCAAAGTAAAAACCTTGTCAAAGATAAAATCATTTTGTGTAAAATAAAACCCAGGACCTGTAGGAGGAAGAATGTTGGGATGTTGTCTCTGGCGTGCTGTACCAAAAATTGCTCCACTGCTCCCAGTCCTAGCCCATGAAGTATGGCGGTGTAAAGGCGGTGACATCTCTATTAACCCAATGGAACTTTGGTTTGCCAAGTAATGGGCTGAAGTTTCCCCAGGATGTCCATCATATCTCAGATGTGGGACCTCAGCCTGTCTCCTCAGCGGAGAGTGAGCCTCATACCCATTCATCCACGAGGACACTGAAGAAAATGTAGAATTGAACATAGACATGCTGCATGATGATTCAGAAGTTGCAATGCCAGGGACAAAAATGAAAAAGGCACCCTTTTCATTTTAGTTTTATTCACCTTGACCTAAAGAACAGTATGCCAGCAAAATGCTGTTTATTTAAGGCCTTTTCAGCAGAAAAAGACAGGCAAACAACTTTGGCACATCAGTCTTAATGAGACACACCCAATACATCCACTTCAGTAGGCCAGGACTAGGTCAAAGGTGACATGGCAAAGAATGTTGCAGAGGCTGACAGTGGTCACCAGGCTGGTGGCATAGATACATTTTCCGTATTCAGAGCAAAACCCTCCAGACACTGACCAGGTCTTAGAATGTACCCATCATAATATCACACTTTTATCTGCTAGGTCTTTATCAGAATCTAAAACTCCCAGTTGAAAACAGAAAAGGTTTGTCTTCTCTGTCTCCTCCAGCCTTTCTCAGCATACCAGTCACACATCAAAACAGTTAACGATGCATCAGGCTTTTGAATAGAAAATTAAATATGACCCAAGTCATCCAGCTGCTCAGCATTTAAATAAAGCAATATCTGCAGTTGTTGCACTGGATATACATCCTCTATTGCTGACTCATTGGCTGTCAGGAGGTGGTGAAACTTGCTGCTCCTTGGTACCAGCTGCTATCATGGACATATTTCTCTAGTAAAGGCTGTACCAGCTCTTTATAAGGAACTGTGCCACAAGGTAAACAGCGCCTTGCAACCATCAGCTATCAAAGAAGTACATATAACAACAGATATGTGGTAAGTGGGCGAAAAGCAGACTACATGACCGTCAACACCAATTGGGTATCATTTCTTCTGCAAAATCCTCTGCCGTGCCCAGGGACCAAAGAATCCTCCAAAGAGCTACCCTCTGTATTGCAAGCTTCCACTGAATCATAGAATCATAGAAATCTGCTGGCAGAAAGGACCCCATGGCCCATCAGGCTGCCCGTAGACCCCCGGAAGACCCCTCCCCTCCAGCCTGCCTCTGCCTGCTAGGCCCATATGTGTGTCCCAGGCTTTTTAAAGTTTTCTATTGTAATCATCCCCACCACCCCTTCCAGTTTTGTCAAAGAAAATCTCAGTGGTGTGAGTATCTTACAGGAGTTAAAAAATGGTTCTCAGAATGACTTTTCCCCAGGATTTGTAGTTTTAGACAATAAAGCTAACACTGTGACAACAATAAAAGAATGGTGGGTTTGTGCATATAGCATGTTTTGCACATACACTTAATCTAGTGGTACAGGACTTCCTCAGTGAAGACAGGAGAGTGCAGAATATACTGGGTGCTACACAAAACATATGTGGTCTCTGTGCATACTGCTACGTGTGTGTGTGTGTGTGTGTGTGTGTGTGTGTGTGTGTGTGTGTGTGTGTGTGTGTGTGTATATGTCTATATATGTATATGAACCATATGTCTCCATTTTTGTAACATGGGTATACATATGTATCTACAGGTTCGAGGGAAGGATGAGGTTACCTGGCACAAGAGACCTAGGTTTGGCTACTCTGCACAGGGGCACCCAAGTAAATCTAACTACAGGAAGCAATAACTGTAATGTCCAGAATCAGAACTGGGATTTTTCAGTGTGGCTTTATTTATTAACTCACGAACATAAACAAAGAACTGCATGGTCCCCAAAGGGCTATGTTACTGTAATGCAGATTAGAGGTTAAACACAGCGGTCCACTTGAGGAATGAACACATTACTACAGATGTCTGACTTTGGACCCACCAGGCACTCAGCCGGACTTTGCATGCGCATTGGATACATAGCCCGACTGGCCCGGCTCCCCTGCCCGACTCGACTAATCGGTCCACTTGGCGAATGAACCCAAACTTTACTTGGAAAGACATCCCATCAAACAAGGCTCCCAAACTGTGGCTCCCCACACCACTTGAAGTCTCGACTCCTAGAGAGATTTTGTTTCGTACTTCCAATCGAAACTCCCATCAAACAAGGAGACTCCCATCCAACAAGGAGTAATTTTCCCATCCTGTGGCTCCCCACACCACTTAGAGTCTGTGACTCCTAGAGAGATTTGTTTTCTACTTCCAATTGAAACTCCAATCAAACAAGGAGTAATTTTCCCATCCTGTGGCTCCCCACACACTTAGAGTCTGCAACTCTAGAGATTTTCGATTCTGACCCACGTCTGGGTACCCACCCATCACTGGCCTATTTCATGAGGTAGTACAAACACAGAAGAAATCCATAGAGGTGGACCTGTTACTAAAGATGGGGGTTTTCCACCTCCAGCTCCCACAGCCCATACCCAGCCATTTCTCTGGACACACAGAACTTTAGACTTTAAAATGTAGATTGAGCGGTGGATGACCTGAAGCACCCCTCTACAGTGAAGTTTAAATCCATTAACACTTTAAACAGATGACTGCTCTATTTGTTTGTCCTAGTTGAAATAGTCCTCCCAAATAGCAGTCCATATTTACTTGAAATCCAACTGAAGAAAAGAAGTTGTTTGCCCCTTCCAATGGAGCCAAACACTCACCCATTCGTTGCAGGTGCCCCACAGGCAGAAAGCACTGTAACCTTTGCTGTTATACATGAACAGACTGAACTTAAATTAAAACAGGCAGCTTTCTTCCCAGCGTGGGAGAAGGGGATTGCCCCTGGAACCCACAGAGAACTTTCCTCCTCCCCGGAGGAGGGGGCACTGAGACCGGGGAGCGGTCTCCACCACTTTAAAAGGTAAAATACAGGAACACTTCCTTCTGTGTGGAGGCAAACAGACAACTCACTGATTTCCTCACTGTTTGTAAGGATAAACTGAAGACTGACTTTGAATTTCCCAAAGTTCTAAACTTACTCTCTGAGCTGGAGATTCCAAATGTCGCTCATGCAGCTCACGACAGTTCTATTATGATGTCATCTCTCAAGTCTCAGCTGTGACTGAGGACAGAGTGAAACAGTGTGAAACCCATTTAACTGGAGTTTCACAAGCTGCCTTCCGCCTACCACTAGGTCCTACTGGGATTCTAGTAACCCGGGTAACAAAGGGGTTACATATATATAACATTAATCACTGATGAAGGTGGCATCTAATGGGGAGTTAATGCATGGCTGGGACCGTTCGGCACGAGTCTGGAGGCCAGAGTGCGTACAACGGTCAAACCATACGTAACTTTCCAATAAACTCTACCTTCAGGGAATAATAATATATAACTATGACAAGTGCGACTGTACTAGTTGTCAGATGTTGTTTTCTGTGCTGTTGAAGAGTAATCACCAAAACCACTTAAGTAGCGTTTACAATTATGGTACATCTCTTGTTACTTTGCCTGCCTCTCTGCTGCTGGATCCGTGCGCGTGCACATTGATCATAGCGATCGAGTAATATAGTGGCGACTGCTTTTTAGTGTTTGCGCTCTGCTGTATGCATCACTATTCCCATACAGCTATGTTTCTACCTGCGACTTTGGTACTTCTGCTGCCTACTGCATTTCTCTACCCTCGTTTGTTTCTCGTCACTGGTCTACTGCATGCTGGGTAACATGTCTGTGCATACCTTGATAGTCTCCCAAAACTGACACTTGTCTTGTCCGCTCCCTGTACACCTCACGATTACCACCAATAGGTGGCGCTTTCACAACAACACAACAGTTCTGCTCCATTTCCCTCTTCTGCATTATTCCACATGCATTCTGTTAGAGATGACATCTGCTGCCACTACGTTCTGTGCCTCGTGCCATTTCTGCTGGACGGTTTGCCCTTCTCGCTACGTCTGTCCTAGCTATTCCTCTCTCCAGTACTTCCCAATTCACAGACTTGCCCACACAGCGACTTTTCCCTCACCTCTCCTTCATGAGTCCGACCTACAGGTGGCGCTTTCTCAAATGTTGACAGCTTGGCGTCTCAAATCGCATGGATCTGTTACTCAGCTCTGCTGCCTGTGCTCTTTTCTATCCATCACGGCTCCTATAATATGCCCTCACTGCTGACTGTCTCCAAAATTGCACACTTCCTCGTTCTCTGCTGTCCCATTTTCTACGGTGCCGCACCGACACAGTCATTCTGCTGGTCCTGTATTCCCCTACCGATTCCCTTTACTGCCTTACTCACACCACCTATTGGAGGACATATTTCTAACAGATCCACTGCTTCCCTACTTTGGTGAGCGTTCACGCTCTGAACAGGATTATTAGTCTGGCGTTCTAAACCAACATGGCATTATTGTGCCATAATGCCGTGTTGCTCTTGGGACACCTGACCCTGTTAGACCTATCACCTTTCCTCCCTGGAGTCCTCATATTTCTGCCATGTTACAAATATATATGTACATGTTTCTCTTAGACATCACCTGTTCTTTACAGTGTCCTCTTGTTACCCTTCAATTATGAAGTCACTTCTGTCAGCAGTGAACAAATAAGCTTAGCAACTAAACTAGCCAGGGCTACTAAACTGTTACACTGCCTCAGCCTGTGTCCCATCATTCAACATGTCTTTCTTGTCTCCTGTCATTTACCTTTCCTCATCTCCCTTGATCACCATATCATGGACTCTCTGCTCAGATAGCTAGGAATTTAGACTACAAGCTAATGAAGTTATGTGCTACTCTTCTTCAAAATATAGCACTGTCACTCTCAAATGCTTTACAAGAAGACCTCCTGCAAACTTACCAACAGCTGGGGCTTGCTGGCTGCCATGATATTAAACTGTTTTTCTTCAGACTTGAACCTGTGTTCCTCTTTATTATATCTTAAAATTAAGTTACAGAGGCAAGTTTTGTATTGCATGCATATTGGCCATAAATCCAAAACCAGAACCAAAGCCAAGGGTAATTTGACAAAACAAAACCAGCCTCCCCAGTTTCACACAGCAGTAGTTTTACAGTACTGCAGCTTTACCTGTTTATACCTCTAAAGCAGGGTTTCTCAAACAGTGAGGCCAGCCTCCCTGAGGAGGCCCCAAGCAGTTCAGGGGCTCAGTCAAGCCTCACAATGTACTGTACCAAAAGCATCAGTGCAAGTTACAGTGAAATCTTTAACCTATAACTTTTTATTCTATTTTAGATCCCCATTTTTCCTGTCTTATAAAATGCTCTTTGTTCCACAGGTTGAGACTACTTTAACATCTGTTTTAAGATCTGAAACAATTATAAGTGAGTACTCCTTTTAATACAGGTAGCTCCAGGTTTTAATTAGTATTCATAGATATCTGTGAACACCCATTGTTCCGTAAGGTCAGGGAACAGAGTCTATTGCATGCTAGTTACACAGTCTGAAGCTAAGTGATAAATAGTGGCTTTGCAAGACCAGAGAAATGGGTGATCTAAACTGTAATAAAACAGAAGAAGTTCAGTATTTTACAGTTACATGCACTGCTGCCTTACATTTGAGTAGTTAATGTTTGATATGAAGAGACTAGGAAAACTGAATGTAAATAGTCCCAGGTGAATATACTTGGCCATTTACTCAATGTCATTTTACAGTACGTTCTTTCTGGTGTACAGGGCAAAGTATTGCATGGTATCGTTTCTGTGAGGAGGACTGATGTTTTTGATAAATTAGGGAGGCCTGAGATTTTTCCATATCTTGGGGATGATCACTATGGCGATGTTTGAGAACTAATACTCTAAAGCAGTTAAACCACCTCTTGTTATTCTCATTACTTCCTACTTGGACTCTGGCCGAACCAGCTACTCACGTGTAGAAAGCCTGATATCAGAAAGTTGCTTTTTGATGCTTTTAAAATATTTTTATAGTTTATTCTTTCTGCGGTTTAGTAGATTACCACAGCTGTAAAGCTAAGATAGCACAGTGTGTGTGCTCTACTTGGTCATTGCTGTTTCTTTCTTTTTTTTTTTTTATGCTCAGAGCATGGGTACTGTACTCATCTGAAAGATCATGAAGAGTTAACTGCTCATCATAGCTAAGGGTGCCAGTTATATGGGGTGGCATGGTCACCAAGTATGTTCAGTAGTGGGGCCGAGATTGTAGTATATTTATCCAAATCATTCTCCAGAATGTAAATGGTCTTGTCCACTTGACTCTGGTCTAAAAATTTCAAGCCATTCTGAATGCACTGTTGATTGTGTATCTTTCCAGTGCTGCAAAAGAATCTTGCAAGCTATCAAGATCAATGTATTACAGAGAACCTTCTGATATTTTAAGTGATCTGCATTACCTATTGAAAAACAAAGATTAAAATTCCGGATCAAAGGAAATCATAACCCCAAATTTTCTTGGTATGTTCTGAATTGCTTGCCTATATCCTTTAATAGTTTCACAGTTTATCAGCATATGGGACAAAGTCCCTGCTCTTATTTACATTTTGGCAGAGGTCTGAAACTGTATGGTGACCTTATGTAATGTCACGGAATAAAATATGTTTTATGCAATATACTAAAATGGATTGGAATAATTTATTCTTTATGATCCCTGTATTCTCTAAATTAGTGATCTCAGATCAGTCCATTTCTGGGATTGAGGTTTTTAAGTCTCTTTCCCAAGCTTCTCTAAGTGTATCAGTATTAACAGAAGGTAACTTAATAAATATTGATAAGTATTCATAATTAAATGAACAGGTGAATCTAGATTAAAATACATTTTCAGAGGAGAGTATTGTAATTATATGAGTTTTTATTCTTCTTATATATGAAGTTTTTAACCTGGTGAGACTTGCCATCTCTGTCTATCTAAAATACCATAAGTTTCCTGAAGCTGTTCAAAGGGAGAATCTTATCACCTGAATAGAAGTCTCCCAATGTCTTTACATTATTTTGGAAGTACCATTTCTTATATGTACTGTCCGAGATCGAAGGTGGAAAAGCTTTATTATTATAAATTGGAGTGAGTTTTACAGGGGCCTGGTTAGGCCCACCATTCTACATGCCTTGATCCAAGCAGAGATAGAAGATTTGGTAGAGGCCAACAGGTCATTATTCTTTACTAGATGTGTATAATTTAATCCCAGAATATTAATTAAGTTTATCCCTAAGGTTTTCCTTCTTCAAGGCAGATCCCTGGTATGGATTTATTCTCTGGTTGGTGAAACCAATAATAAATAATTTCCATCTGGGAGAGCTAAGTAGTATAGAAAATATTCGGGCAGGCTAAAGCCACCTTTAACCCTGGGTTGATAGTTTATTTAGGGCTACATGGGGTTGTTTACCTTGCCATAAGAAACTTCTTACTGATTTATCAATTCTGCAAAGAAGTTTTTTAGAACTATGGATACTGACTCAAAGAGGAATAAGAGTCTAGGTAGTACATTCATTTTATAATATTAATTCTACCAGTAAGGTCAAAGGTAAATACTGCCATTTGCCAAGTCAGCTTTGATTTTACTAATTATGGGGTCATAATTTAACTGGTTAACCCTACGCATATCCTTGGCCAATATGACCCCTAAATACTTAATCTTGTCTTTCTTTATACTGTTTAAAATACTATCTTTGGATAAGGAGGACCCCCAAATAGAGTAACTCACTTTGGACCAGTTTATTTTATATCCTGAGATATCCCCAAATTCTTCAAGATAGCGCTGAGCCTTGGGTATAATATATCTAGATGGTTTAAAGTTATTAGTATATCATCAGCATAAAGCATAATTGCATTAATTGGTGATTTTAAAGAGGTCCAACATTTAGAATGGTCCCTTATCTTTATAGCTAATGGTTCCAAGTAAAGGGCAAACAGCAGGGGAGATAATGGACACCCTGCCTTATACCCTATACAATTTAAAGAAAGGAGAACATAAAGTTTGTTTTTACACTTGTCTGTGGAATTGAATATATAAGTTGAATCCACTTGATGAAATTATCTTTCATTCCAAAACCCATAGTGGCCTCCATTTGAATGGCCACTGCACCTGTCAAATGCTTTCAGCATCAAATGAGAGGTGTGCAGTGTCCGTCTGAGGGATGTATGAATTAAATTGAAAGCTTTTATAGTGTTATATTGTAATCTTCTTCCCTGTATAAAACCTACTTGGTCCTGATGGATTAGATCTGGTGTTATTTTAGAGAATGTTAACGCTAGAATTTTGCCAAAATTTTGTAGTCAGTATCTAAAAAGAGATTGGTCTGTAAGGCCCACATTGATCAGAAGGCTTGTCTTTTTAAGATGAGTGATATTTGCATGATGGAAAGACTGAGGAAGTTGACCTAATGTTAGGAAAGAGTTATATAATTCCTTAAGCTGGGGTGCAATTATGCTTTGCCATCTTCTTATAGAATTCAAATGGGAAACCATCAGGGCCTGGGCTTTTGCAGTTAGGAGGTCTTTAATAACTTCTAGAATCTCTTCCACAGATATGTTTCTGTTCAAATGCTCTAAATCTTGAGGTGTAATTTTGGTAAAATAGATTTGAAATAAAATGTTAAATTGCCTCTAGTTCTGCTTCCTTCTCTGGTGTATATAAAGTTTCAAAGAAGAACTGGAAGGTAGAGTTAATATGTGCCTCTGGCGGTATATGGCTCCATCTGGCCTTTAATTCCATGGATTTTGCTTCTGTTTTGTCTCACATTTAAGGTGGTAAGCCAGTGTTTTACCTGGAGCATCCCGTAAAAATAATAATTTGCCCTGGCTCTATAAAGCTCATTAGAGGCTTGATCTTGCATCAGTTTCTCTACCTTATCCCTTATAAGGAATAATTGTAGCTTAGTTTGATCATTAGGCACCTGTCTGTATGTTTCTTCTGCAGAAGCTAATTCCTGTTCTAAATCTAATAATGCTGGATTCTGTTTTTTTCCTGACTCCAGATTGAGAGGTTTACCATTCTCTCATATAGGCCTTAAAAGCGTTCCATGTAATCAAGACGTCTGTGTCTCCTTTACCATTGAGATTCCAAAGAATATAATTTCTCCTTGAGCTTTTTCCCCAAACCAGAAGAGAAACCATAAAGAATTATCAAACTTCCACACCTTAATGTTGAGACTAATATTGTTCATTCTCAGTTCTAGAGTTACTGGGTCATGGTCAGAGATCCTTACTGGATCATAGCTTAGATCATAGTAATTAATAGGCAGAGATTGGGAAATTAAGAAGAAATCAATTCTTGAATGAGTATTGAGGGTTTGAGTGATAAGAGTATTTTTAAGTCAGGGTATTTTATTCTAAAGGGATCACAGAGATCCAGTTCCTGAATCATTTGTTTTAAGATACGAACAGAGGGCCAGATTCTAGAGGAGTAGCGCTTGATGTAACAGCAGTTGCACCAAGCAGAATGGCCTTATGTAGCAACTTCGCCACCAGTTGTGACATCGCATTCTACAAAGTGCAGACCACTTGCACCAAACAGCTCTTACGCCGCATAAACCCCTACGACATGGCGCTGGGGTTTATGGCAACAGTTAACGCCCCATTCTAGAAGGGGCAGCACAAAGGAATGCCCACATCGGGATTCTACAAGAACCCCCAGAGGAGATCAGCAACGTAAGTCATACCTGCATTTAGCTGGTATAACTCATAGATGCCCCTGGGGTCCTGTAGACCCGCCGGCTTTCCAGTGGACAGTGCACGGTTACCCTCCCCCATGCCCAGCACACCCCAGCGGGTCCCACAGGGCTACCATACCATCCCCCGAAACACCCATTGGCAGAAGCCCCACAGGCAGCACTGCCATCCCCTACCTGTGTCCTGAACTGCGAGTCACCAGCCACATATGCGGCAAATAGTCAGCCCTGGTAGTCTAGTGGCCCCCAACTGTAACATAATTAATAAACAGATCCCCATTTCCTGGTATTGTAGTGGCCCCCAACTGTAAAATAATAATAATAATTTTATTTATATAGCCTTTCACTGTATCAAGGCGCTGAACAAATTAATTAAAACTTCAGCATTCAATACAAAGCATCAAAGACCATAAACATTATAAAATATATCATAAAAACATAATAAATGACAATAAAATTTCACACATTTTGCAGTACATATTAACTTTCCAAGAAGGCCATTCTCCATAAGTGTGTTTTCAATTCCTTCTTAAATATCTCCACAGAGGTGCATTCCTGTAATGGCATGGTAGAGAATTCCAAAAGTGGGTGCAGCATGAGAAAATGCTCTGCTGCCAGAGGATTCAACTCACTCTTGGAATCTCTAACAACCCATGTCGGCCGAGGTGGAGTGATCGGCAGGGCAGTAAGGAACCAGTAGGTCTTTCAGATAGGATGGACCCTGATCGAAAAGGGCTTTGAAAGTCAATAAAATGACTTTAAAGGTGATCCGCCACTGTATTGGGAGCCAGTGCAGTTCGCGCAGCACCAGGTTAATGTGACAGGACCTACTTGTCCCAGTCAAAATCCGAACTGCCGCGTTCTGCACAAGCTGTGGGTGGCAGTTTCCAACTCCAGAAAGCCCAAAGTAAAGGCGTTGCAGTAGTCGAAGCGCGAGGACACAAAAGCATGGACCAATGTTGACAGAGAGTCAGACAGAACAAGGTGCTTAACCCGGCAATATTCCTAAAATGGTAAAGGAAGTCCTGACGACGGCTGACACCTGAGATTGAAAAGTCAGCCTATCGTCAAGAATCACCCCAAGGTTACGCACCTGTTCAGAGGCCGGTAGTGACACACCACCAAGAAAAATTCCAGAAGGTGCACCAGCACACGACCTCTCAATCTGACCACCGGGTCCACAACCAAAACCTCAGTTTTCTCCGAGTTCAACTTTAACCAACTAGAATCCATCCAGTCTTGGATTTCCCCAGACAGTTATTAAACTCCAGAGAGCTCCATCCTGGTTGGGTGCAAAAGACAGGTATAGATGGGTATCATCTGCATAGCAGTGAAACCTCAGCCCATACCATCTTATAATGTTTCTGAGGGCAGCATATACACTGCAAATAACATAGGCGACAGCACAGAACCCTGAGGCACTCCACACAACAAAGAGACTGGGCGGAGGAAAATCCCGACACAACTCTTTGTGATCTCCCAGTAAGGAATGAATTGAACCATTTAAAAACGGTTCAGACATTCCACAGATTTACCCCAGGCATGCTAGCAACACCATGTGATCCACAGTGTCAAAAGCTGAAGAGAGATCAAGGAGGACCAAGATGGAACGTCTCCTTTGATCCCTCGCCCTCAGAAGATCATTTAGCACCCAAACCAGCAGTCTCGGTGCTGTGTCTTTCTACGGACACCAGACTGGAAGGATTCGTAGATATTATGGATGGTTAAATGGTCATCCAGTTGAGCAGCTACGACCTTTTCAATAACCTTCCCAATAAAGGAAGGTTAGAGATGGGTCTGTAGTTGTAAAAACAGTCTGGGTCAGGAAGCTTTCTTCAAGAGGGTGTCACCACCGCCTCTTTCAGAGAGCTAGAAACTCACCCAACTCCAAGGAGCACCAGACTATTTGCACCAGAACTGGACCAATGATGTCTACACAACCCAGAATTAGGGTAGTCGGTCCAGGATCCAAGCCACAGCTTGTAGGTGCACACTGTGGATGATCCTCATAATATCCACGACCTCAGGTCGACAAAAGGAACTCCAGGCGAAGCGAGGCCTGTGCTCTCACACACTCCTACCATGTCACCCTTAGAGGTTGTCGGACACAAGTCCGCCCTGATGTCAACTACCTTATTTGCAAAGTATCAAGCGAGCTCATGCACTCAATTTGTGAAAAGGCTTTCTGAACTTGCAGACAGGCTGGGTTGCACAGTCTATCTACAGTCGGAACAGCTGAGCCAGTTGATTCTGAGCAACTGCAATCTCCCTGGACAGAATTCTGCCTTCTTATGGGTGATTGCAGATTGATAACTAGGTATAATGTTCAATCAATCTAAGGCGGTCAGCATCAAGGCGGACTTGCACATTAATAAACAGATTCCCATTACCCTGGTAGTCTAGTGCCCCACAACTGTAAAACAATTAATAAACAGATCCCTGTTTCCCTGTAAGTCTAGTGGCCCCACCTAGCCATGCCAGCACACCCAGCACCCGGCACCCATCCCCAGCCGGCGACTGGTACAACCACCGCTCACTTCCACGCGTCAGCCATCGACTGAGTGCAGTATTAGTGCTACTGCGAGATACACTAAGAAATTAATTTCTGAGCACATCTGTGCAGCTAAGTGCACTGCACTCGATCGGCAACCAACCAGGAGGTGAAGGAGGCTGCACTGCGCTAAGAGATGTGAAAGGTGCTGGGTGAGCTGGCACGGCTGAGTGAGAAGGCTTCTGAACTACCAGAAAATGGGATCTATTCTTCTATTAAAGCAGATGGGGGGCAATAGACTACCAGGAAACAAGATCTATTCTTTTATTAAACAGATCTGGGGCCACTAGACTACCAGGGATACAGGATCTATTCTTATATTAAACAGATTGGGGGCCACTGGACTACCAGGAAATGGGATCTATTCTTGTATTAAACAGATCGGAGGCCACTAGACTACCAGGAAATGGGATCTATTCTTTTATTAAACAGATCGGGGGGCTGCTAGACTACCAGGGTTATGAGGAGATATTCAATTATTTACCACTGTTGAGGGGCACTAGACTACCAGGACAGGTAATGTACCGCCTTTACGCAGGTGACCAGTGCGAGTCGCGGGTGAGGGTGCACTTGCGACCTGCGGCGGTAGGGTTGCGACATGCTGGCCAGGTACGCTGTCACATGTCGCAGGTTGCAGGTCTTTGTTGTGAGAGACCCTGCCCTTCTAGAACAGGGCGCAGGGTCATTGACGCAGTTGTGGGTGGCACAAGCTATGCTCGCAGCATCTTGTGACACCCTTCTAGAATCGGCCCACAGTTCTTCTTTTCTCCAAAGAGTATGGTAGTCTATCAACTGGAGACATGGTCAAATTAAAGTTGCCCCCATTACTACATTCGAGTTGAATTTAGCAAGTTCAAAAAAAATAGTGAAAAAGTGGGTCTTCATTATTAGGCCCATAAATTGAACCAAGGGTTATAATTTTACCTTGTAGGATAATTTCAGAATAATAATGAAACGACCCAGATGATCAGTTGTAACATTATTAAGTGAGTAGCCTAAATGATTTCTAATGAATATTGCACTGCCTCTTGCCGTGTTTGAGAAATTAGAGCACTAACGTTTTGCTTGTATCAGGTTACAAAATATAAAGCATCCTTCCTCTCAAACATGGGTTTCCTGAAGTAATAAACAATCTATATTTTTCTTTTAACTAGTTTTACCACCTTCCTAATTTTCACATGATCCCATAACCGTTAAAATTCCAAGATATAATTTTGAATGTATTCATAAGCTATACTAATATCCTTATACCTGGTAAGTTTTAACAAATTCAAAAGAGTGGAGAGACAAGGCCAATTTTCCCCTCCCCTTCTTCTGGGCCATCTAAACACACTCCCCATGCCATCCCAAAATAAACCAATATTTGAAACCGTGTAACACGAAACATTGGCACCCATGCAAAATGTATGTATCATCAATTTTAGCCTTTTATCATAGGAGAATTTAGGAACCTTGGTGAAAAGGCTACTACTATATTCATACTCTTTCACAATTACCTGAAAGCTATCGCTCATACCTCCTGAAAAGTGCAGATAGATAAAAAATAAAAGTGAGTAACTGTTCCTAAATAGTTTGTATGTGATCTGACCAAAAATAAAGAAAAAAGAAGAATCAAAAAGTACAAAACAGTAAAAGAAATGACTTAGTATCTTAAAGGTGCTATTCTTCCTCCTTCTCCCCTCCCCCATTCGTGGTTGCTGAACTTCTGCTGTACGTAAAGATGGTACAGCAAAGGAGAATGCGCTATTCCACAGTGCTCCTAAGAAGAAAAAAAAAAAAATAAAAAGAAAATCCACCTCTTATATATATACAGTACCTGACAAAATCTATATCATGGATTTTAGTTAGCTCCCAAAAAAAAGAACCAAATAAAAGAAAAAAAGAAGAAAAGAAAATGATTATAATCTTAATAAAGATGGCTTGGGATAGTAAGAGTGCTCTTCATCTCAAAATTGCTGGATGTGGGAGTTTCCCCAGGGTCCTGCCTGCCACATTTCAGCACTTCCTCCACTTCTATTGGTGAATGGAAATAATGTGTTTTGCCATCCATGTACACTCTCAGCTTGGCAAGATACAATGGAACGAAAGACAGTCCTTCTTTACACAATTTGTCTCTAACAGAGTCAAAACTCTTCCTTTAGCCAAAATAGAAGGGAGGATATCCGGAAAGGTCTGTAACTTCATTCCATTATAGAAGATCCCTTCTCTATTCGGGCCTTAGTTAGAATTTTCTCTTTATCTTGATCTTTAACTGGTCTGACATACATAAAACGGAATCTCCAGCATTCTCTTTTATCCCAAAGGCTCAATGAGCCCTAGCTCGTTTTAGTTTATGCTGAATAGGGAGGCCATAAATTTTAGTAAGCATTTCTTTGCAGTATTTCAGGAATCTGAACCCTCTATCCCTTCTGGAAGGTTATCGATTTTCAAACTGACCCTGCGGGATCTGGATTCCAGGTCTTCCAATTTAAGTTTCAGTGCCTCCAAATCCTTAGCACTATTAGCAAGTGTGCTGATAAGTTTGGGGAGAGAGTCCTCGATGTTACTCACTCTTGTTTCACATTCAGTGGTTCTAGTGGCCAAAGATTCAAACTTCTCCATTACTTCTGATAATTTAAGTGAAAGATTTGCCACTGCAGAATTTAGTGAGCCAAACTCTTGTCTCATTTCCAAAAGAATAGCATTCTGTTTGGGGTCTGAACTCCCAGCTCCTGCAGATTCTGGGCCCCTCATCTTCTTTCCTTCCTCTCTCCTTCTCTGAGTCCAAATTACCTCCTTTATTTTGATTTTGGAGTTTCTGGATCTAGAAGTTGAGGCCATAATTAATTGATGATCTTTAGAAGTCTGACTGTCTTTTCAAAACTATCATAGCACACTGGCAAATTTAAATAGTTAGTGATTGGGGTATATTTCTCAAAGAAGACTTAGAGGGTGTTTTTATTGCTAGTGTAAAGAGGCTGAGTGTCTGATATCTCTTTTGTTAACCTCAGAAATATTAACCACGTTAGCACCACACCTGGCAATACTGCCCTTAAATATAAAACACCTCCCGCCTGGTGAAACCAGGTGGGAGGCTACCTCCTTGTTGGTCCAATGAGAGGGCTGTAAGTCCAGTTGAAGCAATTCTTTCTGTGGCTAAAATGTTCTCTGAAGGTGGCGGTCTCTGAGGTGTCAGCCAAAGCTTGTTGAACACCCAGTAGATCAGCTTGAGTACCCCATACAAGTTGCTGAGTTGCCAGTGGCTTTAGGTTTTTGGGATTGTTTCAGGCTCAGGAGGACTCCGTACTATTTCACTGATCCATCGGTACCATTTTGACATCCCCCAACGAGACACAGACAGAACCGCCAGTAACAGCGGGAGTGAAAACAAGGAGTTTTGAGTGACAGAGTAAAGTTCCAACAGTCACCAAAAAGAGAGTAGATGAAGGAGAAAACAAAATGTTTTCCAGGTAAATCAGTTCATTCTGTGAAGCGGTATGGTAGCGACTCTCTACATGTAGCTTGCTGATCAGCTGAGCATACTGACATGCGCAGTGTGCTCTATGCTCTCCCCATGGCTGTTTCAAGTGTTCATTGATTTTTGATTTTTTTCAAGGCTGGGCCATGAAAATCCTGCAACCTCATTGGCTAAAACAGATCACATGACCATTGATTATTTTCTCACAACCATGCACCTCATCTGAAAAGCAAATTTTTTGAGCAACTCAAAGTCCATTTTTCATGTGAGATAATGCATTCAGGGTGTGTGGTCATAAGGAATTATACACTTCTTGGATGGTTTCAGCACTCAGCTATGCCTCGTGCCTAACAACCACTCAAGGTGTGCATTATTTCATTATAACCACACACTCTGTCATGTATTATCCCTATGTAGCATTTTCTACACATGAAGTTTCAGAGATGAAATTTTAGAAGGAGAGTGCCTGTGCTTGGAATTAAAAAGACAACTAAAATAAAAGACACAATTATTCAAGAACAGAAAAGAGGGTGTAATGTGCAGGGATGTGTTGTTGTGACCCTTTCGCTTCTACTTTAAAGGACACTATCCATTTAAACAGAGTATTGATCACATGCCCTTCTTAATTCAATTAAAATAAATCATCAAGATCAGTATTGCCACAATCCCACACAGCACAAAGCTACTTCTTATAAAAATGCAAGACCTTTCATAGTGTCTCATTCACTGAGAAAGTCACATACTGTTAGGATCTCTTTAAGTGTCAGTAAAGGAACACAGAACTTTGCACAGTCAGCGTTTTACATTGAGTTACCTGGAAATGCATAAATCATACCCTGTAGTCTCCATTAATAAAGCAAAGAATATAAGTACAAGGCAGTACTACAAATGTTTCCTGTATATTATAACTGATTCTGGCATCAGAAAATAAACAGTTTTGGTTCTGGGCATTGAATGCAGGTATTGGGGACTTATTAGCTTAGATGTTGGTTATTTTCTACTTCTAGCCCTGTTTTTAATTTATAAATAGCCACTGCCATAAAAAACAGGACCACACTCTCCCTGACTGTCTCTGATGTGGCTGCTTGTCTACACCTGATGACATCAAAACATTTTGTTTGTAACATCATAATCTGTTGCAATGGGAATGATTAGACATCCAAGTAGAGGATTGTGATGTCAGGTGTAGGCGAGCAGTAAGAGCAGATAAAGTCTATGAGAATTTGATCCTGTTTTTATATTTATTGACTTATTTATTTGTAAATTGGTGGCGGAAAGGCATGCTATATAAATGTACATAGTGATGGGAACAAAATCATTTTACCACAGTAAAGGTAAATTTACAGTATATTTTAATTTACAAAAGAATGTACAGCAGGGCAAAACTGTCAGTGTGTAGTCCATATAAGAAAAGTAATAGAAAAAACTAGGCAACTACAAAATTGGCGTGATGTGTTTGTAAACATGCCTGGAAGTGTGGTGTGTTTGGTTCTTTGCAACATGGAGTGCCCTTCTCTCAGAGAGTGAGGCAGGCTACACTTGTGAAGCGATGCAGGCTAATTGCTGCCCTACAAAACAAAGTGAAGGAACTTGAAGAACAATTGGCAATGCTGCAAGGTATCAGGAAGGGAAAGCTATTTTGATAGTTTACTTTGGGTAGGGAGGAGACCATACAGCAGGAGAAACCATAGGAGATGGTAGAGAGGTAGAGGAAACAAGCAGAAGTGGAGAGTCAGTTGCAGTTGGGAGGAAGAGGGACACAGAAATGATCAACTTACACCAGGGAATTCTCTGTTACCCACTCAGCCACCCTAACAAGTTTGCACCTTTGGCATAATCTGACATGGAAGGGCAGGGAAGAGGATGTGTAAATAAAGCCTTTAAGTGATCCCTGGTACCTAAGTAGCACTCCTCTCCTACCCTCACACCATTCACTCCCAAGTACTGCCTGGTATCTAAGTGTTCTCCTTTCACATCCCATGCTAAGTTATACCTGGTGTCTAAGTGGCATCCCTTTCTCTCACCATCTCATGCCTACATTGCCCAGTGTCTAAGTGGCAATCTTCCTTTCCCATCCAATGCCAAGTAATCCTGTTGTGTACCTAAACAAAAGGGAGCTGATATGCTGGCAGAGCTAGTTAAGTGATTTTCAGTTAAATGTCACAAAATCAGTTACATCCATATGCTGGTACATACCCATATAGTGGTTTGTGGTTAAGTTATACAGTGACCAGCTGAGAATGTAAACAGAGGATGTGCTGGTGTCTGCCATAGGAGGGTTGAGGTTTTGGTGTTGTCTGGTGGCACTTAAACACCAGGAAATACCTGGCATGGGGCAAGGAGTGTGCATATGTGTGTGTGTGTGGGGGGGTGTCACTGAGACACCAGGGATTATTCGTCACAGGACAGGGAGAGGGAGGTATACCACTTAGACACCAGAAGGGATAACTTGGAATGGAACAGGGGAGAAGGAGGGGTGCTTTAGACACCAGGAGTACTCTTTCCTTGACCCCATCCACCCAGGTTAGGTATCTGGGCGTGATCCTTGGCGACAGTCTGGTGCGTGATGCACAGGTGTCAGCCATTGTCCAAAGTGGGTTTTATCACCTGTGAATATTGCCCAGATCCGCTTTTACTACCATCAGATGACCTGCCACCCTAGTACATGCCTTTCTTACATCGAGTGTAGACTACAATGCTCTCTACCTAGGGCTATCAGAGGACAACCTCCACCGACTGCAGCTGGTCTAGAATGCAGTGGCCAGGCTTTGATGGGTGTTAGTAGGTTTGATCATATTCGCCTGTCCTCCATGAGCTGCACTGGCTGCCGATTAGGTGGAGAACTGCCTTCAAAGTTGGGATACTGACCTACAAAGTCCTACATGGCCAGGGTCTGGAGTACCTGCAAGACCTTCAGGTTCCTTACTACCTGACTCGTCCCCTGTTCAGCTGAGGGGAGACTCCTAGTGATTCCCAGGGCCAGGTTGCAGCAGTCAGGGATAAGAACCTTCTCAGTTGCCGCGCCAGCCCTGTGGAAGTCGTTGCTAGGTCATCTAAGGAAACTCCCTCGGTGGAAGCCTTTAAATGTGACCTGAAGACTTATTTATTTAATAAGGCCTTTAATGGTAGCTAATTTTCATCACTATCTTTATTAATGGGTGGATAAATTCAGTTTAATGTTGTGATTTTACATTGAAATGTTATTATTGGTTGTGTTTTATATATATATTATTGTTTTATTGTTGCCTGAGCCTCAGGAAAGAGCACTATAGAAATAAAGTCTATCTATCTGTTTGTCTGTCTGTTTTCTGTATGTGTCTGTCTGCCTGCCTGCCTGTCTATTTTATTTATTTTATTTATTTATTTATTCAATCTAGGATTACAAATACCTTTGAGTGCCAAGCAGCTCATTTACAAAGTTCCGTCAATGGGGGGTTACAGATCCATAATGGAAAACAGACTGGTTTCACAAACAATTAACCAATTTGTATTACAAAATACAGAATAAGAGAACAGCAAATAAATCACATTAATTAAGCACATGATTCAAGGCAGAGAGGAGAAGAGGAGGAATTACGAGGGAGCCAGATCAAGGAAGGGATAGCAACCAGGCGGCATTGTCAAGTAGCAGCTAGGATAGTAAGGGACGAAAAGCAAGGAAGACAGTGGGGGAGAAAAGAGGGGAAGATGGGAGGGCAGGAAGGGAGAGGAGAGTGAGAGGGCAAGACAAGTAAAGAGAACAGTGGAAGAACGGTGTGGGGGTGGGGTCCGAGAAGAGGGACAAGGATGTTAAGTGGTGCAATTACAGGAGTTTCAGTTAGGATGTGCTGATGAGGTTTGAGTTTGAATTCACCGAGACTAGTAAGGTTAGCCAAACCATTGTGGAGGCCATTTAACCAGTATGGGGCTTTGGTACAAAGGAGCATTGGCATTGGGTGGTCCGGCACATCGGGACTAGTAGGAGTGCAGAAGATGAGGTGCGTGTATGTTGGGTCTCGGGGATCGATCGATCTATCTATCTGTCTGTCCATCTATCTCTCTATCTATCTATCTAACTATATATCTATCTGTCCATCTATGCATCTGCCTGTCTGTCTATCTATCTATCTATCTGGCATTGGATAAGGGGCAAAATGGCAGGACTGAAAAAAATCACAATTTAGCTTCACTTCTGAGTGAACAGGATTTGCACAACTCACTCACAGATGAGTAATGGTCTTGCCTTTTACCATTGGAGATAAACTGCAGATTTTGAGTCAGACCATTGTGTTTTTAATATTTAACATGTTCTGTTTATTTTACTGTGTTAAATAAAAATATTAAGTATAGCTCATTTCTTTTCCTCCTCCTTCCTCCTTGTTTCTCATTGAACAGTGTACACAAATGCTGAACAGCATAAATCTTCCCTAAATACAACAGCATCATAAATGTTTTAATAAAAAGATCTTTCCGTTCTTGTGTTGTGGTGCATCTAAAGCATGTGCCATCTCCTTATTCCTTCCCTTGTGGCTTTTAATGCAGTTGCTATATTTCTAGCAGGTGTGACGCTCTGCATCCAGCTATTACTTTTTGTTCATCTTGCTAGGTGCCTGTTGGTTATTACAAATATCCAGTTGTGTTCCTTGGTTTTGCACCGCAAGCTGTAAAAAGTGTTACGCTCTGTACATATCCTGCTTGTGGAGGAGCTGGAAGGCTTGATTCATTCTGACATAAAGCAACAAGACAAATGCATTTGATTGGTTCCTTTCAAGTTCTGTACATGGATTGTTTAATCTCACTCTGAAACTGAAGTTACATCTGTATTGAGAATCCTTTACCAGCTTTACAATATGTGGATGGACATGTTTTCGCACTGTAAAAGTATCAGAGATTGGTGTATAGTATTCAACACTTGCTGCCAGGCATCTATCTTCAGAGAGCATCCTTTCCAGTCTAAAGAATAGTCTGAAGAATTTTTTTCCCATCAGATCCAGATGCATCCATCAACTAGTAACTGGATCGAAGGTCCTTTTACTTCAGCATATCTAGTGATCCTATATTTCACTGATGCTTTAAAGTGGAACAGAAACCATCGACATTCCCAATTCATAACTGCTTACCTGCTGTTCTCTGCCTGTACATATCTTTTCTTTGTTTCATGTCTCCCTGGTATTTACAACCAGCTCTGTATGTTGTCCCCTGTTGGCCCAGTATGAATGCTCCAACTAGTGACATCACCAGTTAGAATAAGTCCATGGATCTTAAGCTGCTACTGCTACTGCTACTCCGTGGAACTGGACCGCTTTGAGAAGCTGCTCGATTGTCATTAATGTTGTAACCTATGCCACTAGTGGTATTAGTGTCAAGTCACAGACTGATTCTGACTAATGATGTTACTGGTTGGAGCCTTCTTAATGGTGAACTAGGGGATCTGCTATGTACAGAGCTAGTTTTAAAGATAAGGGAGACAGAAAAAAAAAAAACAACAATAAACGATGTAGTGACATCAGCCAGGGTGCACAGCTCTTATCACAGTTTCTGCCTGTGTCATGCTGCAGAATTATGCAGGGACATATTGTAATCCAATGGCATTTTACTCCAATTTGTCATGCAGGAAAGTGAGATGTGCTTATCAGAGAACATTGCATCCTGTCTGATTCTGTTGTATGTATGGAAAGAGGATAGGAGTAAGCAAATATAAACTGCTTCAATGTGCTTATGCAACTGGAATGATGTATGCTTGAGTGACTTAGCTACATTGTGGCTGTTCGCCTCTCCATCCATGGGATATACTACCGTGTGGGATACGGCGGCGAGAACCCTATTGAAAGGGTTCCACCCCTATAGTGCAGCGAAATGATTCCCTTGACTAACGATAGCTTAGGAAGAAGCCCATGGGAAAGAGAGAGATGTGCCGCTGAAGAAGAAGGGGAGGATGGTGGGGCAACAAAGAAACAAATCCTGGACTAGCCAGGAGGAGGCGTCTTAAAGGCCAGATGGGGAAGTGGTTTGCTGCTCTGCCTATTGAACTACAGGCATAGCCTTGCATTAATGCTGCACTGTTTCAGTTACCATTTAAGGGTATGAACCAAGGCATTTGAGGATACTTTTACCTTGATGGTTATGGGGATACTTTGGGAGGAGAAAGTGTAAGCACTGTTGTGGGCAGGAGCTTTGATCCTTTGGGTGCAAAGGGTAACAAATCAGTTACAGTTCATCCTTCATTTTATATTTCACCATGCATGTGCACATGCAGCAAACATTTGATATGGTAGTTAGTGTTCAGAGGTGCAGCACTGTCGTCCATTGCAGAGCAGTGTTTAAGGGTGCAGCAGTGCCACACCAATAAACAGGCAGGCTGAGTATGACAGAGTTTTGGCTTGCTGGGCAGAAACGGCAGAAACATGAAGAGAAACAGCCAGCCAAATCATGGGTCAGCTCTTTCCTTTCATCTACGCCACCCAGCAAGCAAGCTGATCCATCATCTGTCAGTCTGGAAAGGTTGGAATGTGAAACATGCAGGCTCATGGCAGCTGTGCAGGAAATGTCCATCGATGTCTGTTACTGGTGCTGCTGTCCTAGTGATTGTCCCCGCACCCGACCCTCCCTCTCAGCACCTCCCCCACAACCATAACACTATCACTGTGTTGCCACCCTGTAAGTGAAACCCTGGTCCACTACCACAGCTCCCAATGCGTGCTCACATCCTGTAACTGTTCCGCCCACCTAACCCTCCTTCTCAGCATTCCACCCCCACCCCCCACAAACATAACACTGACAATGGGGCCTAATTCCCAGTGTTGTGACCTGAAATAAAGAAAACTGTCCCTCTTAGTTTTTTTAATAAGCCCTGTAAAAAAAATTATTCATCGATGTCTGTTGCAGCCGTTATTGTCCCCACACCTGACCCTCCCACTAAGCACCCACCCCCAAGCCCTTACTTTCCCACCAAGGGTCCAGCGCTGTAATCTTCTATGGACCGCAGACATGTCTTCACTCTTCAAAGCTGGACTGCAAACTGAGGAAACGGTATGCGGTTCAATGTATTTCAAAGAAGCTTTGAACTTAGTTGCATAACTTAGCCATTTTTGTATATTTTGCCCAAATTTTTAACATGTCTTCTTTGAGACCCCACCTCATGAACAATTGCACTGACATTAGGAAAATCTGTCCTGAAAGGTGATTTTGTGGTCCTGTGTGAAATTACCTTTCAAGTCAAGAGCTGAACATTTTCTCTGCCCTTGTTCATGAGGTGGGGTCTGGATCTAAGCAGGATATGTTGACATTTTGGTGTAAAAATATTTAGAAATAACAAAGTTACATAGAAACATAGAAGCTGACTGCAGAATGAGACCACTTAGATCCATCTAGTCTGCCCATTTGTTTTAGACCTATTTTGAAACTCTAGTTGCCCTTTGTAGTTAGGGCTCCTTGTGTCTATCCTATGCATTTTTGAACAGGCAGAGAACACCAAGAAGAAGGAGCTGCTAATATAACTATACTTCTCTACTGGGACTATGTTGGCCTCCTTCCCTCCCCTCCAGCACCCCACCATAAGCTAGTTCTACTTTTACAGGCACAGGATTTGACTGACAACAGGAACTTCCTGTTTGGGAGCAGGAAGTGAGTGATCACAGAAACCACAAAGACTCACCATCCTAGAAGGAAAAGAGTAGCTCTCCGTCCCCCTAGCTGCTGGAGGTCTGACTCTGAGCAAGTAATGAGACTACTGAAAATATAGAAACTTCTTGTCTCAGAACAGGAAGATCAGGAGCTTAAAGGGCACAGAGGCAGTAAGTAGGGAGAAAAAGAGGAAAGAGTAAATATTCCAAACAACAGTTAAGAGAGCCAGAAATAAGACATGATGGGAGTGGTGCAGTGCAGTGGCTGTGGAGCAGCAGTCTTCTGGGACACGTTCTGGAGGATGCAGTGTTGTCCCATCTGCAGGTAACTCTCTGGGCTGAGGGAGGAGGTTGCTCATCTCCAGGCTGAGTTGGCTAGTATTTGGGGACCTCTCTCCCACCCAGGGACCACCAGGGCCACTGCCATTGTTTCAGAGGTTGCCAAAAAGAGGAGCGGTTGGACCACAGTGGGCTCAGGAGGGTGAGGTGGTGGAACAGGGTGCATCCTCCAGTTGTTACCTCTCCACAATTCATATTTCGTTCTGGTAAGTACGGTTCCTCTATGGAGGCACCTGCAGTGGAGACCAAGGAGAATGCTGGGAACCTCCACAAAGGAGACCCACAGGAGGGTGGCATAGGACCCCACAGGGAAGGAAACAACTCCTGATGGGGGACTCCATTGTTAGGAGAGTAGAACTGGGGAGGAAGGGAGAGGGAGGTAAGGTGCCTGCCTGTTGCCATGGCTTGGGGACACAGAGTGAATCCTCAGGATCGCTGGAGCAGCTACACGGGCAAGGAGCAGGTTGTCATTGTCCACCTAGGGACAAATGACCTTGCTGAGAAAGGGATCAGAGCAGTGTAGAATAAGTTAGTGGAGTTGGGAGGGGCCTTAGACAAGTAGCACACACGTAACCTTCTCGGAGGTGCTGCCTGTCTATGGTATGGTGAGGCTAAGGTGTTCCACACCATGGAATTTAATCAGTGGTTGAAAAACTGGTGCAGAGCCCAGGATTTGGTTTCATTGGGGACTGGGGATCCACCTGGAGTGATACATGCCTATACTGGCGTGCTGGTCTGCATCTGTCTAGGAGGGAACCAGGATCCTAGGTGATAGGTTTAGATGCTTCATTGGCAAGCATTTAAACTGGCCAAGGGGAGGCACTGGAAAGGAGCAGAGAAATCCTAGCCCCTAAAAAATCAGGGTAGTAAGTGAGCTAAACACCAAGATAGAAATGTTGATAGGAGAAGGGCAGGGGTAAATGGAGAAAATGACAAAGGCAACAAGGACAGGGATGGGGCAAAAGGGAAAGGCCATCAAGAAATGGAGGGTAATGAGTATCAATGCCTGTAGTCTGGGTAACAAGCTCCCTGAACTTGTGGCCTTGATGGAAGAGGGATACCTGGATATCATAGCAGTCACAGAAACATGGTACACAGAGAACCATGACTGGGATGTTAACATGCCAAAGGTACACAACCTACAGGAGAGACAGGAGGGTAGAAGAGGGAGGAGTAGCTCTCTATGTAAGGGAAGGGATAAAAGCAACAGAACATAAAAGTAAACAGGAGGAGAGGAGGCACTGTGGGTCACCTGAGACTGAAAATGGCACCACAATCCACACAGGGTTGTATACAGACCCCATGTCATGGAGAGGGAATGGACAAGGATATGATAGAAGGCATCCTAGGATGGCAGTGAAAGGGAGATACTGTTGATGGGGACCTGAATATGCCAGATGCTAACTGGAGAACATTTGCTGCAGCCACATCCAAGAGCAGGCCCATTCTCGATGCCCTACAGGTGGCATGCCTCAGACAGCTAGTTTTGGAACCCACTCATGAGGGAGCAGTCTTAGACCTCATACTCTCAAATAGTGACAGTGAGAGGATCTCAGATCTAGAAGTGGGTAGCCATCTGGGAACAAGTGACCACCAAACAGTGTGGTTCATGATAAACTCAGCTACAGAGTGTCAAGCCATACAAAAGTGAGGGTACTGGACTTTAGGAGGGCTGACTTTGGCAAGATGGGAGAGTGCCTTAGAAAAGAACTAGCAAACAGGCAAGAAGGAGGGTGGAACAACAATGGGGAAACATCAAAACTGCCATCACAGAGGCAACAAGCCTTTGTGTGAAGCAAATAAATAAATCAAAATGAAAGAAAAGCCACTATGGTTCTCAAAGAGGTGACGGTGAAGGTTAGGGAGAAAAAGATAGCATTTAGGAAGTATAAGGAAACACAGAAGGAGCAGGACAGAGAACTGTACCAGTTAAGGCAGAAGAAAGCAGGGAGGGAAGTCAGAATAGCAAAGGCCCAAACTGAGTAAAAGATAGCAAACTCGGTTAAGAAGGGATAAAGCCTTTTGTAGGTACATTAGGAGCGTAGAAAGACAAATGGAGGGATAGTGAGGCTGAATAGAAAGGACGGTGGTGGGTGGCAGAGAGGGACAGTGAAAAGCAGGGATACTGAACAAATACTTGCTCAGTATTCACAAAAGAGGAGGGGAGGTGCCTAATCCAATTAACAGAAGCACTCTGGACAGGGGGTCGATCCCAGTCCTTTCACAGAAAAAGGGTTCTGAAAGAACTCCTAAAACTGAAGATGGACAAAGCATTGGGGCCTGATGGAATTCACCCCAGAATTCTAAAAGAATTAAAGGGAGAACTAGTGACACCACTGACTACCCTTTTGACAAATCATGGGAGGATGGTGTGGTACCTGAGGACTGGAGGAAGGCGGATGTGATTCCCTTCATAAAAGTGGGAGCAAGACAGAAGCAGGAAACTACAGACCTGTCAGTTTGACCTCTGTGGTAGGGAAAGTGATGGAATCACTTCTGAAGGAAAGAATTGTTGAGTATCTAGAGGAAAGTGGAGCACAGGATCCAAGGCAGCATGGGTTCATAGCAGGAAGGTCATGTCAGACAAATCAAATTGATTTCTTTGACTGGGTGGCCAAAGTAGTAGACCAGGGAGGGCCAGACATGGCCTATCTAGACTTTAGCAAGGCATTTGACACAATCCCACACAAAGATTAATAATCAAATTAACCAGCCTGGGAGTGGGTCCCAGGGTGATAGCCTGGGTAAAACATTGGCTGGACAACAGGACACAGAAGGTAATTGTAAATGGAGTCCATCTGAAGAAAGAGAGGGTTACTAGTGGGTCACCGCAGGGTTCAGTACTGGTCCAGTCCCTTTTAATGTCTTTATAAGTGACATTGCAGAACAACTGGAAGGAAAAGTATGTCTCTTTGCAGATAATACAAAGATCTGCAACAGGGTTGATACAAGGAGGCATGGAAAGGATGAGAAGGGACTTGGCAAGGTTGGAGGAATGGTCAGAAGTATGGCAGCTTGGATTCAATACAAAGAAGTGCAAATAATGCACCTGGGAAACAAAACCCAGGGAAGATTACTCAATGGGGGGTAGTAACAACAACAAAAATGGAAAGGGACATGGGGTTATCATATCAGATTACCTTAAGGTTAGCAAGCAATGTGAAAAGGCGGTAGGGAGGGCTGGGGGATACTGGAATCTATAGGGAGGCATCACCAGCAGAAAACAGGAAGTTGTTATCCCTCTGTACAGACAGTTGGTGAGACCCCATCTGGAGTACTCATCCAGTTCTGGAGACCCATCTCCGCAAGAACTTAGACAGGATAGAGGCAGTCCAGAGGAGAGCAACAAAAATGGTGCAGGGTCTGCAAGGAAGCCATATGAGGAGAGACTAAAGGAGCTTATATGTATACCCTTGAGCGGAGGGATAGGGGGACATGATAGAAACTTTTAAGTACCTCAGTGGAATCAACAAAGTCCAAGAGGTAGCATCTTTCAGAAAAAGAGATGTGCAAGAACAAGGGACACAATTTGAAGATAGAGGGGATGGCTCAGGGGCAATGTGAGCAAGTATTTTTACAGAGAGGGTGGTGGACGCATGGATCAGCCTTCCTGAGGAGGTTGTAGGTTCTAAAACAGTGGGAGAATTCAAGAATGCATGGGACAAACATAAGGAAATTCTTGAGGTGGGGTAGGAAGAAATAGGCTTTTGGTTAACTAGGATCTGCAGCTTATCCTGTAGGTAGGAAATGGGCAGACTAGGTAGGCCAAGCGGTCCTTATCTGCCATCAAAGTCTATGTTTCTATGTTTCTATTAATCCCACCACAGTGTTGACCCCTACAACCTCTTTGGGGAAGGCTGTTCCAGCCATCCACCACTCTTTCTGTGAAGAAAACTTCCTGGTGTTGGTACAGAACCTCCCTCCTTGCCTTGTAAGTGAAAACATTCCTGTGCCTGTATCTTGTTAATGCCTTTATGTACTTGAATGTTTCAATCATGTCCCTCTCTCTTCTCTCTGCTCCAGGGAATACATATTCAGTTCCCTAAGTCTTTCCTCAAAGGACATGTACTGCAGACCCTGAATCATTTTGTCACCTTTCTCTGTACTGTTTCCACCCAGTCAATGTCCTTACTGGTGAGGCCTCCAGAACTGGACTTTGTATTCCAGGTGAGGCCTGACCAGAGATCTATGCAGTGGTAGTATCACCTCTATCCTCCTGCTTGTGATTCCCCTCCCCAATGCAGCCCAGCATTCTGTTGGCTTTCAATGTTGCCTTCTCACCTGCTTACTAACATGGGTGCCAGCTCCAGGGTGCTGAGGTGCTCAGGCACCAGAAAGTTGACTAAGCACCCCCAATATTCTGAAGGACAAAAAGAATTACTAGGAACCTGCCCATAGGAAAAATACTACCTACTGGCAGTGAGCACCCACAAAGGTTTATAATAGTTGACACTCCTGCTTACTAACCTTCGAGTCATCTGAGATTATGATTCCCAGATCTTGTTCCTGGTTTGAGGCCGCCAGTCTTTCACCTCCTAGGTAATACTCTTTCCTGGATTTTCTTTCCTATGTGCATGACCTTGCAGTTTTGGCATTAAATCTCAGCTGCCACACTCCAGACCATTCTTCTAGTTTCTTGGTAAGCTTCCGTCCTTGCTCAATCCTTCAAGTGTCCACCCTGTTACATATCTTGGTGTCATCTGTGAACAGACACCTTCCCTTCCAGTCTGTCAGTGATGTCTGCTATAAAACACTGAAGAGCAGAGGCCCCAGTACTGAGCCCTGGGGCACTCTGCTGGTCACCCTGCCTTCCATTGATTGCATTCCATTAACCTGTACCTCTGTGTTCTGCCTTGTAACCAGTTTTGTACCCATCTGACTACTTCTGGACCAACCCCTGTGTGGTCAAGCTTCTTTACCAGCCTTCTGTGTGGAGCTGAGTCAAAGGCTTTACTAAAGTCTAGGTAGACCACATCTGCTGCCCCACCATCGCTCACTATTTTGTAGCGAGTCAAAAAACTCAAGCAGGTTTGTCTTATTATGACTGCTGTGTAGGTTTGCTTAGGGTCTTGTTGGCTAGTTTTGAGGAATGCTGTGATCATCTGTTTGTGTAGTGTCTCCATTAGTTTCCATACTATAGATATGAGGTTCACCGGTCTGTAATTACTAGCCTCTTGCAGCTAGCCTGTTTGTGAAATGGAACCACTATTGCCTTTTTCCAGTCTTGGTACCACACGCTCTTCAAGGATTTTGTGAATAGGGGTGTCAGAGGGGCTACTATCTTCCCCAATTCCTTAAGGATTCTGGGGTGCATCTCATCTGGTCCCATAGCTTTGTCTGCTTTTAGTTTATTTACCGCCTCCCATACATTGGCTTCTGTAAAGGGACTAGTGTCTACCCTGGTCCTGGGGTGTTGTATTTTTTCAGGGCTGGGCCATCCCTTGGGGTCCTCTTTGGTAAAAACCGAGCAAAAGTATTTGTTGAGGATTTAATCTTTCTTTCTTTGGGTCATGTTTGGTGCATTTCCCTTCTTCAATGGCAATCTTTGCTATTCCCCTTTTGCCTTCCTCGGTCCCTAATGAATCTAAAAATTGTTTGTCTCCTCTCTTGCCCTTCTGCTATCTTTTCCTCTGTCTGGGCTTTTGCCTTTTTAATTTGTTTGTTAGACTCTCTAATTTTTAACTTGTACAACTCCCAGTCTTTCTCAGTTTTGGTTTCCTGGTATATGCTGTATGCCTTCTTTTTATCTTTGACTGTGGTAGTCACTTCCTTGAAAACCACAGAGGATTTCTTTTCCTTTTGCTTTGCTGACCCATCTGGCACATTGATCTGTGACGGTCTTTATTGCTCTCTTGAGTCTCCTCCACATGACCTCCACCTCCTCAGCCTCTGTTCCATTAACTGGCTACTTATGTTGTTCCTCATTTTGGAAGTCAGCCTTTCTGAAATCTAGCACCCTTATCTTTGAGTGGCTGGTGTCTCATGTTATGTTTACCGTAAAAGCTTACTATCGACGTGATCGCTGCTGCCCATATGGCATCCCACTTTGATGTCCTTGATCCTTTCCAAGTTTGTAAGGGCAAGATCAGAATGGCATCTTCCCTTGTTTGAGTTTTAACAAGTTGGCACAGTCCTGTGCCTTGCAGTGACAATAAGAAGTCCCTACTTCTTGTTGTTACTGCTGTTAATGTCTCTAGTTAATATCTGGTAGGTTGAAGTCCCCACGGTATTATTTTGCCTTTATCAGACATTTTATAAATTTCCTCTATTAGGCCTTTATCTCTTTTGTCTTCTTGATTTGGGGGCTTGTACACGGCGCTGATTCTGAAGGGTTTCCTTGCCTGTGTCTACTGTTAGCCACAGTGACTTGAAGTCCCCAGGTTGTCCTTTTACTTCTGTGACTTTTATTTTCTCCTAAATGTAGATGGCTAAGCCCCACCCTCCTTTTTGCCCTGCCTCTCTTTCCTGAACAGATTGTTACTGAGAATGGCTGTATCCCATCCATGGTTTTCCGTGAACCATGTTTCTGTTACAACCACTCAGTCCAACTTTTCTGTTTCCATGATGGCTGTGAGTTCAGGAAGTTTGTTTGTTAGGCTCCTAGTATTTGCAGACATTGCCTTCCAGGAATGTACATCCTCTTTGGCGCGAGGCTGTACTCTTTCTGGACTGCTGAAGTTTGCTCTTTCTGGCCAAGAGATTATGGAGGTTGCTGGTTCGGGCAGATGTTGGCTCTTATTTGTTTTCTGGTGATAATGCGTGCACATTTGGCATTTTGGGGAGCTGATGACTAGCCATCATGCCTCTATGCTATCAATTCCAATATTTTTGTTTTTCAGTATAAGGCAGCCTGCACCTGGAATGAAATTTCCCCACAACTCAGACAGCTGGAAATATCCCCACCAGCCTTTTGAAACAACAATGAAGCAAGAATTGAATTACAAATATGAATATAACAGGTGAACTAGCAAAGACCAATTCTGGACCCTGTTGTTTGTGATCACTTAAGTAAATTATGTAATTCATTGTATTTCTATTTATATTTTATCTTACGTTCATGTAATAATGTGTGTTTGGAATTTTATAATATTCTATGTGTAATTTATATCTAAGGTACCATCTCACAGGAACACCTTGTAAAAGGGTATTCATAACCTTAATGGTGATGCTTTCTTGACTCCTGTATAAATAAAGATTTTGCTACTTACTGTATTTGTTAGTCATTGCTCAATCAGTCATCCCCAGTTGCCGTCAATCTGTCCTCACTCAGACTCTGTGGTCTCTACTTGCTGCTCAATATTTGGGCTCCTTCCTAAGCTACCTTTAGCCTAAAGGAACTGTTCTTGTGGCACCTCTAGGGTGGTACCCTCCTCAAGAGGTTTCCCTTGCCTTCATGGTACTCTGACAGGGTTGTAGTTCCCCATGGAACAGAGAATGCAAATGACTAAAGTATCCTCATATGACAGTTAACAGCACATTGATTCGATACCTTCAGACTATCAACAAAGTTGCACAAGCATAACTCCTCACTAAGTTGCATACACCCATTGAATTCAAAGGCTAAGCCTACAATTCCCTGGGTGGGAGCAATCAACCTTGCCCCTGCCAGAAATATTTAAGTCAGGTACCTCCAGCATCACTCAAAACTTCAGAAGCACTGTTTCTTTGCCCCACCATCCTCTCCCTCCTCCTCCAGCGGCACGCCTCTCTCCTTGGGGCTCCTTCGTAAGGTACTTTCAGCCTAAAGGAATTGTTCTGGCAGCACCTCTAGGGTGGAACCCTCCTCAAGAGGATCCCTTTGCTTTCATGGTACCCGACAGGGTAGTAGTTCCCTGTGGGACAGAGAGTGCAAATGGCCAAAGTATCCCGTGTGACAGTCAACAACACCTTCATTCTACTACCTTCAGACTATCAACAAAAGTTGCACAAGCGTTACTCCTCGCTAAGTTGGAAGCCCATTGAATCAACTTTTAGTTTCCTTTGTTAAGCCTCATGGCCCAGTTTCTTCAGCAACTATTGCTCATTGGCTAAGATGGGTCACAGACCAAGTCGGGATTGATACATCCTCGATTGGGACACATTTGATTATCGATGCCATGGCAAGCAAGGTGGTAATAGGCAGTGCTAGAACAGAAGACATTGTTAAAGCAGCTGTCTGGGCAAGAGATACAGTATTTAAGAACACTGGTGACTTTTTCATACTACTGTGTTTGAAAAGGCTTTGAACTAACATTGTAACAGCAGCCTCTTTGGAGTAAAATAAAATTGTGATTTTCTAAGAGCAAAGCCTGCATGAAGTCATGATGTTATAAAACACACAGAGAATAGCTGTCAATCCCCCCATGGTTGTTGTTTCTTTAAAACTCCACAGGTGTTAGCATGTCCAGGCTAATGCATCGTACGTGAGCTTCAGAGATCCAAATACAAGGTATTCACATCAGGCAAGATATTGAAGTCCAGGATGACTAAGCTACACTACACCCATCATTTCTTGATCATTCACAGAAGAAAAACAGGAAGTGCTGGGGCTGTGTGACCTTTATATCAAGCACTACTGGTGTGGAGGTAATGGGATACTGGTGACGGTTTACTGGTATTAGTTGTTTTGGGTTTTTTTTGCTGCTGTGGTGATATGCAAACAAAGGGAATGCATTGTTACACAGTATCCGTCTCTGTGTGTTTCATAAAATCATAACTTTCCAGCAAGCTTTCCTCTTGGAAAATTACAGTTACCCATTGCCATGCCAGCCTAAAAGCAGCTGACAAAGGCCTGGGCAGAAAACTCACACCAATGAGCTGCCTACCTGGGGTTTAAGTCAGTAATAAAATTCTCCTTGAGGCTGTATTTTTAACTGATTAAACTTACAAAGACCCACTTGTAAAGTCTGGCTCCTGTACTACTCAACTGCTGATCTCTGCATCCATACTCCAAAACAGCATATTTTTTCAACTTTCTTTATGCACCACCCTACAGGAACTCTCCTGAGCATCCTTCGCCTAGCCCCAGGCTCTACCTCCCACCTGAGACACCTCCTCTCCTGCACCAGCCCTGACTCTGAACCTCCTGAGGTGGGGCGCCCTATCCACCTAAGGCGCTCTGTCTGGAATCAAGTATGCCAGACTGGGCAACCCGCCTGGAGAGGAAAGAGTCCAGTAGTGGAGGCCTGGGCGGGGACAGAGGTGTTTTGCCTATCCCCAGGGATGGGATTTCATGGTTTTTTAGCTTCCCACAGAGTGTGGACATGCAATAATGTTCACGTGATCAAGTCATTGAAGTCCGCCGCCACTCCGTCCACTTGTACAGCTTAGCTTCAGTAGTACCCTGATCTTCATGGGAGGGAGAACAGTCCATTGGATGCTCCATCCTCTCCTCCTTGCCAGCCCCAGCCACCTGAATCCACTCCCAAACCCGGGTTGCTGGCATGGCTTGAGATGTGGCATCCAGCACCTCAGCCCTCAGTGCCACTGGGACGGCTTCCAAAACAACATATTGATGATGCTAATTAGGAATGGGGCTGAAGTCCTTAGGATGGAAAATGATTGGGATTGGGGGCTGTATACAGTGACATTATTAAACATTGCTGGACACAATTCATATTTCAGAGTAGCATTGTGTTTGTGTAACAATCCAGACTTGAAATGTGGTCAGCAAAGTCTAATAATTGTACTGCAGACAGCTTCCCCATTCCAATCAGCTTCCATTAAAGGATGACAGCCCAGTTCCCAATTAGCTTCATCAGAATGCTGTTTTGTGTGGTAAGCTGCAAAAGTCTGTGCCTGATTAACACAGAAGCTGGAATTTATGAACAGGTCTTTGTATGTTAAATGATTTAAAACATACTGTCCCTCCCCAAAAAATATTTCTTATATTTAATTTAGATCCTCAGGCAGGCAGCTTCTTGATGTGACTTGCCTGCCTTGAGAAATAACATGTCAGCTCTTCATTAACATTTTTTGTGGTTTTGATCTTGCCAGAACCCAGCACTAGAAATGTACTCTTGTAATCTACAACTGCAGTGCTGTCATTTTGTGTAATACAGAGTTACTCAGACTATTTACCCTCTATTTCATCCGCATGATTTTCTGATATATTGCATATGGATCAGATAATCCAGTTTATACAACAGGTGGGAAAATAAATTTGCCAAGATAATTTTTGGCAACATTAGAAAAATAAATGAAGTTTGCCACTGAGCATGCTCAGAAATGTATCTTTCACATTTTAGTCGCACTGAGCATGGTTAGATATTCATTCTCACATATGAAGATATATTTCTGGACATAATCAATCAATCAACCAATCAATCAATCTTTATTTAACCAGGAGAAGCACTATTGAGAAAAACTCATTTGCAAAATGGTTCTGAGTATACAATACAACAATAAGAAACATATACAGAGGATAAACAAGGCAGGGTTTTACAGAAAAATAAATACAAGGCAAATTTATACAGAGGTAATAAAAATATAAATGACTATACAAATGTTTGTACAATATGTACAAATTCTTGGAGGAAAGGAACAGAGAAGAGACTAGGACAAACAATGCATTTCATTTCAATTCATTTTTATTGGTTATACTGGAAAGGCATGTGAGCATTGCTGCCCATTTACACAAGCGTCCAGTTACATACAACAATCATGGGACATAAAATATGCAAAAACATTTAACTTTCAGCGAGGGTTAGCACAATGGTACAATAAAAATGAGGACGATATAGACTAAAGGGCAAACTAGCCTGGGTGAATGAACAAAAACAGTAGGTGACATTAAGCATTCCGTGAGGGTTTAAAAAACAATATAACAGTGGAAAACAAACAAATAAGTGTAATCTAAAAACTAGCCTAGATGGATTAACAATACAACAAGTGCTAGAAAGAGAGGGAGGTAAGTGCTAGAGGTGGATAACCAGAGGGTGAGGAGAAAGAGAGTGCAGGAAGGGAGCCAGTTTAGGGCTGCAAGCAGGTGCAGGAGTAGGTGAGGAGAAATGTTTCCTAATACTGTGTTTGAAGGCATTTATGAAGGGACAGAGTTTTAGTTCGGAGGAGAGAGTTGAAGAGCTTGGGTGCCATAAAGGAAAATGTTTTCTGGACTTGAGTGGTCTGGCGGAAAGGAACAGTGAAGAGAGAGAGTGGAGGACAGTCTAGTGGTCCTGGTGGTAGTGGCTGTCTGGAAGAGAGGTAAGGCAATCAGGGAGCAGTCCTCGGTAGAGTTTGAAGAAGAAGGTGGCCATTTTGCAGTTGAGGCAGACCTCAAGGGAGGGCTGACCAGTAAGCTTATAAAGGTCACAGTGGTGTATGAGTTTGGGAGACCAGAGCCACAGCGGATAGCATTGGTAGGAGCTTCAAAGTCTGGAGAAATGTTTGATGGAGAGGCACTGGAGGAGACAAGTGAACCATAGTCGAAGACAGGAAGGAGGAAGCTGGATACTAGAACTGTGACCAAGTTATCTGCAAGAGCTCCTGGTTCCCTACAGCCCCGGCTGTCCTCTCCACTTGTCTGACGAGGGTTGTTAGAGGTTCCCAGGGTGTGCTTAAAACATCTGGGGCCCGGGTACATACCTCTCAACTGTCCCTGATTTTCAGGGATGTCCCTGATTTTGCTTCAAAGTTATACTCTGTCCGCCTAAAATTGTGTTTCTGTGACCAAACAGTGAAGGTTGTAAGCAAAAATAATGTTAAACATTACAGTTACAGACTTGTTCTTCCTTAGAAAATGCCTTTTACACTAAGCTCCTTATTCTACCAGCTTCCTGAGTGGATATTAACAATTTTAAAGATGTGTCCCTGATTTTGGTCCTTTGTCCCTGACTTTTTAAGCCTTGTCCCTGATTTATGAGGCAGGAGGTTGAGAGGTATGCCCGGTATTCATGCTAGAGACTTCTACCTCATCAGATTAGGGAGTGCAGGACCGTGGAGAGCTTTAAAACCAGCATGAAACACATCTTTTCCAACAGGCTTTTAATGATTGATATTTATGATTGGGAAAGTTTTAAATTGAAGTTGAATTTGTGATAGATTTTAAACAATTTGTGAAGTGTTTTTATGTTCAGCATTTGAAACTGGAAATCGCTATATAAATAAAAAATATTATTATTATTATAGAATTTGGATTCCCTGTTAAGGAACTGCTTAGTTCTATGGAGGATACGAGAGCATTGCTGGGCTTTTCTGATTGTGAGGCTTGTGTGAGCATCAAAATTGAGGTGGCTATCCAGAAGTAATGAATTCATTGACTCTTTCAATGGAGTTATCAAGGTTGTCATAAAGAGAGAGATCAAGGCCTAGGGTTTTTGGGGGCTGGAGAAACCATGAACTTAGTTTTTGGAGTTGAGTACTAGACCTTTGGATGTGAACCAGGGGTGAAGTCTGGTGAAATCAAATTGGAGTTTGTTAATGAGAGTGGTGGGGTTTTGTCCTGACAGAAAGGGCTGCATTAAATCATCAGCATAATAGAGAATGAGTTGGAGGAGGTGCAGATGTCAGGCAGGAAGCGGATGACCAGAGAAGAGGGCCCAGGATGGCCCTCGGGGATGCGTGTTTGATGGAGCAGGATTCAGAGATGACACCACTAATAATGGTGCAATGGAATCTACCCGTTAGGTAGTCCTTAAACCAGAGGCAGATCTCAGGTAAGAAATGAGCCAGCCAGGGTATGGAGGAGGACTTCATGATCAATGAGGTCAAAGGCTTTGGTGAGGTCCACAAATGCAGCATCGATGTAGGTAGGTAGGTAGGTAAAATTTTTATTCATACAAAAATGAATATGGATTACATCACTGAACCGAGGCTCATTTACAGTGAGGTCCATTAGTAGATGTAGATCGTCGTTGCTAGCTTTGTCTATGGGTGGTGAACGGTGAGAAAGCAGTTTCGGTATTGTGGCAAGCAGAGAACCCATGCTGGGCCTCTATGGGCAGGTTGTATTTGGAGAGAATTTCGTGGTTTGCCTGTGGACCACTTTCTCTAACATTTTGAGAGAGGGCAAGGAGGAATTGGAATGGCAGTTGGATACTAGATTCTTGGAACCTGATTTGTGAAGAGGTTTAATAATGGCATACTTCCATGTTTTGAGGAAGGACTTCATGCAGAGGGAGTGGTTAAGGATGTTAGTTAGATGGATGGCCAGGAGCCACAGACAAGACGGAGAACTCTGAAGTCAGTGTTGTCGGTGCCCTTGTATGGTCTGGGTAATTTGTTCTGATTAACGTGACCACTTCAGCAGGGTTAGGTATCTGAAATGGAACCTGGGATGGGAGACTGGGAGAGAGCAGGGGTAAACAGGCTAGGAGGGAGCTGGGCTTGTACTGGTTGAGGTCACCAAAGCATTTATTGAAAAGGAGGCTATTTTGCATGGCTCAGTGATGGTTATCCTTTCGGAGATGAGACAGATATGTTCATCGAAAATCTCCTACCAATTAGGTTGTTAAGTATGCTCCAGGTCCTCCCAGGGTTTCTCCGGCAGCACATTGTATTTCCAGGATGAAGGAGGATTTAGCAGATCTTGTGGAAGATTTTCACCTGTTCCTGACAGTTTTAAAGACTTAGAGGAGTTGGGGGTGTTTGTGTTTTCTGTATAACTTCCAGGCTCAGTCCCTATCCCTCATTAGTTTGTGAAGCTTGGGGTGACCATTCTTGGCTAGAACCCTTGACCCGGATTTTCTTAAGTGGGATGAAATGGTTGCAGAGGGCAAGGAACTTACTGCTAAAGGCTCCAAGCACTATGCAGATGTTCAAAATGTTTTCAGTATAGGACGGTCTTGGGCTAGGGTGACTTTGGAAAACTTGGAGGCATTCAGCTTCTTTAATTGCCTGGTTTGGATGAATTTGTGTGGCGGGGGGCTGTTGTGGACCAATGGCAGAAAACAGCACAGTGGTCACTGATTGAGCTGGGAAGAACTCTGGAGGCGGTGACATGGGAGGGTGTGAGACCAGGACCCAATCAATCAGGGACTGAGATCCAGTCTTGTAGTTGGTTCTGGTAGGTTCGTTAATGAGCTGGTGGAGGCCAAGGACAAGTATGGATTCCTTGCTGGAGTCACAGTGAAAGGACAGCCAGTTTAGGTTAAAATCTCCTATGATGATCCAATCTTTCCCTTGGGGAAGGAGGTCTTGATATCGAGGAAGAGATCGAGATCATGGGGCGAAGAGGAGGTGGCAGTACACCACATTGACTGTGACCATTTTATCTGCTCCAAGGAGAAGGTTACATAGATACATAGATACATAGGCAGTGTCAGCAGATAAGGGCCTATGGCCCACCCAGTCTGCCCATTTGAGCTTGTAAGTTCAGTTTGTTTTCCTAGAAGTCTGTTGCCCTTACCCCTGACCTGCAGAATTCCTTTATGTCTGTCCCATGCATTCTTAAATCCTGTGATTGTTTCAGCCCTCACCACTTCCTCTGGCAGGGTGTGCCACTTGTCCACCACCCATTCTGTGAAGAAATTCTTTCTCATGTTTCCTCTGAAACGTCCACCCTCCAACTTCATCCCATGCCCTCTAGTCCTGGAACATCTTTTTCGCTTAAAAATAGTGTTTCCTGCACCCTGTTCCTCCCTGTAAGATACTTGTATGTCTCTATCATATCCCTCTCCCTCCTCTCCTCCAGGGAGTACATGTTCAGTTCCTTCAACCTGTCTTCATAGGACTTGTGATGCAATCCATGCACCATCTTTGTTGCCCTCCTCTGAACCTTCTCTACCCTGTCTATGTCCTTACGTAGGTAGGGTCTCCAGAACTGTACACTGTACTCCAGGTGGGGCCTCACTAGTGTCTTGTATAGCGGAATTATGACCTCCTTTTCCTGCTGGTGATGCCCCTGCCTATACATCCCAGCATCCTATTTGCTTTACCTGCTGCCTTGTCACACTGTTTCCCTACCTTGAGGTCATCAGAGATGACAACCCCAAGATCCTTTCCTGCTTGGTGCATGCTATATCCTCACCCCCAACTGATATACTGTGCCAGGGTTTTTGTGCCCCATATGCATTATCTTGCACTTCTTTGCATTGAATTTCAACTGCCAAACCCTGACCATTCTTCAAGTTTCTGCAGGTCGCTTCTCATTCTGTCTACACCCTCTGGTGCGTCTACTCTGTTACAGAGCTTTGTGTCATCAGCGAACAGTGAAATTCTGCCTTCTAGGTCCTGCGAATGTTACTGATGAAGATGTTGAATAGGACCGTCCCAGCACTGATACCTGTGGTACCCCACTGGTCACTCTTCCTCTGTGGAGTGACAGCCATTTACCACCACCCTCTGTGTCCTGCCACCCAGCCAGTTAACTACCCACCACACTACTGTCCTGCCCACACCCATATTCCCCAGTTTGTAATAGTCTTCATGTGGCACAGTGTCAAAGGCCTTGCTGAAGTCCAGATAGGCCATGTCCATTGCCCTCCCTGATCCACCTCCCTAGTCACCAGTCAAAAATTCAATGAGGTTGGTCTGACATGACCTCCCCTGGTGAAACCATGCTGCCTTGGTCCTGTAGTCCATTGACAACCAGATGTTCCACCAATCTCTCCTTCAGTAGTGCTTCCATGATCTTCCCCACTACTGAGGTGAGACTGACTGGTCTGTAGTTCCCTGCTTCCTCTTTGTTCCCACTTTTGTATAAGGGGACTACATCTGCTGTCCTCCAGTCTTTGGGTACCTCCCTGTTTCCAGTGATCGGCTAAACAGGATAGCCAGAGGTTCAGCCACCACCTCTCTTAGTTCTTTAAGGACCCTGGGTGCACCACATCTGGCCACATTGCTTTATCAACTCTTATTACTTCCAGTTCCTTCAGGACCCTTTCTCGTGTAAAGGGACTTGTGTCCATTTCTGCACCATTCTCACCCTTGTACTCCTTCAGACCCATTACCTCCTCTTCCTCAGTAAAGACTGAGCAGAAATACCTGTTCAATATGTCAGCTTTACTGTTGTCATCCTCCACCAGCCCCATCCTCCCCTTCAGTCTCACTATCCCTCCCTTTGTCTTTCTTTTTTCACTTATGTACCTGTAAAGGTTTTGTCCCTCTACCCACTGATTTTGCAATGTGTTCTTCTGTCTGAGCTTTGGCTTCCCTTACTGACCTCCCTGCCTCCCTTTGCTTCTCCTGGTACTTCTCCCTATCCCCTTCTGCCTGTGTCTTTTGTATTGCCTGAATGCAATCTTTTGGCTTTCACTTTCTTTGCTACCTCTTTGGAAAACCATAATGGTCTCCTCTTCCTTTTCCTCTTGCTAACCTGCTTAATGCATACTCTGTTGTTCTTGTAATCCCATTTTAAATACTGCCCTGTTCCTCAACCCCTGATTCCTGTCCCATTCCCTTAATGCCTCTTTCAAGTATCTCCCCATTTTCCCAAAGTCTTCCCCTAAAATCAGGATACGTGTTTTGTGAGGTTTGGTTCTGCTCTTTCTGTGATTTCAAACCACAATGACTGGTGGTCACTGTTTTCCAGGTGCTCCCCACTGTTACCCCATCACACTGTCCCTGTTTGTGAGCACAAGGTCCAGTATTGCCTTCTGCCGAGTTGGTTCCATGACCAGTTGCTTGAGGAAGGCACCTGAAGGAGTCCAGGATAAATCTGCTCCTAGTTGATGCTGCTGCTGGGTTGCTCCAGTCCACATCTGGAATATTGACGTCTCCAACCAGTACTACCTCACCCTTGTCTGCCATCCTTTGGATGGCTAGCATCAACTCCCTATCTGTTTCTTCCTCCTGGGCTGGTGGTCTATAGACCACACCTGTGCAGATGGCTGTCCCATTTTCCTTTCCAGCTAACCCACAGTATCTCTCCCCATTTTGTTCCTCCTGGATCTCTGTGGCCCTTATGTCATTTTTCACATACAGTGCCACTCCTCCCTTCCTGCCTGCTCTGTCTCTTCTGAATATGTTGCAGCCAGGTATGGCCATCTCCCAGTCGTGGTTATCATTACACCAGGTTTCAGTGATGGCCACAATGTCAGGTCTGACTGTACCATGACAGCCTCCAAATCTTCCATCTTGTTGCTAAGGCTCCTGGCATTTGCACACATGGCTTCCATGATTTGACCTCCTAGACTGTTTCACTGTTCTACTCCAGCCCCTTCCTTGGTTGTCATTTATCTCTGGTTCTCCTTGCTGTCTGCCCTTCTGTTGAATTTTGCCCCTTTCTGCTATCCACCTCTTGGGCACTAATCTCCATCTTTTGACACTGCTTTGCAGAATAGCCACTCCTCTGGTTCACTGGTTCCACTGCTAGCTGTGGGGGTGAGCAAGTAGGTACCCTCCTTGCTGGCCTGCCACCCCCTTTGCTAGTTTAAATGCTTGTCAATGTAGCATTTAAACTTATCATTCAACTTGGATTCCCTCCAGGATGGATGCAGGCCGTCAGGCTTGAACAAACCTCCATCCCTCCAGGTGGGTCCCCAGTCACCAATGAATCCAAACCCTTCCTCACAGCACCAGTTCTTCAACCATGAGTTAAAGTTCCTGGTGCATGCACTCCTATGCTCTCCTTGCCTCTCACAGGTAGTACTTCTGAGAAAGTGACAGAAGTAGCTACTTGCTAAGACCCTCCCAGTTTCCTAAACTCTTCCTGAACTTTCTTTGGCTCCCCATTTGCCAGGTCATTAGTACCTAGGTGGATAATGACATCCAGCTCACCCTCCCGTCTTGCCTTCCCAGTGATCCCCAGGATCTTCCTTCCATCCCTCCATGCCGTGGCAGCCTTGGTAGGCACCTCACCTCCTGTCCTCCCCTCCTGTGTTCCTAGCTGGATCCCTCTTATGATGGAGTCCCTACCAGGATTCACTTCCTCCTCCTCTGGGGTCCACTGCTTTCCCCACTGAGGTCACCTCCTTGGCTAACCTCCACATCCTTTCCTTCCACATCTATGGGTACCTCAATTTGGTTGTCCTCATTTGCCAGTGTGGCATATGAGTTCTTGAGTGAATAGGATCTGGGATGTGCCTCTGCCTGACTGCTCTAACCCTCCTGGAGCCCACTGTCATCCAAGTGCTCCTCGTTCTCGGCATCCTTTGAGGCAGTTGCATTGGACTGGGTAGTCCCTGGATAGTAGTGATGGTACTCCTGACCCAGTTTACTTCCACTCTGAATCTGGCTACCTCATCCCACAGTCCAGAGAGATGCATGCAGATAGGGTAGCACCTCAGTGCCCAGAAGGTCTGCCTGAATATGGCTGCCCCACGCCACTGCATTGCACCACTCCCACATTATACTGTATTTCCACTACTTGTTCATACTGAAGCTCTCCTAGTTCCCTTTTATTAATTTACTGTACTAAAAATCCTGTCACTGATCCTCAGATAATTTTTTTTTTTTTTAAGAAAAGAAACCAATAAATAAATAAATGAGTCAAAACACTTGTAGTGCTGAGGGTGGGCTTCTTCCCCTTATGCCCCTCCTACTTCACACCCCTTACTATACCCTGTGTTTAGCTCCTGCCAATCGGATTTAACAGGCATATAATTAAGAGTTGGGGGAAGGGTGGGGGGTTAAAATTGCAGCAATTAAAGACAGCACAGAATTACACCACCACTATGTTTTAAATTTTCAACAGCCCAAAAACAATTATAAGTAAAGACAACAAAGAAAGTATAGTGTCACTAAAAGCCCACAATCTAAGTTTAAAAGAAAAATAGCAATTACAATTACTCTAAAGCACTGAATTGAATATGTTTCCCTTCCCTTCTAGCTTCTTCTGGTTAATTGAGATGATCTCAAGGGAGGGAGTGGGAAGTGGGTGGTCAAATTCAGTGGCAAGGAGGAGATAGTGGCAATGCGGATGAGGCAGCCTCCACCATACTTGCCCACCCTGTCTTTTCTAAAGACCAGGTAACCTTCAAGGAGGATTTCATTGGGGAGATATCCTCCTTCAGCCAGGTTCCAGTGGGGGCAATGTCATCAAAGCGTTAGCTGTCACCCAGGACTCAAACAAATTTGTTTTGCCAAAAGGCTCTGCATATTAAGGTGAGCAAAACTGAGCTGTTTAGAGGGTTTGGGGAGGGTGAGGTGAAGTGGTGGAGGTGTGGGGCCGGGTTGGGGTGAACACAGCCTGAGATGAGGAGTAGTAGAGTAGAGGCCTTTGTGCCTGCAGTTTGCAAGCAAAGACAGCTTGTTGGAGTATGGCCTGGTGTAGTGGTGGGTAAAAAGATACAGCTGTGGTAAGAAGGAGATAACTCATAGAACAGGCAAAGGCTGATGAAGGGGTTTGCATGGGGAGGAGCAGTGACAGATGTGGTAGCGCAAGTGGGTGGTGGGGAAGGGAGGGGCAAGGAGGTACGAGGTGAGAGGAGAGTGAGAGAAGGGAGAGGCAGGGTGAGCAAAGTGGGGCAGACAGGAAGAACTAGGAGTGAGAGTAAATAGGGGACGGAGAACAGCTTAGAGCACTCTATGTTGGCAGACAGAAAGAGGGAAGGCAAAAGGACAGTAATAAATCAAGGATGGAAATGAGAAAGGAAAAGTGTGGCCCACTGGGAACTGAACCCAGACCCCTGGTAATACCGTTCCAGTGCTCTAACCATTAAGCTATGGGCTCACATATTCAGCAGGCCTTTAGTTTTCCTTAAATCCACACAAATTCCTTTCTCAAGTGTTGCACAATCCTGCAATTTAGGAACACATCAAATACAAACAGACCACTTCTCAGTGCAGCTAAGCTAACTGTATTATCAGGGGTCTGGGTTCAGTTCCTGGTGGGCCATACTTTTCCTTTTCTCATTTCCACCCATGATTTAAAATATTCCTGGCAAGGGCTTAGCTGCACTGGGAGAGGACAGTAATATGTGAGGGATTAGGGTAGTAGAGTAAGCTAAAGTGAAGTGTGGCAAAGAAACTATGCATGTTGAGTGTGGTAAAGAAACTTTGCAACAGGGTAGTGAAGTGGAAGTGAAAGGAAGAGACCAGTGGGAGCCTAGGGTTTGAAACATTTACAGGTATCCTGTAATAGGTTATTGAGCAGGGCTTTGAAGACTAGTGTTGACAATTTGTGAGCGCTTTAGTGATTTTGGATAATATTCCAAGTCTAGGGAGGGCATAGCTTAGAGAAAAGGAACCATAACACCTTTTTGTAAAGCAAACTGTGAATGAACTATTGGCCCTCTAACATTTATATTTAATAAATCATATAGAATGTTCAGTTCGGATGATTGGTGGAGTGCAGTAGAGTCCGATCTACAAAAGGAAATAAAATAACATCAATAACTATCGCCCCATCAGTCTTATTTCTATCCTAGGTAAAACCTTGGATCAAATTCTAAAAACAGAATTGACCAAGAGTTAGTTAGCAAGGGATACTAGATACAACACAACATGGCTTTCGGAAAGGCAGATCATGCACCACTAATTTGATTACATTCTATGAAAACATCAGTAAGAGCTTGGATGTAAACTGTCCTGTGGATATAATATATTTAGATTTCAAGAAAGCCTTGATAAAGTGTCTCATAACTTGCTAATTAAAAATAGCTAATGCTGGGATAAAATAGTTATACCATTAAATGGGTCAATGAATGGATGAACCATAGAACACAAAAAGTAAGGATCATGGATACCTTCGCATTAGTTATTGATGTTATGAGTGGTGTTCCACAGGGGTCTGTATTGGGACCTACACTTTTGGGATATATGTTAGTGATTTACATTCAGGAATTTCTAGCCAAATCAACAAGTTTGCAGATGACACCAAAACTTCATCAGAAGTAGATTGAGAGGACAAACTAAAAGGAATTAAAATGGTCTCTTGCTAGTTGAGAATTGGGCAACAACTAATAGAATGATCTTTAATATTGAGAAATGCTCTGCTATTCATCTGAGGCAAAGAAATCCTGTCACCAACTTTATGCTAAATAATATATATATTAAATCATCAGTGTCCGAAAAGGATCTGGGAATTACTGTAAATAAAACATTTTCAAATGGTGAACATGGAAGAAAAATTGCTCAGGTTGGTATCGAATTCTTTCCTCCATTAAACATGCTTTTATAACTAGAAATGAAAACAGTATCATTAAATTTCATACCTCCTTCATTAGACCTCACTCTGACTATGCAGTCTCGTTTGGGTGCCACATCTGCATAAAGATAAAAATGATTGAGAGTACCCAAAGAAGAGTTACTAAAATGATCCCTCGGGTTAAAACCTACCTTATGAGGAAAGACTAACTGCACTGGGGCTGTATGACTTACAACTAAGAAGGATCGAGGTGATTTATTAATGTTATTTAACATCCTAAATGATAGCTCACTCATGGAGGAATGTAATATTCAATTTGCAGAAAAAAACCTTCAATGTCATAATAAACAGATCTACAGCCCCAGAGCCCGCAACTAATAAGCGAATATTTCTTCACTATTAGGGCTGCTACTTTCATGGAATGCTTTGCCACTGCATGTGACGGATACCAACAACATACAAATATTTAAAAACAATTGGACTTACTCCTCTTAGGGCCAGGTACCTAATCTACCCCATTGTGTGGGGAGAGTGAGTCTCGATGGGCCGGCGCCTCCTTCCACTCTTTCAAAACAGAGTAGTACCAAGAAATAATGAGTTTTGATTCTAGGGATGTCAAGTGTGATACAGGAATATCTTCTCAGGAGTGGGTTCCAGTAAAATAGGCTAAAAGAAAATAGATGCACTGGGAGAGCTTGCCTGAAATGGCTCAGTAGGCCCATATAACAGCATCTTTCAGTCTCCTGGTGTATAGGAGTGCCAACCCAGTTCAGCATAGAGTAAGAAATGATGAGTACAGTGGAAGAGTTAAGGATAAATCTAAGGGCTCTGTGGTACAGACAGTCAGGTTTGGAAAGGGAGGCGACTGGGCTATGCCTGTAGAGGATATTGCCATAGTCCAGAAGAGGAAGAAATGTAGATTATACTAGTCTTATTTTAGCCTCGTGAGTAAATGTTAAATCTGATAGAATATGCATAATCCCTGTCTTAATCTTAGTGATCAACTTAATTCATTTTCTCCCAGGATACCTCTGGAAAATAAACTATTATGGCTCAGTTGGCCTTTCCTGCTAAATCTATTTAAATAAGTAAATAAATAAATAAAATCGAGGGCCATTATATCTTGATTGACTATGGTAGTCTTTGTAGTTTATATTTTTGACTTTTTACTTTTGTAGCTGTTTACCATTTCTCTCACAAGACCACCTAAACACCCATTATACAAACCAAATATAACATGGCTTGTCTTAAGATATCATTTGTATCTTCATTTGAGCGTATTAGTCTATTGCTGTCTCATTCACGGCTTCATCTTTTGTAAGATATTGACTGACCATTACCCTCTCATGAAGATAAAATTATATTGTAAGTCAGTCTATGTAATATCCCTATATCTGAGCAAGGTTTCTATTTGATAGATCAGATCACATGGTGTTCAGGGAACTCTATCAAAGTGAAATACTGCAGAGTGTCAGTATACTGTAACTATTGTAGCCAAAATCAGTTATATATTTTTGTGATATATACCAACAAATTGACAAAATCTGACTTATTCATTTAAAGATGAAGGTAAGTGTACCAGGTATCTCAGATCCTGAAAACCCATGAATAAACTGTAAATAAATTATTGGGCTTATCTGTAGGTGACAGAAGTCCTAGGCTATACATATCTAAATCATCTGTAAATTATTGTAAATCAAGGCAGCAGCCATTTTTTCGACTTTGTGGACAGAAAATGATGTCACTGAGGAGCACACTGTGTGTTGTTAAGTGCAACTTGCTCCTTAGTGATATCACTTTCTGTCTCAAGATTCCATAGAATAAGGCCACCTGATGACCCAACTGGTAACCTGTTGCTCTCCCATGCTGGTGACCCAAGTGTGGAACTGAGTTCAGGAAGCTGTCTTGGTGGCCTGGGGCTGGGAATGGTGGGGGCCATTAGCAGCGCCTCCAGTCTGGGAAAGGATGGCACCATGTTTCGTCTCTTGGGTGGCACCATGCAGTGGGGCAGGGAACATTTCCTCTGCAGGGTACACCAGGCATGACGAAGGCCATAATGGGGCTACGCATGGTGTCAGAGGAGGTGGTTGGGGAATAAATGGTAAAAGAGCAGCCAGGATGATGCTCTGATTGCTGCAGGCCTGCACCACTGACAGGGCCCCAATGTCATCTGGATTGCTCCCGATGGTAGAGAATGGCTCTCCACCTCCTGGCCCCACCATAGGGGAAAATCCAGGGGATTGTTAGTTGGATAAGTCACTTGGTGGGTGATGGGGCCAGGCAACTGGAGACTGAGTGTGGCTGGACTGCTGAAGGAGACTAAACATCTTTGTGGCAAAACAAATTCTATAAAATGGATGCTGTCTTGATGTAAGTTACAAATGATGCAGATATTTATATCTCTTGACTGCTGATGCCTACATGTAATACCAATACTGTATCTACTTTCTTCTAATGGGCTTTCAGAACCTAAGGGACCTGGAATACTTACTGTACCTTCCCTTTGAAATATTCCTTTAAAAATGGTGTTAGAAATAACATCATGTTAGGAAAAATGATTGTTATAGTCAGAATATTAGGATATTTCATGAAATGATTGCATTTATCACTTTTAGTGGTTGTGCAAGATATTCACTTTATAGGTGGCATTATTTTTCCCAGTACAGGTAATATTAATATCATGGGGACAATAATTTTGCAATATATTAAGCTCATAGGTTATGAGTATTTCTAGTATCGCCCCTTGGTAATAGACGCTGTACTAATGCAACATAGCAACTGTTTGAGAAATCACTTACTGCTCTGTAAATATTTTAAAAAGCATGACCAATTTAGCTATTAATAATTTAACTGGACTGGAAACATACTTAGCGATAATTGACATTCAACTAGATTGCTCATATGATCTTTTCAACGGATGTTTACTGGAATGTATTCTGTTCTGTCGCATTATATCAAAAACAGTGTGCAAATATAAAACAGTCTCTTCATTTTGAATATTCATGAGTAATGCTTTTCCCAGAAATGTGGTGTATTTGAGTTTTGATCTTTGCTGACTTCAGGAAGGAAGAATTTGTTGGGCCAGGCTGTCTTAAATGTAGACTAGGATGGAATCAAGATTTTGTTAAGGGTATGGGGTATAGTAGCATCCCCCACCCCACCAAAAAGTGTAAGAATTTTTTAAACAAGCACATTCATATTTCAAATGCCCCTATTACTTTCTTACTTAAGGATATGTGGTCTCTGTGATGTAGGTTGCACAATCCATTTCGTGTCCACATTGCTTTCTTCCTTTCCCCAATTTTTACTTTTAAAAATGAGCCCTGATTTTAGGGCTGACTCAAATCATGGCGGCTATCAAGTACCAGTAAAACCTTAACATTTACACATTATTATTTACTATAGACTTGAACACATGATTATGTGCATGGCACAGATGTCTGCTTATTTCACGTACTTGCAGAATACTAGGATGGAAGTTTTAATTTACAGTACCATTTGTGGAAAAATCTGATTGTGCCTTTCTGAAAGGCAAACATTGGGACAAAAGAGCTGATGTTTGCTTGCTCAAGGGAGTCTAGGTGCTACTGTGTTTCATAGCTGGTCTGCAGGTGTCTGCAGAATGAAGACAGATCACCTCAGCTGTGCTCTGATACCCCAGAGAAATGGATGTGAACAGATGAACTAACACAGGCAGCTATTACAGAATATCAATGCTACTTGTTGACATGTCCTTCGCGATCCAAGACCTTATTGTATTTTGTATAATATTTATTTTGATCTACTCTTAAACAAAATGTGGGAATGCCAATATACTGTATGTGCTTTATCAATGCAGTTCAGTGCTTTGTATTTGTAACTGCAACTGTGAAAACAAGAAAACTGCAGAAAGGTTATTACTAAACCACATATAAAATATCCCATCAAACATACATGGTAAAGTGAAACTCCATCAAATGAATCCAGAAAAATAAAATCTCATAGCATATTCACCATTTTGATATATAGTGCAGCCAGGTGGACTGGAATTTTCTTTTGTCCCTGTTGAATGTAGCCCTTAGTTATTAGGGTCTGATCCACAAAGGCCTCTAGAGGCCCTCTACACCTGTGTTTGGAGTGTAGGAGTCTGTGGGTTCATAGAGGTCCCACTCTGCAAATCGAAGACCTCCACATAGCCCCCACTGCTCCCCCTGCCCTAGCCTGCTGATCCTCACCTCAGTATGGATGGCCAGGTCGAGGGCAAGCTCGTGGACTGGGATGCATGTTTGAACATTTCACAAACTGTTTGATGTACAGTAGGGCAGAGGGCAGCAGCATTATGCAAGGCAGCAGTAGTACTTGGGCATCCTCTGTGAAATCCTCTCCTGGTATCCTTTGACCTTCCCATGGCCTGATCTGCCCAGGTGTTAGATGCCCCCAGCCATCCAAGCTTTCATGGAGGCTGAGGGACTTAAAATCTTTTACAAGCTGGCCTGCGTTGAGGGCATCTATACCTCCCAGCTGCCATGCTGTAGCAACCCGAGTTGGGAGCGGACTCGGGTGCCAGAGGGAAGATAGAGTGTCCATAGGACAGCTGTCTTTCCTTGGGGAGGGATCCCATGACCCGCCATTAGATTGCCACCTGAAGAAATCTGGGAGGTGATGCATGCACGGTCTTGTAGCATGGGTAAGGGCTGGCATACAGAATGTGGAGGGTGCCTCCACAGAGGTGGAGTGCACGCCACACTCATTGCACATCCAGCCATGCCCAGGAGAAAACAGAGGTGGAAAATGTGGAGGATGGGCTTCATGAAACTCAGCCAGCACCAGTGGCCTGCCTAGTCTCAAAGGTAACAGCAGGAGAGACTCAGGACAGCTGTGAGTGAGGGGACAAAGCTGATTCAGCTGCCCAGCCTGCCACCGGAGGATAAAACCTACGGAAGAACAAAACTTTTACACCAGCCTGGTAGTGCAGTGATAGCATGATGGTTTACTATGCCAGTTACTCAGATTCTGGAGCTCCATCAGGTCACTGGGGTCAGATGAAGGAGAGTATTGAGCATCCCAAGAACAGCTCTCCCCTCAGGCTGGGGGACCTGGCATCCCACCCTTAGACTGCTAATTGGTGGAGGCCAGGTGACAGCATAGTGGGTGCACACAGAAGGGAGAGGGCAGCCATCAGAAGCCAGCATGCATGCATGTCTCTCTATTCACATGTCTGTGTTATTGTATGCCAGAACCCCTGGGAGAAAAGTGGAGGATGAAGTGTCCGGTCTGCCAGAGTCAATGGTAGCACCCCCACCCCCACAGGCACTTGCACAACTGACAGGGCAGTCCACCCACCACACTTGAAGTCCTGGGTAAATGCTGAGACAGTAAGTTCTGTGGTAGGTTTATGATGGTGCTGGGGATGCCACCAGAAGGGGTGCAAACCAGAGGCCAGAGACAGAGCTTGATACAAAAGTATATATTTTACATAAAAGTTTCTTTTAGAACAGGATCTGGCAGTCCTTGGAGGAATGCCATATCCACAATCCCTGAAGATACTGAGCAAGGAATCCACTAAAGTGCTGGCTCAAGCAACATAATTGACTTCTGTCTTACCGACATGCCCCATGCCCCACCATGTTTCTGTCTGCACACATAATGCTGAGGGTGGGAGACTGTGAATGGCATCATGTATGCATATCTGGGGCCTCTTTGTGAATCGGGTCCTTAGTACAGTGGGCATAATTCCTGCTAGGAGAGATGGAAAACAGAAACTTTGTTTAACATCATCAGCTAACGTTCTACATTATTGGTAGTTCGCGTCTCTCATAGGAAACAGCTGTTTTTGTTCTTATTAGCTAAGAAAATCAAATGTAAATTCATCAGCTGGGTTCAGGTTTGCTAGTACATAGGGAAAAAATCTAGATGGAAGGAGGCCTAATAGCCTATCTACCACTTTTCAGCATTTATAGCACTGAAGGTTAACCTCCTTCATATACTGTACCTGTTCAGGTTAACCTTGAAATCCCTTACTGTGCCCAGTTAATCACTTTGGGTGGTTGGTCATTCCAGATACCTGCCACCTTCTGTGTAATGACATGCTTATTGCAATTGCTTATTGCTATAGCATGGAATTGCCACTGCAATATAAAATGCTACATTATTTTAAATGCCCCCCAAAATACTGAAATATGTGGGTTTTATCGTGGACAGTGAATGCTGGAGGTGTACAGCAGTCAACATAGACCTTGACATGTTATGGAACTATCCCAGTATACTGTGCATTTATGGTCCAGCATTAGACACATCTGTGAGAAGGTTACAGGAACACACAGCCCTCTTTCCCCTCAGTATTTATTCTAGGAACACTCCCTGTGTCAATTAATTTCAGCACATTTCAGAAATTATGGATATATCTTTAGCTGCTCTAGGTCTTAAAGTATGCTACTGAAAATTTGGATAGTCACCAAAGTACCCTCATTACAGGAATGGTATAACCAAACAAGTTTCACTGCCAGCAATTAAAGAATTTACTCAGTCATTGACAAGTTAGAAGCATTAAAACACATGGACACCTTCTTTAGAACTGCATGTCATTTATTTGGTTTATCGGTTGATTTAGTTACTGAACAATTTGATTCTTATGAATACCTTCCTCTTGGGTTTTTCTTCTTTCTTTGTTTTTGAAACCTAGTTTGTAATTATTTCTCATCTTATGTCTAATTCATTTAGAGTAGTTCATTGTTATTTTCTTGATGGATAACTGCCCACCTTATGCTTATTATTCCTACCTTACATTTGTAATTTTTATTGAAATCAATAACATTTATTATAAAAGAAAAGAAATGCTTCAGCAGCTCCCCTGAATTGTTCATTAACCACACAACAAAGTCACATGTACTCCACACCGAAATAAAATGCAGAAACCTAGTACTTAACCATGTGAAGTCCATGAAAGACCAAGATTGGTTCACTGACCTAAGGCAGCCAGTATAGTGTTATGCTTGTGCAACTGTGTTGGTTTAGTTTTTGGCGTTAGCACTCTCTATTCAAAATTACCACCCTGTAGGGGTATGAAGAGCAAGGAAACTTGAGAGGGTTCCACCCTAGAGGTGCAACGGACAGTTCCGTGGCTAAAAGGTACCTTAGGAATCCCCTAAGGAGAGCTGCTATTGGAGAAGCGGGGAGGATGGTGGGGCAAAAAAAAATGCTTCACTGTGAGGCCTAGAGGAACTGCTTATATAGCTCAGAAAGTGGGAGTGGCTGGCTGCTTGGTCACCAAACTACAGGCAAGCTTTTCATTTCACTGACCTCACGCAGCCAGTGTTGTGTTATGCTTGTACAACTGTGTTAGTTTAGGTTTTGGCTTCCACCTCTCTGTTCAAAGAATTTACCACCCTGTAGGGGTATGAAGGCAAGGAACCCTTGGAGGGTTCCACCCCTAGAAGGTGCAGCAGGATGGTTCCTGTGGCTAAAGGTACCTTAGGAATCCCCAAAAAGTAGCATCATCCCCAAAGGAGGCAACACGAAGCATAACATAGAAACATAGACTTTGACGGCAGATAAGGACCGCTAGGCCCATCTAGTCTGCCCATTTCCCTACCTACAGGATAGGCCGCAGATCCTAGTTAACCAACAGCCTATTTCTTCTCTTCCTACCCCCACAAGAATTGCCTTATGTCTGTCCCATGCATTCTTGAATTCTCCCACAGTTTTAGACCCCCACAACCTCCTCAGGAAGGCTGTTCCATGCATCCACTACCCTCTCTGTGAAATAATATTTCCTCACATTGCCCTGAACCGCCCTCCTTCTATCTTTAAATTGTGTCCCTTGTTCTTGCAAGTCTCTTTTTCTGAAAAATGCTACCCTCTTGGACTTTGTTGATTCCACTGAGGTACTTAAAAGTTTCTATCATGTCCCCCTTCTTTCCTCAAGGGTATACATATTAAGCTCCTTTAGTCTCTCCTCATACGACTTCTCTTGCAGACCCTGCACCATTTTAGTTGCCCTCCTCTGGACTGCCTCTATCCTGTCTATATCCTTGGAGATGGGGTCTCAGAACTGGACACAGTACTCCAGATGGGGTCTCACCAACTGTCTGTACAGAGGAATAACAACTTCCTGTTTTCTGCTGCTGATGCCTCTCCTATACATCCCAGTATACCCCAGCCCTCCCTACTGCCTTCTCACATTTGCTTGCTAACCTTAAGGTCATCTGATATGATTACCCCAGGTCCCTTTCCTTTTTGTGTTGTTACTACCTCCCCACCATTGTGTATTCTTCCCTGGGTTCTTGTTTCCCAGGTGCATTATTTTGCACTTCTTTGCATTGAATCCTAGCTGCCATACTTCTGACCATTCCTCCAACCTTGCCAAGTCCCTAGACAGAGACGTGGAAGCAGTAAATGTAATGTAGTAGTAGTAGTAGTAGTAAAGTAGTAAAGAAGCATAGGCAGTTTGATAATGCAAAGATATGCTCAGTTGTTGTAGTAACAGCCAGGTTTGCATAGCATGATACTGATGGCTTGCATTGAGAAAGGGATCCCCTAAGGAGAGAGGGAATGGCAGGACATCCTCCACCTCCATCCAACAACGGAACCTGCCTAAAGAGACTAGGAAAACAACTGTGCTAACTAAGAGTTATGACCTGAGTCAATGGAGGAGAGGAAAAAAATCCTATGAGGAGGAAATCTCTGGGGATCCAAGGCCTGGGTGCCTTCCCTCCAGGCTTAGGAAATTTTATTTAGTGATGGCTCTGCAACAGCAATTTGGAAATCCAATTAAAGGGAAGTGGAAAATATTCCAATTTGGAGGGCTCTCACTCAAACCCTCTATGAGGCATCATGGAAGGTTGAAAAACTCTGCAACAACACGTGCATCCAAGACACAGGAGGAGAGCAGCAACTACTGAGGCACACACCTGGCCTGTCCGCCCTAAAAGAAACCAGGTGAACCAGAGGCAGTTGTGGGAGAATACGGTGAAGGTGCCTTGCTAAGGAAACCACTAAAGTCAATGGCCAACCATTATAGTGGAACACTAGAGCCAAAGGAGATCATCATAACCACCCTTCACTGCTAGTCTTAAATTCTACACCAGGAGCTGCTGTCGCATAGCAGGCAGCTAAAGCCAAACCTAGGCGAGGACATTCCCAGCTATGGGCCAGGTGAGAAGGATCCGCCCAAGTTGGACACGTTCGATGATGCGGACTAAGGCAGAGCAAGACCATCGGCTGCAGGAACCCTGCCCAAATAGAATGGCTGAATTCCCAGAAATTGAGTGAGCTGAAAAGCTGGTGAGCTGAATGAGCATGGCGTGCTGAAATCGTAATGAGCATTGATTGCTGAAACCTTGCAATGTTGAATTCAGATTGAGTGCAGCAGAATCCCTGACTGAGCAAAGGGGATGGCAGTAGGCATGAAGCAATGGTTTGCGTAAGCAAGGAGTAACAGCTCGTAAGCTAGTGAAGACCTGCACGTAGGTCAGTAAGCAGTAGTCATGATAGATAAACCAGCATAGCAAACCTGTATAACAATGAAACAACTGAATTGGGAGCAAGTCAGCCAGACAGTACAAAGCCAAATCGAGGTAACAGACTCTGAGAGATTTTCTACGTGCGAAGACAGATTTTTATTTTAAAATCAAGCTATATTAACAGCCTCAACAGGAGCTAGTTGGCTGACCTCAGAGTTATAAGTGCAGTAAAACAGGGACACAATGCTTGAAAGCAGGTGTAGCCAGGCAGTGCAGGGAAGCTGCAAGTAGGGTCAGAGTAAACTGTGTCAGGTGAAAAGAATTGAGTATGCAACATAAGCAGCTAAGGCTGAGCTGAAACACACAGGTAATGAATGCAGTTGCATTGCAGTCGTTTGAGCATGGTGAGCACAGTGTTAAAACACAGGCACTGGGTACAACAGTAATTAAAGTAAACAGCAGTGGCTGCAATTCTAGGTAACTGAAAGCAGTGGCATGAGTTCTGAGTAGGTTCGCGAGTAGCAGTGCAAGTAATTTGAGAGTTGCAAATGAAGGCCAGCAGTATGAGCTCTGTAGTAGCAGTATGCCATGAGATTAGAAAATAAATCCCCAAAAAGACTAAACCAAAACACAGCAAAACAGAACAGGAAAGGCCCCCAAAAAGAAACAAAACACACAGGAAGCACACAGCCAGATGAATACAACCAGAAGCAAGAAAACGAGCACGAAGTCCAGCAGACACACACACATAAATAGCAGGCGGGGGTAGGCCTCAGCCAGCTCAGAGGACAAACCAACATAGCCCCTGGCTGCAAAGAAAAGTGCTTCACTGTGAGGCTTAGAGGAACTGCTTATATAGCTCAGGAATTGAGAGTGGCTGGCTGCTTGGTCACTGAACTACAGGCAAGCCTTTCATTTGAAACGTTAGAAGCTGTTGCCGCTGTTCTCTGAGCCAAGGCCTGAATAAGCATCTCACTGTTGTGGTGTACTAATAGAAATAAATGGACTTTTATGGTTAAGTACCTGGTTTCTGCATTTTATTTGCGTGTGGGGAGTGCCATGACCTTGTTGTGTGGTTCAATAGTTTGTCTCCCAGCACCCAGTGCCCAGTCGGCTCTTCTTATGTCCAGTTGCTCATTAACCAGTTGGTTGGTGTGTATTTTAGTTACTTTATTGTCATCACTGAGACTGGGCTTTCTGTGTGGGTTGCTGATGTGGGAGTCAGCTCTCTGGCTATGCAGCCCAAAGGCAGAACTGTAGGAAGCATGGAGGTGGGTTACCAATTTATGCACTTTTAGTCTCAGCTTTGATGTTGTTCCTTAGCCCACTGTCCTCGGGCATAAAAAAATATCCTGTGTAGGCTATCTTTTCCTGCCTCCCTCCCTCCCTCTCCATTTTCATCAGTGGCTTTTACTCGTACCCTAAAGCCAAGCCTGCCTCCATTCCTGGCATTCTTCATTCCCTCTCTTAACTCTCTGCTCCTGGTGAGTTCCTGATCCTTGGGGACCAAAACATAAACTGACTGTTCCTTTGGCTAGAAACACCATCATGAGAACTGAATCCCTTAATTTACAGCATCTGATCTCTTAGCCCACCTGTCCCATCCTGCACTCCCCAACCACTCCCTTATTGAGTTGGTATTGTCTTCACACCCTCACCACATTGTCTCCACTGGGATCCTCCTGGATGCTTTTCATGACCATCATATGGTATACTGCACACACAAGTTCCAGCATCCCAAGTGCAGCCCCTACCCACCAAAGTTTGTCTGAGAAAGGTCAGTCTGGTCCTTAGACCTGTCTGCCCTGATTCATGATCTTCACAACACTGATGAGTCACCACTCTCTGTGTCCACTGACATACTTTAGAAAAAGCTCTACCCTATTTACAATCCAATTTTCCATAACCTGGGAAATACATACCCTCTAGGAGGTCTTGTATCTTTAGGTCCCATCTTTGCTGGATAACCCCTAAACGCATTGACCCATGGGGTCCATAACTCATCCTGAAATCTCCAGAAGTTGTTGGGCTCTTCAAGGACTTGTGGAGATATAAATACCTCCATAATTGAAAAGCTTTGCCTGTAGTTTGTGACCAAGCAGCCAGCCACTCCCACTTCCTGAGCCATATAAAGAGTTCCTCTCAGCCTCTGTGAAGCATTGTGTCTTTGCCATCACTATTCTTCTCTACTACTATGTTGCAGTTATTGCTTCTACGTCATCGTTACTGCTTGCTCATACACATCATGTTACCTCCTTTGGGGATGATACTGCATTTCTCTTGGGGATTCCTAAGGTACCTTTAGCCACGGGAACCATCCCATGGCACTTTTAGGGGTGGAACCTCTCTGAAAGTTCCTTGCTTTTGTACCCCTACAGGATGGTAATTCCTCTGGAATAGAGAGTGTGAACAGCCACAACCAAAACTAACACAGTTACATAAGCATAACACTATACTGGCGATAGGTCAGTGAATTGAAAAGCTTTGCCTGTAGTTCGGTGACCAAACAGCCAGCCACTCCCACTTCCTGAGCTATATAAGCAGTTCCTCTCAGCCTCACCGTGAAGCATTTTGTCTTTGCCCACCATCCTCCCCTCCTCCTCCAGTGGCAGCTCCTTTCCTTAGGGGATTCCTAAGGTACCTTTAGCCATGGGAACCATCTCATGGCACCTCTAGAGCGGAACCCTCTCTGAGAGTTCCTTGCTTTCGTACCTCTACAGGGTGGTAATTCCTCTGGAATAGAAAGTGTGAATAGCCAACCAAAACTAACACAATTACATAAAGCATAACACTATACTGGCTCGTGAGGTCAGTGAATACCAGCACCAAAGCCACCAAGGAGGTCAAGTTACATTACTTTGCAGTCAGCCTACAGAACAACCTTAAAAATCCCTGTTAAAGATTTAGAAGTTTATCCACTCCTCTTTGACCCTCCCACCTAGTCCTTTTCCCTGTCCATAAACTAGGTAGTTTGACACTCTCTGAACCAAACAAGGTTGCTAATGCTTTTTACCAATAGAGCTGGAGCTGCAAGAGGTTTTGCCTGCTAACAAAAGACAGCAGATTTAAGGCAGTTAAGCGTCCTGTGCTGGAATGTCTGACAGAGGGACAATAAACACCCAGCTTAAACGTAGGACATCTGTAGGATGTCCACAGATGTCTCAGTCTGCAGGAGACTCTGCAGGTGGGACACCAGATTAAGGTAGGAGGTTCATATAATCTGCTGACTGCATACTGATAACCAGCTAGGGAGCAGGCAAAAGCCTGGCACAGTCCTTTGATGGAAACCATTGGAAGCAGGGAGGGAGGAAGGGATAGGAAGGAATAGGAGGTGGTGTGCCTAAGATGTTCTTCAACTTGGAGGGATGGGGAGCATATCCAGAAGGCTGCTAGGACAGCAGGAGATGGGAGGGAGATAATGTTTTGTTCATCTAACTTCAGGGAGCTGGGAGGGGCCTTAAGCAACTGGCACACATGGTGGCTTTTGCCAAGTAGTTACCTGTGTATGGCTCAGGTGAGGCAAGAGTATTCCACACTATGGCCTTTAATAACTGGTTGAAGGTATGGTGCATGGAGGAGGCTTCAGCTACAATGGGGACTGGGGCCAGCCAGGAGAATAAAGGCCTCTATGAGGGAGATAGCCTACATCCTTCCAGGAAAGAGACCACAGTCCTTTGATGGAAAGTTTAAATGCTACTTGAATGAGCATTTAAATCCACCAGGAGAGGCCAAGGAAGGCAGAAATTGTCACCCAATGATGAAGCATCAGGGAGGAAGGGCCAGAAGGGAGTAAACTGACAGAAGTGGAGACAAGGAAGAGGAAGGGGTTGTAAATGCTTGTAAATCCACCTCTCCCTGAAGTGTATATTCCTATACCATCATCACCCATGCCCTCCTCACCTCCTCTACCCTTGTCACCTCGCATTGTGCTAGGTTTTGTTAATCTGATACTTCATATTCTTCTTTTATGTAGCCCCTTCCCACCTTTCTCCTTTTTTCTTGAATAGGATATGTA